>CM038465.1:40853546-41573365 GCA_021464415.1 Lonicera japonica | reverse complement strand
TTTATGTTCTTTGACGAATCTGTCCTAGGATTATCCATCATACTTATTCCTTTGTGCTTATCAAGTTCTATTTGATGATAGTAACTTCGGCATGGAAATACTTTTGACTAGAGGAGTGGGTAATCGTTATCTGTGACTTTCTAATGTTAATGTCGGTGGGTTCCATGAAGCATCCTTCCCATATATTTTGACCTTATAATATTAAAATAAATAATTTTATCGTGGAACCATATTAGTTATCTTTTGACCATCTTGGAATATCCTCTAAAAAGTGGCGTAACCATTCAGCCTCTTCCCTATATTTGTCTAATGCAATAAATTCAGATTCCATAGTGGACCTAGCAATTACAATTTGTTTTGAGGATTTCCACGATACCGCTTCACCCCCTAGCATAAATACGTAACCGCTAGTAGATTTGGAGTCCTTTTCATTAGATATCTAATTTGCGTCACTGTATCCTTCAAACACACCTGGATATCTTGTATAGTGCAGTCCGTAATTACGAGTAAACCGTAGGTACTTTAGTACTCTAACAATTGCTTTCTAATGATCTGCTCCAGGATTACTCGTATATCTGCTCAGTTTACTAACTGCATATGCTATGTCTGGTCTTGTACAACTCATTAAGTACATTAGACTGCCTATCACTTTTGAGTATTCTACTTGAGAAATACTCTCTCATTTATTCTTGGATAAATGTAAAGTTAAGTCTATGGGTGTTCTTGCCACCCCAGAATTATATTTATCAAATTTCCCAAGAATATTATCTACATAATGAGATTGACTCAATATGAGCTCTTCTGATATTCTTATGATTTTAATTCCCAAAATTACATCAGCTAGTCCCATATCTTTCATGTCAAACCTTAAATTCAACATGTTCTTTGTAGATTTGATCATCTTGTCATTACTTCCAACAATAAGCATGTCATCTACATAAAGGCATATAATGACATATCCATTCTCAGTATCTTTGACATAAACGCATTTGTCACATTCATTGATTTTGAATCCATTTGCAATCATAGCATTGTCAAATTTCTCATGCCATTGCTTTGGTGCTTGCTTTAATCCATACAAATACTTCACCAATTTACAGACTTTCTTTTGTTGACCAGGAGCAGAAAAACCCTCAGGTTGTTCCATATAGATTTCTTCTTCTAAATCTCCATTAAGAAAAGTTGTTTTCACGTCCATTTGATGTACTTCAAGATTGCGTAAAGAGGCAATTGCAAGTACCATTCTAATAGAATTTATTCTCGTTACATGAGAATATGTATCAAAGTAATCAAGCCCTTCCTTTTATCTATAACCTTTGAGCACAAGCCTTGCTTTATATTTATCAATTGACCCATCTGCTTTCATTTTCTTTTTAAAAATCTACTTGGAACCTAGAGGTTTACTGCTAGGTGGAAGATCCACCAGTTCCCAAGTATGATTTGTAAAATATAATCAATTTCACTCTTAATGGCCTCTTTCCATAAAGGACCATCGTTCGAATCACAGCCTGTTCATAAGTTTGAGGTTCATCTTCTAATATATACGTCAAAAAATTTGGACCAAAAGATTTTTTCATTCTTGCCCTTTTGCTACGTCTAGGCTCTACCTCAACTTTCTTAATTTCCTCATGAGTATCGTTGATAATCTCATATGTTCGTTTAGAAGAATTATTTTTTTCTTTCTTACATGGAAACACATTTTCTAAAAATAATGCATTCCTTGACTCCATGATTGTATTATTGTGCATATCAAGTATATTAGATTCATATACAAGAAAACGATAAGCATTGCTATTTTGTGCATATCCAATGAAAATGCAATCGACTGTTTTTGGTCCTATTTTCACCACTTTAGGTGGAGGTACTCACTTTAACAAGACATCCCCACATGCGTAAATAATTGCAGGACGGCTTTCTTCCTTTCCATAACTCATATGTAGTTTTCTCCTCTTTCTTTTTGGGCTCTTTATTTAAAAGGTAATTAGCCGAAAGAATAGCTTCTCCCCACATGTTAGGTGGTAAGCCTGAACTAATCAACATTGCATTCATCATTTCTTTTAATGTACGGTTCTTTCGTTCGGCTACTCCATTAGATTGAGGGGAATAAGGTGCAGTCATTTCATGAATAATTCCATGTTGAGCACAAAACTCAACAAATGGAAATTCATATTCACCATCTCGGTCACTTCTAAGTACTTTGATTTTCTTATTAAGTTGATTTTCAACTTCATTTTTATATAGAACAAATTTCTCTATTGCTTCATCCTTACTTTTGAGTAGATACACATAATAATATTTTGTGCTATCATCAACAAAAATAATACAATATTTATTACCACCTCTTGTTTATGTCATTTTAAAATTGCATATATCATTATGGATTAAATCTAGAGATGCAGTGTTTCTTTCAATATTAGGAAAGGATGATCTTGTTTGTTTTGCCTCAACATAAGTTCCACATTTGTGTTTTGAATCAATTTGAAAAAAAGGTATATGATTTAAGTTAATTAATTTCCGTAGAGAATCATAATGAAAATGTCCTAATCTACCATGCCACAAATTTGAAGACACAAGCATATAAGCAGAAGAAGTAGCTTTATTCTCATTAATAATAGTCATTACATTCATTTTAAATAGACCACCATTCAAATACCCTTTACCCACATACATCCCAGATTTAGACAAAACAAACTTATCAGACTCGAACACAAGCTTGAATCCATGAGCATTCAGCAATGAACCAGACACTAAGTTCTTGTGGACTTCAGCACATATACCACGTTGTTCAGAGTCAAAACCTTCCTAAACATCATCTTGAGCAACATTTTCCCTTCACCTTTAATTTCAGAAGTGACAGAATTCCCCATGTACATCTTTCCCCACTCTCGATAGGTTAAAAAGTGGAGAACATATTTCTATCAAAGCACACATGACGAGTCGCACCAGTATCGATCCACCACTTTTTTGGGTTCGATCCCACCAGATTTACTTCAGTAATGACCGCTGACAAATTAATATCCGAAACCTCTTGAGCAATCCCTTCAATCATATTTGCTTCCTTGTTTCGGTTCCTTTTGGGCAGCCTATAATTGGAGGATTTGTGACCCAATTTGTCACAGTTGAAGCACTTGCCTTGAAACTTCGGCTTTTTGGATATTCCTCCTTTTGGCCCAAACACTTTTCCCTTGTCCTTATTATTGTTGTTATAGTTCTTTTTCGAACTTTGACCATGTTCCACCACATTTGCCTTGGCGACAAATGAAGTGGTCTTGGTCCCACCTTTTTCAGAACTTTTGTTGTCTTCTCACATTCGAAGTCTAACAATTAGGTCATCGACCCTCATTTCCTTTCGCTTATGCTTTAAGTAATTCTTAAAGTCTTTCCATGCCGGTGGCAATTTTTCAATGATACATGCCACTTGGAAGCTTTCACCTAAAGACATCCCTTCGGCTTGAATTTCATGCATGATCAATCAGAGCTCTTGGACTTGGCTCATCACAGTTTTAGAATCCACCATTTTAAAATCTAAGAACTGGCCAACAATAAACTTCTTGGCACCGGCATCCTCAATTTTATACTTGTGGTCCAATGCCTCCCACAATTCCTTAGCCGTTTTCTTTGCAATGTAAACATTGTATAAAGAATCGGCCAAGCCATTCATTATCGTGTTTCAGGCTAAATAGTCCGAATGATTTTGAGCGTCAATGGCACTAACCGCTTGGACATCTTGCGAATTTTCCGCTAGCTTAGGTCATTCCTCAGTTAAAAATCGAGCAAGGTTCAAAGTGGTCAAATAAAACATCATCTTCTGTTGCCATCGTTTAAAATTTTGTCCATTAAAGTTTTCAGGCTTTTCGCCTTTCACAACGGTAACGGGAGCTGAGGCAGAAGCAGAAGCAGTAGTTGGAATCGCAATAGGAATAGTAGGAGTGGTTTCAGTAGTCATCGTACCTTAAGGAGAACAGAAAGTTAATCCACAGATTAAGGAAACATAAACAATGCAGATAACTAATAAGTTCCAGAAATTACAATTTAACTCGGCCAAACCGTAGTAAAATATTTTACTCGGCACAAATTATAGGAAAAACCTTGCTCGGCTAAAGTTTTCTGTTCGGGAAAAATTTCAGTTTGGCTAAAAAAAAAATTATGCTTGGCAGAAGAAAATTTTTCTACCCGGCAAAATAAAAAATTTCTACTCGACAAAATAATATTTTTTTTTACTATGCAGAAAATCTGCTCGGCAAAAAAAAATATTCGGCAAAAGTTTTCTCGTCGGCAGTAACATAGCAAAACAAAATAAGCAATAAATATTTTAAGATTGTTAGAAAATGCCGCGCGTAAACAGAATAAAATACGAAAAGAGAAAAATATTCCCGAGTCTTGTGTACCACACAATTCCCTTAAAACAGTTACGCCGCCTCGCCGAAGGTGCTTAGAGGTTGCTTACGACGTCTGTTTTCCAGGGTAAAACGAGTTAGAGTATCTAACTTAAGCACACCGGTGTTACTCACAATGAATTGAAAAAGTATATGAACAATATCACCAAATAGGAGGAGAAGAACTTTTGTAAGTGTGTTTGTTTGTGGACAGTATCTCGAATTGTATGTTGAGTAAAGAGAAGAGAGACTAATTTATACAAAAGTGAGGGAATGCGGTATTAAATTTGTCAATTAAACCAAAAATCCGTTTTGGTTAATAATGAGCCATAATTCAGACGTTTTCTGAATTAATTTGAATGCTATAACAGTTCAAAAATTGAATGAAAATGGAGAAGCAAAAACCACCGTGTGCAAAACATGACCCTGTGCGGTTGGTCATTTTCGGAGCGACATTCGTGTCCGCAAGTGCGGGCACACATAAGCCAAGCCTGTGTCAAGCCAATTCGATCCGAGATTTGCACCCCCCCCCCCCGCGCCTGGGTTTGCGAGAGAGAACCTTATTTTTCTTAGAAGCTTATGAGCTAGTTAAAGGTGATCCTTTATAAACTCATAACTTTCCCCACAAAATTTCAATGTGGGACTTTGTTGTGAATGTTTTAATTACTCGCAAGTGCACGAATCGGTACTTAGTATAGCTTAGGCAAGAGCGAGGTCGAACCCTAGGGACTTGACGGATGGAACCTACGTATCTCTCTCACTAACTCTAATTAATTCCTAATCTAGCTTCGAAATTGAATGGGATGATTTATCAACTAAGAATACGAATAAAATAATAAACTAATAAAAATACTAATGAAGCAATCAATTAATAAAATACTAGGGTGGCGGAGTCATATATTTGATATCATGTTCCTAGTATTCATGCCAAGCAAACTCTACTCTATGTCTCGCACTAATTTGGTCTCTCGACTCTATTAGATGCGGAAAATAAATTAAATTAAGCCCAATTAAATTATAAAATTCAAGTATTAATTTTTCCACAGCCAAACAAATGTATAAAATCAAAACACTCACTATATCCGTCAAAATACACCCTATATCCGCTCTCAACAAATCATAAGGTGAATCCAACAAAAAATAGTGAGAATTTAATCTTATTTTTTTATCAAATAAAATAGGCATTCAATAGGAAAAATTATTTTTAATATTAAAGCATTAAATTGGTAGAATCAATTGGCATGAATACGTGCAATGGAATCAATCAAATATACTTATCCTCAACCCTAAAAAATAACCTAGCCTAGCATGCTCGCAATTAAAACATAATACATAATTAAATAATGCATAATTAAATAAATCAAATACTTACTTGGTACGCGCAACTATATTAATGAGGAATAAAATAATTCTGAACTGTAATTATAATCGTCCGCAAAGCACCCAAATATTTAAAATAAATATCTTGATACCAATAACTGTACTCGGCAAAAGAGAAAGGAAGAAAAGAGAAAGAAAAAAAAAACTCACGGCTGCTTTATCGAAAAGAAAGAAAAATAAAAAATAAGGTTCTGTCTGTTGACAATCGCACAAGAGGAGAAGCAAAAAAAAATTAAGATGCAACTGATTTTATCAACAAATGTGCAAGGAATTGAAGAGGAGAAAAAAAAATTTGCAAGGCTGCTATGATGATTGCTGCGGCTCCCTCTCTTTTATAATTGCTGATGATGAATGAGCTGCTGGGCTTTATTAATGAATAGGCTGCTGCATGAGACATGGGCTTGGGCTGAATTTGTAATTAATTGATGGGCTCGCTGGAATTAATCAATTCAATGCACTGATCGTATTTCGGCCATAACTTTGCGCTCCGAACTCCGATTGATGCAAGGTTTTTGCTCACGTGTAGCTAACTCAAAGGTCTAGAACTTTTATATATAGAGATTTCTTCAAATTCCATACGGATTAATGCCATAAATTTATTGAACTCAGGCCTTGCGCGCAGCCATTTTTTTCTTCAATTGCAAACTTCTCGATTTAATTCCAAATACCTGAAAAGCTCCAAAAACACAACAGATGTAGTAATATATGCTCTTCAAGATATATATTAGTGCCCTAAATTGTACCAATTTCTTGGCACATCAAATTACCACTTTTCATTTCATTTTTTATTTCGAGTAGCTCACTTTGGGTAACAATTTCTCATTCACCCGTTATCTATTTTGCGCAAATAATATACAATCTTAATATACTCACGTAGGAGAACATAAATCTGTAATAACCTTTCAAAACCGCCCAATTGGTTTTAAATAAAATTGCTCTCAAAATGGTGTAAAATGACAATTTTTTAACAGAAATTGTAAAAAAAATTATGCTCGTTCGCCTGTCAAATAACCTTCATAATTCGAATAGTCTTAAGAAACACAAATGAGATAAATGCTAAAAGCCAGCCGATAAACAGAATCAGGGACTTGGAGTTGTCACCATAAACAGCGTGATAAATCTGTGTAATGATTGCGCCACTAAGACCAACGAGGCCCTTGAGGAGTCCAAGCACGACTCCTCGGCTCTCGGGGAAGTTTTTAATTCACATGACCAAGGAGCCGGTATTGGCGAAGGACTATAAATTGGCCCTAATACAAATGTAAAGGCACATGCGCCAGATTTGGGGAATGGAGATTTTTTGTGTAACGGCTAGCCAAATCATGAAGTAGCCGAAAAAGTTAAAAACGGCACCTACGGATAAGACTACATAAGGGGGAGTGACCTCGTTGATTAAGCCAGATAAGATTCCAATGTTGGCGCCGAGGTCTTTGAAGAAACTGAGGAGATTGAATGTAGTTTGGTCATATCCGAGGGAGGATTTTATGTCAGCAGAATAAAGGCCAAACATGTAGGTTTCTCCGATGGCGGACATGATGAGGAAGAAAACAAACACCCTGAACCACCGGCCAGTGATTATTTGTTTGGCTAATGAACCACCACCGCCGTCACTGCCGGAAAACACAATTTTTTTATTTATGTGGGGATGTTTAATATTTTGGTTGTGAGTTTGTGAGAGTGTTGAGTGGAATTATATAGATAGAAGAAGAGGAGGGGTGGGTCAATAAGAAGACTTTATTATATTGGACTAAGGAGTGTGGTCCAAGAAAAAAAAAGAGTGTTCTTAAATGCACCCACAAAAAAAAGAGTGTGGTCCAGTATTCTTATACTGGGGTAAGAAAACGGAGAGTATGGTCCAGTATTCTCACACTGGAGCAAGATAACGGATTATGTGGGTGCATTTAAGAACACTTTTAATTATGTTCTCATTCCCCTTAATCTTCCTCGAGCCTTTTATTACTTCACACCGATCATTCATCTCCATAAGTGGAACCAAATGACATTAATTCAACATTAAAGTCGATCTATATAACCATTAATTTTTTCATTCCATGATAGTGGTAAATGTAATATGAGTATATATTTTTCAGAGACATGATTGCAGCCGTTAGACATTACTAACAAGAATTCAAAAGTTTCCATGTCTATAAGACGGAAAAGCGTGAATTTTATTAACACAAACCATTGAATATATGATCGGCACAAAGAGAAAATCATCGCAGAGAAAAAATGAAGCGAGAGGGATGGAAATTGTTGAAGCAGAGAAATCGAAGTGAAAAGATCATGAATAACATTTCCTTTAGAAGGTCTACATGCGTGTGTTTGATAATCCACTTAAAGGACAATTTTGTTGCCTAAGGTTGTATTCCATTTCAAACTTTTTCAATAGGGTAAACAAGATAGATAGAGCACATAAAATTTCAAACTTGCTACTATTAGTTCTTAGCATTCCTTTTGGTTTGCATCATACGTCGTAAATAAATAACAGAGCACGTTAAGTTTTAAAGGAAAAACAGTGCAATAAGTAGTAGTAGTAGTAGTAGTAGTAGTAGTAGTAGTAGTAGTAGTAGTAGTAATAATAAACGTAATTGGTTGGAAATATTCATTTGGCAAGATATATCAACACATCATATGCTATTCCTTCTCATATGATTTTTTGGGTACTTTGGTAATGTGCCAAATAGAGAGATTTGCTTATAAAGATTCTCCATTATCAACTTATACATTATCTAAATGTTATCTTCAATCTTGAGTTAAATGGAAAAAATATCATAAGTTTAATTCAATGTATGTACAGATAATATAAAATAAAAAATACTCAATAACAATAATAACTTTTACCAATCTTTCTAATTTTTATGTTGATAGTTTTCTTACTTTGCCAATTTAATATTTTATAGGGAATTGGGCCGCAATCTTATTTGAAAACGAGATTTTTCTCTATGCTTTGGTACTCATTTTCTAATCGTTTTTCCTCATTTTTTTAAGTTTTTATATTTGCTTTTCAATGTTCGTTGTAACAAAGATTGCCTCTCTATTAAAGTTTCATACTTAATTGAATTAGAAAATTCAGGAAAACATCCAATATATATACATTGTAACTTTTTACTGTTAAATGCAATTGGTTGGATGACTAAGAAAAAATTGCAAGTCAATGAAATCCTACAATTTTTTTAAAAAAACTAATGAAATCCTACAATTGAAGTTTATATTATTTATATCCAAGCAGTAGACATAGTGCCATGTCCATTAATACTATTTTCTTAAAACTTGATTTCCTTGATGTTCCGGATAGAAAAATAATGACTATTCTAATGTGAAAAATTACGAGAAACATAAATTAAATGAACTTATCAATCAAGGCTTGTGACGACACAATCTCCTAAGGTGAAATTGCCCGTTATAGTAAAGCTGACAGCCTTCGTGAGCACACACCTCCCAAGATACAACAATCTAGGGTTCTACCTGCAACTGTAGAATCCCTAGTGAACTCTCAAAGTACTCCAGAGAAATTAGAAATAATATATAAAGAGAAGAATTGTTTGTTTTTTTTTGTGTTTTAGAGAGGTGATAAAACTACGTTTACATCGAAATAAACGTAACATGAAAAGAGTGGGATAATCGTGTTTCACGCATTACGCATAACAACTATCATCCTTAAAAGACTCGGCCAAAACCTTTATCTCTAATTAATTAATAAACGGAATTTTAAATAAACAATTAAAATATTTGAATAACAAAAATATGAGATAATGGGTTATAAGGCCTCGCTCCGTAATATTTTATAACTCTAAGGACATACTCATATTTAATAAAGAGAACTAGTACTAATTTCATAATTTGGTTTTACAATAAGGACATTTTTCATAATATTAATTTATTTTAAGGAAAATGATAAATGTTGATGGACAAAAATATCCTACTATATCATTTATTCTAATTATACAAAAGACATTATTCTCTCTTACATACACATAGTTTAGATAGAGAAAACAAAGAACAAGAGAAAAGAGAAGTTGTCTCACCAATAATCTCACCTCTTCCACCACCACCACCACCACCAACACCACCTGACTCTGAGCGCCGTTCTCATCATCATCATCGTCGTCGTCGTCATCGTCGTCTTCTTCTTCTGCTTCTTCTTCTTCTTTCTAGATGTACAATCGTAAAATATATGTAACTTTTGATCGAACCGTTGGATTTGGCTGGTTTTTGGATATGTTGTTTGGAAGACAAAGTTATTATAATTGCGCAAAAAATTAAGACAATCAAAGGTCGTTTTGCTATCGAAATCGACTAATTTCGACAGCCCAGCGAGATTTAAAAACAATATGATCGTAACTCTTTTTTTTTCTTTTATGAACCCTACGTCGATCCATATATATATATACATATAAATAAATTGAATGGATGTTGATCTCATCAATTTTGTTGTTCTCTATTTTATAATGGTGCTAAAATCATTTTAGCACCTTCTAGTTTGTTGTTCAAGTTGCACACCTTCTGGTTGTTATTCAGAAGGTGCTAAATGCATTTAGCACCTTTTGGTTAGCCTTATGGTTGCTGTCCAGGCAGTGCTAAATGCATTTAGCACCTTCTGGTTGTGGTGCTAATTGCATTTAGCACCCTCTGGTTGCTGTCCAGGGGGTGCTAAATGCATTTAGCACCTTCTGGTTGTGGTGCTAATTTTATTTAGCACCTTTTGATTGCTGTTCAGGGGGTGCTAAATGCATTTAACACCTTCTGGTTGTGGTGCTAAATGCATTTAGCACCTTCTGGTTGCTGTCCAAGGGGTGCTAAATACATTCAGCACCTTCTGGTTGTGGTGCTAAATGCATTTAGCACCTCCTGGACAGCAACCAGAGGGTGCTAGGAGGTGCTAAATGCATTTAGCACCTTCTGGTTGCTGTTAGTGTCATAATGAGACGATATTATAAGGAATGGGTATTAGTGTCTTTTTTGTAATGCGTCCTTAATTTACACAGCTAATTTTTAAGTGTCCTTTATAATTATATTATTATTATAATGAGCCCTTATACCTAATTGCCTCCAAAAATATTTGATTTTTTCCAAGGAGCCCAAAGCCCTATCAAAAGGCCTTATAATAAATATAACTCATAAGACTTGACCCAAGGATGTCGAAGCCAAATTTTCAAACCTCTCCCAATTGAGCTACATACATACTACAAATTAATTATATCATTCACAACTAGTATATATAAAATAGTTCCTTATTTATGTAATTTAAAAAACATTACAAACTGCCCTCACACACTTACTTTCTCCATCTTTAATTAATTATTTTTATATTTCTACACTTCTTATTGTCTCTCTCTTTCTCTCTAAAAAAAATGTATACAATCCATTTCAAGAAATCTAATTATTCTCCTCCTCTTTATACTAGAATTAAACACGTTCGTTCTATTTGTCTATTTGATTAATCATCGAACATCTTATATGTTATACACTCTTTCTATGCAACATTCAAATAAATAATTAAAATATCTGTCCATCTTTATGCAAAATTTCATCTTTAGTACTTTCGTTCAATTATTTATATTTGTTTTAATATATTAGATTTTTTTGTTGCATTTTTTTCTTGTAATCATAAGTTGCTATTTGGTTTTACCTCTTAAGAATGAAAGTCTACTCAGTATTAAGAGGTATAATTAAACTCCCTTTGCAAATAATATGGAAAATGACAGTATAAATAAATGAATTTTATGAGAATGTGAAAAATTAGTTGAGCGTTTTGATGAGATATTCTATCTCTCTATTAACCGTTTCATCTTTAGTACTTCTCAATTTTTCTAGTTTCATTCAGTTATATCTCTTTTGCTTTGTTATGTTAGGTTTTTATATTGTAATTTTTTCTCGTTATAGTAAGGCGGTGTTTGGTTTTACCTTTTAATGATGATTTGATGTCCTTTCAGCCTTAAGAGGTAGAATTTGGCTCTTTGCAGCATTAGGAGGTAGAGTTAAGCTCCCGTCTAATAACAAGATGGAAAATGACAGTAGAAAAAACTGAATTTGTGAAAAGTTGGAAAATGAGTTGAGCGATTTGGTGAGATGTTTTATCCTTCCATCAACCGTTTCATCTTTAGTACTTTTCAAAATTTTCTAGTTCATTAGTTAATTCTCTTTTGCTTTGTTATATTAATTAGGTTTTCATGTTGCAATTTTTGCTCGTAATAGTAAGGTGTGTTTGGTTTTACATGTTTAATGATAATGAAGTTCCTGTATGTTGTGTTTGCTTGTACTATTGTTTTTGTTTTGATATTGAGTAATGTTGTCTTTCTTTGTTTTTTATTGTAATATGTTGTAATTGTCGTTGGAGCTCCAAAATTTGAAAAGTTATATTTAAGGAGAAGCTCTCCATTCCTCCTCCTCTATCTTCCCTATGTTTGAGTGTTTAGAGCCAGTGAATACTAATTAATTTTGAAAAATTATAATTTTTTTGCTTATGTTTTGTGATTTTTGGTATTTGGGGACTTCTATACTTTTCCCCAAATTTGAGAATAAGTTTAAGGGCTCCTCAATATAAGGAGATGATAGGGAATTGTTGGAGCTAGATTGCAATTATTTTCTTCTCTAAAAGTAAACTTAGGGAGAAGTTTGAGGAAGGATTATAGTTGCTCTTAATAGGGGAGGGATTTTTCACAATATCTTGCCAAATTTAAATTTAATTTTGAATTTAAGGAGAATTATAGGGCCATAAGGGAGGAATGGGGTTACCCTTAACACTATTTTAACATAGAGAAATGAGTTGTATGTTTATTTTTGTAACGTCGCCTTGATCATATGAACTAGTATCATTCCTGGTATTTTCATTTATATTTGTTTTTGTCAATCTGCGTTGTAAAATGTTTTATCAATATAATGGATAATTACTCTTCTTAATGCAATTAAAACCTTCAAGATCCTTAGGTGCCTTTCCATTGTCTCAATAAAGAAAGTGCATTATGTTAGAAATTTGAAGGCTCGGACTTGGGTGTTGGATCTTGTTAGATTCAAATAATCATAAACCTTAGGATCGTTCATATTGTATCACCAAGAATCAATAAGTTAATATGTGAAAGCGTACCTGAATTTATAGTGTGAGATTTGTCGCCAAGTGATTAGCCTTCCAGATATACACATATTTCTTTATAGAATCCTTTAAGCTTTCTCTATGCTCTCTATGATGATAGGGTTCAACAGGGACATAATACGTATGTGTGATATGGGAACCATAACCATAATATAGATGTTGACAATATTGCAATTGTTGCTTCACCACCTTTTTCTAAAAAACTCGTTGGATCCAATTTAGAGGATGGGTGTAATTATTTTCAAAGTATTGAAAAAGTTGGTGATTGTACTGTCCAATACTCCAATATGTACAAGGCTAAAAAAGTACCTATTTGTATCGTTCTTACACTCTATCAAGTGGGCTAGTAGACTAGTATAATTTGGTACGTCAAGATTTTTTTATTTTTTATTTGGTGAAATACAGGAAAGAAAAGAAACAACGCAAACAATCAAGTCAACTTACAGGCTAAGCATCAATAGACGAAACCATCTATTCCAAAAGAAGTAACATCCAAAAAAGGAAGGAAAACTGGAGGGGAGTCCTGTAAACACCAGTTTGTTCCATGTCCCTTTCAAAACCAGTTTCTTGTTAGTCTGCCTTTAGGTCATCAATCAAATCTTCCTGAGGTACCAAGCATATGGACCACTCTCTCTCCTTGTTCTCCACCAATTTTAGCTAACTTATCCCCACATTTGTTAGCCTCCCTCAGCACATGCACCACTTTAATTTTCAGATCCTTGATTAGTTTCCTGCAATCCTCAATGAGAACACATATTTGGATGGTGGAGATTTTTTGAAAAATAAAAAATATTCGTTGGTCAAAACGTTTTTGAAGATGTAAACTTTTGAAAAATAAAAGGATATGCAATCCTCAATGAGAACACCCTTTATTTTAAGCTAATTTCTAAGAAAAAAGTTCACATTCTCTCTAATTCGAATTTCAAAGGAAAATCTTCTACCAATTTTTCCTCCTGTCTTGATAATATAGATAAGTCTCATTTTCATCAAAAGAAATTTTTTTATTTTTTTGGATTTTCCTTTCTCCAAAAAATGTGAGACTAAAAAAAAATGAGATTTTAGATGTTGATAATATTACAACTCAAAATCATCCCCATACCTTAAAAGTTTCCTCTCCAACACATTTCCTTCACGTGCTTTTAAAAGCACAGACTTATTTTTGTCTTTTCAAAGCAATATTTCATCTAAAAATCATGTGGTTCACACATCTAACTCTCTCTCATTCAGGTGGATCTCTTTGTGCCAAAAAATTTGGTGGTTGCTATTTGCACACCATTTTTTTTACTTGATTTTACTTAACTTTTTATTCGTCCAATAACAAGTGAGTAAGTGCATCTTTTTCGCCCAATGACAAGTGAGTAAAAGTTTAAAAATTTCTGACATGCTTGTCATCGGACTAGTATGTAGGCATATACTCGCTTGTTATCAGGCGAGTAACATGTAATTACTCGACTGTCATCAGGCTTATAAAAATTTGAGTGTTACTGAGTGTTTTGTAAAATGCAAATAGCAGCTACCAAAAATTTGTCCGATTCTTTTTTAAAGAGACTAGATTTTTAAATCTTTGTGTGGTCCCTACTTTGTCATTTTTTAAAATTATTCCACATGCTTTAGTGAACGTATTATTTCTCAGTAATAATTTTTCATCTCAACCCACAAGAGACCTCGACACTCCCTAAAGAAGATTGTTCAAATATTTTTTCTAATGAGAAAAAATCATTTCTCTCATGATGCGTTCCCCACCTGTCAAAAATTTTAAAATCATAGCACTTTCAACATTTTGAAAGTCCCATTGGGTATCAATTAGTCGGACAAATTAAGATTGTCCATTTCGAGCAAAAATAGTCTAGAAAGCAAACCACAATCCAGCTGCACACTATAGAAAATTTTACTATGTTGGAATTTATTGCGAAGCTCAAAGACAATTTTATTAAAAAGTGTGCTTATTCATGTATATTTTTATGTATTTTTTAGAGTAAATGACACTACAAGCCCTCAAACTATGTCCAAAGTTTCAATTAAGCCCTTAAACTCAATTTTGTGTCAATTAAGCCCTTAAACTATTAAAATTGAACATTAGTAGCCCTTCCATCCAAAACTTCCGTTAAACCAAACGGATTGATGGATTTTTTGGCCATCAATAAAGTTAATTAGAAAAATGGAAGAAAATTAGAAGAAGAAATATGCAAAATATTTTAGAAAAATATATGAAACACTTAAGGATTGTTATTGAAGTGCTACAACAATATTAAGTATTTTGTTAAAATGTCAAGCTAATTCTTTCCGTCTCCACTATCTTACTTCTTCCATCTTTATTTATTTATTTTTTGTATAAATCACAAAAATCATAACTTAGAAAACCCAAAATAAGAGATTCATGTACACATATACATATATAAATAGATGGTTCATATATAAGTGTATTAATTAAATGAGTTTTATTTCAATAATACATTTAGCTTGACATATACATTTTTGTGATTTGTACAAAAAAAAAATTAAAGATGGAAGAAGTAAGATGGCGGAGACGAAAAGAAAGAAGCAAAATAATTTAGAAAAATATATGGAACAATTAAGGATTGTTATTGAAGTGCTAAAACAACATTAATTATTTTGTTAAAATTTCAAACTAATTCTTTCCGTCTCCGCCATCTTACTTCTTCCATCTTTAATTTTTTTTTGTACAAATCACAAAAATATATATGTCAAGCTAAATGTATTATTGAAATAAAACTCATTTAATTAATACACTTATATATGAACCATCTATTTATATATTTATATGTGTACACGAATCTCTTATTTTGGGTTTTATATATATGTCAAGCTAAATGTATTATTGAAATAAAACTCATTTAATTAATACACTTATATATGAACCATCTATTTATATATATATGTGTACACGAATCTCTTATTTTGGGTTTTCTAAGTTATGATTTTTGTGATTTATACAAAAAAAATAAATAAATAAAGATGGAAGAAGTAAGATGGTGGAGACGGAAAGAATTAGCTTGACATTTTAACAAAATAATTAATATTGTTGTAGCACTTCAATAACAATTCTTAAATGTTCCATATATTTTTTTAAATTATTTTGCATCTTTCTTCTTCTAATTTTCTTCCATTTTTCCAATTAACTTTATTAATGGCCAAAAAATCCATCAATCCGTTTGGTTTAACGGAAGTTTTGGATGGAAGGGCTAGTAATGTTCAATTTTAATAGTTTAAGGGCTCAATTGACACAAAATTGAGTTTAAGGGCTTAATTAAAACTTTGGACATAGTTTAAGAGTTTGTAGTGTCATTTACTCTATTTTTTATTGTTTGAGCTTGTTAAGTATGTGTGTTTGTTTAGAATTAATCTGAGCCCTTTATTGCCTTTTTAATCAATGGTATTATAATTTTGATCCATGTGAAGCTTAAAGCTTTTATTTGATTGGTCACATGTGTGTGCTTTATTTCTTTTTATCAGATTTGTTTTAAAATGGAGTAATGTATATTTTCTTCTCCTTATTTTCTCCACCGTTGGATTAACTATGATATTGGCCTTTCTTTGCTCACATTTATGTAGTTTTTCTTCTCATTTTGTGCCCTAGCCGCACAACACGTACATACACGAGCCTTATTTCTCTTCTTCTCTCTCTTGTTTAGAGATGACAAAAATAACCGCAGGTTCAAGTACCTACATGTTTTTACCCGAACAGATCTATTTCGGGTAGCATTTTTCGGGTCAGGGTCCGGGTCTGGAGCGGGGAGAAAAGAAAATAAACGGGTCTAGGGCGGTTTTGGGTATCTAGACGCCCATTCCCGAAGACCCACCCAAAATATATTTATATATATATATAAATATATAATTACTAATTAGTTTTAATAGGCAGCCGCATAGGATTTTCTGTTTACACAATTCACAGCTTCACGCCTTCACATTCTCACACTCGACACACAACACTCCGCCTCCCTTCCTCTTATCTCCGGACTCCGGCGCGCTCTCACAGAGTCACAGTCTCACTCTCACTCTCCGGCGCTCTCTCATTCTCTCACTCCCTGTCCGACGTTTGCTCGCCGCCTCGCTCCCTCTCCTCTCCGGCGCTCTCTCACTCCCTGTCCGGTGTCTTCTCGCCGCCTCGCTCCCTCTCCTCTCCGGTGCTCTCTCACAGAGGTCACACGAGTACACGACTCACACGGCACACGCTGTAACTCTCTCCCTCTCTCTACATATATATACACATATACACACACTCTCTCGCTCTCTCGATCCTTCTTGATTTTCTCTATCTCTCTATTTGATTTGTAGATTTGTGGTTTAGATCTTTCTATTGTGAGATCTTTTGAACTCTATGTGGTGTTGATTGTGATTTGTAGATTTGTGATTTGATTGTGAGATCTAGTGTATGTGGTGCGGCTGTGTGCCGTGTAAATTGAGCTTTATTTTCTATTGTGAGATAATGATATCTAGTAAATTGATTTTTTCTTTCATAAATTGATTTTCTATTGTTTCATTTTTGTTAAGGAGGAGTGATAATCAGAATCTAGTGTAAATAAAGTGCCTTTTTTAAAAAAATAAATATTTGTGGGTACCTACGGGGTACCCGGACCCGAACCAGGCGGTTCTGGGCACTACCCGAACCGATTTTAATGGTTTTGGGGCTGGTTCTAGGGCTGGTTTTAGTCCGCGGTTCTGGGGATGGATAATGCCTACCTGGCCCCGAACCGCCCCGTTGCCATCCCTACTTTTGTTTCTTTTTCTCTCTCTAGAATTGTAAAAAACAAAAGTTCTTTCAGGCTCATTGATTTGTTAAATCTAGAGACTGTGGTGGTATTTTTGATTTTGATAATATTTCTTTGTGAAGAGAATCCGAAATATATAGTTGAATATTTGTTAAAAATTGATGGGGGAATTTTCGGATTTTTGGAGCTGTTTTGGATCTACCAAGGCTATGTGTACACTCAATTGCTGTGTATTTTTCGGGTGTGATCTGCTCTGTTTTGGATCTGTCTTGCTGTGTATTTGGCTGGAGTACTTGGTGGCTATGGTGTGTTAATTCCGGCTATGAATTGTTGTTATATACTCGAATCTGCTACGGTTTTTGGATCTGATTTTGTATAGATTTTCTCATCTTAATTTCGGGTACTATATTTCCAAAACCTTTATCTCATTGTTCTTATTTTTCTTATTCTTATTCTTGAGATTTATTATACTTTGAGATACAAATTTGCTGCTATTTTTGTTATTGTTGCTGAGTAATTTGATTGTGTTTACTCGAAAATTAGTGTATTTTATATCCAGCTTGGTCATGATTACTTTTCAATGCAAAACAATCTATCCAGCTTGAGATTTGAATGTTGCTCTTGGATGGAAAAAGTACTCTAACAAAGGGGTGCACCTTTTAGGCTATGCCTTTTTCCAAAATAGAGAGAGTTTAGTTAATTTGGGTTGTTATTTAATGCTCCAAATTCCTATGTTTTTTATTCTTTATGTTTGAAAAGAGCATGGGATCTTTAACATGAGATCAAGATGGAATGGAGGAATGGAACTATCATTGATGGCACCATATTGCATATTTCATTCCTTAAATTATCTGTCAGTCTAATTTTGGCCCTTTAACTTTAAAAATGTCCATTCAAGTACTTAAATTATTAAGCAAGTCTCACTTTGCCCCTTTTCGTCTAATTTTACAAAAGTTGATGAAAACAAGTTGTATGTGGCACATAACTTTAAAACAATTTTAAAATTATATTATTTAATAATTTGAAGTCAAAAAGTTCCAAAAAAAAAAAACCTAGTTCCGAAGGCAAATATTATATTTGTGACATCGTTAATGATGTGGGAAGCCTTGATGTTTGTTAATTTAAACTTTGAAAGATGGGAGTTAAATTAGTTTCATAATTAAGAATGTTTCATTTACTTGACTAGACAATAGATTTTACGATCAAACTAGTGAAGAAATTAATTAATAACTAGTCGCAGTTATATTCACCCCCAACATATATAGAAATTCATTAACAAAAAAAGAGGGAAAAAGAATCTAGCTAATATTTATAATATTAACTAAAACATTACAGAGGGCTTCATGAGGAATCTATACGGTAAAACTAACACCATTAATTGTGTTGGTAACAAAACAACCCAACTTCGCGTGGCTATTTAACACAGTTTGGAAAATGAAGTAAAAATCAATGGAGTTAGTAGTTGTTAGGGGAACAAAATTGTTGACATATATAAACAATTGCAATATATGGAATGGAATTAATTGCCTCGGCCAAGAGGCTCGTGATTGTTGATGGGAGGTTTGTTACGACGCTTTCCTGTCCTGTCCACCAATGTTCCTGTCCATTGGAAGCTTTATTACTTATAGTAATCCTCCTTTTCTTCCCCCATTTCTACAGCATTGGGACTAGGCATACATACCAAATAAGTGTCTCACACTTCATGGACCACTAAGGAGGAATTTTACTCTTGGCCCTAGCCAATAATTATAAGATCTTGTCAAAATTATATGTATTCTTCTCCCAAGGAAGATTTGTTATGGTGGATCCATAAAATAATAATCTCAATAATTTCATACTAGCTTCAGATTATGTTCTATATATGTGTGTGTAATATAATACTTAATATTTTTTTATGTTAAAGGCGTATTACTACATTTGGTTAAGTGATTATTAAAAAAGCCATGGGCTCATATTATTTTATAATTATTTCCAACACATGAAGGATAATTTCGTCATTTCATAAACTTACGAAACCTCCTCCTCACATTTTATTTGTACTAGTCTTGTCACAAAAAAAAAAAAAAAAAACCTAGTCTAATTTTATAATAGTTGATGAAAACAAGTTGTGTGGCACATGATTTGTTCCACAGGCAAATATGATATTTTTTTAAAATTGGTTCAAGAGAAAACTAGTTCTGTATTTTTATTAAAAAAATTTCTAATGGTATAGTGAATCAAAAAGATTGGTTCTTTTTTTTTTTGGTCAGAACAACCCATGACATAGACCAAAAATTAAAATAAAATAAGTACTAATAGTTGCTTATTTTTTTAATTTTTTTTCATTCTTAGGGTCCATTTTCATTCACACCATTTTCATTCTTGTGGACCACACCATTCACGAGCATGTGTCCATTTGGTTGAGTAAAGTAAATGGTGGGATTTGAACCCCAAATACCATGTGCATTAAGCCTAGGAAATTGAGCCCTGCATTCTTTTTTTTTTTTTACGTTGCATAGCTGAATTTGAACAAAATTCTGCATCGTGCCCTACATTCTTTTTTTTTGACTTTGCATAGCTGAATTTGAACAAAATTCCGCAACTTGTCACCAATGCAGTCTTTGTCTGCACGAATTACAACTCTATGGTACAGCAATTTTGTCAATAATCAAAGAGAAAAATATAAAGAGTAAAAAATCTCAAATGGTCCTTAAACTATCGGCCAATCTAATTTTGGCCTTTCAACTTTAAAAAGGTCTATTTAAGCACTTAAATTTAGAGGCGGATTCAGGAATTTTTCGAGGGGTGGACTAATAGTAATAGACAAAAAAATTATAAAAAAAATATCGAAAGTATAACTATATAGTGAAAAAAATTTAATAGCATAATTTAAATATTTGAATTCATACATAATGAAAAGTATTTAATAAAGTTGAGCTCCACGAGTTTTTAATGATTTGAATTCATTTATCACAAACTCTATCTAATATATATTCGAGCTGGGTTAAGAGGTGGATTAAAACTTAACAAGGCGGTGGGTGAAAACTTAGTAAAGGGGTGAGCTTAAACTAATTTTATTTTATTTTTTACAATTTCTTTGAGATTTATTTTGGCCCTTCAACTTTAAAAAGGTCTATTTAAGTACTTAAATTATTAAACAAGTCTCACTTTGCCCCTTTCAGTTTAATTTTACAAAAGTTGTTGAAAACAAGTTCTGTATTTATATTTAAAAAAAATCAAAAAATTAATGGTATAGTGAATCAAAAAGATTGGATTTTTACCCCACGGTCTAAGAATAGGTTATCCAATATACCTTCTAATTCTGGCATTAATTTTTGCAGCCCAGCCCAGCATTAAGAATTGGTCCAAAAAACAAAAAAGCCCAGCACTAAGACACCAGAGCTACACACATACATGGCAAGTTAATTATTCATTTATTTTACGAAAAAACAAAGCAAAAAATTAAAAGGAGGAAAAAGAGTCTGCTGGTGGCACCCTTTTCTCCTACTTATCTTTTACGCATGGGAGTTTCTTCCTTTCTCAATCTCTTACTGTATGTCTGTTTAGATTGAGGGAAGGGGCAGGGTGGGTTTTAGAAATTTTGAGACTTCAAACGAAATTTAATATTGATTAAATTTGAGATCTATATTTTTATTTTCTCTTTCAATAAAATAATCTTCTATGAAAAGTTAAACTAATAAAAAGAATAAAATAAGATAGAGAGAGAGAGAGAGAGAGAGAGAGAGAGAGAGAGAAATCGGGATGTTGAAAAATAGGGTTGTTTGAAAAAAAATTATGCAAAAGAACCGGGGAATAATATTTTTGTAAATTAAGGGCTTATATTTGACCAAACCCTAAAAGGAGTGCAAAATTAATTTTGCAGTAGATTTTTAAATTATATTTTTTTATGAAATCATGCAAAATTCAGTTTGTACTACATTTTTTTGGCATATTATTATAAATAAGTGTTTAATTCACATTACTTTAGAATGATTTTAATAAATTACATACTCAAAACCTATTTATTAATAAAATGCACATAATATTTTCTAAAATATTACTATATATTTGTGTTTGTTTGACGTTATTTTAAGGGTGGTGTTATTTACACCCCTAAATTTTGTCACAAACACCCCCTCTAAAATTTAACTAAAAACACATTTTAACACCACCTTATTTGTCACAAACACCCCCTTCTATTGCCTAATGTTAGGTGCGTGCTTAGCAACACATTCTTCTCATGTAAAGCGAGTTTATGTAAGTGCACGCACCTTTCATTAGGTGGACCTTATTTGAAAAACACTTCAGTAATCCATTACCTAATATTATGCGAGTTATTACAAACAAACTCTCCTCAAGTAGATCAAGTGTGTGCATCTGCACTTACCTCTCATTAGGCGAATCTTAAGAGGGGCATGTTAATTATTAGAAATTTACCTTTGGTGGGTGTTTGTGACAGATTTGGTGAGTGTAAATAACGACACCTTATTTTAAAGTCTTATGAATGAAACATAAGAATATATTTGTTAAAAATTATAAACACATCATGCAAAACAAATTTGCATTAAAAATTTTTTATTGCAAAGTTAAGTTTGTACAAAACACAATTTTATTCAAAGTTAAATTTGTACAAAATAAATTGTATGCAAAGTTAAGTTTGCACTCAGTCAAATCCCTTATTTTAAAACACAATTGATAAACAAACCCTTATTTTAAAATAATAATAATATTTAGACTTTTATTTTAAAAAAAAACATTATTTATTAATTTTTTTATAAAAAATATTGTCACACAGACTTCTTACCTTATTTTCAGGAGTGAAATTGAGAACGAAGAAAGTATTAAGACTTGAGAGTGGGCGGTGGTAGAGAGACAACCGAGAAAATTACAAAGACGGAGAGAGAACATGAGGTGAGGAAAAAGGGGGGTCCCCATTTTAAATTAGACCGAGAGGAAAAAGAAATGGAATTTGCGAGCATAAAAGATACTGTAAGTTTTTTAAACTTACAGACAATTTCTAATCACAAATTTGAAAAAGATATCCACTCTTACTCAAACTCTATGATTAGTTTTGAAAAAAAAAATCATTATCATTAAATTCATAATTACAAAATTAAGGCTATTTTTTCAATCTTTTCTACAAATCCATCCATTTGACACTTGTGTTATTGTAAAATTGGATTATCCATTACCAATTATAAGTAGGATATGCTCAAGTATATAATATGTTTTTTTTAGATTTATAAAGAGATTTTAATAGTTTATACAAATCTATCCATCTGACATTTGTGTCATTGTAAAATTGGAGATTACCAATTATAAACAGGATATGCTCAAGTATATATTATATTTTTTTTAGATTTATAAAGAGATTTTAAAACTATTAAAGTATTAAAAGAGGTTCAGTGAATTCAATGCTAAAATTGAAATACTCAATTTGGGATTTCTAAAAAAATGGACTTTTAAATTCAACCATGTGACATTTGTATCAATGTTAAATTAGATTTTTCCATTACCAATTAGAAATATGATATACTCAAGTATATAATATATATATATATATATATTATATTTATAAAAAAGGATTTAAAACTATTAAAAGAGGCTAATTGAATTGCTAAAACTATAACTTGTTTTCTTATAAAGTTTGGTGCAATGATTATTTACAAATAATAATTAAAAAAAAAGCACTTATAATTTCAGACACTAAAAAAAATATTAGATTCTTAATTTGAAATATTTTTTAAAAATCACTCGATCAATATGTTATGTTTAATTTTAGTTTGTCAGGTCAAAATTACTAATTTAATTGATTATTGAAAGAATTAAAAAAATTACTTAAAATATATGGAACTTACTATTTTTCATGGGTTAAAATGTTATTAATGATAAAGATGGGTTGAAATTTAGTAATGTTTAACCTTAATTAAATATGTGGCTAAGAATTGACTGTAAGTTTTAATAAAAGTAACTGTCTTTTAGATATTCATATATCAAAGTCAATAAGAATGAATCTTGTCTTGATTGTGAGTTTTGTTAGACTCATTTACTGGCCTTAGATTTTTAAAACAGTGTTCATTCAGTGAAAAGTAATTTATGCCTTATATTGTATTATATTACATATTTCAATGTGTAAATTTTTTTTTAAAGAGTTTTTAAATTTTTCTTTTTTACAATTAGACATTTTTAAACTTTTACATATAACCCTTGAAATTTTTTTTGTGCCTTATGTTAAAGTGGAGCTCTAGGCAAATGCCTAGATCGCCTCTCCCTATTGCTGGCCCTAGGAAGGGGAAGGAAAGGAAAGGAAAGGAAAAAAAAAAAGGAAAGAGGAATTACAAATAACCTGTTTGTCTAGATTTACGAAGTGAATAAAAAATAAATGGAAGGAATAGATTGTCAATCCCTTCTATTCATTTATTTTGTTTCCTTTTAATATTGAGAAGTTTATGAAGAAAAAGAAATCTTTTTATTGAATTATTATCCAATTTCAATCAGCGTATTCGAAATTAGATCCATACATAAAATACAACTATAATTGTTGTTGACTACTACTTACAGATTTCTAATGTAACAGTTGTGAGACGCACTATACGCACTATACATTGCGCAAGAATCACCAATATCACAAGAAATAGATACCACTTGATGTATATGGGAATGGGCCAACAAACAATTTTAAGAACATAAGGAAAGGGTACAACTCTCAATACATCTCCAACAATTGTGTAAAAATTTAAGTGTAATATGTGTCACAAAACTTGAAATTTGAAAAAAATATGCTCGAATAGTACTTTTGTAAATTCATGTGTAAATTTTGAAATAACTAATAAGCTATCAACACATGTTAAATATTATTTTATATTTTTTTCTTTCAAATTTTTTTATACATAATCTTATATTCACAATGGATCTTTATTTATAGCTCTTGATGAGTAGATTTCAAATATATAATTTTTATTAAAATATATTTTGTATTAAAAATTATCACATTTTAAAGTTTTAGTAAAAAAAATGAAGAAATAGAAAACTAACGTGGCAGTGTAAAGTGGGATTGTATATATTATACACAAAAGTCATTTTTAAATGACTGTTGGAAACTAATTTTTTTGCAAGTTTTGTAAAATTTACACAAAATATAAATATAGAAGATTGTTGGAGATGCTCTTGATAGACTTGCTGATCCTATGCATACCCGAGAAAATAGGAAAATAGAGTAAGGTCTTTGATTGTAATATCAAAACTATCTGAAGTACAATGAGAGGGGCTGTTGCCTATTTAATACTAATCAAATTGCAAACCCAAAGAGCATCTCCAACCGTTGTATAATTTTTTTGTGTAAATCTTATGTCAAGACAATTTTACACAATGCTTGGAGTGTAAAAAAAATATGCTCTAATGGTACATTTTTTAACTTTTGTGTAAATTTTGAATGAACCAATAAGATAATTATGCATATTATATATCATTTTATGCAATTTTTAATTATTTTTTCTTGGATTTTGGTATACATAATATTATAACAATAATGGATTTTGATTTGTTGGTCTTGATGAGAAGATTTTAGATATATAATTTTTATTAAAATATATGATTTCTATTAAAAGTTATTACATTTTAAAGTTCTATAAAATAATTGAGAAAAGAAAAAGCTAATGTTGCAGTGTAAACTTAATTGGAGTGTATTTTACATAAAAGTTAAATTTAAAAGACTACTGGAGTTCAAAAAATTTACAAGTTTTGTATATTTTACACAAAAACCTAAATTTACACTACTGTTAGAGATATTCTGAATCTACTAACAATAGGATACTAAAAATTTTTCCACTAACAAAATCGAATCCTTATCAACTAGAAAATTAAATATAATCGATAATCTTATTAAACTAAAAATTACTATTGTCAATGGTAACATAACGAAAATTCTAGTATCCAATACTAGAACAAAAGAATAAGCCCCATAAATATTAGTTAATAATAATAAAACAATAAAATCAATTTTTATTTTCCCGCAAATTTGTCCTTGAATTTACCCTCGAGGAATGATTGATTGCCCTTAGCTAAATGACTACTTTGAGAATTTGTTGTATCCAAAGTGCAATTGATACATTAGAGACTTGACTTGCTTAGACTTTTTGCAACTAGCAAAATTTAGGCAGGTTCTCAAAATAAATCTAAGAAAACTGAGATCATTTCTTTCCATAAGAACTTTATCTGGTATTTTGAGGGAGCAAAGATCAACTTCTTCTAGGCCCGTGCATAAACACCAAAACCTGAGCTTTAGATAAAGGTCTCGCGGCAGAGAAGTCAAAAGGCTATTAAAATAGCTTAAGAGAGCCAAAGGAGAACATAAAAGAACGAAAAGCTTTAGTTATGTTCCTTCACCACAACAATGGAGAAGCGCAAAGCAAAGAATCCATTATCGAAAGGAGAAACCTTCCATTCAGCTTAGACCTCCAAAGAAGATTAAAAATGAAAGTGAAGAGTAAAAGATTTGACATGCAAAGATCCTTCAAAAACAAAACAAAAAGAACACCTTCCAAAAGAGTCCCTTCACAAGAAAGTAATGATTCCTTTGTATGCATCTCCTTCAAGCTTGAAACCAAATTTGTGAGGATTTTGATGATTGAAGAAAGGGTGACATATGAAAAGGACGACTCTTGTTGCAGAGAAAACCTAGGAAGGGAGAAAGGGGTAAGTTTAATAGGGAAAAAATAGAGAGGAGGAGCTTCTCATTCAAAAATGTAACAATACTTTTCGACGCTGCAGAGAAAACCTCTTTGCCCATTCCTAAGTTTCATTTGAAGAAAGATCCGCACATTTTGGCTTCAGCCTAGACTATTCCAAGAAAAAGAGTAAATCGTATCGCATTTATTTTATTTATTTGTTATTTCATATTTAAAGATACATAACAACTCTTAAAATCTTGATATAGATTTAAATGAAAAATTCATGGAAACCTGACATATAGGAACTACAATGAAGAAAACTTCAAAATAGAGGTAGGGTATGAATTTGGAAAACTATATTTCCATCCAATTCTAACTATTGCGAGATTCATTTTGTTAACACTTATGTAGAGTGTGATACTATATATTTCCATCCAATTCTAACTATTGTGAGATTCATTTTATTAGCACTTATGTAGTGTAATCATACCCCTTCTCTATTCCGAAGTTTTCTTCATTACACCCCACCTCGATGTATATTATTACATAATGGTTGTTGTAACTAAAGCAACAAAAGGCCCCCACAGCACAAACTCAAAAAGGCTTAATGTCTTTCCTTCAGGATATAACAACTATGTGTCTATAAGGGTGCACTCCCAAATATAAAACCCTTTGGATAGCTTTATATGTTTGTCTAACTCATAAGTACTATAATATAATAATAATATTGAGAGAAATATAATTGAGTAATTTGTAATAATGCAATTAGAATCTCATACTATTAAAGAATTAACTCGAGTGGGAGGAATGTTCTATTAGTTGTGTCATACTAGCGAGCACTAGGCACTATTTATGGTGGTGATGAGCTACAAAAATAATAACATTTTATCATAGTAGGACCCATCACCTGTATGTATTGGAAATAAAAACTTAATTATATTTACAACAATGGAGAGAGCTATCACATGATAGTAGTGTAGAGGAGTGAAGATATGATATATGAGAATTATTTATTAAAACTTAACCATACACTTTGAATGAGATACCCAAACCATCATGTCCTTGGAATGAGTTAACTAGCTCTTTAGAGCATTTTTAACAAGCTAGCTATTCAAAAGACTAAAGTGCAAATTTTTTCTGAAAAGTCATATCAGTAAAATTATATAAACTAACTTGTCTTTAAATCTAAGAGAAGGTGAGAGAGTGAGTTTCCTGGATGCTTATTTAGGATACCATATGTTGGTTGGATTTCAACCCTAGAGGAGTGAATAGGGTTTAAAAACTTTAATGTGGAATTAAAAACTTTTCTAACAATGTTTAATTAAAACAAATTTACTAAACAAATATATCAAGGAATGTAAGTACATAAACAATTAAATAAACAAACTCAAGAGCAAATAATCAAATAATCAATAATAAAGAGATTGAGTAAGAAAGATTGAACCGGTTTGAAGTCTAAGGCTTTTTGTCTACACAGTTTTAACCATAATCCGCGCTCGGTTAGTTCCCCGAGAATTTCCACTAATAACAATCTCCTTCCGGGTGAAGATTAAACCACTACAAGTGTATCCTCTCACACACTCTTTACAAATATTGCTTGACCACAATATTCACACAAGAATCTCTCTCTTGCTAACCTTGTGAAATTTACCTTTCACAATTTCTAAACAAGAATTTACCTTCTTGTTTTTCCTATGAGATTTACCTCTCATAATTGAATACTAAATTGTTTGGTGATTCACACCAATTAACAATAACTCTCAAGTGTTTAAAGAATACAATTGAAGCTCGCACTAGAGTTACTTGATTGATCAAGATTTATAGCTCAATAAGAATGATTGATCAAAAATAATTTCTTGAATATTTGAATAATGAAGATAGATGAAGAATAAAGTATATGAATGATTCAAGGTGTATAGAATGAGTCTTAGATAGTGTATATATAGTCCCAAAAGTGATATAGCCGTTTGAGAGGTTTAGTAGAAGTTTGGTACCAAAAATAGTAAAAAATTATAAATTCAACGGCTATATTCTGGAGCATCAGTCGACTAAGAAAAACCATCAGTCGACCGATGAACCCTTAGTCGACTGAGCAAGGCTGCTTAGTCGACTGATGGACCCTTAGTCGACTGAGCAAGGCTGCTTAGTCAACTGATGGACTCTGCTGCCTAACATGCCAAAAGGCCAAAAATCCCAATTTTTGCACTTTTGCATATAAGCTCCAAAATCAATTCTAATGCTTTGGGGACTTCAAAAATAAGTTTCTAAGACACCTATTTTTGGGAAAACTCAAAATATGATCATTTGAATTTAATATGAATTTATTTGAAAACCGATTTTTGCAAGAATGATGTTTTCAAAGAAATTTTGATTCAAACTAATTTTGATCAATCTAAGAATGATATATCAATATATATGAGCTATATAAATAATCAAATAAGAAACTTTACATAATACCTAAGCACTCACTCAATTAACGAATGAACGAGTCTTTGAATAATTCGATTTGTTTTTTCAATTTGATCTTCATTTGAAACTTTACCCTTGAAGCTTTGGCATATGATCCTTGATCTTTTGTGCTTCATGAAATGCATTGCTAGCATGTGTGTGATAAGAATGATCTATTGCTAGTCCATTGCTTTGTTGACTTGATCAGATATTGATTCCATTGATCCTTATCAAATGGCATGCTTTCTTGATTTTCCAAGTAATAAAACTATAATCTTAAATCAAGAACATGTTAAATTACACATGATTAAATTATTGTTATTATCAAAATAAGATTAAGACCTTTAGGTCAGCACCATCGAATTCCTTTATTCGGCCAAGACCAGGAGAGCATGGCCTTCACCAATACTATAGGTCTGTATTGTTACAAAGTCATGCTTTTTGGCTTGAAAAATGATGAGGCCAATGTATTAACGATTGGTAACCAAAAGGTTTTAGGTAAAATTTTAGAAATCCATGGAGGTGTATGTGGCTAGCCAATATTGGATGTTACTTGATCATAAACTATATAAAAATTGTTATTTAAACCCTTACTTGATGTGTGTCCATCCCAAAAAAGTCCAAGATGTTTTATTTGAGCTCCACGAGGTAAGTTATGGTAGTCATGCATGAGGTCGATCACTAGCCTAATGTGTGAGAAGCTAAAGTTACAAGTATAACTAAATGCAAAGAGATGCCCTTGATTACACCAAGAAATATGTCAAATTCTAGAAACACTTTCTAATTATTCACCAACCAGTGACCAAACTTTGTTCACTAACTAGTTCATGGCCATTTGTTCAATGGGGGTTGGCCATATTGGAACCTTTTCCCAAAGCCTCAAGTTCAAGAAAATTCTTATTAGTGGACGTTAACTATTTTACTAATTGGGCGGGAGCCATTCCATTACTTAACACTGTTGACTCAAATGTGAGGATTTTTCTCTAGGAGAATATTGTTACTCGTTATGGTATTCCCAGGATGTTGTTCTCAAACAATGGAACCTAATTCAAAAGTCGGAAGATTGTCGAATTCCACAAAAACTTGGAATTAGACAAAGTTTCTCGATCTAATATGGTCCATCGTCAAACAACCGGCCAAGTGAAAGCCTCCAAAAAAGTTATTTAGACAACTTGAAGAAAAGGATGAAAGATGCCAAAGGAAGTTGGATCCGAGAACTCCTCTCTGTGCTTTGGGCCTTTAGAACTACCCCTTCCCAATCAACCAGTGCAACTTCATTGTCTTTGGCAAATGGAACAGAGGTAGTTATCCCCTTGGAAGTTGGGGGCAACAATGCAGTCTCAGTTGTGGTTTAGGATTTTGCAGAAGATAGAAGGGAAATAGTTTTAATTCGGCTAGCCAATTAACAAAAGATCTTATCTAGACAAAGACAAAGACAACTAAGTTCAAGGGAATTTCAAGTGGGAGACCTAGTCCTTAGAAAAACACTTAGTTCAATGGTAGATCCTGCTCAGGGGAAGCTCAGTTAGAGTTGAGAAGTCCATACATAGTAATTAGGTCTACAAGAACTAAGTGTTGTGCCAAGATACCGCTAGAACAAGCGTAGGACTGACTGGACAATTATGCGTACAATAATTAAAGAAACAAGCACCACTGGTATTCAAGCAATTCGAAAAATAAGAGACTAAAGAAGAAAACAACTAACCAAGCACGCAAGCAATTAGGTGGTGTCAGCAAAACCGCCACTAATCCACCAGGTGATAGCTATTATTGATGAGACCAATTTTGAGTACAACGCACAAAACAAACCCTAGCCACCAATTAGAGCTCTCAATATTATCTCTAAAATATACTCTCTAATCTAGCTAGTAAATAATATAACACAACCCATTAATAAACCCTATGACAAGGGGTCTATTTATAGAGTATAAATCATATGGTCTAGGATTGCACAAAGCCAAATCCTACTACAAATTGGATAATACAAATCCAATTAGGATTTGAACAATACAAAGCCAATTAAGAATTAGGCAATATAAAACCTAATAGGAACAGGATTCCTATACAGAGCCAAATCTTCAATTCTCCACCTTGGCGATGTTCCACTAGACCCCAATGCATTACACCATGATCAATTCATCGAATAAGACCCTATCACCCCTGCCGGTCCCTTAGGACCACCGCCCCCCTGAGGGACATCAACACCGAAGGACATTGATCAACGTCGAGCAATGCTCAAACTTGACCAACAGGACAACCTTTGTTAACATATCTGCCGGATTATCTTTGGTGCCTATCTTAACCAGATTTACAACACCGTTTTCAATAATTTTTTGGATGAAGTGATATCGGACATCAATATGCTTGGTTCTTCCATGATGAACTTGATTCTTCGTTAAGTGAATTGCACTCTGACTATCACAGTGCACCACCACTTTTTCTGGCTTTAAACCAAGATCACTAACTAAATCACGGAGCCATACAGTCTCTTTGACCGCCTCCGTTACAGCAATATATTCCGCCTCCGTGGTAGACAACGCTACCACACTTTGAATCATCGACCTCCAACTCAACGGACTGCTACCTAATGTAAACACATAACCCGTAGTCGATCTCCACTTGTCTAGGTCGCCGGCGTAATCTGAATCCACAAAACCCTCAATAGTTAATATTTCAGATTTTTTAAATACCAAACCTTTGTCCATCGTACCTCGTAGATATCGTAGAATTCACTTAACGACTTGCCAATGCGATTTTCCAGGATTCGCCATATACCTACTAACAATGCTCACGGCTTGAGCAATGTCCGGTCAAGTGCATACCATGGCATACATCAAACTCCCAACCGCACTTGCATAAGGAACTTGAGCCATGTACTCCACATCTTCCTCGGAGCTAGGAGCCATCGTTGCCGCTAGTTTGAAGTGCGGTGCTAACGGGACACTCACTGGCTTTGAGTTTTTCATCCCGAATCGAGCAACCACTTTCTCAAGGTATTGTCTTTGTGTAAAACACAATTGTCCCCTCTTCCTATCTCGCACGATCTCCATCCCCAAAATTTTTCGCACTCTACCCAAATCTTTCATCTCAAACTCCTTGCTTAACTGAGCTTTCAATACGTCGATCTCCACCAAGCTCCGAGAAGCAATGAGCATATCGTCAACGTATAAGAGTAAATATATGAAATGGCCAGATTTAAGCCTTTTGAAGTAAACACAATGATCAAACTCGCTTCGTGTAAACTTCTGCATGATTATAAACGTGTCAAACCTCTTGTACCATTGACGCGGGGACTGCTTCAATCCGTACAACAACTTTCGAAGTTTGCACACACTATTTTCCTTGCCAACAACTTTGAATCCCTCTGGCTGAGAGATATAAATCTTTTCCTCTAGGTCCCCATGCAAGAACGCAGTTTTGACATCGAGTTGTTCAAGTTCGAGATCAAATTGCGCCACCATAACCAACAATGCTCGGATCGAGGTGTGCTTCACAACCGGAAAGAACACTTCATTATAATTCACCCCTTCCTTTTGCGCATAACCCTTGGCTACCAACCTTGCTTTGAAACGAACACCGGACCCTAGAGCTCCGTCTTTCTTAGTGAAAACCCACTTTCACCCGATAGGTTTCTTCCCTTTCGGAAAATCGCATAGTTCCCAAGTTCGGTTTTTTCCGGAGAGACTCCATCTCATCTTCCATAGCCGCTTTCCACTTCGCATTCTCGCTAGAATCCATAGCTTCCCGATACGAAGTCGGCTCATCCCCGTAACCTACTAATGCGTATGCCGCCATGTCTTCATACCCATATCGAACCGGTGCACGTCGAGCCCTAGGCTCCCTTCCACTAGCCAAATACGGTATTATTTGTTGTTGACCCGATTCCATTACTGGAATCTCTGAATTCTCACCGGAAGTCGTCTTTTTCTCGTTAGACTCCTCCACCGAATCCGTAACCCGAGTATTAACTGGAGTAGTCACTTCCGTTTCCACTACCATCTCGCTCGCCTTGTTCTCCTTTTCAACTAGAATTGAAGAACCACTGTTTGTCAACAAGGTCGTCTTGAGCATAGACGCCTCGTCAAACGTTACATCCCTACTAATCAAAATTTTCTTGCTTTGAAGACACCAAAATTTGTAACCTTTAACCCCATCACAAGAGCCTAAGAATATTGCCTTACGAGCCCTAGGGTCAATTTTCTCATCACGAACATGATAATAAGCCGGACAGCCAAAAATGTTAATGTTGTCGTAATTAGCATGAGATCCGGTCCACACCTCCATAGGTGTTTTGTATTCCACTCCCGAGCATGGCAAACGATTAACCAAGAACGTAGCATAGGATAAGGCTTCAGCCCAAAATCGCTTATCCAATTTGGCATTGGAAAGCATACACCACACCTTTTCAAGGAGCGTACAATTCATCCTCTCTGCTATTCCGTTCTGTTGAGGTGTACCCTTGACCGTGAAGTAGCGAATGATACCTTCTCGTTGGCATAAATCCTTAAACGGATCACAAGTGTACTCCCCGCCGTTGTCTGATCTGAGCACCTTAACTTTTTTACCAATCTAATTTTCAACCATTGCCTTCCACTTTAAGAACACATCAAAGACCTGGTCTTTATGCTTCATGAGATAGACCCAAGTTCTCCTTGAGTAATCATCAACAAAAGTCACAAAGTAATGATTTTCACCCAAGGATTGAGTCTTTGTCGGCCCCCAGACATCCATATGCACATAATCAAGTACTCATTTCGTGCAATGTACCGCTGTCCCAAACTTTACCCGAGTCTATTTTCCAAGCACACAATGCTCACAAAACTCTAGTTTGCAGCTTTTTGCACCCTCAAGTAGCCCTTGCTTACTCAACACCGTCATAGCCTTCTCCCCAGCATGACCCAATCGCATATACCATAACCTCGTCATGTCAGTCTCTTCAGTCATAACCGAAGCAAACCCAGTCACTGTGCTTCCTTGAAGAAAGTAGAGATTACCCTCATTCTTTCCTCGCATCATAACCATAGCCCCGGAGAGAACTTTTAAGTTTCCACCCTCGAGTATTACACGATACCCATTGGAATCAAGAACCCATAAAGAGATCAAATTTTTCTTTAGATCAGGAACATACCGGACATCACGAAGAGTACGTACTACCCCATCATGCATCTTTAGCCGGATCGTACCAATCCCCATCATTTTACACACATGGTCGTTACCCATCAAAACCTTGCTTCCGTCAACCTCAGTGAAAGTATGAAGCAATTCCCGATTTGGGCACATGTGATACGAGCACCCATTATCCAAGATCCACTTGCTCGAAGAGCTAATCCGTGAAGTTACAACCAACATACTCTCGAAGTCCCCATCTTTTAGTGCCGTTACCGCATTCGCGTTCTCCACCACACCTTTATTCTCTCCACCGCCATTAGTTCTATTTGGACACTCCCGACGTATATGTCCAGGTTTCTTGCACTTGTGACAAATTATCTTACTCTTGTCAGCCGGTCCCCGAGATTTCGACCACGACTTTCCCCAGTTTTCCCGCTTCTTCTCATCGCTTCTCCCCCTAATGAATAGCGCATCTGAGTTGGATTCTCCTCTCCCCTTCAAGCGTTTTTCATTAGCCAAGACGGCCGACGATACCAAATCGTATGTCACCTTTTCCTTCCCATGAATAAGTGTAGTGGTTAGATGATCATAGGATTCCGGGAGCGAATTAAGAAGCAAAATTGCCTTGTCCTCATCATCAATCTCAACGTCTAACCCCTGCAAATCTGAGATTATCTTGTTGAACCCGTCAATATGATCGTTCATGGTTGTACCCCTCGAAAATTCATGCAGGAATAGCTTCTTCTTCAAGTATAGACGATTCTCGATACTATTCGTCATATACTGATCCTCGAGCTTCTTCCAAATTACCGAAGCAGATGTTTCACGCATCACATAGTACATCACGTTTGGAGCAAGGTGTAAACGAATTGTAATACATGCTTGCCTATCGTACTCAGCCCAATCGGCGTCGGACCACTCATCGGGCTGAGCTTTATTCCCCAACACTAGGGCCTATTATCTTCAGGACAGGAAGGAAATCAAATTCCTAATCATTGGAAAGTCACCAACTTAAGTAAATACCATCTCTAATTCCTTCATACTTTTGCAAATGTAAAGCCAGGCAAAGGGCTCATGCATTTGCCGTCATCAAATTTATCACTGAGATTGGATTTTGGAAACAATTATGCAAATCAAAGACCTTCCTGGGTGCATAATAGCTTAAAATAAAAAAAATACAGGCTTGGTAAGCCACTAAATATAAACTAACGTAAACTTGGTTAAGTTCATTAAAATCATTATCCTATGGGGAAATTTGGTACCAAGGCCAAATGAAAACCTAAAAGCTTGGCTAAGCGTACATGAAGGTCTAGTGGGCCAAGTAAATACGAAGGATTGGTAAGCCAGTAAGGGTCTGGTCGGTCGAGGTAACTAGATAAAACCAGGTAGGCCTAATAAAGTCCAAAAATGCCGTTTTTTTTCTAAGACATAATCAATTAATTAATTCTTACTATTAAAATGAAATTTCGACTTAAAAAAAATAAAAATAAAAATTCGATAAGTTTTGGTTATACTTGGTGTCAATTGTATTATTTTTTTCTCCTTCTATGGAACAATATATTAAATTATACCCTTTAATATTATTAATTAAATTACCAAACCAACGTACCAAATCATTTTAGATGCCGTTAAGTGCTTCACATTTATATTTTTGATTTTTAGTGAAGAAAAATTCAGTGGAAGTAACACATGAATCTGCAAATTATGGTTAGCTCAAATTAGTTGGAAATAACGAAGAGTAGAAATTTGAACCTGCAAATTTTCTTGTAAGATGTTTAATAAGGCAAGATGTATGTAAGAAAGGAGAAATATTGAGAAGTATTTTAAGATATTTTACAGTATAATTAAAATGTGAATCAATTATTTATGTTAACAAGACATTAGTTATCCTATTAAAGCAACTTATCCTATTGAGCCTGTCTAGATACGATTCAATTAATCCCATATTTAATCCGATGTGTCAAATACACCCGATAAGTTTGATATAATTCCTCTGTTGTTTCAATGAGTAGATTGTGTTTCCATCGACTTTCACCATCAATATCAATTTCAATACTTTTTATTTATGTCTTATATCCGGTTCTTCCTTGGCTCAATTATTAGGTGATTTGTAGCAGTAAACGACCTCAAAAGGATATATATAAATTTATTGTGTAGAAATACACTGCTAATCTTAATGTTGCGACTACTGGACCACACTTGATGATCGATAATATACTACCCCAACCATATTGAAATACAAGCATTTTTTAAAACTACATTTGCACATTGTAGAGTTAAATTAACAGGCATGAGCCCAGAAAGCTCCAGCCCAGTGCAAAAATTTAGCCGAGTCCACCTATTTAGCCCACATCAGCCCAGCAGCCTTCCACATCAATCGAAAAAGCAGCAGCCAAATCCCCGATTTACAAATTCACACAAACATATAAAGAATCATCTCCTATAGTAGTATAAATTAAATTAACTAATAAATTAAATATGTCAACCTATTTTTACAAAAAAATTAAATATTAAAAAAATAATGCTCTAATGGTATTTTTGTAAAGTCTTGAGTAAATTTTAAAATAATCAATAAGATTCCAATACTTGTTAACTATTAATTTAAGTAATTTATTATTATTATTTCTTGAATTTTTTTATAAATAATTCTACAGGCAAAATGGATCTTGTTTTGTGGCTATTGATGAGTATATTTCAAATATATAGATTTTATTAATATCCATATTTTACATTTGAAGTTATTATATTTTTAAATTTTATTTAAAAACGAAAAGAGAGAAAAATGATTTCGCATTGTAAAATAAGAATATATTTTATACAAACTTGTATTTTAAAAGACCGTTGTAGATAAGAAAGAATTACAAATTGCACAAATTTTATACAAACTTGAATTTGAGGTGAGATATTTCTTAGTATATTCCTACTTTAATTGGTGCACTTACCTAGTAATCAATTATTTATTATAGAAAAAATAGTTTAATCTTTTTTTGTCAAAATAAGTAGTCTCTTCGTTCTTTCTTGCCCTCTTTCATACAGTGGTTACAATTAAATCTCACAGTTTTTATTTTTTTTATCTTGCACCATATTTTTTTGTAAGATTGACAAAGTTTTCCATGGAAAACTCAGAAAGTATTACTTTTCCATCTTTTGCTAGTGTTTAATTGCCATATTTGCCGGGAATTTTCTCATCTAATTTCAATTTCCAAGTACAAGTAAATTATGCATAGTTCAAGGAACTTTAAATTTTACCCTCCCCCAAGGAATTCTAGGTAAGGTGAAAAAGAGTTCTGTGCAAAAACTTTGGAAAGGTAAATAGCGTATATTCAAATACCAAAAGTTGAAAACTGTATTATCGCTGCATGAAAAATTTACATATTTTTTGCCTAGAAAATAAATACATCCAAACACCTTTAAAAGCTTTTCCATGGAATTCAATTGCTTAGAATTTAAAGTTTCTAGCGTAATTCCATACTTGCTATCGAACACACCCTAATTTTAGTTATTTGATTTAATTGGGTAGGCAGAGTTTTGGGCAGGGGTGCATTGAGCTGTGTTTTTAGAAGAAGAGTTGGCTTTTGGAGAACCACAGTGGCTATTAAGAGGCTGGAAAAGGAAGATAAGGAATCTCCAAAGGCATTTTGTAAGGAATTGATGATTGCTAGTTCCCTACATAACCCATATATTGTTCCTCTTGTAGGTTTTTGTATTGATCCAGATGATGGTTTGTGTTTGGTGTACAAATTCGTATCATATCTGGTGGAAACTTAGAGCAGCATTTGCATGGTAAAATTTCCTTTTGCCTTTCTTCCAAACACTGAATTTGGTTTTGATCTTAATGAAATTAAATGGGTTTGGAAAATACCCATCTGCAGAAAGGAAGAAAGGAGTGAAGGGTGGTTCTTCACTTCCATGGTCAGTGAGGTATAAGATTGCTTTAGGAACGCCAAGCGCTAGAGCCTCTAGCTGCCTTCCAATCAGGTATTTATTCCTTCTTTATTCTCCCCTCTTCCTTCCTTCTTTGAGGTTTCACCTAGATTTTTTTTTTCCTTGGCTTTCTTGCATTTGGGGGCGATTAATCATGTGTATTTTAGTGCTTTTTAGGATTTTTTAATATAAAGGGTTTTCTATGTTCGGAGTCTAGGTATGAATTTTGGAAAATAAGCACAATAATTTCAAACCAATGTGCTTTAATTGTCAATAATATACAAGTTATTTGCTTTTCTAAGATGTTAGCTTCAGTTAAGGGAGGAGTTATTGTTTTTTTAATTTTTAAATAGTTAACTTTTTGTCTATGATTTGTATTGTTGTAAAAAGGGTATAATCTGCCCATCTCAAATTGATATTTAAGATTTGCTATATTTCCATGTATTCTGAGAAAATTAATTGGGACTCTTACTTGAACTTTTATGAGATTTGGTATATTTTCGTGTACTTGGGCTTTTAGCCGTCAAATCTTAAACGATCCTACTTGGTTGCTGCGTTAATGCACTTGGCTGCACGTTAAGTCAGTTGGCTGCTTTGGTAATGCACTTAGCTTCTGCAGTAACGCACTTGGCTACTGCGTTACCACGATGTTGCCCAGCTGCGTTAACGAAGTTGGCACGCAAACTGCCCATGTACGGCAATCTAGTATCAAATACTATCTATGTCTAGGTGACCAAAGGATTATTGATAGAAATATCAAGCCAAAAGCTGAATTTAAGGTGAGATATTTCTTAGTGTATTCCTACTTTAATTGGTGCACTTAATTAGTAATCAATTGTTTATTATAGAAAAAATAATTTAATCTTTTGTTGTCAAAATAAGTAGTATCTTCATTATTTCTTGCCCTCTCTCCTACTGTGGTTACAACTAAATCTCACAAATATTTTTATCTTGCACCAATTTTTTTTGTAATCACCTTTTTTGATCGAAAATATTATTGTTAATGTTGATTGAATATTGAAAATTTATGTGCATGCCACTGCTCTCAGTTTAGCCCCTATATGTTCTATTTCTATAGGTGTCCTAGTTCTTCAATCTTCTGAACATGATGCTTTCTTTTTGTTCACTTTCTAGTTGTCATTACAAACTCAAAGTTTCTATTGATTTAGTTTTCCTGATTTTTTGTATGTACATATGCTTTCATAATAATATTATATGATAAAGGAAGTTTTCCTCTTCTATTGAAAATGGTAACTTTAAAAACCACCCTACTTTTATCTGTTTGATTAAGTAAGTGTTATAAATATTTTAAGAAGATAATAAATGGTGAAGTCAATAGCAAGATGGAGTATATAAGTTGAAAGAGGAAAGTTCGAAGGAGACTTGAACTCAAGTTTCTCTTAGTAAGAAGCTAAGAAGATTCTTAACCATTTGTTCCTCCTGGCAATACATGTGCATTTTGGCAGTCGTGCTTTTACTCCTCTGCATTAGTTTTTAATCTCAATTTTTTTCTCTTTGTTTGACTACAATGCATGTTTGAAAACCTTGGGTTAGTTACAAAGTTTTAGACTAAAGCATGTACACTGCATTTATTACTTGAAAACCTTGACTTGGCTATCTTGTTTGGGGCATATATAGTGGCTATATACTACATATATTACCTTGTTTACAGCTTGTATATATCTATTATTCTATCTAGTCTTCTCATTTAAATATAATATTATTTGACCTTGTAGATTTTTTCATCTCAGATCGTGAAGCAGACAGGCGTGGAAGGATCAATGACCATGTAGATTTTTCATTTCTCTTCAATTTCAATGACGAGTGCATGCACCCTTTTCTATTATCTCTAGTAAATTATCCTACTCTTATGCACCACATTGTTCTAGTATGTGCACTGCAAGATTTTGTCTATTTATATGTATTTGTAGGTAGTAAGACAATAATGGTTGAATATAATTGTTAGCATTTCTTGAACAAGTTAAATTATTTTGATGCGATTGTGTACATTTGGGCTGACGTTCAACTGCATTGGGTAGCATATACACTATCCAATTGCCCCCAATGGGATTTGAAATAGCTAGGTAACTGATTCTAGATTTCTAGCTACAGGGAGTAATGAAAAATAAAAATAATTTTTTTTTTCTAATGTTGGTGGTGGTAACGTGTTTTTTCCGTTACTAGATTAGCATTGCTCTATCAATTTTTTTTAAACTGTTGCAACTTCAGCAATGGTTTTTGTTCGTTACTAAAATTAATTTAAATAATAAATAAATAAAATATAGTAACGGTCTTTTGATTGTAGTAACAAATATAAAGCATGACTAAAAATAAATTATCAATGGTCACGAAGACATCTGTTACAGTTAAAATCCGTTACAGATGTAATTATAGTAACAGTCCTTGATTAATTTCAATAATGGTTTGTTACTTTGCTAACTGCCACGCCTAAATAGTAACCGACATTTTGCATTACTCAAATTTTTTGTAACGCAAAATGTCTGTTAAAAAAGGCCTGTTGTGGTGTAGTGATATACTTTTAGGATGTTGTTTAATTTAGCTATGTATCCACAAATTTGATTTTTGAAATTTGATTGTGTTTTGAGTAGATTTCTCGGGCTTCCTTGCTCTTGGTTGACTTGAATTTGATTAATTGAGAATTATTGAAATAGGTATTGTCTTCGACATGATGCATTTTGAGAACTTGGTGCTTGGTGATTGGGATGAGGCTGAGAACTTGGTGCTTGGTAATTGGGTTTCATCGGAATCCACGACGATAGATCTTCGATCAAGATTTATTTTGAAATTAGGAAGCAGAAGTTTCTCGAGGCACTGGATCAGTAAGCACATATTCCAATCCAATGATTATATATATGTATGTGTGTATTTTTCACAATTTTATCACTTTATGCAGTTGACGTTGTAAGTGTTGATATTTGGTGACAACGAGATGACTCGGCTTCTTACGTTAGATGATTTCAGGTAAGAAATTTGCACTAGGTGCTTGTTTGGTTTGAATTTGTTGTAATTCACATACTACATGTCATAATTCATTTCAAGAGTTTGAATTACAGGATGCTAATTCCTTATGTTAAAACATAAACTTTATAAGTTGTACCAAGGAAATTAGCTTCTTAAAGGTATAATGCAATCAAAACCACTAAAGATGAAAACAGTATAAGTCTTCGGTATTGTAGCTGGAAAAAAGGGTAAGAAAACACACTAAAAAAAAGGAAACACTACCTGGGTTGGTTGGAAATTGGGGATTGAGCAGTCAATCAGAAATTATGGATAGAGTTTCAGTACGTGATGGATTAACAGTTGACGTTCCAGAGAAAGGTGATACTAATTCAGATGTCTTTGGAAGGCTAAATACAAAAACAAGCATTCTAAGGAAATTAAAATATGAATTGTTTGATCATATAAAATGAGTCTTTAGTTGAGGGGGGATATGTGAAAATAAAGACCAACAAAATTTCCTGAAGATATTACCAATGGGTTGTTCTCAATGGGTTGTCCATGTGAATGATCAGGTAGTTGGCTTTCATGATCAATAAAAAGGGTTTTTATCTCAGGATATGTCCAAGGATAAGTGCAATTAATATGCCGCAAATTTAAGCTGCCATATTACAAAATATACAAATTAACCACTGGATCAAACATACCACTTCAGTTAAAAATGCAACTCGAGAATAATAGCATTAGAACATTCACATCACTCTAATTTGTGTATGGTAAGTAGTACGGAATAGATTTTCGGATAATAGTTGAACATTAAAACAAACTTCTCTTGTCCGATTGGATTGAAACAGACAAAGATGTTCTTATAATGGGTTCTAAACAGATATCAACTGTCTGTTTGGAACACAGAAACACTAGTTGGCTGTATTATAAGGATAGTTCAAACTTAAGTTTATCCTTCTCATAATATAACGCAATATTAAATGACAAACCTTTCCTCTTATCTTACATATTTGGACTGTTGTGGATGCTCTTAGTAATGGCCGCATTTATTACGGGGTGAATATACTTTTTACTTAAGTGAAAATAATTCACACCAAATCAAACCGGAAGTTGAAAAAAAATAGCAAAAAAGTACGTACCTCTAGTAATATTATCATCAATGGATGAAAGTACATTATTATATACAAAATAATATACAAGAGGAGGTTGGATCAAGAATACACTAGAAAGCTGGGATAACAGTATAAAGAAAAGAAATAAGGATGTGTTTGACGCGCTAGATTAAAGAGTCCTATAGGATTATTTAATTACATTTGAATAGAATAAAAAAATCTCACATCTTAAGTAACATTCATTAATCCATCTCTCAGTAGAATAATAAGCTTTAGTAAGATAAATAATCTTTCCGAACAGCCAATCTCGACAAACACTAAACATATGATGGGATAAAGTTATTATATCTCACCATCTTGTCATGCGTGTCAAACAGACTAAAAGTAACACATGTAAAATCAAAAACAAAATAACAGAAGTTGAAATGCAGACACAAGAAAGGCATTTGTTTCTAATCAAAAAATATCAGCAAACACCATTACAATACTACAAATTTTCAAATAAACTTGAATAAGAATTGACCATAATCTTACAGCAGCCTTCAATTCAAAACAATTTCAGCCAGTAGGAACACTCACAAAAAGAGGAACAATGGGTTGCAAGGGAAGTTCATTAATTGATTGGTTTAAAATTAAAATGGAAGTCTCAACATAAAGAGGCCCACTGTTCAAAGAAACAGCAGGCTAAAACAGCGGGCTTACTGTCCAAATAAACAGTGGGCTTACTATGCAAAGAGGACCACTGTTCGAAGGATGACAGATGATGGGAAAAATAAAGGAAAAAATAGGAGCAAACAGAGCAAAAGGAAATTTAGAAACAGCTTTACCAGCTGAAGCAAGTAATCAATGTTTTTGTGTTTTGTGTTTATTTTATTTTGTAAAAGGAATGAAACATGCAATATGGCTATCAACAGTTGTTCCATTCCTCATTTCCCTATCAATCCGCGTAAATGTCATAGTCTTGAAGAGTCCAATGGTGGACCGTGGACAGAAGAATCATTTTTTTAAAATGAATGAAACATGCAATATGGCTATCAACGGTTGTTCCATTCCTCCCTTTTTCTGTCAATCCGCGTAAATGTCATCGTCATGATGAGTCCAAGGGTGGGCAGAAGAATTATTTCTGTAAAAGGAATGAAACGTGCAATATGGCTATCAATGATTGTTCCATTCCCCCTTTCCTTGTTAATTCGCGTAAATGTCATTATCATGATGAGCCCCAAGGGCGGACAAAAAGAATTTAGGAGGTTGAGTGCGATTAGGGAAAAACAATATAGGGTAAAGCTATGTAATTTTGAAAATGTTTAAAAAAATCTTCTTAAAGGGAAAGGACTCGAGGGCTAATGTGAGCGGGGGAGGGGGGTGTTGATGGTCGCTATTTACATTTTACAAAACACTCGGTAATACTCAATTTTTTATTCGCCTAATGACAGCCGAGTAATAACAAGTGAGTATATGCCTACATACTTGTCTGATTACAAACAAGTAAGACATTTTCAAGATTTTACTTTTTTGTCATTGGGCGAATACGATGTACTTACTTGTTATCGGATGAATAAAAAGTTAAGTAAAACCAATTAAAAATGGTGTGCAAATAGCAACTACCAAATTTTTTGGCACAAAGAGATCCACCTGAATGAGAGAGAGTTAGATGTGTGAACCACATGATTTGTAGATGAAATATTGCTTTGAATAGATAAAAATGAGTGTGCTTTTAAAATCACATGAAGAAAATGTGTTGGAGAGGAAACTTTTAAGGGGTGGGGATTATTTTGAGTTGTAATATTATCAACATCTAAAATCTCATTTATTCTAGTCTTATGTTTTTTGGAGAAAGGAAAATCCAAATTTTTATTTTTTTTTTATTTTTATGAAAATGAGACTTATCTATATTATCAAGACAAGAAGAAAAATTGGTAGGAGATTTTTCTTTGAAATTCGAATTATAGAGTAAGTGAACTTTTTTTTTAGAAATTAGCTTAAAATAAAGGGTGTTTTCATTGAGGATTGTATAATTTTTATTTTTCAAAAGTTTACATCTTCAAAAGTGTTTTGAGCAATGAATAAATTTTATTTTTCAAAAAATCTTCACCATCCGAAACGTGTTCTCATTGAGGATTGCAGGAAACTAATCAAGGATCTGAAAATGAAAGTGGTGCATGTGTTGAGGGAGGCTAACAAAAGATTTGAGAGTGGGGAGCAAGGATTGGGAGTGGTCTATATGCTTGGTAAGGTACCTCCAAAAGATTTGATTGATGACTGAAGGAGATCAACAGGGAACTGCTTTTGAAAGAGGTATGTGAACAAATTGGTGTTTACAGGGACTCTCCTCTAGTTTTGCTTCCTTTTTTGAATGTTATTTCTTTTGGTTTAGATGACTTTTGGTTGATCTCTTTGTGTCAAAAAATTTGGTGGTTGTTATTAGCACACTATTTTTTTTTATTTGGTTTTACTTAACTTTTTATTCGTCTGATAACAAGTGAGTAAGTGCATTTTATTCGCCCAATGATAAGAGAGTAAAAGCTTGAAAATGTCGTACTCGCTTGTCATCGGATGAGTATATAGGCTTATACTCACTTGTTATCGAGTGAATAACATATATGCAATTACTCGGCTGTCACCAGGCGAAAACAAAATTGTGTTACCGAGTGTATTGTAAAATGCAAATAGCGGCTACCAAAAATTTTTCCCTTTCTTTTTTCAAGAGACTACATTTTTAAATCTTCGCGTGGTCTTTATTTTAACATTTTTAAAAATTATTTCACATACTTTAGTAAACGTATCTTCTCTCATTAACAATTTTTCATCTGAATCCACAAGGGCTCTCGTCACTTCCCGAAGAAAGTTATTCAAATATTTTTTCCAATGAGAAAAAATCATCTCTCTTGTTTTCCACCTATCAAAAATTTCAAAATGATAAACACTTTCAACATTTCACATTCGCGGGAATTAATACTTTGTTTGGTCATCTTGTACTCATCCATGTGCAAGTTTTCCTAACTCCCCATGTGCACGAATTGAATTACAACATTTTAGTGGGTCCAAAAAATTGTTTTGTTTGTGGTTTCCGTACACTCACGTGGGATATCTTCTAAAAAGTTAAAATATCACAAATTTTTTTCGCTGACCCCACTTGGGAATTTATGGTTCCCATGCACACACATGGGGTCGGCAAAAAAAAATTGTGATATTTTAACTTTTTAAAAGATATCCCACGTGAGTGGGGAATATAAACAAAACAACTTTTTGGACCAATTAAAATGTTGGAATTCAATTCTTGCACGTGGGGAGAACTTGCACATGGATGGGTACAAGAGGACCAAATAAAGTATTAATTCCAGCAAATGTAAAATGTTGGAAGTGCTATCATTTTGAAATTTTTAACAAATGGTGAACACGTCATGAAAGAGAAATGATTTTTCTCATTAGAAAAAAATATTTGAACAACCTTTTTTCGGGGAGTGACGAGAGCCCTGTGGGTTGAGATGAAAAATTGCTAACGAGAGATAATACGTTTACTAAATCATGTGGAATAATTTTAAAAAATGACAAGATAGAGACGGCATGAAAATTTAAAAATGCAATCTCTTGAAAAAAGAAAGGGAAAATTTTTTGGTAATCACTATTTACATTTTACAAAACACTCGGTAGCACATTTTTTTTTCGCCTGATGACAGCCGAGTAATTGCATATATGTTACTCGATAACAAGTGAGTATATGCCTACATACTCGTTCGATAATAACTGACGCCGCTTAAATAGCGCGCTTTGCTAGAGCCCAAGTGCAGGCACGTCAAGTCGTAATATAGTCTCGGAAGTCCGAGTGTCGAACCACAGGGATAAGTGAAAAGGAATGGAATGGATTTCGGATTAAATGGTTTTCTGATTTTGTAAGTTGGATTTGTTGTGAAACAACGTAAATGTAAAATGGTTGTGAAAAGTAATAAGAAAGCACTAAGGTAAGTGGAGGTTAGTTACGATTTAAGAGACGGTGATCACTAGCTCATACAAAGATTTCAACACAAGGTTTCTCGAGAGATGGGGAATGTTGGTGTATCTTTCAATAGCAAAGGGTACGACGCTAGGCGACTCATTCCCAGATAGAAGCTATATCAAGAAAGATACAAACGACATTCTACCAAAGACGAGGTTATCATTCCTACCTCTTAGCTACAGGTGTGAAGCAAGGCAACCCATTCCCGATGAAGCTAATCCGAGATAAGTATGACAAACTCATCATAAAAAGATTTAAAATAAAGCAAGTGTATGAAATCTCATGATTCAAAGAATGAAAATTAGAAAGTGAATCCTAACAATGAAACGGAATGAAGTTTATGGGATAAATTAGTCAACTCATCATTTATCACTTGTGGTAGAAAATAAAGAGTCTAAGTATCACATAAAGTGTAAGAAGCACTCAATATATCAATAAATGAATCAAAGATAAGCTAAACAAATTTATAACCCATCTATGGAGTTATGTGACTATTTATAATTCCTACAAAAAGGTCAAACACTCCATGAATGGGGGAAAAAGACTACAAGCTTTCTAGAACCATAAAACAATGTTGTATGTTCATTAACAACCAAGAACTAAATATACAAGGCATATAAAGTCTTAACTTAATATGAAAATACCTAGAAAGCTTGAAAGAATGGATGATATGATGAAGCAAAGGATTCATAAACATTTATCAAACTTTAAACAAGGATTGAGCCATTAATCACCAAAAATCATATCGCAATCAACCTCCGTAACCTTAGTAATAGACTACTCCATAATAGATGCAAAAACAAATATTATAGATGAAGAAATCATTCTTACAAATTAAAACACTTACAAGGGAAAATGAAGAACAATGAACAAGAGCTCTCCCTTCTCTCTACAACTTGCAAGTGTGTAAAACTAGATAATGATCTATCCTTAGTCTCTCTAGACTAAACAATAGCTAAAGGAGTACTTAAATTAATAAACTATCCAAGGGAAAATATCTAGGAACAAGTTTCCCCAAAATAAGGCTAAAAGCAAAAGATAGTTGGTGCACTCGCGGGGCCATGATCGATCATGGCTTTGCCCATGATCGATCATGGAAGTATTCTGCCAGAAATGTTGCAAGCCATGATCGATCATGGCTTTGCCCATGATCGATCATGGGTCTGGAAAATTGTCACTCAGCACATTTGCAAGCTACTAGGCTTGCTCTTGATCACCACATGCCACGCCATTGTACTCCAATCCTACAAACACATGGAATACCACAAAATACACACCAACTTGGGCCATGTTAAATACAAAACTCGCTACGGCACTAATCTCAAGATAAGTGGATAATTAGGCAGAATTAAAGCAACAAACGCATCAAGCGACTCCGGGAAAGAGCTTAAACATGACAATATTATGCGTTTATCAACTCCCCTCAACTTATCTCTTGCTAGTCCCTTAGCAAGACAAAAATATAAAATTTACAAAAGAATTATGCTAAACAAAAAGTTGTTAACTTCTAAGTTCCCAAAGAAGACGAGTTGCATCTCGTGAAGGTTTTCAGAAATGATACCTACAAACATTAGAAGTTTGATCATGATGAATGATGAGAATGAAGATTCACGTTTCAATTTGCAAAGCAAAAGGCATTACTATCAATTTTCCAGAATGACGGACTTTTGAATGATCATCTAATTCGCCTATCTCCTTTAGAACACAATTCCATATTCTCCAATGCTCACATACTAGACTTCGATTCAAACAATTCAATATAAACACAAAGAGTCATAATCATTCAAAAAGGAAAAGAGAACTTTTTCAAAAATAAAAGCTCCAAGATTTGTTGATTCTAAGCACTTTCTTTATCTTTTCTTGGAAATTTTGCTAAATTAGATCAGGGCGGTTTTCATCTCTATGAGGGGCAGCGGTCTCACTTATCGAATTTTCTCAAAATTTTGCTCATTCATTGGAGCTCAAAGGAAGCTATTCACCCTTTCCCATATGGCAACCTATACCCATCCATAATATTAGACAAAGAGACTTAAGATTTAGTCAAGTGAAGCTTTAAGTCAATATTAGGATAAAAGTCATCCAAGTTATCAAAGTGCTATGCTTTTGTCCTCTCATTGGAGGATCTTTTCGAAAGAGCTTCCATCATTTTTGGACAAAAATTCCTCTTCTCTCAATGAAAATAAATCTAAGTGTTACAACCGAATTGAGAACAACCAAATCAATCTAACATGTGAAACAGGAGAATATAACGGGATATGAGACTAAGTGGAGCAATGCAATTTAGATTATCATTCAAATTCCTATCTAGATCAAAGAATTCATGCCAAACGCTAATGAAACAATAGCCTTCATTTGAACAACATCTCAAACAATCATCAATTTTCAAACTTCTCAAAAAAAATTGGAATACATCTCTTCTACTCATGGAAATAGACAATAGCAAGCCAAAACAGAAAGAAATCACAAAACGTACCCCCCTCAACTTAAAACACACATTGTCCTCAATGGAAAGAAAACAAGAAAATGCACGGGCGCTACTTTGGCTTTGCTTTCCATGATACAAATATAAGAGATAAACAACAACTATACACAAAACGGGTTAGAATTAGAATTCAAATGCAAAAACCATAATATTCAACCATTAAAACCAAGTTCTAAAGTTAACATCATGTCTGAAATCTAATACAACCCAAAAGAAATACAATAAAACTAAGCATAAATATAAGTACTTAAGGAGTTTTCAGGCTATCACATCATCATCACATATCAGGGGGTGGGGGTGGGGGAAAACGACCATAGAACTCCTCGAATTGACGGCGTATGAACTCCTGTTGAGCCGCCATATGAACTCCCACCCTAGAAGCAATCTCCGCCTCCATATGATCTTGGCGGACCAGCATATCATCCACCCTCGAATTAAGAGCATCAAACCCAGCGTGCATCGTGGCATTCATTTGCTCAAATTGCTCTCTCAAAAATGTCATATTATTGTCCACAGGTCCCATACTTGCTCTTCTTCTTCTTCTTGAAGGACCCGGGACGTATGTTCCCGCTTCTTCTGGTGCTTCTTCCTCGGACTCGACTGGTGGAGGTGCGGCCGAGGAACCTGGCCTGTTTCTTAGTTGGCCGGCGGCTCTAGCCTGGGTGGACCTGTTTATCGGGGCACGCTGAATTTTTCTGACATCGATGTCCCTTTCTTGGACACCCGCTTCCAAACAAATGCGGGTCAAAAGCACACCAAATTTGATCGTTTTGTTGTGAGCCACCGTGTCATAGACTTTCATGATTTTACGCATTATGTAGCGAACCAAACAACACGGCCTATTTCGAGCAATGACATATAAAACATAGGCATGATAGGTGTACAAATGTTGAATGTGCGAGGTGGGGTCTATCGCGTTGGCTACAACAAGCCACAAAGTCCTAAATTGTGGTGCTAAATTGTTCCTATCGAATTGGGAGCCAATCCAGGTCATTGGGCGACCGGCCAAAAATGTGGCCAACTCGTCATCTGTAGGAAATATAATTCGGGCTGAGTGCGGGAGGTCATAGCTACCATCCGGCATTGCCGGAATCCCCGTCACTTGACTAACTACCTCGAGGTTGAATGGTACAGACCTCCCACGCACGTGGGCAACATAAGCATAAGCAGCATTGGGCACACGCACCAAGCTTGCAACGAATTCACGACATAGAGTGAGATTGCATTGGTTACCTGTTTGTCGCAAATATTGCACCCACCCCTCGTGTCTTTCGAATGTTCCCATCTGCAGGAAATCGTCTAATGCACCAATAATGACGGGCCTCTCGATCATCACAGCCCGGTTCCTGAAAGCATAACTCCACCAATCGTACTCCTGACGGCTACGGAACCCGCGATACCCACCCCTCGCGGCTTGGAGCTCTTCTGGCTTGTTAACTGGAGCAATGGCAGCCATTGATGTGGGGAGAAGGGAGAAATAGAGAGAAATTTCGAAATTTTTGGGAATAGTGCTCGAAATTGGGGGTTTGGGGTTTTGGGAGAGAGAAAAAGGATGATTTTTAGATGGGTGTGGGATTTGGGGTTGAAATTGGATGATTATGGAGGTGGAAAGGCTAGGGGAGGTTTTAATTTGATGATGATTGAAGGTTTGGAGAAGGGGGATGGAGAGAAATGGGAGTTAGAGAGAAGATGGGGCACGATTTTGGGGTTTAAGAAACGGCTGCTCTGTTTTTAAGAGGGACCATGATCGATCATGGCTTTGCCCATGATCGATCATGGGAGTGCACTGCCGCAGGAAAAGTTAACCATGATCGATCATGGCTTTGCCCATGATCGATCATGGAAGTCCACTGCCTCCAAAATTCAATCCCATGATCGATCATGGGTCTTCAACAAACATTTTTCCATGACATTTCTTCACTTGAAACACCTTTCCACTCCCCTCAACTTGGTCCGGATCGATCCAATTTCACCCGAACCTCCGAAACAAATTCCTGAAACTCAAAAATTCTACAAAAAACATTATTTACACAATCGACCTATGCTTGTTAGGCATAAGTCGGGTCTTCAAGAGGGATGGACTCCTCTCGACTCGGGAATTCCAAAAATGGCTTTAAACGTTGTCCATTAACTTTGAAAACATAGCCGGTTTTGGGATCCTCAACTTGCACAGCCCCAAAAGGAAATACATGACGGACAATGTATGGGCCGGTCCAACGAGACTTCAATTTCTCGGGGAAGAGATGCAAACGAGTATCATAAACAAGAACTTTGTGCCCAAGTTTGAATTATTTCCTTAAAATAGATTTATCATGAAAGATTTTGGCACGTTCCTTGCTTATCTTCGCATTATCATATGCATCTCTTCTCAATTCCTCGATTTCAACAATTTGCAACTTACGGTCAAGCCCGGCTTTTTCGAAATCACAATTAACCATCTTAGTTGCCCAGTATGATTTGTGTTCCAACTCTACTGGCAAATGACATGGTTTTCCGTACACCATACGATAGGGGGACATATCTAGAGTTGTTTTGTACGCAGTACGGTAGGCCCAAAGTGCATCGATCAGTCTAAACGACCAATCCTTGCAGTTCGGGTTTACCGTTTTCTCTAAAATCTGTTTGATTTCCCTATTTGCCAGCTCGGCTTGACCGTTAGTCTGAGGGTGATAAGCGAGCAATACTTTGTGGTTTATACCATACTTTTGCATCAATGATTGAAATGGTCTATTGCAAAAGTGAGTACCGCCATCGCTTATTATTGCCTTAGGAGTGCCAAAGCGTGCAAGAATGTTGTCTTTCAAGAATCGAATCACCACTTTGTGATCATTTTTCTTGCACGCTTGGGCTTCCACCCATTTTGAAACGTAATCTACGGCAACTAAAATGTAAAGATTACCGTAGGAGGATAGGAATGGTCCCATGAAGTCGATGCCCCAGCAATCGAAGATTTCAATCATCAGGATGGGATTGAGTGGCATCATGTTCCTCTTAGAGATCCCTCCAAGCATTTGGCATCTTTGGCATGCCTTGCAAAAATGTTGTGCGTCCTTAAAGAGCGACGACCAGTACAGTCCGCTTTGCAAAATCTTAGCGGTTGTCTTCTTTGATGAGAAATGTCCTCCGCAAGCTTCAGAATGGCAGGAAGACAGAACTCTCTCCACTTCTTGGTCTGGAATGCACCTCCGGATAATTTGATCCGCACAATATTTAAATAGGTACGGTTCATCCCAATAGAATCGCTTCACTTCACTCAAGAACTTTTTTCTATCTTGTGCGCCCCATGCTTTTGGTATCTTGTCGGTTACAAGATAGTTTACAATGTTGGCGTACCATGGGAGTGTCGAGATTGCCAACAGTTGCTCATCCGGGAACGAATCTTGGATCGGGCTTTCTTCAATGTAGTTTGTAAAAGTGAGACGAGACAGATGATCGGCCTTCGACTCCCTTTTTGTCTTTGATGCTCAAATGAAATTCTTGCAATAGGAGTATCCACCTCAAAAGCCGCGGCTTGGCATCTTTCTTTGTGAATAGATACTTCAATGCCGCGTGATCCGTGAAAATCACAATTGGCGATCCTATCAAATAGGATCGAAACTTGTCTAGGGCGAAGACAATTGCTAGGAGCTCTTTCTCTGTCGTGGTGTAATTCATTTGCGCATCATTCAAAGTTCTACTTGCATAGTATATCACACCCGGTTTCTTGTCTTTCCTTTGACCAAGAACCGCTCCCACCGCATAGTCACTTGCGTCGCACATGAGCTCGAATGGCAAGCTCCAATCCGGTGCCTGCATAATCGGTGCAGTAGTGAGCATATGCTTCAGAGAGACGAAAGCTTCCTCGCACTTGGCATCCCACTCAAAGGGTGCATCCTTGAGTAGTAGATTACACATCGGCTTGGAAATGGAACTGAAGTTCTTGATAAACCTCCTATAAAACCCGGCATGTCCTAGAAATGATCGGACATTTTTGACATTCTTGGGCGTAGGAAGTTTGGCAATCAAATCGATTTTTGCTTTATCCACTTCAATTCCTTCAGACGAAATTATGTGCCCCAAAACAATTCCCTTGGTAACCATAAAATGACACTTCTCCCAATTTAAAACCAGTTGTTTTTCCACACATCTTTCTAACACCTGTTCCAAGTTAGTCAAGCAATTGTCGAATGACTTACCATAGACGGTAAAGTCATCCATAAAAACTTCCAAAGTCCTTTCCACCATATCGCTAAAAATACTTAGCATGCACCGTTGGAAAGTGGCCGGTGCGTTACATAGACCAAAAGGCATTCTTCGATATGCGAAGGTGCCAAAAGGACATGTAAAGGTGGTCTTTTCTTGATCATCTAGGTCAATCTCAATCTGATTGTACCCGAAAAAACCATCGAGGAACGAGTAATATTTATGACCCGCTACCCTTTCTAGAGTTTGATCCAAAAAGGGGAGGGGGAAATGATCTTTACGAGTTGCCTCATTGAGTTTACGGTAGTCAATACACATTCGCCACCCGGTGGTGACTCTTTGTGGAATCAACTTGTTTGATTCGTTCTTGACTACCGTAAGACCCAATTTTTTTGGTACCACTTGAGTTGGACTAACCCATTTACTATCCGAGATTGGATAGATGATCTTTGCATCCAACAATTTCAACACCTCGTTCCTAACCACTTCTTGCATGTTAGGATTCAACCGGCGTTGAAATTGCCTAGATGTTTTCGCCCCATCCTCCAAGTGAATTTTATGTGTACAAATCAATGGGCTTATTCCTTGGAGGTCGGCAAGAGTCCAACCAAAAGCTTTTTTGTATTTACCAAGCAAATTGACCAACCTTACCTCTTGGTCATCCGAGAGATCGGACGAAATGATGACGGGGTAAGTGTCTGAAGCTCCCAAGAAGGCATACTTCAAATTGCTCGGCAATAGCTTAAGATCCATTTGTCCTTCAACCCTTTTGGTGGGAGATTGTGTGTTTTCCTCTTCCTCCGAGAATTCAACCTGTTTGTCAGACAAAGAAAACACTTGCATACAATCCTCGGGTTCATCGGAAGTGGTTAGATAACCTTCCGTTGACTCCGATTCAAAGTTTGCCACAAAGTGGTCTTGGATACATGACTCTATCATGTTCACGTGTTCACTTTCCTCATCATCATCATCGTCATCTCTTTGATTGCTCAAAGAGAACACGTTTAGCTCTAGAGTCATGTTTCCAAAAGCTAACTTCACTAATCCATTCTTGCAATTTATTATAGCATTAGAAGTAGCAAGAAATGGTCGTCCAAGGATAACCGGAATCTCCTTAGCGGGATTTGACACGGGTTGCATGTCAAGAATTATGAAATCAACCGGAAAATAAAACTTGTCGATTTGCACAAGCACATCCTCGACTATCCCTCTTGGGATTTTAACGGATCGGTCCGCTAATTGAATCGTAACCCTCGTGGGTTTCAACTCACCCAACCCCAATTGTTGATAGACTGAATATGGGAGCACATTCACGCTTGCTCCCAAATCTAACAAAGCATTTTTAATCCTACAATTTCCTATGACACAAAAAATTGTGGGACTACCGGGGTCCTTGAACTTAGGGGTTCTCGTGCCTTGCATAATGGAGCTCACTTGCTCCGCCATAAAAGCCTTTTTCTTAACATTCAACCTTCGTTTGGTCGTACATAAGTCCTTGAGGAAATTAGCATACGAAGGTATTTGCTTGACCGCGTCAAGCAACGGAATGTTGATTTTCACTTGCCTAAAGACATCCAAGATCTCGGTGTCAGATTTGGATGGTTGGTTCAATCTCTCCGGGAATGGGACTTTGATCCCATTTTTGATTTTTTCTAGATCCTCCTTTCCTTGTTTCTCTTCCTCTCCTTTCTTTTCATGACTCACCACCTTCTCAACGCCCATAGGCTCAACTACGTCCACCACCTTTGGAGGTTTAGGAACAATAGTTTTATCAACCTCCTTCCCACTCCTCAGGATCGTGATAGATTTGAGTTCTTCTATCTTAGTGCTAGACTCTCCTCCCTCTATGACTTGAACTTGACCTCTAGGATTAACTAAAGGTTGAGAGGGAAATTTTCCCTTCTCTTGGGTAGCTAGGGCGGTGGTGAGTTTAGACATTTGAGTTTTTAACTCACTCACATCACGATCCGTTTTGTCCACAAATGACCTCAATAAAGCTTCCAAGTTTTGGTTGGGATTTTGATTCTGAGGTGGAACAAAAGAGTTTTGAGGTTGTTGTTGCCTTTGGTTTTGATGGTATTGGTTCTGGTTCTGACTTTGATTGCCACCCCAACTGAAGTTAGGGTGATTCTTCCATCCCTCATTGTACCTTTGAGAATAGGGATCGTTTTGGTTACGGTTTTGGTTGTACTGGTGTAAAGCATTGACTTGGGCGGGATTTTTGAGGACTTCCCGGAAAGCGGGAATGGTAGGGCAATCCTCGGTAGTGTGTCCCGAATTTTCACAAATGACACACAACTGGCTCGAGGATACTACATTGGCCTCTTTAAGCTTACTTGCTTCCATTGGCTCTACTTTCTTAGACAATTGGAACAATCTCGCACCCATGTCATCCTCATTGGATACTTGGTACAACCCACCCCTTCCTTGAGTTTTGGCTTTGGGTTCTTCGGAATAGGTGTTCCAATTTTGGGCACCTTCCGCTAATTCATCAAAATATAATAAAGCCTCATCGGGATTCTTACTCAAAAATTGACCATTACACATGGTCTCGACAAACGTACGCATCTCGGGAGTAAGAGATTCATAGAAAAAACTAACAAGGCTCCATGTTTCGTGACCATGGTGAGGGCATGCGTTTAAAAGCTCCTTATATCTTTCCCAACACTTATAAAAACTTTTATTTTCTTTTGGCGAAAAATTGGATATCGCCCTTCTCAAAACGTTGGTCCTATGGACGGGAAAGAATTTTTTTAAAAATTCCGCTTGAAGTTCTTGCCAAGACCGAATTGATTGCGGTCTTTGAGCATTTAACCAAATCTTTCCTTTGTCTTTGAGAGAGAAACGAAAGAGTTTCAAACGCATGACATCCTCGTTAATATTTGCCTCACGAAATGTGGAGCAAACTTCTTCAAAGTCTTTCAATTGTAAGTATGGGTTTTCCGACTCCATACCATGAAAAGAAGGGATATGTTGAAGCATACACGGTTTGAAAGAGAAAGCTCCGGCTTGGCCGGTGGGAAGCACGATGCATGAATTGGAAGTTGCCCGAGGCGGCTGAAGATAGTCCCTCATTGTCCTAACAGGAGGAACATTGTTGGCACCTTCCCCTTCGTTATCGCTCTCGTGGTCCTCCGCTCTGCCTTGATTTGCCATTCTTGGAGATGTGGGAGGGCTAATTCGAATATCCACGAACAATCGCCCTTGCATGGGCGTGGAAAATGATTCGAATAGCTCCTTGGGAAATCTACAAAATCAAACAATAGTAAGGGAGAAAAATAAAATTAATTAAATTGAGAGATACTCACAGAGGATGGTTTTATTCAAAACCCAGAATCCGCCTTTTGCCTTTTCCCCGGCAACGGCGCCAAAAACTTGACGCCGCTTAAATAGCGCGCTTTGCTAGAGCCCAAGTGCAGGCACGTCAAGTCGTAATATAGTCTCGGAAGTCCGAGTGTCGAACCACAGGGATAAGTGAAAAGGAATGGAATGGATTTCAGATTAAATGGTTTTCTGATTTTGTAAGTTGGATTTGTTGTGAAACAACGTAAATGTAAAATGGTTGTGAAAAGTAATAAGAAAGCACTAAGGTAAGTGGAGGTTAGTTACGATTTAAGAGACGGTGATCACTAGCTCATACAAAGATTTCAACACAAGGTTTCTCGAGAGATGGGGAATGTTGGTGATATTTCAATAGCAAAGGGTGCGACGCTAGGCGACTCATTCCCAGATAGAAGCTATATCAAGAAAGATACAAACGACATTCTACCAAAGACGAGGTTATCATTCCTACCTCTTAGCTACAGGTGTGAAGCAAGGCAACCCATTCCCGATGAAGCTAATCCGAGATAAGTATGACAAACTCATCATAAAAAGATTTAAAATAAAGCAAGTGTATGAAATCTCATGATTCAAAGAATGAAAATTAGAAAGTGAATCCTAACAATGAAACGGAATGAAGTTTATGGGATAAATTAGTCAACTCATCATTTATCACTTGTGGTAGAAAATAAAGAGTCTAAGTATCACATAAAGTGTAAGAAGCACTCAATATATCAATAAATGAATCAAAGATAAGCTAAACAAATTTATAACCCATCTATGGAGTTATGTGACTATTTATAATTCCTACAAAAAGGTCAAACACTCCATGAATGGGGGAAAAAGACTACAAGCTTTCTAGAACCATAAAACAATGTTGTATGTTCATTAACAACCAAGAACTAAATATACAAGGCATATAAAGTCTTAACTTAATATGAAAATACCTAGAAAGCTTGAAAGAATGGATGATATGATGAAGCAAAGGATTCATAAACATTTATCAAACTTTAAACAAGGATTGAGCCATTAATCACCAAAAATCATATCGCAATCAACCTCCGTAACCTTAATAATAGACTACTCCATAATAGATGCAAAAACAAATATTATAGATGAAGAAATCATTCTTACAAATTAAAACACTTACAAGGGAAAATGAAGAACAATGAACAAGAGCTCTCCCTTCTCTCTACAACTTGCAAGTGTGTAAAACTAGATAATGATCTATCCTTAGTCTCTCTAGACTAAACAATAGCTAAAGGAGTACTTAAATTAATAAACTATCCAAGGGAAAATATCTAGGAACAAGTTTCCCCAAAATAAGGCTAAAAGCAAAAGATAGTTGGTGCACTCGCAGGGCCATGATCGATCATGGCTTTGCCCATGATCGATCATGGAAGTATTCTGCCAGAAATGTTGCAAGCCATGATCGATCATGGCTTTGCCCATGATCGATCATGGGTCTGGAAAATTGTCACTCAGCACATTTGCAAGCTACTAGGCTTGCTCTTGATCACCACATGCCACGCCATTGTACTCCAATCCTACAAACACATGGAATACCACAAAATACACACCAACTTGGGCCATGTTAAATACAAAACTCGCTACGGCACTAATCTCAAGATAAGTGGATAATTTGGCAGAATTAAAGCAACAAACGCGTCAAGCGACTCCGGGAAAGAGCTTAAACATGACAATATTATGCGTTTATCAATAACCGAGTACGACATTTTCAAGCTTTACTCTCTTATCATTAGGCGAATAAGATGCACTTACTTGTTATCAAAGTTAAGTAAAATCAAGTAAAAAAAATAATGTGCAAATAGTAACCACAAAATTTTTTGGCACAAAGAGATTCACTTGAACCAAAAGTCATCTAAACCAAAAGAAATAACATTCGAAAAAGAAAGGAAAATTGGAGGAGAGTCTATAAACACCAGTTTGTTCCCATGCCCCATTCAAAAGCAGTTCCCTGTTGGTCTCCTTCAGTTCATCAATCAAATCTTTTGGAGGTACCTTACCAAGAATACGGACCACTCTCAATCTTTACTTTGCACTCTCAAATCTTTTGTTAGCCTCCCTCAGCACATGCACTACTTCCGTTTTCAGATCCTTGATTAGTTTCTTGCAATCCTCAATGAGAACATGATTCGGATGGTGGAGATTTTTTGAAAAATAAAAAATATTCATTGGTCAAAACACTTTTGAAGATGACTTTTGAAAAATATACAATCTTCAATGCGAACACCCTTTATTTTAAGCTAATTTCTAAAAAAAATAAAGTTCACTCTCTCTAATTTGAATTTCAAAGAAAAATCTCCTACCAATTTTTGTTCATGCCTTGATAATATGGATAAGTCTCATTTTCATAAACAAAATATGTTTTGGATTTTTCTTTTTCCAAATAACGTGAGATTAGAATAAATGAGATTTTAGATGTTGATAATATTGAAACTCAAAAATGATTGCCATCCCTTAAAAGTTTCATCTTCAACACATTTCTTTCATGTGATTTTAAAAGCACACTCATTTTTATCTTTTCAAAGCAATACTTCATCTAAAAATTATGTGGTTCATACATCTAACTTTCTCATTCAGGTGGATATCTCTGTGTAAAAAAATTTGGGCTATTTCCACACCATTTTTACTTAACTTTTTATTATTCGTCTGATAACGAGTAAGTACATCTTATTTGCCTAATGACAAGAAAGTAAAAACTAGAAAATATCTTACTCGCTTGTCATCGAACGAGTATGTAGGTATATTACTTACTTGTTATCTGGTGAGTAACATATATGTAATTACTCGGCTGTCATCAGGCGGATAAAAAATTGAGTATTACTGAGCATTTGTAAAATGCAGATAGCGGCTACCAAAATTTTTTTCCTTTCTTTTTTCAAGATACTACATTTTTAAATCTGTGTGGTCCCTACCTTGTCATTTTTTAAAATTATTCTACATGCTTTAGTAAACGTATTTTCTATGATTAACAATTTTTCATCTCAACCCACAAGGACCCTCGTCAGCCCACGCAAAAGGTTGTTAAAATATTTTTTCTAATGAGAAAAAATCATTTCTCTCTCATGATGTTTCCCCACCTGTCAAAAATTTCAAAATGATAGCACTTCCAACATTTCACATTTGCCGGAATTAATACTTATTTGGTCCTCTTGTGCATTCACTTGTATCCATTCATGTGCAAGTTCTCCCCACTCCCCATGTGCAAGAATTGAATTCCAAGATTTTAGTTGGTCCAAAAAATTGTTTTGTTTATGATTCCCACTCATGTGGGATATCTTCTAAAAATTTAAAATCTCACAATTTTTTTTGCGAACCCCACTTGGGAGTTTATGAAAAAAATATTTTTAAATCCAAAACGTCTTGTTTGTCCAAATTGTGTTTTAACCCCATCATTTTTTAGAGGGTGATAAATGCATTCTTTTTTCTGTCACTAACACTATATCTTACATTCCTCATTTTTTAAAATTTTATCACAAACAATCCATTCCACCACCATCCTTTAACTTATGAAACATAATTAATTGGTAATACTCGGCCGTTATTGTGTGAGTATCTTTATTGGCACTTGCTCGACATTTGGCATCTGTTACTTGACAATAACTAAGGCCATTGTCCATTTCTTAAGATATATTTGTCCAATTTTTGATGAGTGGATGTTGTAATACTCGGTCGTCATTGAGTGAGTATCTTCATTGGTACTCGCTCGACATTGAACTTTTTGTACTTGAACAATTACTAAGACTATTGCCCATTTTTTGAGATATTCTAGGCTAATTTATGATGAGTGAATGTGGTAATACTTAATCGTTATTGGGTGAGTATTTTCATTGCCACTTGCTCGACATTGAACATCTCATACTTGAATAATAATTAAGGCCACTGCCTATTTTTTTAGATATACTCATCCAATTTATAGTGAGCGAATGTGGTTGTACTCGACTGTCTTTGGGTGAGTATCTTCATTGGTACTCGCTCGACATTGAGCATCTGGCACTTGAATAATAAATAAGGCCAAAAACTATCAAAGATGATAGTTACATCTAATAAAGACAAAAAATCATAGATGGCCATTTCTTCATTAACTTCCCAAAAAGTTACACAAAAGTTACATCTTCACAAAAAAATTACATGAGAATTACATTCTCACAAAAATTTTATAATAGTTGAGCTTTACAAAAAATTACTTGAGAGATACTCTCTTGACAGCGAGCGAGTATCTGCTAACATACTCGCTTGATATCAAGTGAGTGACTGTTAAACGATTTTCTATAGCTCCACTTTCTTGACATGAATCGAGTGTGAATGATTTGTAACTCGGTTGACATGAAGCAAGTGAATCAACATATTTGTGGGTATGAATTTTTTTCGTTTGTTTTTAGAAGAGATCTATATATATATGCATTTTTTTCGTTTGTTTTTTCTTTATTACATTCGTTGTAGAATCTATATATAAATATTTATTTATGTGTGTGTGTAAGTTTTGAAGAAGAAAAAGACGAAAACGAGGAAGGAAAAAGAAGAAGGTGGTGAAAGATGGGGGAATTATTTTGTTTTGATTAAGAATTAATTAATTAAGTTAATTAATAAATTAGTAAAAAGGTGAAGAGGAGGGTGGTAAAGACAAATTTGATTTGTATAAGCCAAAAATATTTAAAAGATGTCATTATGTTAACCACAAAAAAGAGGGGTGCAAATATCAATACCCCCCTCCCCCGCTCACATAGGCCCTCGAATCCTCTCCTTTTAAGAAGATTCTTTCAAACATTTTCAAAATTACATAGCTTTACCCTATATTATTTTTCCCTAATTGCACTCAGCCCCCTGAACTTTTTATGTCCACCCTTGGGACTCATCATGATAATGACATTTACGCGGATTGATAGGGAAGGGAGGAATGGAACAACCGTTGATAGAATGTTTCATTCCTTTTACAGAAATAATTCTTCTGCCCACCTTTGGACTTACCATGACGATGACATTTACGCGGATTGACAGAGAAGGGTGGAATGGAACAACCGTTGATAGCCATATTGCATGTTTCATTCATTTTACAAAAATAATTCTTCTTTCCACCCTTGAACTCATCATGACGATGACATTTACGCGGATTGACATGGAATAGAAGAATGGAACAACTATTGATAGCCATATTGCATGTTTCATTCTTTTTACAAAATAAAATAAACATAAAACACAAAAACATTGATTACTTGCTTTTGCTGGTAAAGCTGTTTCTAAATTTACTTTTGCTCTATTTGCTCTTGTTTTTTCCTTTATTTTCCCCATCATCTATCATCCCTTGGACAGTGGGCCTCTTTGCATGGTAAGCCCACTCTTTTTTTGGACAGTAAGCCTGCTGTTTCTTTGGACAGTGGGCCTCTTTATGTTGAGATTTCCATTTTAATTTTAAACCAACCCATTAATGAACTTCCCTTGCAACCCACTGTTCCTCTTTTTGTGGGTAGTCCCGTTGGCTGAAATTGTTTTGAATTGGAGGCTGTTGTAAGGTTACAGTCAATTCTTATTCAGGTTTATTTGAAAATTTGTAGTATTGTAAGGGTGTTTGCTGATATATTTTGATTAGAAACAAAAGCTTTTATTGTGTCTGCATTTCAACTCCTGTTATTTTGTTTTTGATTTTACTTGTTTTACTTTTAGTCTATGTTTGACGCGCATGAAAAGATGGTGAGTTATAATAACTTTATCTCATCATATGTTTGGTGTTTGTCGAGCTTGGTTGTTCGGGCATATTATTTATCTTACTAAAACTTCTTATCCTACCAAGAGATGGATTAATGAATCTTACATAAGAGATGAGATTTTTTTATTCTATTTGGATGTAATTAAATAATTCTATACGACTATTTAATCTAGCGTGTCAAACACATCATTATTTCTTTTCTTTATAATGTTATCCCGGCTTTCTAATGGATTCTTGATCCAACCTCCTCTTGTATATTCTTTTATATATATAATAATGTACTTTCGTCCATTGATGATAATAGGACAAAACCCAGTAGAGTCTTAACTCGATGACCTATTATCTGAAGCGGACGGAACATAAGGTCAATAAAATTAAGCTCATGAAAAATGCCCTTATATGCCTTCTCAAAATTTACGACTCGTTTGGTTTGAATTTTAAATAATTCTCGGAATGGTACAATTTATTTTAGTAGAATTCCAATATTTGGTTTGTGTTTTAGGTTAGGAATACGTTATTCCAGGAACGGAGTATTTCTTCAAAGTTTTCCCTCTTAAATTGATGGGAGTAAAAGATTACTCTAAGTATTCTCTACTAGATTTTCTCTGAAAATTTCCTCTTAAGATTAAAATTTCCATTTTACTTACTAAGATAACAATTTTTTTTCATTTATATTCCTTTTAAAAGGAAAAAAAATTATTGTTTTTAAACGTTTTATTATTATTATTATTATTATTATTATTATTATTAAATACAAACAATGATTTTTCACGGTTCTTAACAACCAAATCTTAAGTTTTACATTTGTAAAATTGTTAGGACATTTTTGTTTATTAATTTTATAAAATGAATAACATTTTGGTAGTTCATACGTATTTCATTCATATTTTCGTTTGAACAAAATATAGAAATGTAATTTAACGTTTCAAGAAATAAGAATTCCTATTCGAACCAAACGTTGGCAAGGCATTTTAGATATTAGGAAAAAATCTTCCCAGGAATCTAGAATACCCATTTCATTTTTAAAATTCGAATCAAACGAGCCCTTAAGTTAAAGACCCGTAATAAAATGAGAATTGATTAATTGAGTTTTTGTTTCGCATTTATTTTAGTTCAGTTCTTAAATCTTCTCATCTTTTTTGTGCGCTTCTTTGGATTTGTTGCTATGGTAGATCTCTTAATAATTGTACTACATCAGGAATAAAATGGGAAGGCCCATTTTTATGTTTGATGTTGTGTATCTGGGGGAGACTAATAATCCCAACGTTAAAACAATCACTTAACAAATTATCGGATATTTATTTGGGTCTTCTCCTCTTCCCCATTACTTTGAAAAAGAGAGCCACCGAGTTAGGTACAAGATACCATCATTACCGCCCAGACAATAAGACATCCTATGACAACATTGGCATTAAGTTTTACGGTGTATATAATTTATTGCCAAGTTCAGCGCCTTGCTGTGAAATCCTTCTATTGTATATATGTTAAACTAGAACATTGTCCTTGCCAGTATTTGTCTTAAAAACCTCACGTTTTGCTTAAAATATAATGCTTTTAGGCCTCTTCTAATAAGTTATTCAGTTAAATATGCTAGTTTTAGGTTATGATTGAATTTCCTCAAGTGATTTGAGGGGGGGCGGGGGTGAATCGTTTCGTCTTTGTGATGTCAGGTAAATTGCTCGCATCTTGCTTTTGTATCTATTGTTTATTATTTTCATTATTTTCATCTTATTGTTGGTTAAGTGTACAAATCTGAGCCAAATTTATCGAAACAATTTTTAAGAGTCCGTTTGGTTGTGTAAATTATTTAATTTCATAAATTGATTCATTCTGAATTAATTGATTGTAAATATGCCAATTGTGAATTGGTTTATTTTCAATGTAAACGTGTTTGACAAATCTAAGTATGAATAAAAATATTATGAATTGACCAACTACAAGGTATTTGCCTATTAAAATTTGAATGAGATAAATTTGCTAATCTTAAGTACTACAATAACTTTTATACACATACTATTGTTTCTATGTACCCATATTTCATTTTTTTTTATCAACATAAAATTATTTTAATTATGTTACTAGTACTAAAACTAATTCTCAGAGTAATTTAACCTAAATGTAAAATTAAATAAGTAGAAAACATCACAAATCAACACCCCAAAATGAAAAATCTATTGTAAAATATTGATACGTGGATGTCTGTATGTTATATTTAAAAATATAATTTATCCCACATTGAAATTGTGGTATAAATATATATTGTAACTTGTCTTACATTGATTTTGTAGAGGAGTAAGGATATTATCTTTTAATATAAATAGAGTTAACCCCGCCCATATTACCCATATTATATATCGGTTGAATAAAAAGATTTCTCTTATTTTTTTTCTCTCTTTCTCTATTATTTTAACACTCTATTAGCACAATTGCCTTACAATCAAATGGAGGCCATTGGAAAAGCAGGCTACCGTAGTTAAAAATGTTTTTTTTGTTTGAAGGCTGGTCATGTGAAAGTTTGTAACCATAGTTTAAAATTTATCTTTCTTCTTCTTGGGGGCTAACTCAAAATCAGGCACCATAATTTCTTCATACATGTCAGATCTATGATTTTCTTTTCTTTCATAATATTAAGATTTATTTTGTTTTGTCTTCTATTATTGTTATAGTTTTAAATATTCTATTTTATGAATAATCTGGACATGAAGTTCTATAATTTATGAAGTTCAATAATTTATACTTTTGGAACTTGAAATTCATAATCATTATTATCTTGGATCCGAAACTCCACGGTTTATATTTGAGACCGAAAGTTCCCTATTCATAAATTATATTTGAAACCGAAAGTTTTCTATTCATAATTTATATTTGAGACCGAAAGTTTTCTATTCATTATTATGGACCTAAAGATCCATAATTTATATTTAGAGGCAAAAACTTTTATTTTATTTTGAGATCTAAAGTTCTCTAAATTTGAATCTGAAGTTTCATAATAATTGGGCCATGTTAGATACAAAATGCCATTGCTTCTCAATCCTACAAACACATGAAAAATTACAAAATACACACCAACTTGGGCCATGTTGGATACAAAACTCACAAAGACACTAATCTCGAGATAAGCGGATAATTAGGGAGGATTAAAGAAACAAACGTGTCAAGCAACTCCGGGAAGGAGCTTAATCATGACAATATTATGCGTTTATCAACTCCCCTCAACTTATCTCTTGTTAGCCCCTTAACAAGACAAAAATTATAAATATACAAAAATTAAAACGCTATACAAAAAGTTGTTAACTTCTAAGTTACCAAAGAAGACGAGTTGCATCTCGTGAAGGTTTTCAGAAATGATATCTACAAATATTAGAAGTTTGATCATGATGAATGATGAGAATGAAGATTCAAGTTTCAATATTCAAAGCAAGAGGCATTACTATCGATTTTCCAGAATGATGAACTTTTGAATGATCATCTAATTCGCCTATCTCCTTTAGAATACAATCCCATATTCTCCAATGCTCACATACTAGAATTTGATTCAAACAATTCAATATAAACACAAAGTGTCATAATCATTCGAGGAGGAAGAGAGAACTTTTTCAAAAACAAAAGCTCCGAGGTTTGTCGATTCTAAGCACTTTCTTTATCTTTTACTTGGAAATTTCGCTAAATTAGATCAGGACGGTTTTCATCTCTATGGGCGGCAGCGGTCTCACTTATCAAATTTTCTCATTATGCTGCTCAAGCATTGGAGATTGAAGGAATCTATTCACCCTTTCCCATATGGTAACCTATACCCCTCCTTAATATTAGACAAAGAGACTTGAGATTTAGTCAAGTGAAACTTTAAGTCAATATTAGGATAAAAGTCATCCAAGTTTCTCGAAGCGCTATGCTTTTGTCCTCTCATTGGAGGATCTTTTCAAAAGAGCTTCCATTATTTTTGGACAAAAAATTTTCTTCTCTCAATGAAAATAAATCTAAGTGTTATTATCGAATTGGAAACAACCAAAGCAATCTAGCATGCAGAACAGGAAAATATAACAGGATATGAGACTAAGTGGAGCAAGGTAATTTAGATTATCATTCAAATTCCTATATAGATCAAAGAATTCATGCCAAAAGCTAATGAAACGATAGTCTTCATTGAACAAAAACTCATCATTCATTCATTAATTTTCAAACTTCAAAAAAAAAAATTTGAAACACATCTCTTCAACTCATGGAAATAGACAAAATTAAGCCAAAACAAAATAACACAAAATAGCGTACCCCCCCCCCCCAACTTGAAAGAAACATTGTCCTCAATGGAAAGAGAACAAGAAAATGCACGGACGGGCTACTTTGGCTTTGCTTTTCATGAGACAAAAATAAGAGACAAACAATTATACAATAAACGGGTAAGAATTAGGATCCATTAGCAAAAACCATAACATTCAACCATTAAAACCACATTTTAGAGTTAACATCATGTCTGAATTCTAATACAACCCAAAAGAAATAAAATAAAACTAAGCATAAATAAAATTAATTAAATAGTTTTCAGGTTAAGCAAATGCATCACATGTCGGGAGGTGGGGGTGGGGGAAAACGACCATACAACGCCTCGAACTGGTGGCGTATGAACTCCTGCTGAGTCGCCATCTACGCCTGAACTCTAGCCTCAACTTGGGCTGCTATATCTGCCTCCAACCGATCCTGCCGCAGCACCATGATCTCTACCCTCTCATTTATGCTAGCGAACCCAGTCTGCATCAAAGCAGTTATCTGCTCGAACTGCTCTCTCATGAACTCCCTATTGTCGTCCACAGGTCCCGAGCTTGCTCTTCTTTTTCTCCTCGAAGGACCTAGAGTGTTAAGTCCAGCCTCTTCTGGTGCTTCTTCTTCTGACTCATCCGCCGGAGGTGCGGCTAAAGAACTTGGCCGGTTTCTCAATTGGCTGGCGGCCCTAGCTTGGGTGGACCTGTTTATCGGGGCGCGCTGTACTTTTTTGACATCAGTGTCCCTTTCTTGGACACCCGCTTCCAGATAAATGCGGGTTAGAAGAACACCAAATTTGATCGTTTCATTATGGGCCAACGTATCATAGACTTTCATGATTTTTCGCATTATGTAGCGAACCAAACAACATGGCTTATTGCGCGCGATGACTTATAGAACATAAGCATGATAGGGATATAAGTGTTGAATGTGCGAGGTGGGGTCGATCGCATTGGCTACAACGAGCCACAGGGTCCTAAAATGATCTGCTAGATTGTTCCTATCAAATTGCGAGCTAATCCAAGTCATTAGACAGCCAGCCAAAAATCTGGCCAACTTGTCATCTGTGGGGTATACGATTTGGGCTGAATGAGGGAGATCATAGCTACCATTCGGCATTATCGGAATTCCTGTGACTCTACTAACGACCTTAAGGTTAAAGGGCACAGCTCTCCCACGCACGTGAGCAGCAAAGGAATATGCAGAATTGGGCACACGCACCAAGCTTGCAACAAATTCACGACACAAAGTAAGATTGCATTGGTTACCTGTTTGTCGGAAGTATTGCACCACCCCTCATGTCTCTCGAAGGCTCCCATTTGGGGGAAATCATCAAAAGCGCCAATGATCACAGGCCTCTCGATCATCACAGCCCGGTTCTTGAATGCGTAGTTCTACCAGTCATGCTCTTGGCGATTACGAAATCCGCGATACCCACCCCTCATAGCTTGAAGAACCTTGGGCTTGATGACTGGTTCAATAACGGCCTTTGATGTGGAAGGAAGGGAGAGGTAGAGAGAAATTTCTAATTTTGGGGGCTAGGGCTCGAAATGGAGTTTAGGAAAGAGAAAGTGGTTGATTCTTAGATGGGTTTGGAATTTGGGGGGTGAAATTGGATGAATATTAAGGTGGAAAGGGAAGGAGATGGTTTGATTTGGTGATGGGAGAAGGTTTGGAGAGAAGAGATGGAGAGAAATGGGGGTTTAGAAGGAGAAGGGTGCACGATTTAGGGTTTAGAATCGCGGCTGCTCTGTTTTAAATTGGACCATGATCGATCTTGGCTTTGCCCATGATCGATCTTGGCTTTGCCCATGATCGATCATGAAAGTGCTCTGCCGCCCAGAAATTTTACCATGATCGATTATGAAAGTGCTCTGCCGCCCAGTTTTGTTCCCATGATCGATCATGGTTATGCCCATGATCGATCATGCCTTCACAAAATTTTCTCCCATGAAATTTCTTTACTTGAAACACCTTATCACTCCCCCCAACTTGGTCCATTCATATCCAATTACACCCAAACCTCCGATACAATTCTTGAAACTCAAAAATACTAACAAAAAATATTATTTACAAAATTAACCCATGTTTTTTAGGCATAAGGCGGGTCTTCGAGAGGGGTGGACTCCTCTCGAGGTGGGAATTCTAAAAACGGCTTAAGACGTTGTCCATTCACTTTGAAAACATAGCCAGTTTTGGGATCCTCAACATTCACGGCCCCAAAAGGAAATACATGTCGAACAATGTATGGGCTGGTCCAACGAGACTTCAACTTTCCCGAGAAGAGGTGCAGACGCGTGTCATAAACAAGAACTTTGTGCCCAAGTTTGAATTCTTTTCTTAAAATGGATTTATCATGAAATTTTTTGGCACGTTCTTTGCTTATCTTCGCATTATCATATGCATCTCTTCTCAATTCCTTGATTTTATCAATTTGCAACTTACGGTCAAGCCCGGCTTTTTTGAAATCACAGTTAACCATCTTAGTTGCCCAATATGATTTGTGTTCCAACTCTACTGGCAAATGACATGGTTTTTCGTACACAATGCGGTAGGGAGACATATCTAGAGTTGTTTTATACGCAATACGGTAAGCCCAAAGTGCTTCGGTCAGTCTTAACGATCAATCTTTGCGGTTCGGGTTTACCGTTTTCTCTAGAATCTGTTTGATCTCCCTATTTGCCAACTCGGCTTGACCATCAGTTTGAGGATGATTAGCAAGCGATACTTTGTGGTTTACACCATACTTTTGCATTAATGATTGAAATTGTCTATTGCAAAAGTGAGGACCGCCATCGCTTATTATTGCCTTAGGAGTGCAAAAACGTGCAAGAATATGTTCTTTCAAGAATCGGATCACCACTTTGTGATCTTTTTTCTTGCACGCTTGGGCTTCCACCTATTTTGAAACATAATCTACAGCAACTAGAATGTAAAGGTTACCGTAGGAGGATGGAAATGGTCCCATAAAGTCGATGCCCCAACAATCGAAGATTTCGATCATCAGAATTGGATTGAGTGGCATTATATTCCTCTTAGAGATCCTTCCAAGCATTTAGCACATTTGACATGCTTTGCAAAAGCGTTGTGCATCCTTAAAGAGTGACGGCCAGTAAAGTCCGCTTTGCAAAATCTTGGCGGTGGTCTTCTTTGATGAGAAATGTTCTATGCAAGCTTCAAAATGACAGGAGGACATAACTCTCTATATTTCCTCATCCGAAATGCACCGGCGGATAATCTGGTCCGCACAATATTTGAACACATACGGTTCATCCTAATAGAATCGACCCACTTTGCTCAAGAACCTTTTTCTGTCTTGTGCACCCCATGACTTTGGTATCTTGTCAGTAACAATATAGTTTACAATATCTGCATACCATGGGAGTGTCGAGATTGCCAACAATTGTTCGTCTAGAAACGAATCTTGGATCGGGCTTTCTTCGATATTGTTTGTAAAAATGAGCCGAGATAGATGATCGGCCCCCACGTTCTCGACTCCCTTTTTATCCTTGATGCTTAAATGGAACTCTTGCAACAGGAGTATCCACCTAAGAAGCCGTGGCTTGGCATCCTTCTTCGTGAACAAGTACTTCAATGTCGCGTGGTCCGTGAAAATAAAAAATGGGCGATCCTATTAAATAGGATCGAAACTTGTCCAAAGCGAAAACAATTACCAGAAGCTATTTCTCTGTTGTGGTGTAATTCATTTGTGCGTCGTTCAAAGTCCTGCTTGCATAATATATTACACCCGGTTTCTTGTCTTTCCGTTGACCAAGAACCACTCCAACCGCATAGTCACTCGTGTCACACATGAGCTCGAATGGCAAGCTCCAGTCCGGTGTCTGCATAATCGGCGCAGTAGTGAGCATATGCTTCAGAGAGATAAAAGCTTCTTCGCACTTGGCATCCCATTCAAATGGTGCGTCCTTGAGTAGTAGATTGCACATCGACTTGGAAATGGAATTGAAGTTCTTGATAAACCTCCGATAAAACCCGGCATGTCCTAGAAATGGTCGGACATCTTTGACATTCTTGGGTGTAGGAAGTTTAAAAATCTATTCAATCTTTGCTTTATCCTGTGACGCCCCAAAATCCCATTGAGAGGATTTCACCTCCGGGACTTGGTTAATCACGGTGTCGTACGCGAAGGACGGGTGATAAACTGTAAATCATGACCTAAATAAGAAGAGAATTATTAAACAAGCCATACATTTTGGAAAATTTTGGCATGTGGAGCTTATATTTTCAATAAAATCATTTCATGTCAAACCAACACAAGTTTTACTAAAATAATATATCCACATTTATCAATCCCTTGTCAAATAAAAAGTACATTACAGTCTAAAGTAATTCCATCAACGGGGTTCCAATCTCATAAAAGTACTTTACATATATGGCTTAAGAATATACACATCATAATATAATTATTCTAAGGATCAAGGTACAAGTCGTTTCCCAAACGACTGTGGCAATTCGACCATCAGAGCTATCTAGACCTCGTAGCCGCACCGTTTCCCGAGCAAATACCTGCAAGATTTGGTTTTGGAAAATGGGAGTGAGCCAAACGGGCTCAGTGGGAACTATAAGAGTTGTATAAGAAAATAGGTTGGAAATCATGCATGCTATGCCATGTATTATAATGAAAATAGTTTATGTGCTGCTTCTCCGGAATAAACCATCTCTGGGTAGAAAGGTGTATATACAATGGTAAATACATATACATATATATAGTACATTTCTGAAGCAGCCAGTGCATGGAAAACCTTTCATGATATGTATATATATAATGTCCCCAACCCAAAGTACAAGAAAGGCAATATATGTATACATACATCATCATAGTGTATATGCCACAACACCGCGACTAGATCTATCACATCAATCACATATATCAAACTCACGTCTAGGATTTTCATAAATCTACTGTGCACAGAGATAGCCGACAACTCGGTTTTTTCTGCCCAAGGCAGGGACCACCTACCAGGTCCACCTAGACGCTACCTCACGCAGCCACACAGGCATACGCTACTTCACGCCGCCATAAAGGCGCACGCTACAATAATACTCACGTAGCCACCAAGGCTATACGCTACCGGTAATCACCATCTATCTAGTACAAACGGTGTGGCCATCCGATATAAAATCACAGAAATCATCTCATCGAATCAATGAAATCACAAGAATATAGAATCCAACATATATAGATATGAATATACATGCATTCCATATGTATTCGTAAAACTTGTATATATGTATATATCCATAGTGTAAAACATGTAGTGGTATTGTTGAGATTTAACAAGATCCGCCAAGTCCGTCAGTTAAGAAAGGAAACCATAAAAATCCTTAGTTTGGGAGGTTTTATAACTTTCATCAAATTGGCCCCAAGCCAAGTCTAATATAATCAAACAGTGTATACGAGTTCCCAATTAGCCTCCCAATATGATTTAAAGACTTCATTCATTCAAAACATATTTATGTATTTGACCAGCATACTTACGGACTGGCTAGGTAAGTAGAAAATCTCATAAATATAGCTCATAACTTAAAATACAACAACAATACCACCAATATATGTAACTTTATCCGAAATATACTTTAAATCCCATATATGACATCATACATAAGCGTATCAAAGCTTAGCGTATATACTCATATGCGTACTTGAAGGTTATATACCAAACTTTCTCATAAATCATTTAAAATTAGGGCTTTTTGTCTAAAATAGTTATTGATGTCATATATGATGTAAATCTATCAAAAATAACCAAAGAAATTGACCCAAGCCCCATGCATATGCAACTTTGAGTAGAAAACCTAGGTTTAGTTTGATTTGAGATGAATAAGTTATAATCGTAAGAAAACTTGTTAAAATACTATTGTTCCCACCTTAAGAGGGTCAATCCCTCGAAGTATTGCGGAAGAATCGAGCCGAAACTGCGTAGATGCGAAAATCCCCAATTTGAGCTTCCAAAACCCTAGCCATGGAGGATTTGGATGAAGAAGGAGATGAAGATGATGATGGAGATTATGGTGATGATGTTAGTTTGGTGGAGAATAATACGCATAGAGTAATCTCTCGGTATCCCCTTAAATCACTCCTCACTTCTCTCTCTAAGGCTCTCCAATGGTGGGGTGAAATGGGGATGAAAGGAGAAGAAGAAATATATAAAAAAAACTGTCCAGCACGATTGAGTCGACTCCCTAGGCCTGAAGGTGCCCCTTTCAGCTTTTGGTCAACAGCTCGACTTCGCACCCACTTTTGGGCATCAAGGAGTTGGAATTGGGTCTCGGCAAAAACACGAAAGTTGTAGAGGGCATTGAGATGAAGACGTGGCCAAAATGGGGACTTATTTGGAGTTCGGATGAAGAAGTTATGGTCTTCCAAAGTCGGGTAAAAATCATTAACCCCGTAGGATCAAAACTTGTGATTTTCGAGCCGATTTTCGTCCGAGCCACCCGAAACAACTTATGGTCATTATAAAATACTTAAATATATTAATATGACTTGTTGGAAGTTTCCAAATCATACCAACCTTTACAGAACCCAAATTGGCTACCCGGAGCCAAATTCAGCCTTATACGCGATATGGGCCGCGATTTGCAAGCGATAAGGAAACCGGGTGTTACAATCTCCCCTCCTTAATAAATTTCGTCCTCAAAATTCCCATAGGATAGTTATCAGCCCAATGTACAAGTGGTTCTGAAACCCACATAGTTGTCCTTCCTTAAAAGAGGAGACCATAATAGTCAATGAAGAAAGATTCTGATCTCAAGGATCATAATAAGAGAAATAATCTTATCAAATGATAAAGAAAAGAAACCACATAACTAATGTTATTCAAGTCATTCTCTTTCACAAGCCACAACCTCATTAAGAGGTTCAATGGAAAGAGATACTGACCAAACATGAGGGTTTTCAACCGCTAATAAACATGAACGAAGTAGCGGAAGATAGAACTTTCCTTATACACCCTCTTTTATCTTCCAATTTGTAAAGCAATGCAACGATCTTGTCTTCCCCACCCCAGTTTCCACCTACTACGTTCTTCGAATCAATAAAGGCACTATGCTCAAAATCCGCCTCTTAATGGCTTTAGAAGTTCCAACTCAAGAAAATTGGGTTGATCAGTTCAAAATACGGGGTGATTGAAGTTCCATATCGAAATGGGTAAGTTGATAATCCTTAAATAGGTTCTCAAGCAACACTAAATCTCAGATATGGAAGGGTTCTCAGGGTCTCATTACTCACGGAAAGGTACCATCTCTAAGGAATCATAGAGTGACTGATGGTTCCGAAACTTGATGGCTAGATGTATACATGGTATATAGGCAACCTCTCTCTCCCAATACTATTAAGATAACTATAGTGTTATCCAGTCAGTAGAAAAATAGTGTTATCCAGACCAAAATCAATAGGGTTTGAACACAGAAATCAAATTCTGTACCCTGCTTAAAATTCGAACTGGATTCCAGTTCCATCCAATCAGAACGAGTAATTAAGGAAGATACATGGACTGATCTCCAAAAACTGAATCGGAATAACTCACATAATTTAGAACTAAAGTTCTGGGAAGAATGTTTCAAAATACGAGAGGTAATTACACTAACAAATGCATTCCTTGCCCTGAATGTCTTCTCTTAGCCTAGACGAATTCCTGAACTGAGAATGAAATTTCAGTGGACATTGAGTAAACTTTTAGACTAAGAGAATAGGCTCACTGAGAGCTCGCTAAATTACAGAGAATGCTTGAAGTCCTCTCATCTGTATACATGATCCCGTGATCACTTCGTAATCATAACCCCAACTATTCCACTAGCAATCAAAAATATGGAGTATTGTAACCCACAGACATAAATTGACTGACAAGGTATAAATACTGCATATCCAACTGTAAGGATTTTCTCGTAATGCATTTGTCATGCCTAGCATTTCCAATAAAAGAAATTTATAGGATCTTACCTTGACTTCCCCTTAACAAGCAATGGACATACATCTCTGGGAAATCTTTTGGGGAAACTACTATACACAGGGCGAAAATGATAGACTCGCAGTACGTTGGCATGGTTTTAGGAGAGTTCATACTCCTCCAAGTATATAACTCATGCCCGATAGAATAATTCAGATTATTTTCTCCGAACCAGAACAAGCTTTGACACACCCAAAATATATATATATATATATATATTATTGTAAGATGGAAAGGGAATGGCGGCGGAAATGAGGTCTACTTACCTCAATCGTGTGTCGACTCCCCTCCTTAAAGGGTTTGCCCGTGATTAGTATCAATAAGGCTTGAATCTGGAGTACCTTTTCAAATCCCAAACTAGAATCAAGAAGGGAATAGAAAGGTCTCAAGCTTGAAATGCTTACCTCAACAACATCTGGATTCTTAAAACAAGGTAGGACAAATTTTCACCAGGAAAGTCATCCTAAATTGAAAGTACGATTCTCCGTTCCAGACTTCTCCTTTAGCAAAAACTTGCTTTATAACTAGCATACACATCACTCTAACCAGATGTCTACATAGGAGGATTGGAATGATTTCTTGAAAATGCTCATCTCGTCAAAGCCAACTCAATAAGGTTCAAGCAATGGTACACCTCATGTCTCAGAGGCACTGCACCTTTCTAGTATGAGGAGAGTTCAAAAACTGAGTTCATTAATTCACCTCTGATATGCCATCACGCTATTATTTAACAATTCGAACAAATCTCCCCTATCATACTGAATGGAATCACATTCAAGTCGACTGTGTGCCCAAAGCTCTACTTAGAGTAATAAAGGAAAATGAAATAGAGGAGCATATAGTTCTACTAAGGGTTCTATTCTCTTTCGCCACGAGATACAACCGTTAAACAAACACTTTCCTTCAAGATTTACCAAGGGAGTTCACTTCTAATCCCTTTACAAACCAAACTCTTATGGTTTTGATACAATGTACTTAACAAATGTGGGGAGCTTACAAAAGGAATAGTCACCCTATCCTCGGATCGACAAGTCATCAAGCTTTCGCTGCGTTACTCTGATAGGTCCCCCTAACGAATATGAACTAGGATTGTACTTCAGACGAATTCGTTGTGTATTCCTTATGACGAAGGAAAAATGAGTCTGCAGCTACTAAAGGTGGGATGTCTAGTGGATACCATGAAAGATTCTCTATTATCACTTTAGGGAACAAGGCATTACACATCTTTACTGAAGACAAGGTTCATTAAACTGGTTCTCGTTCCCAATTGTACTTACATGACAAACAAAATGAGAATTCGATCCCAAAATAAGCATATTCAATGCTTTTCCTCAGACAGGAACACCTACAACCGACCATTCTCGAAAGAAAATATATATAAAGTAAGTCTTACTTTGGTCGTATGCCTTTTACTCCAAGGAATAACACAACTGAGGCACACACGAGGTATCAGCATCCATAAGAAAATCCAGTCATACATCCACATCGAATCCAAACTCATGAGATATGATATATATATACATGACCAAACTTGGTCAATCTCGTATATTCCATGTGGGTTTTTTTTTTCAAGAAAATTTGCTCACCATTCCACTATAAGATAGTCACCCTGTCAAAAAGATCTCTCAAGCCAATTGATGTCTAGAACAATGTAAAAGTTTACTCGTAGCAAGGTAGCCAATCTGAATATAATCCACAGATCCCCCCTCTCGTAACTAGACTTATAAGTTCGAACGCGGCTGCACAGATATAGAGGAACGATCATCCACGTACTAGGTTTACCCCTCAAGAAAATCAAAAAAGAAGCAATGGGGTAAACACGGGGAATAGGACTTTAGCAGCCACTCTCCTACGAGTATGCCACGTTCTAACCTCAGTCAGCAATAATGGACTGGTGGTTTATCAGATAGTCAACCGTTGGCCTGCGGATGACTATAACATAATCCATCAGTCGCCTTTTGCTCACTTAGTGGTAGAACTAATCCTGAACACAATTCTTATGTAAAACAAGTGACATAGGAGCCAATGGTAGAGATAATTTACAAAAGAGGCCAAAAGAGTTAAACAAGAATTTTGTGAATGGATGTAGCCAAGACAAGCCACATTTCCTTTCACAATTCTCCCATTTTCCAAATATCTTAACGGTAGAATTCTATTGCACGAGAGCGTACTAATCTTTCGAGGAATACTATAACTACTCGCACCGCTAATCTCGGACCTACCCATGAATTCCCCGAGGAAAACATCAAACCTATAGCTCTGATACCAACTTGTGACGCCCCAAAATCCCATTGAGAGGATTTCACCTCCGGGACTTGGTTAATCACGGTGTCGTACGCGAAGGACGGGTGATAAACTGTAAATCATGACCTAAATAAGAAGAGAATTATTAAACAAGCCATACATTTTGGAAAATTTTGGCATGTGGAGCTTATATTTTCAATAAAATCATTTCCTGTCAAACCAACACAAGTTTTACTAAAATAATATCTCCACATTTATCAATCCCTTGTCAAATAAAAAGTACATTACAGTATAAAGTAATTCCATCAACAGGGTTCCAATCTCATAAAAGTACTTTACATATATGGCTTAAGAATATACACATCATAGTATAATTATTCTAAGGATCAAGGTACAAGTCGTTTCCCAAACGACTGTGGCAATTCGACCATCAGAGCTATCTAGACCTCGTAGCCGCACCGTTTCCCGAGCAAATACCTGCAAGATCTGGTTTTGGAAAATGGGAGTGAGCCAAACGGGCTCAGTGGGAACTATAAGAGTTGTATAAGAAAATAGGTTGGAAATCATGCATGCTATGCCATGTATTATAATGAAAATAGTTTATGTGCTGCTTCTCCGGAATAAACCATCTCTGGGTAGAAAGGTGTATATACAATGGTAAATACATATACATATATATAGTACATTTCTGAAGCAGCCAGTGCATGGAAAACCTTTCATGATATGTATATATATAATGTCCCCAACCCAAAGTACAAGAAAGGCAATATATGTATACATACATCATCATAGTGTATATGCCACAACACCGCGACTAGATCTATCACATCAATCACATATATCAAACTCACGTCTAGGATTTTCATAAATCTACTGTGCACAGAGATAGCCGGCAACTCGGTTTTTTCTGCCCAAGGCAGGGACCACCTACTAGGTCCACCTAGACGCTACCTCACGCAGCCACACAGGCATACGCTACCTCACGCCGCCATAAAGGCGCACGCTACAATAATACTCACGTAGCCACCAAGGCTATACGCTACCGGTAATCACCATCTATCTAGTACAAACGGTGTGGCCATCCGATATAAAATCACAGAAATCATCTCATCGAATCAATGAAATCACAAGAATATAGAATCCAACATATATAGATATGAATATACATGCATTCCATATGTATTCGTAAAACTTGTATATATGTATATATCCATAGTGTAAAACATGTAGTGGTATTGTTGAGATTTAACAAGATCCGCCAAGTCCGTCAGTTAAGAAAGGAAACCATAAAAATCCTTAGTTTGGGAGGTTTTATAACTTTCATCAAATTGGCCCCAAGCCAAGTCTAATATAATCAAACAGTGTATACGAGTTCCTAATTAGCCTCCCAATATGATTTAAAGACTTCATTCATTCAAAACATATTTATGTATTTGACCAGCATACTTACGGAATGGCTAGGTAAGTAGAAAATCTCATAAATATAGCTCATAGCTTAAAATACAACAACAATACCACCAATATATGTAACTTTATCCGAAATATACTTTAAATCCCATATATGACATCATACATAAGCGTATCAAAGCTTAGCGTATATACTCATATGCGTACTTGAAGGTTATATACCAAACTTTCTCATAAATCATTTAAAATTAGGGCTTTTTGTCTAAAATAGTTATTGATGTCATATATGATGTAAATCTATCAAAAATACCCAAAGAAATTGACCCAAGCCCCATGCATATGCAACTTTGAGTAGAAAACCTAGGTTTAGTTTGATTTGAGATGAATAAGTTATAATCGTAAGAAAACTTGTTAAAATACTATTGTTCCCACCTTAAGAGGGTCAATCCCTCGAAGTATTGCGGAAGAATCGAGCCGAAACCGCGTAGATGCGAAAATCCCCAATTTGAGCTTCCAAAACCCTAGCCATGGAGGATTTGGATGAAGAAGGAGATGAAGATGATGATGGAGATTATGGTGATGATGTTAGTTTGGTGGAGAATAATACGCATAGAGTAATCTCTCGGTATCCCCTTAAATCACTCCTCACTTCTCTCTCTAAGGCTCTCCAATGGTGGGGTGAAATGGGGATGAAAGGAGAAGAAGAAATATATAAAAAAACCTGTCCATCACGATTGAGTCGACTCCCTAGGCCTGAAGGTGCCCCTTTCAGCTTTTGGTCAACAGCTCGACTTCGCACCCACTTTTGGGCATCAAGGAGTTGGAATTGGGTCTCGGCCAAAACACGAAAGTTGTAGAGGGCATTGATATGAAGACTTGGCCAAAAATGGGGACTTATTTGGAGTTCAGATGAAGAAGTTATGGTCTTCCAAAGTCGGGTAAAAATCATTAACCGCGTAGGATCAAAACTTGTGATTTTCGAGCCGATTTTCGTCCGAGCCACCCGAAACAACTTATGGTCATTATAAAATACTTAAATATATTAATATGACTTGTTGGAAGTTTCCAAACCATACCAACCTTTACAGAACCCAAATTGGCTACCCGGAGCCAAATTCAGCCTTATACGCGATATGGGCCACGATTTGCAAGCGATAAGGAAACCGGGTGTTACATATCCACTTTAATTCCTTCTGACGAAATGATGTGCCCCAGTACGATACCCTTGGTAACCATGAAGTGGCACTTTTTCCAATTCAACACCAACTATTTTTTCACGCATCTTTCCAAAACCTGTTCTAGGTTAGTTAAGCAATTATCGAATGACTTACCATAGACGGTAAAGTCATCCATAAAAACTTCCAAAGTTCTTTCCACCATATCGCAAAAAATACTTAGCATACACCGTTGGAAAGTGGCCGGTGCATTACATAGACCAAAAGGCATTCTTCGATATGCGAAGGTGCTAAAAGGACATGTAAAGGTGGTCTTTTCTTGATCATCTAGGTCGATCTCAATTTGATTGTACCCGAAAAAACTATCAAGGAACGAATAATATTCATGGCCCGCTACTCTCTCTAGAGTTTGATCCAAGAAGGGGAGTGGGAAATGATCTTTACGAGTTGCCTCATTGAGTTTACAGTAGTCAATCAACATTTGCCACCCGGTGGTGACTCTTTGTGGAATCAACTCGTTTGATTCGTTATTGACTACCGTAAGACCCGATTTTTTCGATACCACTTGAGTTGGACTAACCCATTTACTATCCGAGATTGGATAGATGATCTTCGCATCTAACAATTTCAACACCTCGTTCATAACTACCTCTTGCATGTTAGGATTTAACCGGCGTTGAAATTGCCTTGATGTTTTTTCCCCATCCTCCAAGTGAATTTTATGTGTACAAATTAATAGGCTTATTCCCTGGAGGTCAGCAAGAGTTTAACCAAAAGCTTTTTTGTATTTACTAAGCAAATAAACCAACTTTACCTCTTGGTCATCCGAAAGTTTGGATGAGATGATGACGGGGTAAGTGTCTGAAGCTCCCAAGAAGGCATACTTCAAGTTGCTAGGCAATTGCTTGAGATCCATTTTTCCTTCTAGCTTTTTGGTGGACGATGATGTGTTTTCCTCTTTCTCCGAAATGTCAACCTATTTGTCAGACAAAGAAAACATTTGCATACAATCCTCGGGTTCATTGGAAGTGGTTAGATAACCTTCCGTTGACTCCGATTCGAAATTTGCCACAAAGTGGTCTTGGATACATGACTCTATCATGTTCACGTGCTCACTTTCCTCTTCAGCACCGTCTTTTCTTTGATTGCTCAAAGAGAACACGTTTAGCTCCAGAGTCATGTTTCCAAAAGCTAATTTTACTATAGTGTTCTTGCAATTTATTATAGCATTAGAAGTAGTAAAAAATGGTCATCCGAGAATTATCGGAATCTCATTAGCTGGATTCGACAGGGGTTGCATGTCGAGGATGGTAAAATCAACCGAAAAATAACACTTGTCAATTTCGACAAGCATATCCTCGACTATCCCTCTTGGGATCTTAACGGATCGGTCCGCTAATTGAATCGTAACCCTCGTGGGTTTTAACTCACCCAACCCCAATTGTTGATATACCGAATAGGGGAGCACATTAACGGTTGCTCCCAAATCTAGCAATGCATTTTTTATCCTATAATTTCCTTTGACACGCAAAATTGTGGGACAACCGGGGTCTTTGAACTTGGGGGCTCTCGTGCCTTGCATGATAGAGCTCACTTGCTCCACCATAAAGGCCTTTTTCTTGACATTCAATCTTCGTTTGGTAGTACATAAGTCTTTGAGGAACTTAGCACATGAAGGTATTTGCTTGACCGCGTCAAGCAACGGAATGTTGATTTTCACTTGCCTAAAGACATCCAAAATCTCGGTGTTAGATTTGGATGGTTGGTTCAATCTCTCCGAAAAAGGGACTTTGATCCCATTTTTGATTTTTTCGAGATCCTCATTTCCTTATTTCTCTTCCTCTCTCTTCTTCTCTTCACTCACAACCTTATTAACCTCCATTTTCTCATCACTCATAGGCTCAACTATGTTCGCCACCTTGGGGGTTTTAGGAACAATAGTTTTGTCTACCTCCTTCCCACTCCTTAGGATTGTGATAGATTTGAGTTCTTCTAACTTGGTGCTAGACTCTCCTCCCTCTATGACTTGGACTTGGACTTGGCCTCTAGGATTAACTAAAGGTTGAGATGAAAATTTCCATTCTCTTGGGTAGCTAGGGCAGTGGTGAGTTTAGACATTTGCGTTTTTAATTCACCCACATCACGGTCCATCTTGTCTACAAATGATCTCAACAAAGCTTCTAGGTTTTGGTTGGGATTTTGATTCTGAGGTGGAGCAAAAGAGTTTTGAGGTTGTTGTTGCCTTTGGTTTTGATGATACTGGTTGTGGTTCTGACTTTGATTTCCTCCCCAATTGAAATTGGGATGATTCTTCCGTCCCTCGTTGCACTTTTGAGAGTAAGGGTCGTTTTGGTTTCGGTTTTGGTTATACTGATGCAAAGCATTGACTTGGGCAGGATTTTTGAGGACTTCCCAGAAAGCGGGACTGGTAGGACAATCCTCGGTAGTGTTCCCGAGTTTTCACAAATGACACATAACTAGCTTGAGGATACTACATTGACCTCTCTAAGCTTACTTGCTTCCATTGGCTCTACTTTCTTAGACAATTGGAACAATCTCGCACCCATGTCATCCTCGTTGGATATTTGGTACAATCCACCCTTTCCTTGAGGTTTGGTTTTAGGTTCTTCGGTATAGGTGTTCCAATTTTGGGCACCTTTCACTAATTCATCAAAGTATAATAAAGCCTCATCGGGATTCTTACTCAAGAATTGACCATTACACATGGTCTCAATAAAAGTACGCATATCAGGGGTGAGGGATTCATAGAAAAAACTAACAAGGCTCCAAGTTTCGTGACCATGGTGAGGGCATGCGTTTAAAAGCTCTTTGTATCTTTCCCAACATTTATAAAAAGTTTCATTATCTTTTGGCAAAAAATTGGATATCGCCCTTCTTAAAGCATTGGTTCTATGAACGAGAAAGAATTTTTTTTAGAAACTCCGCTTGAAGCTCTTACCAAGACCGAATTGATTGCGGTCTTTGAGCATTTAGCCAAATTTTTCCTTTATCTTTTAGGGAGAAAGGAAAGAGCTTTAATTACATAACATTCTCGTCAATGTTTGCCTCACGAAATGTGGAACAGACTTCTTTAAAGTCTTTCAAATGTAAGTATGGGTTTTCGGACTCCATACCATGAAAAGAAGGGATATGTTGGAGCATACCTGGTTTGAAAGAGAACGAGCCTGCTTGACCAAAGGAAAGTAAAATGCATGAGTTGGATATCGCCCGAGGGGGTTGAAGATAATCCCTCATGGTCCTAACCGGAGAAACATTGTTTGCACCTTCCCCTTCGTTATCGCTCTCGTGGTCCGCCGCTCTACCTTGATTTGCCATTCTTGGAGATGGGGGAGGGCTAATTCGAATATCCACGAACAATTGCCCTTGCATGGGCTTGGGAAATTATTCGAATAGCTCCTTGGAAACTCTACAAAATAAAATAAGAATAAGAGAGAAAAATAAATTAATTAAATGAGGAAATACTTACAAAGAATGGTTTTATACAAAACCCGAAATCTGCCTTTTGCTTAATCCTCGGCAATGGCGCCAAAAACTTGACGCCGCTAGAAAAGTGCATTGTGATAGCCCAAGTGCAGGCGCGTCAAGTTGTAATATAGTCTCGGAAGTCCGAGTGTCAAACCACAGAGATAGTCGAAAAGGAATGGAATATATTACAGATTTTACGGCTTTCTAGTTTTGTAAGTTGGATTTGTTGTGAAACAACAAAAATGTAAATCGGTTTGAAAATTAATAAGAAAGCACTAAGATATTCGAAAGTTAATTACAATTTAAGAAACGGTGATCACTAGCTCATACAAAGACTTCAAAACAAGATTTCTCGAGATATGGAGAATGTTGGTGTATCTCTCAATAGCAAAGGGTGCGACGCTAGGTGACTAATTCCCGGATCAAAGCTATATCAAGAAAGAGACAAATAATATTCCACCAAAGACGAAGCCATCATTCCTACCTCTTAGCTACGGGTGTGAAGCAAGGCAACCTATTGCCGATGAAGCTAATCCGAGATAGATATGACAAACTCATCATAAAAAAGATTTAACATAAAGCAAGTGTATGAAATCTCATGATTTAAAGACTGAAAATTAGAAAGTGAATCCTAACAATGAAATGGAATGAAGTTTATGAGAGAAATTCATCAACTCATCGTTTATCACTTAGGATATAAAATAAAGAGTTTAAGTATGACATAAAGTGTAAGAAGCACTCAATATATCAATAAATGAATCAAAGATAAGCTAAACAAATTTATAACCCATCTATGGAGTTTTAAGAACTATTCATAATTTCCATGAAGAGGAAAAAGCTCCATGGATGGAGAAAAGACTACAAGCTTTCTAGTACCATATAAATATGTTGTATGTTCATTAACAACCAAGAACTAAATATACAAGGTATATGAAGTCTTAACTTAATATGAAAATACCTAGAAAGCTTGAAAGAACGGAAGATATGATGAAGAAAATGATTCACAAATATTTATCAAACTTTAAACATGGATTGAGTTAATAATCACCGAAAATTATATCGCAATTCACTTCCGTAACCTTAGTAATAGAATACTCCATAATAAATGCAAGAACAAATATTATAGAAGAAAAAATCATTCTTACAAATTAAACACTTACAAAGGAAAATGAAGAACAATACTCCAAGAGCTCTCACTTCTCTCTAGAACTTGTAAGTGTGTAAAAACTAGATAATCTCAAGGCCTACAAATTAATAATCATATCCCACTTTTTGATACCCGAATCAAACGAGGCCTAAATTAATAGTTTTTCAATTTTGTCCCTCCAATGATTATTCTAATTAAAAATGCAAGGCACATTGTTTGAACCCCAATCCTTTAGTTGATAAGCAAAGCCTTATCCTCTTGTACTTCAATATCTAATTAATGTAGAAAGCTAAGACCATATCCTATGACCTTTTCAACCTAAGCAAATTTCTATCTAAGAAATGTTATAGAAAATAACTTCTCCAATGTTAATTGCTAAAAGACCTTTTGGTTGATAAGTTATAACACTCCATATTTTTCTATTAATAAAAATATATTTATATATATTTTTTTGAATGAAAGTAGGAAGTATTATTGAAAGAAAAAGGAAAAGAAATACAAAGAGAAATGAGCAAACAGTAGAAGAAACAAGAATTAACAAAACTTATACATTGGCAGTCCAAGCCGATGTATTTTATAGTGTTATTTTTAAGTAAGGGGTTATATTTAACTTCTCTTTAAATTTTTTTCACTTGTTATCCTATGTGTCATATATTTTTTTTAATTCATTACATTACTTGAATTTAATTTATTTATTTATTTGACCTCATAATTGGTGTTATTTATTGATGTTCGCTAAATTACGTGGAGCCAATTGTTACATGGTTAACTTTACTCGCCAATTAATCCTAATAAGTCACAATCATGTAAGGTTTGGAAAGAAGTTTCGATGTGGTGAGGTGGGTGAAGCGAAAATGGGTTTTAACTTGTTACCTAGAGGGACCAATGAAAGAGGCTTATTAGTATTTTGTTGAATTACCGAAATTTGTTGCATTGAACTTTGTTGTCTAGAATATTTTATTAGTGATAAAATATTCTGTTTAGATACTTTCACTCCCGTGTTTGTTGCCCCTTTTCATTTTTAATAGTGCAGGTGACTCAAGACGGAGTCGATTGTGGACTAACGAGTCGGGTGCCGTCTAGATTATTATTTTTGTAGATATAAAGAGTGTTCTATTTTAATTTGTAGAGTGGAAAGATTTATAAATCATACTTTTACAAATTTCTTCAACATAAAAATGAAATTGGATTTTATTTTTATTGTGTTTTTGGACCCAGCTGGGTGGGACCGTTACATATGTAATGCCTGATTCACTAACCCAACTATAATCCTTATTTTAAACTTTGGTTTTAAATTAGATATTGTACTTACAAAGAAAATAAACAAACACACACGCATCGCATGTGCTTTAGTGTCTCGTTTTAAGAAAATAATCAAGACTAATCCAAACATATATGGGATGAAAATCACCTTATAGCTTATCTAACTCCGCGAAAATATCGCATTGTAATAACCTAAGTGCATATTCATCAAGTTGTAATATAACTTGGTAAGTCCAAGTGTCGAACCACAAGGATAATCAGAAAGATGTGGGGTGAATCACATATTAGTGGATTTTCCTTCTTTGTAAAGTGGTTGGATATTAGAGTAGTAAATGTGAATTGAAAGTGAATGTAACGAAGTTTGAAAATGGACTTAGGTAATCGAAATCGATTTGCTAGCAAAGTTAAGTGATATTGATCTCATACAAGCTCCCAAATATGATTCCTAAATGGAGAATGTATTACACTTCTCTAAAGCATGGGTGCAAAGCAAAAGCAACTCATTCCCCTATAATGCCATACCAAGAGAGGGTGTAATCAAAACTCAACTAGGCATGAATTTATAATCCTTATCTCGTAGCAAAGGGTGCGAAGTGAAAGAAACTCATTCTCGTATAATACTAAAACAAGATATTGATACGAAATTCATTAAATAAAAAATACTACATTATTATGCAAAGTGAAAGCAACTCATTCCCGTATAATGCTAAAACAATAGCAATAACAAATGACAATATTATGCGTTTATCATATAACTATAGTGATAAGTAATGCTTAAATGCACTCTATTTTAATACTTTAGTGTATATTGTAATATTCATTTGTTACCTTGTTTTTTTCTAAATGCCAAAATATTAAAAAATGGTTTACGTAATCATATTTGAAAGTGTATTTTTACCTCGTTATCTTTACCTACATATGGATACATTATAGATATTGATGATTCCACCAATATCTATATATTTATTTATTACTATTAAGAGGAACAATATACTTTATGGTTATGTATTTGAGTAATTTTCGTTGATGCTTTGTTTTTTGGGGTAAGGCACAATGCTATATTTTTTAGTAAATTTTGTTGATGCTCTATTTTTTTTCTTGGTTTTTGTTTTTATTTGTGTTAATATGTTTGTTCTTGTTAATTTCCAGCAAAGGATTCATTTTTGTTTACCATTGTAATTCATCATAGTGGGAAGTTTGATTATGCACTAGAGTTGGTTTATAATGGTGGGGAGGTAGCTTATGCTAACAAAGTTGATCCTGATAGATTGTCTATTCATGGGATATTGTTAATGGCTAAGAGGAACAACCGAGGTTACTGGTTATTATTATAGAAGTCTAGATAAGTTTTTGACTGATAAAGATGCCCTGATTGAATTAGTCAGTGTTAAAGACATTAGGGAATTGACCAAGTGGATTACTGCATATAGGGTCGTTGTTGTGTACTTGCAACTTAATGACTTATTTTTCCAATATGTTCCACTTAATGTAGTATATCCACCTACATCTACACATAATGAAGAGGAAATGCAAAATGAGGGTTAAAGTGTGAATAATAATGAGGGTAGGGGTCATGAAAATGAAATAGATTGATAGGGGTGAGAATATGAATGATAATAAAGGGAGGGGCATGAAAATGAGGCAGATGATGAAGATTTGGGGTACAGATATAATTATGAGTGATACTGAAAATCCATAAGTTAAAGTGCAAGAAGAGGGTGATGCCAATAAGGTGTACATGGTGGATGATGACGCCAATGATGAGTGGTCTTCCATAGAGGGTTTAGATGATCTTGCAAGTATAGATTCGGATAAGGAGGATGGTTGTACTAGAAAAGGCAAGGTAGCTTGAGTTTAATACTAAAAAAGATATGGAATGTCCTACCTTTGAACTTGGTTAATTAATTGTTTACATGTGCGGATGACTTTAAATGGGCAGTTAGCAAGTACTCTATTTTGCACAGGAAGCAAATCAAATTCTACATACATGAGAAGTATATGATGAGGGCAAAGTGTGTAAGAGTCCATGTGAATGGATGGTGTATGCTTCAAGAGTAAAAAGTGAAGAAACATTACAAGTAAAGACAATCAATCTTAAGCACGCCAACTATAGGAATGCCAATCAAAACAGAAATGTGAACTCTAAGTGATTGTCAAAGAAATATGAATACATGTTTTAATCAAATCCTGACATGCCTTAGCAAGCTTTAAGGGAGCCTGTGAAAAAGAATCAAAAAGTGGTGAGCTTATAACAAAAAATAATTTTACAGAACTAAAAGGAAGGGTGATGAGCTAATTGAGGGAATCATAAAGAACAGTACAAGTTTATCTAGAATTACCGTGCCGCGATAAAGAGGGTCATGCCAAAAACAACTATTACTGTGCATAAGGAAAACCTTGATGATGGCAAGGAGAGAATTAAAAGGATGTATTGTTGTTCAAAAAGGGTTGTAAACCATTTATTGGACTAGATGGGTGCTTTTTAAAAGGACCATTCCCAAGACAGTTATTGAGTGCCGTGGGTATTGATGCCAATAATGGCATGTATCCATTTGCATACATTGTGGTTAATTGAAAAGGAAACCAAGAGATAATGGACATGGTTCTTTAAGCTTCTCTGTGATGATGTTGGAATTGTGGAGGATAATCAACATATATTTACAATCATGAATGATCAACAAAAGGTAATTATTTAAGTTTGTGTGTATGTATTTCACTTTTTTTTGTTTCATATATGTATAATTTTGTAATTCCATTACATTTTTTAATTTTTCAGGGTTTGGACAAGGCACTACATGATGTGGTGCCCATCATGCCAATTTTAGAAAGTGTTACAGTGGCAAAAAGTTGAAGGACCAGCTTTGGAAATATGCCAAAGCTAGCACAGAGGAGTATTTTGAATTATGTATGCAAGAAATGAAGAAAATGAAGGCAAAGGCATACAACTGGTTAATGGAGAATGCTTCCCCAAAGCATTGGTCTAGGTCATTTTTTCAAACTTATTCCAAATGTGATATTCTTATCAATAACCATTGTGAAGTGTTTAATAGCTTTATCTTAGAGACCAAGGACAAGCCTATTGTACCTATGTTTGAAACAATTAGGACATTATTAATAGTGAGGATAGGAAAAACATAAGCAAAATGAGATTACATCCCAACTTAGTGTGCCTTATGATTGAAAATAGATTAGCTGAACTTGAGACTTTATCAAATAATTACATTACAGGGTGGTCTGGAGGAGATGAATTTCAAGTGAGTAATGGCCTAATTATCTAGTTTGTGGTGAACTTATGACAGAGAACATGTTTTAAGAGTGTGGTAAATGAGTCACATTCCATGTGTACATGTTGTGTGTTCAATAATAAGCCAAGTAGAAAAACGAACAAACTATGTCCAACCCTTCTTCACTAAGCAAAAGTACTTAGAGATTTATAATCCCATAATTAAACCAATCAATGGTATGCCTATGTGGCCACAGTTTTTAAAAGCTCCAATGGTTCCACTTGAAGTTGAAATACAAGTTGATAGGCCTAAAAATGTAAGAAACAATAATGGAGATGAAAAGAAACGCTATGGAGGCAGTAGTGGAAAGTTAGGGAATATATGGGTGGTAATGAGATGTGGAAAGTATGGCAATCCTGGCCACAGTGTAAGAAGTTGTAAAGGAAAAGGGGGAGCATTGTTGCAAGTGGTGGGGGTTCAATGAGTAGTGGGGGTGCAATGGGCAGTGGCAGTGGTGGTGCAGGGGTATGGGAAGTAGGGTAGGGGCAGAGGTAGTGGTGGTGTAGGGGGTAAGGGCAGTGGGGGTAAGAGTAGAAGTAGTGGTGCTGTAGTTGGTAGATGCAGAGGAAGAGGAAGAAATAGTGGTGGTGTGGGTAGTGGCAGGGGTTTCACTACTGCAGCTCAATTGGAAAGGATGGTAAGGGAGAGGTACCAGGTATGTGTTTATGTATTTAACTTGCACATTTTTTTTTTATTCAATGTAATCAATTTCATGAGAAAAAATGTTATATGTGTAGGCTAGAAGGACTTAAGGGCAGCTGTCTCAAACACAATGTAGTCAGCAACAAACTCCAGGAGCTCCAATTAATTCATCACAAACACATGGATATTATGGTATGATGTTTATGTATGTAGTTAGGGGGGTAATTTTTTAGGGGAAAGTATTACTGCTTTTTTTTTGTAAAAATGTATCTAATGTAAGTAGGTCTAGTTTGTAGTTGAGGGGGTATATTTTGAGGAACTACTTAATGGTAAAAACATAGCCATTTTCATTTAACATTAGTTTACATGGTTTATGGCAATAACTATGGCTTCTATAACTTTCGATGAACTTTGCTTTACTCTATTTTAAGTCAATTGTTCTTTGTTTCATTTCTTTTGATTTGGGAATGTAGTTACTGGTCAAAACAGAGCAACAACTATGTTGATTGAACACTAAATTTCATTCTATGAGAAACATCAAGTACTACACTTTATATTACAGTCGAATTCACCAAAACAAACACTACACTAAAAAGGCCATAACAACAACCTACCACACTTTTAATAGGGCATTTCACTTCTCATTTTGCTCCTCCACACTTGTATATATCTTTGCCAATAGCATCATCTTCATTATTTAAGTTGAATGAGAAGTAGAATATGACCAGAAAGGCCACCACAACAACCCACCACACTTTTTTTTGTTTTCCTTGTTAACCCTTCCACTTTCAGCTATCCAAAGGTACATGTCCTCCGAGATGAAAAGGCCACATTGGATCTGCAAAAATAAAAGTACTTGTCATTTCTTTAGTTTTTCTTTCATTTACTATAATTTGTTCAGTTTTATTCGATGTATACCTGTTCTAGACATGTTAAGAATCTTCTTCCTGGATTTTGTGGAGTCTTTGATGTCTTCACTTGGGCTACTCTACCACAGTAGCAATGCACTGACATGTTATTCTGTTTTCTCTCCTTTTTTTCTTTCTTCTATTTTTTGGTTTAGATTTGTTTCTATGTTTGCTGGGTGTAATGCTCTGTTATATATGCACTGTTTTCCCTTCCATTTTGGCGAGATTAATTGGAGGGAAGCTTGCTTGTTGTAGAGGTAGTGTAATTTTGAGGGAAAGTGACCATTTTAGCCTTAAATGAGGTCATGTGATTGGCAAATGGCTTAAATCCATCCGTTTTAACACCTCAGTTGGACGGAATGGACATTTGAAAACTCGGTCCAAAGTTTGATGGGTAAAATGGTTCTTTTTAAATTTCAGTGACCAAAATGGTACTGGATCAATAGTTTAGTGACCAAAATGGGCTGTTTACTCTATATATAAATTGAAAGGCATGTATCATATTCGGTTATGGTACCAAATTGTGGTGGGTTTTTTTTCCCCTCCCATTATTATTTTGGGAAAAACTATCTAGTTAGTTAGGTTCAGACCAACAAACTCAAATTTAAATGAAAGGTCCTTTTTCCAATTAAGCTAGCAGTATAATTTGTTTGCATTTTTTTTTTTCGTATCATTCTATATTATATCTAAGCATACTTCAAAATTAGGCATGCACAAGCATGCGTGTGCGCCCGTGTCTACTTAATAAAAATAATAACCTCTAACTTAAATCATAAAATAAGAACCACACTTAATAGAGTTTAAATCATATATATATATATATATATATAAATATATTGTATGCCTTGTATCAATAAAAATCAAGCAAATAAAAAAATTCGCCTCATATATGTGTGATTTAAGCCCAACGTAATATGAGGAATTTCTCCTAATCATTTAGTTCAAGTTTTTTATCCTTCCTACAATCTTAAATTTGTAAATTCACACTAATAGCCTCTTATAATTCATGTCAAGGAGTTGAATCATAAATTGATGAGGTTCAAAATTTTCACGTAAAATTATCATTTCAAATAACAGCAACGAACAAAAACTCGAACTAAATTTACCAACCCTTCAGGTACATATATACATATGACTTGAAAATGATATATGCGTTGGCTTTAAATGTGTTGCAAAAGCCCCATATATGTCACTAAATTATCATATTCAATTGTTGCAAAAAACTCGAACAAAGGCCCCCTTAAATTTTGCACTTCACCCAAGAAAAACAAAATGCACAAGATAGATTTATTTATGACTTCATAACATTTTTTTTATGTGAAAAATGAGAAGGTTAAAAAAATAATTAAAAGTAGTCTGTTGTAGAGGAACAAATAATAGGGTAACTTGTAAACAAAATACAATATTGATTCCATTATCATAATCTTACCAAGTCCGTATGCGTTGTTGGTAGGAATTTGGGTCCCCAAGATAAAATCCTTCTGCTTTCGATCGTTGACCAATAAAGAGAGTAAGGTCTTTCATGGTATGGCAACCCATGCTGTCAAAAATGATTTTTACAACTTTTTTTAAAAAAAAAAATTGAAAGAAAGAAAGAAAACCTTTAATGGCCTATATGAAAAGTGAAAAACAATTGTGATGTATATATAGGGAAGGGGTAAAGTTATATTTTTTTGTAAAATAAAGAAACTTTACACCTATCAAAAACTTTCTCTCAATTTATCAATTTAATCGTTGAATTAGTTTATTATAATATCCTAAAAATTCAAGTAAAAAATTAAAGTAATCGAAAATGCATAAATCCTTTTTCATAATCATGTTATACAGTGGATTATGAGCCTTACAAAAATTACGTAAAAGTAGGTATAGTGATTATATATATGATTACAAATATCGGATTGATTTAAAACCTTGCATGCTTGATAAATACATTAAAACTAGTTTATCTAATGGTGTATTTTATAAATTATAAATCTGATAAAAAAAAAAAAGTTATGGATATGTGCAAAACTTCTTAATCTCATACCAGTGTAACCTGAACTTCCCCATATATATACACCAAAGTATACCTGTGCCATCCGACACGGTGAAATAAATAAGATCCGATAATAGGATAAAAAAAATTACTTGTGTGACAAATCTAAATCGAAAAATATCAATTAATCATGATCGAAAAATAAGATCCTTAAAAGTTAGTCAATAATGTTTCTTGACTTTTTCATATAATTTTATAGTCATGATGGATCTTGTTTAATTGATCTTGATTAGTATATTTTAAATATTAAATTTTTATTAAGTTTTTGAATTTTTTATTTTAAGTAATGACATTTTTAATGTAGACAAAATTATTGCTATGTGAGAGCTTGTTGTATGTATATTATTGATGTGAGTGTTTTATCCTTGATGTGTATATAAAACTCATTCAAGAATGTAGAATTATTGCATACCAAAACATGCGTATTTTTAACACTTAAATTCTTTAGCAAATTAGTATATGCCCCAAGATTTAAAGAATCCCTTTACTTAAACCCATCGCATTTAACAAATTAGTGAATAGCCCAATTTTTAAGATTTAACCAAATTATTTTGGTTTTTAGCCCAAATTCAAAAATAATTTTTTCTTTTCTAATATTCTAGTATTTTTAAGACTAATCTAACTAAATTATCCTTATTGAATAATACAATTAATAATAAATATGTATCAAATCTAATAGTGTTTATCATTAGCTCTAACACAATTAATAATATATATCTTTACTAAGATTATTTTTTAAATTAGTTAAATAACAAATAATACAAATGAATTAAAGGCTAGATTTCTCTCTACAAAGTGTTATCCGTCTATTTATGGAGGTTTTGAATAAAGACCCTTAATTGTGGTGGCGAATACCTTCTATTACGAAGAGAAATATGTTGGATCTTGTTGATTCTAAATAACCATAAACCCTAGGATCGTACATGTCATATCACCAAGAATCAATAAATTAATATGCAGAAGCGTACTTGAATCCATAGTATGTATTTTGTAGCCAAGTGGTTGGCTTTCTAGATCTACACGTACTTTTTTGGAGAATCCTTTAAACTTTCTTTATGCTCTCTGTGATGACGAGGGCTCACAAGGGACAAGATACGTACGTGCAATCTGGGGACCATAACCACAATATATGTAGATAGTAAACCCTACTATCTATTTAGTATTTCTATTTTAGGCCATCATAAAAATAGAAATTACCTTTAAGTATCTACACATTAAAGGCCCACATCTTATTAGATACATTTAAGCCCAAATAACTTAAACCTTATTTGACCACTTTTATAGTGGGCTTAACCATTCGACAGTTCACAACACATAATTATTGCACATATAAGCCCAATGTTAGATTAAGGATCCAACAATATCCCACCTGGGCAATATGTGTAACCTTATAATTATGCATTGTAAAATGAGCTCATCTTTTATGTCATTACTAATATGTATCTGTATCCAATCCAGTCCATCAATCGTATCAACATAGGATCAAAGTGGCCTTTGTTACACTTGATGTAACTCGACCCATCAATGGACACATGTCGATATAACTGAATGACATGGATCATAATGTGGATGTGTAGCATGGAAATTACATGTAATATGATCTTAACATGACTAATTCCAACTGGTCCTGCTGAAACCGAACTGAGATCAAACCATATCCAAAATCAAAGTGTAAATGAACTAAAACTTTATTTTTGCAGAAAATAACTTTATAATATCTTTAAACCGAAATAACCGAAATACGTTTATATCATAAAAACACTAAAAAATTACAAACTCCCACTAAAACTGAATTCCTTGAAAATACATGACACCCATACGAGTAGTGTGCTCATGAAACACTTTGGGTGGCAATCCCTTAGTAAGCAGATCCGCAACCATGGAGTTTGTACCGATGTGTTCTATAAACACCTGTCCACTCTGAACTCTTTCTTAGACAATTAGAAACTTGATATCTATATGCTTAGATTTCGTCTTGCTTTTGTTATTCATGGAATATAGAACTGCTGACTTATTGTCACAAAATAACTTGAGTAGTCTTTTAATACTATCCACTATGCTCAATCCCGTGACAAAATTCTGCATCCATATTCCGTGGTTGGACGCCTCATTACATGCTATGAACTATGCTGCCATGGTAGAAAAGGCTATAAGAGACTGTTTAGCACTCTTCCAAGAGATAGCACCCCCAGCTAGTAGAAAAACGTAACCCGACGTAGATTTCATACTATTTTGGCATCTAACAAAATCGAAGTCAGTATACCCAACAATCTTAAGCTTATATGTCCTCCGATATGTGAGCATATAGTCTTTTGTTCTTTGTAAGTAACGCAATACCCGTTTTGTTGCTTTCCAGTGGTCTATTCCTGGGTTGCTTAAGTATCTGCCTAGTATCCCAACAAGATACACAATATTCGGACGCGTACATACCTGAGCGTACATCAAACTCCCCACTACTAATGCGTAAGAAATCTTCTGCATTTCCTTTTCCTCAAAATCATTCTTAGGGCACTGACTGAGACTAAACTTATCTCCTTTAGCCACTAGGGTATCACCAGATTTACAATCTTGCATACCGTATCTCTTGAGAACCTTTTCGATATAACCCTTTCGTAATAATCTTAAAGTACCCCGAGAGCGATCTCAGGGTATCTGTATGCCTAACATAAAACTTGTACCCCCTGGATTTTTCAGAATATCTAACAAAATAGCAATTCAGTGTCTGAGTCCAGTTTATTTTCATTAGGCCTATAAGGCCTTGCCTCAACTAGACATCCCCAAATGTGTAGGTGATTTAGACTAGGCTCCTTGACCGTCCAAAGCTCATAAGAGGTTTTAACAGTTGCTTTAGTTGGAACCCTATTAAGGATATATGCTGCAGTTTTTATTGCTTCTCCCCAGAGTGATTCTGGTAAGGCAAAATGACAAATCATACTCCTAACCATGTCTTTAAGCGTTCTATTTCGTCTTTCAGCAACACCATTCATGGTGGGTGAACTCGGCATAGTGTACTGTGGGACGATACTGCATTTCTCTAGGAACTTAGCAAACGATCCTAGATGTTGTTCACCTAAACCGTCATATCTGCCGTAGTACTTACCACTAGTAAGTGCCAAAAAATGTAATTTAAACCCGTAAATAATATTTTGTTAGTATATAATTAATGCTTAAATTATGGAGGAATAATATTTATTTTGTCTTTTTGTAGGGAAGAAGTAAATTATGATAAAAAGTCTAAAAAGGTGGAAGAAGTCTATTAAAGATCAGAAAGGAAGATAAAGAAGAAAGAATATTCCAATTCAATATTCTCTCCTAATTCAAATACAACTCCTTATTCTACTGATTGGACTCATAGTTGTTATTTCTTCTACAATTCTAGTTTTCTAAACCTTTTAAACTTTTATCTCTTATTCCTATATAAAGACCATTCTCTACACCTAAAATCATAGGAAAAAAATATAATATATAGAGATATATAGTTAGAATATAGCTATTATTAGAGAGTTCTAGAGAGAAAAAATTCTTCATATGCTAGTTGCCGTGCGGCCGAAGTATTGAAGGTGAAAAAGTAGATAGCGTAAAGCCGTGCGTTACACGCCAATTCGAGTACCATAAACAGGGACGTTTTCTAGCTTTCTAATTTTTTTTATAATTTGTATTCAAGTACTTTAATTTTAATTTTAATGACGAATTATTATATTATTTTAATGTATTATTTATTTAATATGCTTGGCTAAATTCTCTCCCAAAGGGGAGGGATGAAACCGCCATGGATATAATGTGCTTAATTTAATTCTAATTAATTTTTAATTACTCATCCCGAATTAAAATAGATTTTGAAGTTGCCATTATTATAACGTGTGTTTTCTTTCTAGTTCTTTAATTGTTATTAAAATAAAAAAAGGATCTCAAGCAGTGGCGTAGCCAGGAATTTCCGGCCGGGGGTGCGCAATTTTCTGCCAGAGGAAGAACTTGTTCCTATTTTACTATAATACTTCTTCATTCTAAAATCAGCCTATAAATTCAACGTTTGTTAAACCTAAATCAAATATAAAATTAGCCTTAGACAAAAAAATTGTGAAAAATATAAAATTAAGCCACAACTAATTTTACACATATACAGTCATACAGACAACCAGACGGGCAATATCATTCCAACAATAAAGTTTGGCACATTTAAAGCTAAATCAATTAAACAATTTTACACATATACAGTCATAGAGACTACTTATGGCAGAATTTCAAGTAAAGCGATTACAAAATACTGCCCCTGGTTATTCCAAGACTAGATGGAAAATATGAATGTAGCACAAGCGGCACGACAATAGCGGGATCAACGCACAAAAATTTAATTGAAAGACAGTCTTTTTAAATTTTATACATAAAATTGAGCTTTAAAATCAACCCTACAAAATTAAGCCCTAAAATCAAATATACAAAATTAAGCCCTAAATCAAGCTCCAACAAAATTAAGCCCTAAAATCAAGATCCAATAAAATTGAGAGAGAGAGAGAGAGAGAGAGAGAGAGAGAGAGAGAATGGCTTGTTGTGTGTGCAGGGGCATCTCCAATAAAATTGAAAATTAAGATTCTCAAGAGATCACCAATTTGGGGATACAGGCGATGCCTATTTTTATTTACATTAGCTCAATAAATCATAACATTTCATTTGTCTAAGATTGGGAGGTCTAAGTGGTGGTTAAACCATCTTATTTAGACATATTTGATAAATACAAATTGAATCCTTAGAATGATTAGTGAAGTTGTTTATGATATAAAATTAAAAGATCCTCTTTGGCAACACTTTAACTAAGAAAATGATAAGTCTCAAAATCACATAAAGTGTGGACAATTCTCAACATATCATTAAAGTATTCAAGGATTGGAATATCAAATTTATGGCGTTTCCATGAATATTCAATGACTAATCATTATTGGCAATGAAAAGTATGTCATTTATAGAAGGAATGGACATAGGCTAGTAAGAAATACACAAGTGTAGCATCTCTTCATTAATGCTTGAGATCTATGTATACAAGGCATACAAAGTCAAATCATCATATGAAAATTATTTTACTAGCTTATGAATAGTTGATTAAATGGAGAAGATGAAGGATTCAATAAATATTTAACAATACTAATAATAGAATGAGAATTGAACTTACATAATTAATGCATTGCAAATTTCATCTTTTAGCCTTAGCAAAGAAATTTACTCCATAATAAATATAGAGACAAGAATTATAAAAGTGAACTCCATTTTCTATCCCTAAAAACTATTACAAGCTTTCTATTGTAACAACCCACCGAATTTAGCAAGTGTTAACGGATGCTGCATTTAATTTGCAGCAGATAAATAAAAGTATACAATCGATGATTTAATCAAAAGTATAGAAATCCAACGAAAATTCGGCATGAAGTATTCGTAACACGACAAAAACCATCCTATTGACAAACATAACCATTACATAGAATACTTCTCAACTGGATTTCAATAAAAACACGAAATAGTCCAATACAATAATTCAAGCATAACCTTCCAACATGCTAAAATCCAAACACAAATCCAAGTCTGACAATAATACGAATTAATACATCCATAGGTAGTACAAAGTACCCAAACTAAATTCAATATTACAAGTACCACAAATTAAGATAAAATGACAACTAAATCCATAAAGGCATCAGAGAAGACTCTAAGAGGAACTCGGACCTGAACCACGACCTCTACCCAAAACACGAGGTGTACCTGAAAGGAAAATGAGGGAATAAGCCACGATTGGCCCAGTGGGAACTATAGGGAAAGGGAAATGCAATGCATGGACATATCACAATATAAGAAAATTTTTATTTACCTTAAATTCATTAATAAGAATTTCCAAGATTACATTAATTAATAAGGAGAATCCATTTATTATACCGCAATATATGTCAATCATTATCCATGTGTGACACACACGATAACTGTATAAACGTCCATCCACCTCCTCCTCCACCTCGACCTAATACCGGTACTAGGAATAATACGCTCATAAATGCACCCCACCTTACCATGGGCCTGTGCACTGGTAACCAAATTTTTGGCACCCCATCTTTACCATGGGTCTATGCAGTAACATAACTCAAGCATTTCTATACCGGTGCTTATCCGGTTCCAACAATCTCAATATAATCAATATACCATTAGGTAGTTGTTGTGCTCAAGGCAATATTTATAAAATCAACAAGTGTATCCCATGTGATCTTAATAATGTTACCCACTAGATAATATGTTATCACATGCTTGAATAATTATAAAGTTTACCTCTAGTACAATTCTTGGATTAATTACACAATTTACCCATTTAACATTAACGTTTAGTAGAATATCACTTTTCTTTTATAATAATGTTATTATACCGAAAATGGGTCAATAATAAAACTATCAATAATAATAAAGCATAATCCCAATTTTCAAAAAATTTCCATCAATTTTACTTGTCTTAGTCAAAATTTCTCAATTTCTACAATTTAGCAAAAACTAATGAGAGAAGTAATACTAGACCCGCAAATAACCTTTTCGAACGCCTCATGCATGTTTAACCTCAAACATAAGTATGATTTTAAGATGATTAACATTATGAAATTTGATAAATTTTGATGAAAATTATATTATTAAACAAGCAAGGGGTGTTTCTAGCGATTTCGGTACCAAAATCTCAAAATAACTCATGAATACCAACATGCACTACGATCAGTCCTTAATTCCATCATCAAAAACTCATATAATACTTATCAACATGCTAAGATTATACATATCAAGCATAAACCACATGCATGCAAAGAAAAGTAAGATTTTGGTATCGAAAATCTAGTATTACTATTCATACAACAATTTCCAAGCAAAGAATGAAGAAATGAAGGAAAGTTCCCACTTTAGTAACCTCTGTACAGAAGTATATAGCTCCTAATAAGCCACCTACAGCAATCGAATGAGAAAACCGACCCCGAAATTGGATTCGCCACGCGAAAAACTAGTGAAATTAGAGATTTCGGGTCAAAATCCTTGAATTTAAGCTATAAATTACTCATGAATAACCTTTTCTCTTTCTAGAAGTATATGAGCTTGCTCTCTGGTCTAAAAGTTCAGGAATGGTGTTTAAAGGAGTGAAAAAGATGGTCAAAGTTGGTCAATTTTGTCAAAAACGATGCTGGACCAAAATGTTAAAAAAAACAGTGCTGTCAGCTTTGACCAAATTGTAAAAAAAACTGGCAGCTTGGACCAAAATGTAATTTTTTCGAAAATACAAAATAAAAAAAAAGGTCGAACTAACTCATTCCATTTCCGGATTATGACGATAATTTTCAAAATTAGTCTAATAAATATAAATGACTTCTCAGAAAAGACGAAACTTAATTCGGGGTTCTAGAAGTAATCGAGGTAAAAGTTAGTGCTCAATATAAATTTTAAGGTTTTAAATTAAAATCTTCAAAAGTTTAAAACACGGAGTTTTACACTATAAATTGAGAGATGAGAAGTAATAAAAAATATATCCTCCAATACAACAATGAAGATTATAAATAAAAGTGTTGTGTTGTCTACCTCCCACTCTCCACTAAGAACCCAAAAATAAACAATGCTTTTGTTTTCATGGATAAATCCACTATCTTGGATGCCTTTTGTTATATGAAAATTTTCACTATCTTAAGATGTCTTTTTGTCCTGTGGAAAATTCACTTTCTTGGATGCCTTTTGTCCCATAGAAAACTCCACTATCTTAAGATGCCTTTTGTATTAAATATAATATTTCTTGAGATCTAAAGACACCAAAATAAACACAAAATGTACCTTTCCAAGCAATGTTAAATACAAAAGTGCTACGAGACTAATCACAAAATAAGTCGGTACACCGAGTAGTTCTAGAGAGATAAACACGTCAAACAACTCTGAAAATAAGCATATGAATGACAATATTATGCGTTTATCAGCTGCGGTAGAGGCGATGGCCGTATCAGCGGCATGGGTTGTGCTGGTGGCGAAACTGCCTTTGCTAGAGCCGGATGAACTCGGTGGAAGGTCCCGGATCTCAAATGGTGGTGGTGGTGGTGGTGGTGGTGGAGACATGTCCGTCAACAAAACGAGCGGCAAAGGCTACGGCTGTGGTATGGAGCGCTACATCAAAGACAATCGCAGCTCATTGTTGTCCTCGATTTGACTCAGTTTCTTAGATTTGTGACTTGGCCTCGGAGGCATTTTCAAATACTTGAAAATTTTCTTATATAATTACACTAAAGACATAATATATAAAAGTCTTAACAACCTTTAATTCTAACAAAATGTCCAAAACATTAGCTATCATAGAAGGAAGACTATACATTTTAATTCCAACAAAAGGTGCAAAATCCCTAAATCAATGAGTGAATTAATTAAGTATGAAACAAAAAAATTAGATTATGAGAGATCAATGATGGTTGCATGAATCGGGTGACGTTAAGAGAGAACTGAGAGTAGGGTGCAATTTTGATACGTTGTACTCGGTCATGAGGCACCATTTGTGTTTACATTAACTTTAAACATAGAACATACATTGCTTTAGAAGTAAAGCTAATGAAACCAATACGTATAATGAATATCTTGTTCAAATTTAGTATCTAAATGCAGTGTTCAAATAGTTCAAATGTAGTCCTAAAGTAGTCCAAGTATGTGTAACATAATCCACCAAATAGTTCAATTGCGGTCCTCGAATTTTTTTATTGATGCTAGGCAATAAGAATAAGTAAAATGAGGAAATAAGAAGGAAATCTGTAGAGAATAGTCTAAGTACAAATTTTGACCAGTGCCCCACATGTTTTATCCCTTTGCTACACATCTACCTCATTGAGTCGAAGTAAATTAGCTAGCAAAAGTACCTATGATATATTGAAAAACAATTCAACGTTAGCAGGATTTTTATGATAAAAAAGGTTTATAAACAACAAATTTCCATGAAACAGCTTACTAAAAAATCCACGAAAACTGCACTAAACAGAGCAACAAATCAGCTTTACTTGAAGAGCCAAACCTGCCAAAAATAAAACGCCAAATTCCCCTAAACATATTCAAAACTGCAATAATTGGGCGTTAATTTCAATCCTAAACAGTGCTAAAATCAGTCCCTAGAGTAGTGCTAAACATGCCTAAATGCAGCTAAGAAAAAGTCCCTAGATACATTACATGAAAACAAATTTCAAGAAATAAAATAAAATAAAAGGCTGCCTTTAAAACTTAAATTAAAGAGAAACATTTCAAAAGCACAAACAAGAACAATTTCTAAAATTTAAAATTCAAACTACAATCATCAAGATAGAAAATACTGTGCTAGAAATTAACAGGAATATGATAAGCTTTATGTTCAAAACTAGCAACAAAATAAACAAATCCCAATGGAAGCAATATTAACTCTAAGCATCATCAAGTTTCTAAGTGCTTTGCCTGTAATGTAGTTTTCTTCATTCGAAATTTAGAAAAATGTTGATTCTCTTACTTTTTATCATAATATAGAATAAGTTATGTGCTTCCAGAATGTCTTCATTTTTCTAAGTGCCATGCAAATGTCAAATGCACATGTATTGGTCTGTACTTCGCAGGTTATAACCCCTTTTTCATAATTTGAGCAAGGAATAACCATAGTGCAGTTGCTAGGACAGAGAAGAAGTGCAAGAAAGAAAAAAAAATAGATAACAAAAGTCGGCTCATAAGAAAAGGTCAGAGTATGATGGATCGCATTGACTAGGTATTTTTCAAAAATACCTAAAAATAATAAGCATATTCTTTGAAATTAGGCTCACAAACTCCCCAATGTAAATAACTCTTACTAAGCCTATATCCAACTAAACTATAACCTACTAAAATACTCTCATGATTGGTTATTGTCATTATGTTACTAAAGAGTGCAATAGAAAGGCATTATATTATAGTATAGGTATAAGCTTGGCCCTATTTCAGTGGGACAAGGCTCGGCTTGGCTCTGTTAACTTGAAAATAATCATAAAAACCAAAAAATAAAATAAAATGGGGAAATATAGAAAAATATATAATACACCAACTTATCGAACATTAAAAAATTAACACATAAATTACTCACATGAGAAAGTAGTTAAATAAAAAGAATACATATATTCATTTGAATATCCTTAAAAAAGATTCACTTTCATCAACATTGTGTATATATGTCTCCTTTCCTTTTGCTCCCACTTGTAAAATTTGTCACTTTGATAAAGTCGTGGATGATTAAGCAAATTAATCATTTTTCTCTATTTCATTGGAATTTAATTCCACAAGTAAATCTCAGCTGTTCCAATCTATAATATATATTGAAAGAGAGTTCTATGAAAAAAAGAAAAACGTCCAATAAGTTATAAGTTTACACTTAAGAGAAGAGAAAGGTACACCTATTTGCCGGAGTGATGAGAGGAAGAGGAAACATCACAAGAAGGAGGGGAAGAGGAACAAAAGGCTGATAATAATGTGAAAAATTGTGCCTCTCTGAGAGGATTTTGTTTGCTCCACTTGCCTCTCTGGGAGAACTTTGTTTGCTCCACTTGCCTCTCTGGGAGGACTTTGTTTGCTTCACGTGCCTCCCTCGGAGGGCTTTATTTGTGGTTTTTTCTTAACTCGTGCCAATTTCTATCATAAGAGAGAGAAACTCGTGGGGTGGAGGGAACTTAATAGTAGTTATACTGGAGATGTCTCCCTTTCCTCAGTAGTCTTTGGAATCTTTTGTGCACATCTTTTATCTTCTGCAATGTGTGTTATCCAGAAAAATAGTTCTCTGGACCTTTCATAACTTTATGTGAAGAAACGTGATTCATCATTTTGCTTGCTTCCTAGTTGTTTATCCTTTTATCGTGCTGGAAAGAAAATTTGCTTTGAAAGGAATCTCTAATCCATTTTATCATTGCTTGTTTTTCTTTTAAGGATTTTTGTGGGCCCACATCATTTTATGTTTTTCGATATCCTTATTCCTCCCTCGTTCGGGGAAGCTTTTTCTGGCCTTTTCTGTTTTTAGCTAGGAGCTTCTTGTCCTGTTAGACGTGATCAGGATCCTTATTCACCTAAGGCGAAGTCCTGGGCCGATTTTGGCTTAGTTTTCACTCTCGGTGCGGCTCTCCCTTCACTTGTACTCTTTCTATTTCTCTCGCTTGCTCTGGGCGCTTATGCGGGATTATTCGCTTTTCTACTCTTTTCAAAAAAAATAAAAATTCTAATCTTATCTTATAATGATATTTTTCCTCTTTGTCATTGTTGGTTTTGATATTCTATTCGAGATCAGAGACTCGTAGATAGATTTTGCTTTTGCGATTTTTTTTAAAAAAATCAACTTGGAATCTTGCTTTTGACGTCATCTCATAAGTGTATTTTTGTGCAAAGGTCAAGAAAAATATTCCTGAAGCGCCTCTGCACGAGATAAAGTGAAACAAAGTTAAAAAATTTTGGGGGAGGGGAGATTGTCGAGCAACACTTTGCTGGACAGCTATTTGTCGCGCGACAAAAGGTTCATTTGTCTCGCGACAAATGTGTCCAATATATAAATCCCCTGCTGAGCTCATTCCACCTCATACTCTCATTCCTCTTTTCTCTCTTTTTCTCTAGCGCGGAAGCTCTACCGCTTTAGGTTTTTTTATTGACTTTTCCTTTCATTTCTCACTCATACTTATGGATCCTACTCACGGAAGTTAACCAGATCGACTGGCGGCCCCCATCACGACGACTGAGAAGGCATTGATTGGTATGAGGATGACAGGGTGGACTACAGCCGTGCGGTGGTGTACCGGGACATGACCCGAGTCGTTCCCGCCGTTCCATGGCTTCTCATAGAGCCAACTCCCACGAGATTCGTCGTCGAAACTTGGTAAGTTTTTCGAGATTCTTCTTTTAAAGATATGCGTATCCATGCATGCTCTTCCTTTTTTGTAAAAATATTATCTTTGTTTATCGTTTCCTGCATGTTTAAACAACTTGTTGTTTAGTACATATGATTGCCTGACAATAATATCCGATTTAGAGAACACATACTTTACCGTGGTACCCTTAGATTTTTAGGGTTTGCACAATTTACTCCTATAATCCTTATAACTCTTACATTATTTACCCCTATAACCTTTATAACTCTCATAATTACACCAAAGTACCCTCAGATTTTGGAAATTACATAATTTATCTCTATAACCCTTATAACTCTCATAATTACACCAAAGTACCCTCAAATTTTGGAAATTACATAATTTACCCATATAACCCTTATAATTTTCATAATTACTCCAAAATACCCTCAGGTTTTGGAAATTACATAATTTACCCCTATAACCCTTATAACTCTCATAATTACACCAAAATACCCTCAGGTATTGGAAATTTTATAACCCTTACAACTCTAATAATTATACCAAAGTACCCTCAGGTTTTATAAATTACATAATTTACCCCTATAACCCTTATAACTCTCATGATTACACCAAAGTACCCTTAGGTTTTGGAAATTATATAATTTACCCCTATAACCCTTATAACTCTCATAATTACACCAAAGTACCCTCATATTTTAAAAATTACATAATTTACCCCTATAACCCTTATAACTCTCATAATTATACCAAAGTACCCTCAGGTTTTGAAAATTACATAATTTACACTAACAATATTTCTATTGAGTGGCGACAGGCACCGATCCTTGTATAGGAGTTGCTTTTTGCGACTGTTTTTGGTACTTTTCTCGACACGTTACCAAAGAGGGTATCGAGGGTGGTAGTTCTGGTGGTTGGCTTTGCGACTCATTAGTGGGACACTACCCACACGTTTCACTGGAGCCAGGGGAGATAATGATGACTCCCCTGGATCTGTTTGCCTTGACCGGTATACCCTCGGGAGGTGCTTTGTGTTCAGATTGATGTTCCTTTACGCCTTTCCTCTGAGGGTATACTATGTGCATTGGGATGGATTCTAAATCGATGGAGTTTAGGTGATACCATTCCCCGGGCCATCCTGATTACACGTTTGGCAACTAAGAGGGCTAAATTAGCTACCACTGGAGCAGATGACTAAACAAGGGGCGTCAGTATGCTCGGGTTCTGCTATTATTGACGCTTCACGATTTATTTGAGGCCCGTAGGGGATACACAACCCATCTTTGGTGGTTGCCCTATCTTCGAGACTTTAGTGCCCTATTTGATTATGATTAGGGGGCTTTATCCTGGCCGTTCTCTACGATGCTATAGACCAGGTTTCTCGACATTTGGCCTTGAATCTCAAGGGCTTTTTTTTACTGTGGGAGATATAAACTTCTGACTTCTTACCTATTTTGTGTCTTTATTTGTCTGTCAATTGTTTGTTAATATCCTTTATATTCTTCTCTCTTTTTTAGAGTTAGTTTATAGCATACACCCGCTGGGGTCTCGCCCAAGTAGATCTCCTCATCGAGAACGATGATTAGTTTTTGTTTCTCCGTCAGTTCATAGCTGGGAATTACAGGGCTCCAAACCTATATCAAACACGAGAGACTAGGGCCACTGCTGTTTATCATCTGTTAGAGGAGCATGTAAGTTCGTTTATTAAATATATATATATATATAAGTAAATAACTTAATGAAATTTATTCTTCTATTTTCAGATTAAGTAGGCCCCATGGGGTGCTTTAGGCCTTCATTTTAGATATGCCCGTGCTCTCAATGCTTCGAGGACTCAGCGGTTGGTCCGGGACGAGTACGACCTTCTTTTTTATTTGGCTGAGCGGGTCATTCGGTAGCACACTCTGACCCAGTGGCCTAGAGTTTCAGCGTTTCCACTAGCTCTGATGAGGCAGATAGGCGAGATCGACTCAGTGAAGGTGTTTGCCTTAGTGGATGGGCTTGACTTTTAGAATTTCACCGAGGAGGGTGACTATGCCACCTTCGATGCCCAGTTCCTAATGAGAGAGCCGAAGGGGACTCGGGACCGGGTCTTCCACAATCGATACCGGGCATTGGGCGGCGATCCCAACTACATACAGGGGCAATTTCACTCGTCTAGGAGGGGTCCCGGGACACTTGCCACCTATCCCCAATCAGAGGGACAATATCCCAGACTCAGAGGATGAGGACCTAGAGGGAGATCGAGAGGCACTACCAGCTAAGGGCGTAGGTGCTGGTCCTGAGGGTGGAGACGTAGGTGGGGCGGCCCCAATTCCAGAGCAGCCGCCTCAGACCACGCTAGTGAGATAGCAGCATACCGAGGCTGAGGAGGGTGGTGATGGTGGCTTTCCTAAGAGGTCCTGGGAGCAGACGAATTTTAGCTTTGACTATGATCAGTTCGGGCGGACTCCCCTGGCTTCCACGATCACACCTCCAGGCAGGGGTCCTTCGTTGAGAGAGACATCCATGGTAGATCCTCCAGGGGTGCAAACTTATGCGAAACTGACCCCGCTTGGCCCTGGAGATATAGGTCCTCCTATAACAGGTACTACATCTTCCAGGCCTCCTTTGTTTCTGACTCGCGAGGAAAGTGGGTCTTCTTCTGCTCTAGTCGGTCTTTCGGTGCCATTTGTCGATCTGTCGCCGCTTCCCCAGGACATATCTTATGCCGACATAGGTCCCTATCTGTATATAGTCCCCGAGGTTCTCCTCCTAGATGATTCCTTTAGCTTCCTAGGAGGTCGTGCTAATGATGAGGTATACTCCTTTCTCTTATCTCTTATCTCTTATCTCTTTTATCTTGTGTCTTTATTATACATGTACTGATCCAATTGGTTATTTTATCGTGGCAGATGGTTATGGTCTGAGCGGCTGATCTACAAGCTATGTATGCTCGTTGCCTCTATAACTGAAACCTGCTGCGATTCTTGGAATGGGACCCACGATGTACATGCACGATTATCGAAGGGCAATCGAGGTTTCTTTTTGGGCAGACGATCCTCTGACATCTTCTCATACGCGAACCGAGTCTCGACGGAGTAACAGCCGACCTTCTAGGCGTTCGAGCTCTTCTACAGTTCGGCCTTCAGATTTTGCCCGGACGGCTAAGACTCCTGCTGTGGTGATAGTGCGGCCAGCAGTCGATCCTTCCAGGGCTACCCATCCACTTGAGGAGGCGACGAGCGACAGCGAGAGCCTATCCAAGCGCCCTCAAATGGATTAGTTTTTTTTCCTGCATTTTCTTAGGATTTGGACATATGTTAGTCCTTAGTACCTTTTTTTTAGAAATTGCTTTTTGTCAGCATTTTTATATGAATTTATTCTTTTAGGTTTTAAACTATTTTTGTAGGAATTAAACTCTTATAAATGAAGATACAGTTATTTTCTTATGTGTGTGTGACAAATAAATAAATATTGAAATGCAAATACGGATAATGCTTTTAAAGATCATACCGTCCTTCTTTACATAGAAAGGAGACCCTAAGTTTCCTGCAAAAGAACAAAGTAAGTACAGTACACGTAAAAGCAGTCCTTTTGGCAGAAAATGACTCCATGGCACCTAAAAATAGTCTAAGGGGTGGTTGTTTTGAGGTTTATCACGCGACAATCCCCTCTGGAGAAAAGATTGTCGTGCGACAATCCCTTCTTGAGGTGGTTTATCGTGCAGCAAACAAGTACAGTACACTACCTTTCCACTATAAATACTCTATGTGCCCTCCTTCATCTCCACACCTACCTTTCTCTTCATTCTCTTTTAGAAATATGTCTTCTTTTCATTACTGATTCTGACCTGGCCTTTCTTAAGGCTCGGGATGCCTTAGTCTCTTCTGAAAGCAATTTAAACCTTGGTGTTTTTTAGCCCTCTGGCTGCGTGGGGTCTTCGGCCAGTAGATTTCAGTTTCTTATTAGGGGCCTCAGTTTTCTAAAATCCTGCATACCACCTTTTTCGCTTTGGCTTATATGAATTATGTCCTACTTTTGAGGAGTTCTCTTGACTTCTTTATTTTGATACCCGTTCACTAATGGATGTTCTGGTAGAAAACATCAGTCCTCGAGACATGCTGATTTCCCTATTATCGATTCCCCCAGCGGCTTGTGACAACTTTATTACTGGCGGACTACTTGATCTTCATAAGATGGTGAATTTCTTTTATAGTTATGAGGAAAATGATTCATATAGTGTGGAACGTACTGGAGCTGCTCTAATCTATCTTGTTTCTGATATGTTCCTGGTGACAAGCTCTACCCGAGTTGATCCAATCATTTGGGGTTTAACACACTAGCCTAGGAATGGAGAGTCCTTAGTGCCTATTATCTTAGTTAAAATACTAAATGGCTTAGATGCTTTGCGGGTTCGGTCCTCGATTTTCCTTAGGGGGAGCCCACGGCTTTTTATATATGTGGATATTAGAGCATTTTTGTTCAGTGGGTTTCAATAGAGTGTGACTGGACAACCCTACTCATTTTTTTCGCCGACCCCTTTTTGGTGTTTTGACTATGTATTCCTTTTATTATACCGTATGGTTTTCTGAGAACTTTTGATCCATTCGGTGGAATATCCCTTCGTGGAAGCTTCGATTGATGGTCGTTGGTGTCGGTGGGCAGAATTATATTCGAATCAGTGGCCTTTGGTTTACCTCATTTTATCTCCCTGGACGACTTCTTCTGCAATTCAACATTGCCCAGCGCATTTCTCTTGGTTTAAACAACTTTTCTTCATAACTTAAGTTTGTTACTCCTCATGTCTCTCTGACCCTCACCCGACTATGGAGTGGTCAGTTGACCCGGCAGTTCAATTATGCCCATTTTAGCATAGCTAGGTCCCTCCGGGCTGACATCATTCGTTCTCGTTGGTATTTATTAGTAAAGGAAATGATTAATGACCCTTATCAGATAGAGTGGCTTTGGTTCATGGATTGTGATCCGACTAAAGCAAGTATTATCCCAGCCTATCAAATCTTGGATGAGGCAGGTATTGAACTTGCTGCAGAAGATATATATTGCCTGACTGTTCTTTAGTATTTTAACAACTCCCTTATAACTTTTGGTGTTTTGAACCATTGCTTAAAATAATATGAGAGACTGTTTCGCCTTTATGTTACTGAAAGTTTTCCTTCATAATAATAAACCGGACTTGGAGTCACTTCTCAGGTTGCCTACATTCCCCATTGAATTTATCTTTTCCTAAGTAAAGTAATAGAACGGGGCTTATGTTTACGTAGTTCTTATTTATCCATGTGTGGTTCACTGATAATATTTCTTCAGGTGATCTAGATTGACTGGCAAGTGTCACAATTGTCCGTCTAAGTCTGTGAGTATAGTGGCTCCTCCCGTATTGATTTCTTTGACGATGTATGGACCAATCTACTTTTGCCCGAATTTTCCCCTTAGATCTCTAGCGGGTTCCCAAATCTCTTTCAAAACGATGTCATTTTCACAGATGCCCTAATTTTTCACCTTTTGGTTGAAGGCTCGAGCGATCCTTTTCTTATACCCTTGATGATGATATGCAGCCTTTAATCATTTCTCGTCTAATAAGGTTAACTTATTATAGCGAATTTGGATTCATTCTAGCTCGTTAACTTGGTTTTCCAATATTATTCGAAGGGACGTGATTTCCAACTTGACTGGGAAGACAACTTCCATCCCATAGGTAAGAAAGAACGATGTAGCCTCAGTAAAGGCTCTTTCGGTGGTATGATACCCCCATAATGCAAATGGTAGCTTTTTTGGCCAATCTTAACAAGAATCCATCATTTTGCTCAATATATTTTTCAGGTTCTTGTTGGCAGCTTCTACTGCCCCATTGGTTTGTGGTATATACGGAGACAATGTGTGTTTGGTGTTGCCGTACTCTACCATGATGGCTTTGGCTTCTCCTTCGAAATGAGTGTCGTTATCTGAGACTATTTCGTGGGGGACCCTATATCAGCAAATGATGTTCCTTTGGATAAATTGGGCCACTTTTTTGGCGTCCAGAAACCAAAACAATTTCGCTTCTACCCATTTAGTGAAATAATCGATGGCCACTAGTATGAATTTGTGGCCATTACTTGCTTTAGGCGATATTTTCTCGATAATATCAATTCCCTATGTTGCAAAAGGCCAGGAGGCATCATATTGTACAATTCTTTTGGAGGAAGTTTTTGAGACTTTGTATAGATTTGGCATTTATGGCAACGGCAAACATGATTGTTGCAGTCATTTTGGAGAGTAGACCAATAATACCCCTATCTAATAATCTTGTGAGCTAACGTGTGATCACTTATATGAGGCCCACAATCTCCCCCATGGATTTGATCCATCATTCTGACCGACTCTTCTTCATTGAGGCATTAGAGATGTGTTCCGTCATAATTTCTCTTGTACAACCTCCCGGCGCAAAGTATGAATCTTAATGCTAGCCTTCTAAGCATTACCCATGTTCTCTTATCAGCATATTCGAGATACTGATAGTTCTTCAGTAGATTCCAAATATCGTAAAACCAGGGGAAGGTGCCTTCGACCTTTTCTTTCTCGAATTCGATGGTCAAGCAATGAGCTGGCGTCAATTTTTTCTCTATTATAAGGATAATTTCTTCCATCCCTTTTGGGATATCTATCATTGATGCTAAAGTGGCTAGTGCGTCAACAAAACTGTTCTGTGATTGGGGAATGTAGTAGAACTCTAAATGCTTGAATTTTTATGCGACGTCCTCTAGTCTGGTAAGGTATGGAACCAATTTTTCATCCCTGATTTTCCATTCTTTTAGAATTTGATGTATCACCAGTGCTGAATCTCTGTAAACCTGTATTCTCCTTATCCCCTTTTGTAGAACAATTTTTAAACCAACAATATATGCTTCATACTCCGCTATGTTGTTAGTACAGGAGGTGTCCAGACAGTAAGAAATTAGGGAGTGAGTTTGATCTGGGGAGATAAACAGAATGCCTATCCCGTTTTTACTTCGATTGGCAGCCCTATCGAAGTATATCTTTCAGTCTTCATCGGCCTCGAGATTCATAATGGTTTTATCCGAAAACTCGGTCTCTTCTACCATGTCACCCAATAATGGGTTGTCAATCAGGTAATCAACACTGATCTTGCCTTTTACCGATTTTTGGGTCATGTAAGTGATGTCGAATTCGGAGAGCAAAAATAGCCATTTTTCCATACGGTTTGAAAGAGCTGGCTTCTCAAAAAGGTATTTTAGTGAATCAATTTGGGATGCTGTGAGAATCCGCAAATGCGACCCCCGGGTCTCGGCCCCTGGTTTGGGAGTCTGAAACATCGGAAAGGATTCCGTTGTTCCATTTGCTTCTATGTGTTGATAATTCATATCGGGAGTCCCTCTATCCTATTTCTAGATGCAAGAGGGTTCGTTCAGAGTCGCCAGTACGTTTTACGAGAAAACGGACAAAATGATTGTGTAAGAGGGAAGGCTACAGATAAGCCTTTCTTTACACGTTTGTCTACGAAACCAGGATTCTATAGGGTTCGGGAACTATATTACGGTTTGGGAAGGTGTTAAGCACCCATTCCGCCCTTTCGGTCTCTAGTGGTCTTATATGTTTATTCTATGTTGGAAAACTTGGATGCTTTTACTGATATTCTACTGCTTTCTGGAAATAACTAATGAAAACCTGATTTTCGAGCGCGTTAGGAATCTACCACAACTATGTCGCCACTTCGCTTACTAGGACGGGGATCGACCTGCCCGGTCAGGTCGCGGGGTGCGGGGCAGCGCCCCGTTAGAAAAATCGAGTTCTAAACAAGTCTACAATAAAACTAATATACAAATATCTTATTTAATTACTAGAAGAGACTTTAGTTACCTTCCCGACGATGTATATAAGAATAAGAGAGAGAAAATATAATACGGCAGAGAAGACCTCCGGCGAATATTAGCTTTTCCTCTTAGAAATATTTCCAGCGGTCTGACTCTAGAAGGTGGCACTTCGGGTGCCAAGATTAGATCCGAGACTCTTGCGGAAATAAATGTTATCGCAGATGCTTTCGGAGAAGGCTTAAAGATTAGAAAATATGAGAGAGAATAAGGAATTTTAGTATAGAAATTGTGGCGAGAAGTTGCCGTCTAGAACCCATGGGGGTGTTGGCCTATTTATAATGCTCGGGATAGATTGTCGCGCGACATTCCCCAAAAAAGGAGAAGTGTCGCGCGACAAACCTGATCACTGTACCTGTTTGTCGCGCGACATATCTCTTTGTCGCGCGACAAACGGCTGAAGTGATGGATTTTGACACTGTGATGTGTCAGAAAGTGGTTGGTCGGGTGCAGAGGGGTTTGTCGCGCGACAAACGGCTGAAGTGATGGTTCTGACACTGTGATGTGTCAGAAAGTGGTTGGTCGGGTGCAGAGGGGTTTGTCGCGCGACATATCAGGGATTGTTGCGCGACAATGTGATATGTCGTGCGACAATCTCTCTAAAAAAACAGGTTTGTTGGCCAACAAACCCTCCTAGGGTAGTTTCGGGTGCTCGGGTGGGTCCGGACCCCGAAACCAGTAGTTCTCAAAGGTCGTTAGGGTTCTTGGGGGGGTCACGGATCGGGGTGTCTACAGATGCTAAGATGACTGGAAAGACCAGCATATAGTGACGGAGCTTTTGTGTTACCGAAAGAAGAGTCATGCACGATTTCTCTAATAGGGTATAGTTTATCTCGAACGGGGATAACTTCTTACTAACATAGTAGATTGCTTGCTCTTTTCGTGTGTCCATCAGATGTTGGGCTAACATAGCCCCTGCAACCATGTCCATAACTGTGAGGTATAAAATCAATGGTAATCATGGTTGGGGAGGTGCCAACACTAAGGGTTTGGAGAGGTAATCCTTGATTTTTTCGAATGCCTCTTGACATTAATCGCCCCATTCTCCCGTTTATGACTTTTTCAGGAGTTTGAAGATGGGTTCACATGTTTGTGTAAGTTGAGATATGAACTTACTGATGTATTGCAAATTGCCCAAGAATCCACGAACTTCTTTCTCAGTACGAGGCTCTGGCATATCTTGAATAACTTTGACCTTGGCGGGATCCACCTCAATACCTTTCTTACTAACCACATAGCCTAGCAACTTCCCTTTTGTTACCCCCGAACACATATTTTTGGGGATTAAGTCTCATCTAATAGTGACGGAGTCAGTCAAAGAAGGCCCATAATGCCGGAATATGGCCTTCTTTTCCCTTTGATTTGATGATCATATCGTTTACATATACCTCGACCTCCTTAAAAATCATATCATAAAAAATGGCGGTAACTGCCTTTTGATAAGTTGCCCCAGTGTTCTTTAGACCAAATGGCATAACCGTATAGCAGTAAGTCCCTCATGGAATGATGAAAGCCGTCTTCTCTTGGTGGTCTAGGTGCATCTTGATCTGGTTATATCCTGTGAAACTATCTACGAATGATTTCAATGCATGGTTGGCCGTATTGTCTACTATCATTTCTATGTTGGGAAGAGGGTAGCCGTCTTTTGGACAAGCCCTATTGAGGTCCTGGTAATCTACACACATATGAACTTTCCCATTTGCCTTTGGGATAGGCACGATGTTGGCTAGCCAAATGGGGTAATTAATTACTCGCAAGAACCCCATATCCAATTACTTCATAACTTCTTCCTTGATTTTCAACAACCATTTCGGTGTAAGTTTTCTTAGCTTCTATTTAATGAGCTTGAATTTGGGTTTAGTGTGGATTTCGTGTATAACTATATCGCAATTTAACCCTAGCATATCGGCGTAAGACCAAGCAGAGACATCCATTTACTCTTTTAGAGTTTGCGTGAATTCTTTCTTTTCTGTTTTGGTTAAATTAGCCCCCATGTGGACTTCCATTTTCTCATCCGTGGTACCCAAGTTAATTATCAGAGTATCTCATTCATCACTCTGTATGCGCATATTATTTTATTTCGGGTGTTCATTCATACTTTCTATGTCGGCTGAGGCGATAATTGAATTAACGACATTGCAGTACTAAAACATAAGATCTTCTTTAATGATTATATCACATACAGGTACAATTTCAAAAAGTACATCTAGGAATGATTCTAACCTAATTTTCTTCCCCTTTTTCCTCTTATTGTTACCATTCACAATCTTTTTTTGTCTCTTCTATCTTATTTTTAAGATCAACGTGGATTAAGTATACAGGATCATCTACTAGTATATCATGCATCTTCTAGGGTCATGATGTCGAAAAGGTCCCCCGATCAATTCTCCTTCCTCGTCTTTGCTTTCTTCCTCCAATATCTTCGGTTGAATAAACAATTTAGTAGAGAAAGTATGGATGATTTTTTCTTGAGGTAGAGGTCTTCTTCATAGAAAATCTCCTAGCCGGGCATACTTTACCCATTTTTATTTCTCCAAGGTTCCTGAAAATCGCAAAAGGGGAAGTCTTCCCCTTCTTTGATGAAAAAACCATTGAGTGAACTAAAGCTCGATACTGATATGCTTGACTCCTTCCTCTATGGTCTCTATCCTTTGTACGTTTGTAGCCTAATTTTTCCTTTTCATTTTTAATTTTTGGCTCTAAGGCTTGGAGAAGACCCTGATGTCCTATTCCAAGGCCGGTTCCCAGTAAGTATTCCATCTTCCTAAACATGTTTGTCACTTTGGCACTAAGCCCGGGAATATTATTCAGGGGCAAGTACTCGATCCTTTGAATAGTGAGTGCCTGTACTTGAGGTTCGTAAGAGAAACCTCCTAACTGTATGCTCTGACTGCCGATCCCCAGCACCGACAACTCCATTTCTAACAACGTCCTTTCGGGATCTCCTTGTATGGTAATTATTTTCCCTTCAAATAAAATTTTAACTTTCTGATGTAGAGAGGAGGGGATTGCTCCCAGGTCATGCAGCCAAGCTCTTACCAATAAAAGGTTAAAGCTTAAGGGGATGTCTATGATCTGAAAGTCAGCCGAAAAGATTCTAGGGTCGACTATGATGTCGAGCCTTAAAGATCCTAAGACGGTTCTCCTTATGTTATCATAGGCCCTGACAGTTACTGAGGAGGGAGGGAGTTCCTCATCAGTGATGTCTAAACATTTAGCGGTCTTTAGAGGGCATACATTTATGGTAGACCCGTTGTCGATGAGGACTTGGGGAAGGATTTTCCTGCGAGTGCAGACTGTGATGTGTAAGGCCACATTGTGTTTCCTTCCGAGGGGGACAAATCTTTGTCTGAGAATGACAATCTCTTTTGAACGGATATTGATCCAATCATGCTTGGTATTTGTTCTGGTGTGGAGTCGGGAGATATCACTGCCTCGTCTAACATTTTAATAAAGGCAGCTCTATGGGGTTTGAAAGCAACCAAAAGTCCCCAAATGATGATATGAGCCTAAGTCTTTTTCAACTGTTCCAATACGTGATCATCCCCTATTTTCTTGGGAGAAACTTATTTTACCTCTTCGACCGAGGGTGGCTAGTAAATTCTCCCAAAATAGGTAATCTGTTAAATCCACAGGGAAACGGGACTTGATTCTTCCGACGCTAACTGGTCTGTTTCTATCGACCAACTGAAGGAATTAGAGGAAATCTCTGTTACATAGATTGTTTACTTCGGGTTTTGTGATTTCGTTGACGGTTTCGGCCAACCTATCCTAATTTTCCCCGAGTTTTTCATGAGTGCTAATGGTTAAGAAATACCTTGACTAGTTCTTCCCAGGCCTTGCCAAAATAGAAAATTCATCTTGGCCATTCATTGGTCAATTATGGGATTGAGGCCTAGAGCCATTTGGACCTTCTTTAGCGGTTCAACCATTGATTTTTCCTTTTTCCTCCCCTTATTTGCCCGATTGTTTTCAATGTCTCTTGTGGTGCCCCATTCTTTCTTAATTCGTAGATAGATTGGGTCATCTCGAATGAGAATGACCAGGTCAAAACCTTTCTCATCGATAGCCAACGTATTGATTCTAGTTGTAGGGACATGGTTGGGTAATGGGTTGTGAGTGACATTAGGTCCGCCGGGTATGGGGATGGTCCCCTCCTCAATCAGATCTTGGATACAGTGCCGGAGAGCCGGGCAACGTTCTGTGTCGTGGCCAGCTACTTGGTGATAGGCGCAGCTTTCATTCATCTTTTAGGTATTAGGAATGGGGCTTGGTGCAGGACGAGGATTAAGCGGGGTAATTAGTCCGGCATTTTAAAGTAATTTTAAGCTTTTTGTCAAGGTGGTTGGGAGAGTACAAAAGTTTTTGTTTTTCTTGGTTTCAGCATTCGAGGATTCCGTTTATAGGGGCCAATTCATCGGTTAGGCACTTTGCTATTGAAAAGGGTTCTGCTGGTATTGGTAGGTACTCAATTGATTTACAGTTGGGGGCAGTTTCCTGAGTAAGAGACTTTCTTGGCTTCTACTTCGGCTTTCTTGGCCAATTCATCCTCCACATGAGAACCCATACTTAGCAAGGCCTTAAAGTGTGGGAATATATGTTTTCCCATACAATTGATGACAGCTGGTGTAAAAAAATTATGTATTATCTCCAACTGTTCCTCTTCGTCGGGTCGCCTTGACATTTGAGAGACATTTCTCTCCAGTGAGTGACAAAATCACTGAAACCTTCATTTTCCCTTTACATGGTAATTTTTAGATGTTTACGGGTAATTTTCAAGTTTTTATTCAACCCGTATCTACTCATAAACTCTTTAATGATGTCCCCCCAGGTCTTCGTTCGGTTCCTTTCTAGATCAAAGAACCATCTCAAGACCGCTCATAAGAAAGTCATGCGGAAAGCTTGGGCTAACTCATGTTCCTCGCAACCTGATACTTGTATAAAGTGAATGTAGGACTAGAGATGTGTTTTCGGGAGAGTTGTGGAGGTGAATTTAGCGATGGGGGAAGTTTGAACCCTTGGGGCAATCTAGCCTCAGGATATAGAAAGAAGACATTCATATTGATAATTTCATCACGCTCCTCTTATTTGTGATATCGATTGCTGTAGGATTCTCATCTGGTCCTTTAGCTTTTTCAGTTCCTCACTTTCTTTTGGTAATTCCTCTAGTTATTCTCGAGCCACAACTGACTCGGCATAGGTTACTCGAAGTCGATTCATGTCTGGAGATTCATTTATGGGAGCTGCTAGGAGCACGGGTACGGTAAGCCTTGAGGGGACTTGTGGCCACTAGTGATATGGTAGTTCAAACCTTGGTTGACCTTAAGGTTATGGCCAGATAATTGGTGGCTCTTGCTATTGATAAGTGGAACCAGAGTTAGGGGCATTGTACTTGATGGTTAGGATCTGATTGGTTGGGGCATGTGGTTACACGATGTTTGGAGCCATTATTGGACTTTCTGCAATGGCTGTGCTTAATCTCGATTCGGTGGTAGATGTTCATAACCCGGCGGTGCAGTTCGTTCAGCTAATATCTCTTCTAATCTAATTCGGGTATTCGATTGCTCAGCAGTGATGCCTGCCAAACTTTGGTTGACCGACATGAGCAGACGGTGCATTTTTTCTAGTGTTGGCTGGGTTTTTGATGCATCAACTAGGCCCTGGCCCCCAACTTAGATCTCTGGATTTTCTGCCATGACTGATGCGTTTCGTCTTACTAGTCTTCCTGTATGATCCCGTCCAGCCTAACCTTCCAGACTGTGATCTCAGGACTGCAGAAAAAACCATGTGGTGGAAGTGAATAATGACTGTGGTGTGACTCAATTTTTTGCCAAAAGAACCACTGGTATGATAATAACGGGAAAAAAACTTGAGTTTTGCAAAGAATCGTGTAAAGTAAGCTATAGGGTGGTACATCCCCCATAGCTGTTATAACATCAATTAACTTTGACTCAATCTTACATGCCACGCGGGTCTAATGCAAGGTGAAGGCTTTTAGGCTCCCTCCTATTTGGCAAGACCTCACGATATACCCCAAGGGCGGGTATGTGTGAGAGCCTTTTGATATACTTTTTGACTACGTGAATTTTCTCGTCACTCGATATACCTCGGGGGCATTGTAGACACCCCAATTCGTGACCCCTGCAAGAACCCTAACGACTATCGAAAAGTACAGTTTTTGGAGTCTGGGCCCCACCTGAGCACCCGAAACTGCCCCGAAGGAGTTTGTTGGCCAAACAAACCTGTTTCTCAAGGGGATTATCGCGCGACAAACCAATATGTTGCCCGACAATCTCTCTTATATCGCGCGACAGGTTCCCCGAACACAGACCAACCACTTTCTGACAAATTAGTCTGTCAGAAAAGTCACTTCAGCTGTTTGTCGTGTGACATTGTCCCAAATGTCGCGCGACACTTGCCTTTTTTGGAAAAATGTCGCGCGACAATCCCTCCCCAGCACTATAAATAAGCCAACACCCCCAAGGGTTCAAAATGCAACTTGGGATCTAAGAATTCGAAGTTTTCTATCTGATTTTCTGGTCTTCTATTAAGTATATTCTACGATCGTCCAATTTCTGAAGAATTATCGAATCTATTCTCGACATCGACGTGTCTCACTTCTAGAATTGAATTCTCCAAAATATCTGAAGGAGGAAAAGATTATTATCGCCGGAGATCTCTTTGTCGTATTATATTTTATCTCTCTTATTATTATTCTCGTCGGGAAGGTAAATAAAGTCTCTTATAGTATTTAAAATTAGATATATGTGTACTTGTTTTATTTCTGTTTTTCTGTCCACATTTTATTTGAATAAACTTATTGCCAAGTTATAAAATAGTCTACTGTTTTCAAAATAAAAACCCTGATAAAACCATTTGCGAAAACCATAAAAGTAAGAACATTATCGCCCGGATAAAATTAGGTTTTCAAAACTCGGACCAATAAAACTTACTTAGGAATTAAATTCAGGTATGTCCCGTCTTCCCCATAGACTGCGACGTATTTGATAAACTCTCCTCAAAGAGTTATAATTCCATATTAAATTAGTTTCAATACAAGATCCGGACTTTTCCAAAAAAAATTGATACTAGAAAACCAACATTATTATATGAGGAAATAATACGGGAAACTCTCTTTTAAAACAACAAACTTTGTCATTTGTATTTATATCTTTCAAAACAAAGAAACATCGGATCCCAGAACACAAAGGTTTTTATCATTTTCCCTGTTTTTCCCAAAATTAGGGTTTTTCATTTGAGAATTAGTAGACTGTCAGTAAAAGCATCCAAGTTTTTCAACATAGAATAAACATATAAATACCACTAGAGACTGAAAGGGCGGAACGGGTGCTTAACACCTTCCCAATCCGTAACATAGTTTTCGAACCCTTTAGAATCCTAGTTTTGTAGACAAACGTGTAAAGAAAGGCTTATCTGTAGCCTTTCCTCTTACACATCATTTTGTCCATTTTCTCGTAAAACGTACTGGCGACTCTGAACGAACCCTCTTACATCTAAAAATAGGATAAGGGGACACCCAATATGAATTATCAACACATAGAAGCAAATGGGACAACGGAATCCTTTCCGATGTTTCAGACCCCCAAACACGGGATCGAGACCCGGGGGGTCGCATTTACAGATTCTCACAGGCGTACTTGGCCAAGGAGAGTGAAAGTAAATGCTTTCAGTTTATGTTGTCCCAAATAAGAAAACTCCGTACTCACTTATAATACTTCCGAGGGTTAGGGGTAATATTCGCACTCGTAGAACTATGCATGAATAGTGAAGTGTGCAATTTTTTTTTGAAAGGTTATGTTCATAAATATCTTGAATTAGAAATGAAACGAAGTAGGGAAAGCAGTAAAAGCAAGTTTTAAGTAAATAATAAACAAAAGTCCATATATAAGCGTCTAGTTCTTGAAAACATAAGTCCCCAGCAGAGTCGCCACTATGAGAATCCGCAAATGCGACCCCCGGGTCTCAACCTCCAATTTGGGAGTCTGAAACATCGAAAAGGGATTTTATTGTTCCATTTGCTTTTCCATGTAGCTAATTCATATCAGGTATCCCTCTATCCTATTTTCAGATGCAAGAGGGTTTATTCAGAGTTGTTAGTACGTTTTACGAGAAAACGAACAAAAGAGTTGTGTAAAAGGAGAAGGATACGAATGAGCCCTTTCTTTACACGTTATCTACGAAACTAGGATTCTATAAGGTTCGGGAACTATATTATGGATTAGGAAGGTGTTAGGCACCCATTCCACCCTTTCGGTCTTTAATGGTCTTATACGTTTATTCTATGTTGGAAAACTTGGATACTATTACTAATACTTTACTACTTTCTGGCAATATCTAATGAAAACTTGATTTTGGGAAAAGCGGGAAAATGGATTAAAACCTTGTATTCCGTGATCCGATGTTTTTGGTTTTGTCGAATTCTGATTACTAGTGATAAAAGTTTATCTATTTTGAAATGAGAGTGATTAGGTATTGTTTCCTCGGATAGCAATATCAATTATCTTGTTTGGTTAATTTTAGAAAAAATCGAATCTTATCGGAATTGATTCGATACGGAATTGAACTCTTGAGGATAGTGTATCAGATACATTATAGTGTATATAAAAGACAAAATATATCTGAGTTTAATTCCTATGTAAACTTTATCAGTCCGGGTTTTGAAAACTTGGTTTTATCTAGATGATAATGGCTTTACTTCTTTTGATTTTACAAATAATTTTATCAGGATTTTATCAAGTTATTTTATTTGAAAATGAGATAACATCAATAATTTGACAATAAGTTTATTCAACTAGAAAGTGGATAGAGCAACAAATATAAAAAGTCTACATTTACGAATGACCAACTTTAACAAATATAATAAACAAATAAATAGATATATAAATTAAAGCTAAGAGAGATTTCGTTTACCTTTCCGACGATATATATAAATAAGAGAGAGAGTATAATACGATAGAGGAAACTCCAACGGAAATTATTTTTTCTTCTCCAAAGATTTTCAAGAATTTGACTCCAGTATGTAGCACTTTGAGTGTTGAGAATGGATTCCGTGATTCCTCAGAAATCAGAGGCTATAATTTTTTATTGATAACACTCTAAATACAGAAAATATAGAGATTTTAGGTTCTTGAATTGTTGCCTTCTTGCCCCCTTGCCTTCCCCCAACCTTTGGGGGTTGTGGTCTATTTATACTGCTTCGAGATTGATTATCGCCTAACATGTCCCTAAAGTAAGGGAATGTCGTGCAACATATACCAAAAAGTGTTCGTTTGTCGCGCGACAATCATCTATAGTGGGGGCCCAAAATGCTTTTTCCAGACACAATGATGTGCTGGGTAATGATTAGGGAACATGCCGCGCGATAAAAGAGGTTTGTCCGCGACAAATGGCTTTGTTGTGCAACAAACTCCTCTCCGGATAGGTTTGTTAGGGCGACAAACCCCCTCGAAGCAGTTTCTAGTATGCCGATGAGACTCAGACTAGTAAAAAATGCGTTTTTCAGCTTTTTTAAGGTTCTTGCGGGGGTCACGGATTAGGGTGTCCACACTAGGATGACTTTACGAACCACCAAATCACCATATTGAGTCTTCGGTATTTGACCCTCTTGTTGTAGCTCTTAACCATGCTCCTATTGTAGGCATCTTCTTTGATTCGAACTTGCTCTTTTTTTTTCTTCAAGTAGGTTTAAGTTGGCCAACAGACCTTCGACATTTCGAGCTGGATCATGGTGGTTAATTCTATATATGGATACCCTTATTTCTACTAGAATTACTGCTTCAGTTCCATAGGTCAGAGAGAAAGGAGTTTCACCCGTTAGACCTCTGATGGTGGTCCTGTAAGCCCATAGAACTGAGGGGAGTTCTTCAGACCAATTCCCCTTAGCATTATCAAGTCTCTTCTTTAATGAGCTCAAAAGGGTTCTGTTAGTGACTTCGGCTTGACCATTTGCTTGAGGGTGGACAGGCGAGTTGTAATGATTCTCTATTCTATGACCTTCACAGAAGTCTCTAAAGATGTCACCATCAAACTATTTATTGTTGTCAGTGATCAGCACCTTTGGTAGACTAAAACGGCAAATGATGTTCCTCCACACGAAGTTTTAGATCTTCGTAGTGGTAATGGTGGTCAGTACCTCTACTTCAGCCCATTTGGTGAAGTAATCTATGGCCGTAACTACAAACTTGGTTTAACCTTTGCCCAGGGGAAAGGGACCAACTATGTCCATACCCCATTGGGAGAAAGGCCAAGGGTTGCTAACCGGAGTCATGAGCTCTGCTGGGAGCTGTTGGATGTTAGCGAATCGCTGGCACTTGTCTCATCTCTTTACCAACTCCTTAGCGTCTTGTAAGATCGTGGGCTAAAAATATCCCTGTCTTCCAACTTTGAGGGCCAATGATCGAGCTACTGGGTGCCCACCACATAACCCTTTATGGATTTTTAACAGAGTTGTCTAAGCTTGGTGAGGGTGTAGGTAGAGCAAGAAAGGGAGGACGTGCCCTCTCTTATATATAGTTGCTTCAATGACCATTTATTGGTTAAAAATGTACTTAATCCTTTTGGCCATTTTTTTATCTTCGGGGAGAGCTCCACTTATAAGGTAGTCCAGTATTGGATCAATCCAGCACTTACAGACCTATACTGGAGCTGCATCTAACTCCTCGAGCTCATCAATGGCTTTCTTTTCCAAATACTCAATATGGACACTGCTAAGTACTTCTGAGGTTAAAGCCAATTTTGCCAGGTGATCTGCTTTATTATTCTGGGCTCATGGAACTTTGATGAAGATTATATTTGTAAGTTTCTAAGCTACTACTTGAGCCTTAGCCAGGTATACGGCCATGTGATCTTTTTTGGCCATGTTGTGGCCAAGTATTTGGCCTACTACAACTGCCAAATCATTGTAAATCACCATCTGTTTTGCTCCTAAATCTCTAGCTATTCTCAGACCTGCTATGATGGCCTCATATTCTGCCTCGTTGTTTGATGCCTTGAAGAGAAACTTGAGGGCTATCTCTAGCATATTGACTTTAGGGGTGATCAGTACCAGACTAACACCATAACCTTGTGAATTGGAAGCACCATCAGCATGCAATATCCATACAGACACTTCTAGCAACAGGTTCATCGAGGTGTTAGGAATCGAGGTGTTTGGGTCTGCAAGCGGTAGGAGTGTTAGTAGCTCAACGACCTGTTCTTCCGTGTATGTGAACTCGGTTATGAAATGTGCCACTGCCTGCCCTTTGATCAACACCCTTGGCTTGTAGCTAATCAAAAATTACTCGAGCTTTAGGGCCCAGATGGCCAATCTTCTCGACTGGTCTGGCTTATCAAGGATCCATCGCAAAGGCTAATCTGTGAGCACATTAATGGCGTGAGTCTGAAAGTAAGGCCTTAGTTTCTTGGAGGTGATTAGGAGAGCGTAGGCCAACTTCTTTAATTTAGGATAATTGAGCTTAGCGGAGTATAGTGATTTGCTTGTGTAATAGACGGGAAGTTGTGCCCCTTCCTCATTTCTCATGAGGGCTGAGCTGACTGCAGTTTGTGAAACAGCAAAGTACAGGCAAAGGACCCCAGCCTTCCTTAGAGAGCTGAGTAGCGGAAGAGCTCCAAGGTATTGCTTGATCTGCTAAAAAAACGAGCTCATACTCTTCTGTCCACTCGAAGGCCTTCTTTAAAGTTTTAAAGAAAGGGTGGCACTTGTCGGTGGCCTTAGAGATGAATCTGTTCAAGGCCGCGACTTGCCCTTCCAAACTTTGGACCTCTTTTGGTTTGGTAGGAGATTTCATGTCAACTAGAGCTTGTATCTTCTCAAGGTTGGCCTCAATTCTCCTTTATGTCACCATAAATCCTAAGAACTTGCCTCCTTTTAGCCCGAAAGCACACTTCGCAGGGTTAAGGGACATACCATTTTGTCTAAGTATGGCAAAGGCTTCATTGAGGTCGGCCACATGGGTAGAAGCTTTGAGACTCTTGACAAGCATATCATCAACATAAACCTCCATGTTTCAGCCTATCTGATTTTTGAACAGGGAGTTCATCACCATCTAGTAAGTAACTTCTGCATTCCTCAAGCCGAAGGACATAGCCTTGTAACAGTGGTCCCCTTATTTGTGATGAACGAGGTCTTCTCCTCATCCTCAAGGGCTAGTCTGACTTGATTGTAATCGAAGTATGCATCTATGAAGCTCAGCATCTTATGTCCGGTGGTGGCGTCCACGAGCTGGTTGATCTTTGGGAGTGGAAAACTGTCTTGGGACAAGCCTTATTGAGGTCCTTAAAGTCCACACACATTCTCCACTTCCCACTGTGCTTCTTCATAAGCACGACATTGGAAAGCCATTTTGGGTAATGGACTTCCCAAATGAACCCAGCTTAGAGAAGTTTCTGGACCTCTTCTTTGGCAGCTAGGTTTCTTTCTGCCACAAAGGCTCTTTTCTTTTGTCTGAGTGGCTTGAAGTCCGGGTCAGCATTCAGCTTGTGCACCATGACCTCTGGGTTCAGCCCCTTCATATCATCATGAGACCATACAAATACATCAGTATTAGCTCTGAGGTATTGGGAGAGCTCCTGCCTGATTTCTGAGTTGAGCTAGTTACTAATCTTGAGCACCATATTAGGTTGTGAGGGGTCTAAGAACAGGTCCTCTAGGTCTTCAACAGGTTCTCCCCTGAGCTCTTTCTCTTCATCTCTAGGGTCTAGAGTATCAATTTCCAGCTTTCCAGAACTAGTGTGCTCTTCTAAGCTTCTCGTTTTCTTTACGATACTGGCTTCGAGCTCTACCATTGTGATCTCAGCACAGTTGATTTTTTTAAGGCTCCAAAATAGTAATATCTAGCCTCCACTTTGTTTCCTCTGACTTCCCCGGTCCCGTGGGGGGTTGGGAACCTTACGGTAAGACTGTAGGTAGAAATGGTCGCCCTAATTTTATTGAGAGTGCCCTTGCCTATGATGGCATTGTAATGGGGGGCTAAATCGATAATCAGGAACTCTGCCTTGGTAGTGACTTGTTTTGGAGCGATTCTTAGTGTGACAGAGAGTTTGATGGTGCCCAGGGACATGGTCTTTTCTCCGAAAAATCCTACTAAAGTCACCGAATATGGGGTTAAGTGCTTAATGGTGAGGCCCATGGCCTTGTATGCACTATAATATACGAGGTTGGAGGTGGTCCCTAAGTCTATAAGGATACGGTGGACGTTGTGGTTGCTCACCATGGCTGTCATGACTAACGGATCATCATGAGGGTACTCTACCCCTTCACATATTTATTAGTGAAAGTGATCTTCGTGGTTTTGTACTTCACCATCTTTGCAGGTCTAATACTGCAAAATTCGACCTCAAAGCTCAGGAGCCCAGCTTGCTTAATGTAGGCCTTTCTCGACCTGTTACTATTTGCAGAGATGGAGGAGCCTCCCTCAATTATGAAAATTTCATTGGTATGATCATTTCCCTTGGCTTTTGGGGGAACATCCTTCTTTCTCTCTACATATTGCCATAACTGACCTCTTTGAATGAGCTTCTCAATCTCTTCTTTTAGCTTCCAACAGTCATTTGTCTCATGGCCGTGGTCTTTATGGTAGCGGTAGTACTTGCTGGTATTCTTCTTCTTTTTCGAGGTCTTTATTTTCTTAGCCTCGGGGATCTGCCCTGGTTCCAGTTGGGCAAAGACCTCACCCATAGGAGCTATTAATGGAGTGAATTGCTGGCAAGCTCTGTTCTCACTAGGCTCAAACATGCCCGCTTTTTTCTTACCCTTCTTGCTCCCCTTCTTTTGGCCGTGGGGTGGACTATGTCCCACTTGGCGCTTGGAAGAGGGCGAGAGAGCTGAGAGACTCGTGAAATTGCGCCTTTGGAGTGTTTCCTCCACCCTAATCTGCTTGTTGACCTCGTCCAAGAGCTCGGACATTATTTTTGAGGCCTTTCTGGCCAAAGTCATTAGGTAGTATGGAGAGCTGACTCCTTCTGTGAAAGTAGCTACTGCAACCTCTTCATTAAGGTTATTGACCATCAAGCTTTCTAGGTTGAAACGACGGGCATAATCTTTCAGGCTCTCTGTTGATTTCTATTTGATGGTGAAGAGATAGGTAGATGGCTTGGACTGCTTCCTTGGACCAAGGAAGTGAGCTATGAACCGTGTGGCGAGCTCTTGTGAGCTCTGAATTGAGCACAGTGGAAGGCTATTACACCACATCCAAGTTGCTCCCTTGAGCTTGGTGACAATCAACCAGCATACTATACCATCCGAGACATTTTAGAGCCCGATCATATTATCAAACTGCTGCCAATGATCCACAAGGTCTGTTGAGCCATCATATGACTCTAAGGACGGGAGCTTGAGCCTCTGTGGAACTAGGTAGGTCTGGATATGCCCCTCAAAAAGGGAATCAGAATTCTTTACCTGGGCCGCCACCGAGCTCCCTGCTAAATGACCACTATCTTTCATTATGGCGGTTATTTGAGCTTGCATCTCCGTTCTGAGGTTTTTTTCATCTCTTCGATAGAGTCCTTGTTGGATAGCCTGTCGAATATAGAACCCCGTGGTCTATCATCTGCTTCTAGAGCAAGAGGGAGAGGTGGCCAACCTCCTTTGGATAGGCTCTGTTGCCGAGCAGCTCCTTCTAATCGTCTTTAATGTACCAAATTGACCTGTGGGTTTTTGGCAACTGGTGGAGGAGCTCTGACGGAATTTTCTTCATAGGAGCTATCCTGCTTGTCACTTGATCAGTTAGCATCTGACCCACTATTCCTGCCATCTGGCCCACTATTCCTGCTCTGACCCCCTAGACCTCCTGTGGCAGTCCCCTAACATGTGGATGGCTGGGACTCGCGCAGGGGCTGGAGGAATAAGTGAGGATGGAGACGCCGAATGCGACTCGCCTTTGGAGTTGGGCGAAGGGGTCTCTCTTTGAGCTTTTAACCTGTCAATTTGAACTCACAAGGCAACTTGCTGTGCTATCAATTGGGCCAAGGGATCTACTTGAGCATTTTTTGATGATGACATGATGGGTGTAAATTGTTGGATTAACTTTTGGGAATTACGTGACTTTGAGAGAATGTCGTTCCCACAGACGGTGGCAAACTGTTGGTGCGTAAAACTGGCCGAGGGTAGTTTAGACCACATAGTCAAATAAATGATTCAGATGATTGAGATCATAAATGCAACAGACCAACAGAGTCAAAGATGTATAAAGAAGGTTGGCCTCGTATAAAAATACGGGTTAATCCTCCTCTTGTAGAATAGAGCTCGGAGCTCGTGTAGCTTTGTATTACGATGAATGGGTATATATTACAAGTTAACACTATCTTTCGAGCTAATTTATTCTCACAATATTACAATAAGAAAGAGATTGGGATACTCAGAGTTTAATATTTCTAACTTAAGAGCTCTGAGGCAGGCTATCGAGCTCTATCTCTCCTGTATTTCTTTCTTGCAATGAATGCCTAAATGTCCTTGGTTCTTTGGTTGTTGCTAGCTTGAACTTGGTTAAACTTGGTTGTTGAGGGAAGAAAATACTTCCTGTATATATATGACAGAGGGGTGGCGTGTGGCAGAGCTCTTAGAGCAGGTCCAGAGCCATGCCTTGAATACCACCCACTCTGACATTGCTTTTCCATGAATTCCGGCGCATTAAATGCAGTTGATTTGCATTTAATGAAGTTAAGGGAGCTTCTGCAACGTTGGTGGTGTTGGCAGCAATCGCCCATGCTATCTGTCACCTGCTCTGACATGGCTGTCTGGGAAAGAGCTCTGGTTCACGAGCTCCATCACTTGTGGTACGAAAATAATTCTTGGGCCTGTTATATGAACTTCCAGGGGTTCTGGAGCTTGTGTCATGCTTGAAACGAGCTCCCAGAGCCCTCCTCGTTTTGGTATGCTAGGTTGCTGACGTGAACTACCACGTGTCCTCATGTGGTTAGCGGGTCAGAATAATTTAGTTATTCTCCCCATCAATTTTTATTTTTATTTTTATTTGGGTACGCATTAAAATTAACTTTTCATTCACAACCCAACTCATCTAGAAATAAAAATTTTAGGGGATGGGGCGGGGTGGCTCCTTAACACCAACCTAGCACTAAGAGGGTGTCCAAAACAAAATTAAGCACTTCTTTAAAGTAATCAATTTAGAACTATGTTATTGTACCACGTTTAGTGCCATTTTTTTTCCCTTTTTGTAATTGTTTTTATTGTTGTGATGCCATTAATGTAGGTTGTTCTTGCTCTATAGTGCTCATTCACATGTGTTGAATTATCTCCTGTTGTGATGTAATCTTTTGTCAAAGAACTCTAGAGTACTCATTTAATTGTGCTCAAAATATGGTCAAATTGACATTATTGTAATGATATGGAACTCTACAAGGTTTAGATTTGGAATTGTGAATAATTCAAGCACTCCCCTCTGAGCCAAACCAAAGACATACTTTGGCTTAATAATTTAGTGGTGCTAAATAATACTTTGGCTTAATAATTTAGTGGTGCTAAATAGTACTTTGCCTCAATAATTTGTGTTTCTTAAGCTCCGTTAAAATGTAAAAATTAATAGCAAAATTTATTGAATTTTGTGAAAAGTTATAAAATAAATTAAGGCATGTCGCGAAATGTTCTCTTACTTTTTATTTTATTTTCCCTTAAATTTTTTTCCTTTGGGTGGCGATGGATAAAAAATTTCCACAAGAAATAAAGAAGGGTGGAGGACATATATTCATAAAAATAGGTATGAGATGGAAATAATATCATCACATCACTTAATTTATTTTTCAACTTCTCACAAAAATAAATAGTGTGCAAACCACGTGATGCGTGAATATTTAACGGTTAATAAGGATGTTTCAAAAAAAAATAGTTAATAGGGATCATGTTATGTGTTTTATATGATACTTTAGTGATACATATCTTGTCTTGAACTAAAAAATAAAGGAATAATTAGAATACAAAATTGTGGGAAGAAAGAAAAACATTCTTATATTGTTCCATAACATATTTCAATTTGATAAAAAAAAAATAATTAAAGTTGCTTCATACATTGATACCATAAAATACAAATGATTTTTAAAACTGCAGAAAAAAATGTTTCATATATTCTTCCATTGACTAAAAGAAATAGAAAATAATAAAATAAATAGAAAATAAAAAAATTAATTAATTAAAGTTGCAAATTAATAGTATCATAAAAAACTTATCAGATATAATTAATATCTTTCATAGTCAACTATTTAGCAATAATTGAGAATTTTAAAAGAAAAAACCTATCGAATATAAATAAGTAATAATTGAGAATTTGAGAATTACATTGTATAAGAAAATTAGAGAGACTAAAAGAATAATTAACTAATATCAATGGAAAAAGATTTTGAAATTTGACATTAAATTTTTTGAAGTAAGAAATAGAATTTTAGATATATAAATTATGGCTTTGAAAGATTAGATACTACAAAAAGAAAGAAATTATAGATATATATATTTTATAGTAATATTATATATTGCACTTGTATTATGTTAAAAATTAACGTGATTTTGACTTTGAGTGCCGTTTGTTCTTACATATCAGACATTGGGTGCCAAATTTTTGCATAATAGGTATTTGTGTGTCATTTTGGATGGAATCCGTTACTCAATGTGATCAACTGTTAATTATGTTAATTTTTGACCATTTTACCCCTAAGTAAGAGCAATATGTTTTGTCTTTTTCTAGGGAAAAAATGAGTAAATTGGATAAAATTAACGAAGCTAACAGTTGACCACGTTGACTAACGAATTCCGTCCAAAATGACACTCAAACATCTATTATGCAAAACTTTGACACCCAACGTCTAATATGTAGGAACAAATAGCACCCAAAGTCTAAATTACCCTAAAATTTAAAAGAAAAACTTAATGAATGAATCAATGTGTGGGAAAATAAAAATGTACCAAAATTTGGTAATGGTATAGTACCAAGCAGTATTGTATCGTACTAGATTATTTTGGTACGATACTTGCACTCAAAATCATTTCCAATGGTTTATTGTACCGTACCAAAATATTGGTATTGCCACAATATACTGCACCATTACCAATTGCGCCATTGAGCCAAATACCAAAATAATACAAATATTCCACAACATTTAGATTTTAAAAGATTTTTTTGAACTTTTTAAAATCTGTGAATTCTTCTAAATTTATAGATCATTTTAAATTTATATAGAGTCTAACAGATTTTAATAAATCCATGTAGACTCCATATAGACTCTAACAAATTTTAAGGAATGGATTATTTAGTATTTTTATAGATTTTAATAAATTCATTGATTTTTCTAATTATAATAAAAACTTCAAAGGATAAATAATAAAATAAACTTGATTACGACTATAAAGTAATAAGCAAATTATAAATCCACCGCAAACAGATCGAATCGAGTTTAAAAACCCAACGGTTTGGGGTTTTTTTTCCCTTTCTATTTGATTATCATCTTTTGTCTAAAAAAATTCATAAAATGAAAGAAAAAAAAATCAAGAGGGCGACATTTTTATAGTTTTTAAATAATATGAGTAATTAGATAATTAAAATTTTGAAAGTAAAAGCATCTATAAAGAAAAAGAGGCTTTAGATAAAGAAAATGAAGTGGATAGATTTAAATAAATTATAGAGAGGAAGAAGAAAAAATATACAAAGTTTGGGAAAAGAAGAGGTTTTCAATAGAGATAATTAATGGAGTGTAAGAGTTTAATAGATTATAGAAATAATACCTAAGGTTTATGAGAAAGATGAAAAAGAAATCCATGTGAAATATTTCGTTTGAAGAGAAGATTTGTTGGTGGATTTGTTATTTATAAAAATACTCTCAAATCCATCAAAATCTATCAATTTATAAAATCCTTTAAAGTTTATTGAGTTTTGAATACCATAAGATTTTAAAAAACTTTTTAAAATCCCAATTAAATACACCCCCTTTTAGAATTTTGGATCAATGGTCCAGATTTATGCTAGCAAATGTTTTCAATTTTCACACTAATTTAGGATTTTCATTTTTGAAGCTCACAATACACGTCGCCCCTCTCTCTCTCTCTTCTACTCCTCTCCTTTTCTCTGAAACTGCCGTATCCACTGCCACCCCACTACCGTCATACCCACGACAAGTTCAATGACTTCTCCAGGTGCTTCTTCATTTAAAAATTTATTAGTTGAACTGTAAAACATTTGTGTTTGATTTTTGAATTGAAATTTGGCGTGTAACTTTAACTTTTAGCTTAGACTTTTTAGTTATATGTTTTTTTATTCCAATTGTTTTAACTTTTAACCGTGCCACTGTTAGATATTACGTGGAACTTTTAATTGTGTCCATTGTTGGATATTGTGCCCATGATAGCCACTATTGAAACTGCCGGATATTACTTATTTTGACTTTTAATTATCTACTTTTCATTTAGTTATAGATTTGTAGATTTGATTTTATAGCTCTAGGAAAGTAATTTTTTTTTGTTCTTTATTTAGTTATATATTTTATTTTATTTTGTTTGCAATTGTGCATATATCACATGTCCCATTGTATTATTATTATTATTATTATTATTATTATTATTATTATTATTATTATTATTATTATTATTATTATTATTATTATTATTATTATTATTATTAATTTTTTTAAGCTTGATTTTTTGATAATATACCGTGTCATACCAAATTTTTTAGTATACCAAAATTTTTGATACGGTAGTAATAATAGATTTGTTGTACAAAATTTTCGGTACGGTATACAATATATTTGGTACAATACAATATTGTACCAAATCCAGCTCTAAAAATAAGAATATATATATATATATATATATAAATTGGAAAAAAAGAAAATATTTATTTAAAATTTGAAAAGTACTAATGTAGTGGCATGTGTCACAATATCGTAAAAATATAGTATTATACATTCTATTTACATATATGATATGATTATATATGAAATGTTTAGTGAAGGGTTATTATAGTTAAATGCTTATATAGAATATTGTAATAGTACCTTTTTTCTTAGAGAGAGGAGACAAAGAGAAGAGAAGCAATAAGAAAATATCTTAAAAAACTGTATATATTTGTCGAAAAAGTTCTTTAAATTTAGATATTATAATTAATATTTTTAGTAATTAAATTAGATATTATATTTGCTAAAAAAATACTGGCATACTAGATAAATAATATATTGTAATTAATATATTATATTACAAATTAGATATGAGATATCAAACTATTAAAAAACTGTGAATAATAAAATATTACTATAAAAATTAAAGCATATTTATTATGTATCTCATGTCATACTCCCATTTAAAAGGAACATTTTACTTATTATTATTATATATGATTTTTTCGTTTGTTTTTTGTGGGTGGTATTATTTACACCCGGAAATGTGTCACAAATACTCCTTCTAAAATTTAACAAAAAATACATTTTAACAATCCTTATTTATTACAAATATTTCTTCTATCGCATGATATTATATGAGTATTTAGTAATATACTTTATCGAATTTATGTGAGTGTATCTATATCTTATTAAGTGGACTTTGTTTGAAAACACTCTAATAATTTATTATCTAATATTAGACAAATTTTTATAAATAAATTCTTTTCAAATACAGCGAGTGTGTGCAATTACATTTACCTCTTATTAAATAAATTTTAAGGATATTAATGATTAGAAATTTATATAGGATTGTGTGATAAAGAGGTCTCCAAACAAAAGAAAAAGGATTAGAACAATAGTGTCAATAGCATGCGATACTCCTAAATGAATACAAAAAAAAACCGTACTCTCCCATGAACTTAGAATATCTCTGATAGCCTTTTCAAAAATAATTCTACAAAAATAATTTTATCGGCTTATGTGACACTTTAAAAAACTATCTTAAAATATATTTTTAATGAGTTTCAAGAATTTCTTTAAATATATTATTATTTTAATTTTTAATATATTATTATATATTAAATATTTTATTTTTTGAATAATATTATTTTAAATTAATACAAAATTTTATTAATAAAATATTAAAAAATATATTTATTCATCAAATTGAAGATTCTATTTTCCTGGAGTGGATTTTACTGACACGTTCCCCTTCAATAAATTTACAGTTTAATCAGCGCTGTTGGATGCTCTTACCCGATCTCAAACTCACTCTCCATCCAGGCATCAATGGTGGAATCTAAGGCGAGCGATGATGATGCCATTGAATTGACGGAGGAAGTTGAAGGAAATCAAATCGGCACAAAAACTTCAGATTTAGTAAGATTGGCAAACCTATCCCCATAAAGCCTGATGATGAAGAATTCGATCCTCAAAACCCTCCATCTCAGCCCTTGGCACTCTCTGAACGCTATGGCCTCGTATTTGTTGCCCATTCGACCGGTATATCTGTCTATCTCTGTGCAACATTTCATCTTTAGTACTTTCATTCAATTATTTCTATTTGCCTTGTTATATTAGGTTTTTGTGTTGCAATTTTTTCTCGTTATAGTAAGGCGGTGTTTGGTTTTACCTCTTAATGATGATTTGAAGTCCTTTCAGCATTAAGAGGTAGAATTGGGCTCCTTGCAGCATTAAGAGGTAGAATTAGGATAACAAGATGGAAAATGACCGTAGAAACAACTGAATTTTGTGAGAAGTTGGAAAATGAGTTGAGTGATTTGGTGAGATGTTCTATCTCTCCATCAACCAATTCATCTTTAGTACTTTCCAAATTTTTCTTGTTCATTAGTTAATTCTCTTTTGCTTTGTTATATTAGGTTTTCGTGTTGCAATTTTTGCTTTTAATAGTAAGGTGTGCTTGGTTTTACCTGTTTGATGATAATGAAGTTGTTGTATGCTATGTTGCTTGTACTATTGTTTTTGTTTTGATATTGAGTAATGTTGTCTTTCTTTGTTTTTGATTGTAATATGTTGTAATTGTTGTTGGAGCTCCAAATTTTGAAAAACTATATTCGAGGAGAAGCTCCCCATTCCTCTCCCTTAGTCTTCCCTATATTTGAGTGTTTAGAGCCAGTGAATACTAATTAATTTGGAAAAATTATAATTTTTTGGTTCTATTTTGTGATTTTTGGTATTTGGGGACTCCTATTCTGCTCCCCATAGTTGAAAATAAGTTTAAGGGCTCCTCAATATAAGAAGAAGATAGGGGATTGTTGGAGCTAGATTGCAATTAATTTCTTCTCCAAAAGTAAACTTAGGGAGAAGTTTGAGGAAGGATTATAGGGCCATAGGGGAGAATGGGGTTACCCTTAACACTATTTTAACATAGTGAAGTGATTTGTGTGTTTATTTTTGTAATGTCGCCTTGATCATATGAACTAGTATCATTCTTGGTACTTTCATTTGTACTACTTTTCGTCAATCTGTGTGGTAAAATGTTTTTATCAACATAGTGGATAGTTACTCTTCTTAATGCAATTAAAACCTTCAACATCCTTAGGTGCCTTTCCATTGTCTCAATAAAGAAAGTGCATTGTGTTAGAAATTTGAAGGCTCGGGACTTGGGTCCTAGAACAGAATATTGATATTCCGTATCTTAGTATAATCTGATTTTATGCATTTTTTGGGGTCCTAGGGCTGTTTAGCCTTACGGCTGCAGTTGTAATTATTGTAATTGATTTACAAAGATTCAAATTTCACCTTAAAAAAAGAAAAAGATAAATAGAAGTCCATTCAGCACATTAAGAGGTAGAATTATGCTAAAAAAACAATTGAATTTTGTTAGAAGATGGAAAATGAGTTGAGTGATTTGGTGAGATGTTCTCTTACTCACCCTCTTTTTCCATGGAAAAATTAAAAAAATTCTTAGGGTGGTGATGAAGAAATATTTTCCGCTAAAGATAATCAAACAATTCTTTCAGAGTTCTGCTCAGCATTAAGCACTAAGAGTTCAGTATTCCATGTTTGCCAATCACAGGCTAAAAAACAAAAGGACCCCAATTTTGCTGTGGTTATTAGTTTCATTTTAATTATATCCTTTTCCTATGTTATTAGGTTTTTGTGTTGCAAGGACCAAGAATATTATGGGATCTGCTAAAGAGGGAGGTAGTGGTTCGTCTATACAAGAGCTGAGTCTTGTTGACGTTCTCATTGGAAAGGTTTCCATATTGGTTTTGTCTGCCGACTCTTCAACTCTTGCCGTACTAACCTCCTTAGTCAGGTTTGTGTTCTGTTGGTTCACAAATTCTGAATTTTATCCTACAAATTTTGCTTTAGGCAAGGGGATGATACAAAAGGATTAGAACAGTGCTTGAAGTTTTATTTTTGGGTGCTAGTAAAAGCACCCTTAAAAACCAATTTGAACACCCTATTTTAAAAAATTAAAAAGTCCATTAGTTATTCTATAGTTTTAGTAAAAGCACCCATATTTAAAATAGTATTTATTTCCATTCGTAATTCAAATAAACCTTTTGAGATGAAAAATCTTAAACTCTTGGGATGGTGGAGAGATTGTCCTCGAAATTAGTCTATTTGGTCATTGAATTTGTTGTTTATGATGGTTGAATTTTTTAAAGTAGCTTTGAACCAAAAAAACCATAGCAGTGCACCCCTAGAACTACCCAATTAACCTGTAGCAAAAGAAGTTGAGCCACTGTTGTACAGTAACAAAGCTTTATATAGAAAAAATATAGAGTACAGAGGAAAGAAGGCATGTGGATAATTCATCATTCTTTCTTGTTCTGGGGAGCCTAGCTCAATTTTTGAGCTTTCGCAGTCAGTTAACAAATCTACTAGAAAGATTTAAAATTTGAAATCTATTTTGAACACAACCCCCTCTTTCTTTCTTACCCTATATTCTTCAACGCTTTCATTAGCTATCAACGCAAGGTCCAAAATTTGTTGCCCTTTTACAAAGGCTCCTTGTGCTAACCCAATGGTTTCCTCCAACACCTCCCTCAACCTCGAAGATAAGACTTTAGTCCATAGCTGTTATAAACTAAAGGTGCACCGAGGTGCCAAAGTCTGTAGAGCCTAGTCGCAAGGCACAAAGCGCAGGCACGCGCCTTTTTGAAGTGAGGCGCACCAAATACAAAAACTTGAAATATGTATTTCTAATTATAATTTACACCAACTACTCTAATGTCATATCATCTAGAACAAATAATTATGTGATGATGAAACTATTGAGAAGACAACTTATGTACACTAATAGGCTACCCAACTTATGCCTAACGTTTAGTGATGATAAAAAAATTATAACTAAGAAAAAAATCAAAGAGAGTAGAAAAGCTAGTAATAACATAGTAAAAAGAAAACTGTATTTGCTTCAGAATCGAACAAGAACAAGAAGGGTAGAACTGTAGAAGAAACCTAGAAAAATAAATTACTCAATGAAGCAATGTTATTCGGTTTGCAGAACAAAAGCTAGTAATATCTAATAACATAGTAAACTAATAACTGAAAAAAAAAAAAGGAAGAGAAGAAAGAAGGAGAAGGAGAAGGAGAAGATAGGAGAGAAATCGTCAACTGTGTGAGGAGAGAAATCACATTTCTCCGTTGCCTCTTTTTGATCGACTGTCTCCTTTTAGGGTTTCATTGGGTCTAAGGCACATATAACCTAAAAGATTGGCTTATTGACTAAAAACCTAAAAAATAAAATAAAATGGTTTTCACATTAAAAAATAGAAATCAGCGCCTCGCTTCAAAAAATCCCTCGCTTGGAGCGCCCCGTGCATGGAGCCTAGGCTCATAAGGCGTGCGTTTAGCCGAATGGGATGCGCCTTGGACGAAGCGACTCTCCTTGCCTGCGCTTGGATGCGCCTTGAGCCTAGGCGTGCTTTTGACAACTACGCTTTTGCCAAGATTTTGTATAGACTTGTAACAAGCTATTTGGTCTATAATAAAGTTTCAAAGAGGACAGTTTTTTTGGAATTAAGCTTATGTACGGTGAGTTAGTACAAGCATTTACAATTCCTTTCTCAAAAAAGTCATTAAATACTCCTAAAATATCTCCTTTGATGACATCCCTCCCTTTCTTAAAAACTTCTAATGTGAACCCACCCTGGCTTGGTGCCTTGTCCCCCCTCGCACTCATCTATTGTGGCTTTGATTTCCCTTTCATCAAAAGGTCTTTCAAGCCACGTCCTACTATCGGCTGCAATTGGAGCCCAATCCAATCCGTCCAACCCCACATTCTCCCTCTCCCTCTTAGAATAAAGATTTTGAAAATATCTCACAACGTCCCTAACTATTTCATCTTCACTCTCAACAATTGAACCATCTTCCTTTTCTAGCATGCAAATCATTTAATTGACTTTCTTGCTGTGAGAGATGTGAGAATGAAAATGATGTTTGAAGAGAGAACATGTCTTTATATACAAGTGAAAAACCTAGAAAATAGGGTTTCCTCCTTATAACCTAGATTACCTATCTAGCCCTTAAGTATTATCACCTAAAGCATAAACATAATATACATTACATAAATATAAATCTCAACACTCCCCCTCAAGCTAGAGCATACAAGTTATATGTTCCAAGCTTGTTACAAATGTAATTGACTCGAGGTCCACTGAGAGACTTAGTGAAGATATCAGTTAGTTGATCATTTGATTTCACGTAGCTAGTAGTGATTTTTCCCGAAAGGATTTTTTCTCTAATAAAGTGACAGTCAATCTCGATGTGCTTGGTCCTTTAATGAAAAACTGGATTAGATGCAATGTGGAGAGCTGCATGATTATCTCATATCAACTTCATTTGTTGAATCTGTGTAAACTTCAGCTCCTGGAGTAACTATTTCATCCAAACAAGCTCACACGTTGCTTTTGCCATGGCCCGATATTCTGCCTTGGCAGTAGACAAGGAAACAACTGATTGTTTCTTGCTCTTCCATGAGATCAGATTTCCTCCAATAAAGAAACAATACCCACTTGTTGAATGTCTATCATACGGGCAGCCTGCCCAATCAGCATTAAAATATCCAACAATCTCAGTGTGGCCTCTATTTTCATACATAAGGCCTTTGCCCGGCGCTTTCTTCATGTATTTCAAAACACGAATAGCTGCCTCCTAATACTATCATCCAGAGCACTTAAGAACTGACTAAGTACACTAATCGAGAATGCAATGTCAGGACGTGTTACGGTGAGGTAGTTGAGTTTCCTAACAAGTCTCCGATACTTATTAGGGTTTGATAATGGCTCCCCTTGATTAGGTAGGAGTTTGATGTTTGGATCCATCGGAGTTTCTACGGGTTTGCAATTTATCATACCAGTTTCTTCTAAGATATCTAAGGCATATTTCTGCTGCGAGATAATGATACCATGTTGAGATTGAGCAACTTCTATTCCCATAAAGTATTTGAGTTTTCCTAAGTCTTTCGCCTGAAAGTGGTGAATTAGATGTTGCTTGAGTCTCTGTATGCCTTCCTGGTCATTTCTCGTAATCACAATATTGTCCACATAAATGACCAAGTAGATGCATTTGTCAGGAGACGAATGAGAGTAAAAGACTGAGTGATCAGCCTCACTACAAGTCATACCAAACTGACGAACAACCGAAGTAAAGCGTCCAAACCAAGCCCGTGGGGACTGTTTTAGGCCATAAAGAGAGCGACGGAGGTGACACACCTGATTAGATTCCCCCTGAGCAACAAACCATAATTCTACCGAGGCAGACCAAGACATAATTTTCCGAACCACTTAATTTTTTAGAACAAATAATGGGTGTATTTGTAAAGTTGATAAGGGATTTATTTGGTAAAGCAGCCATAGGATTAATCACCAAAATAATTGTTAAGAGAAGGTCAAAGTAAGGCTGGGAACCTGTTGGGATTAGCTTGGAGAGAGAGTCTGGAAAAATTGGACGGAAATGGGTTATGCACGCGCAGTCACGTGCATGAACAGTGACGGTGCGTGGAGGCAGTGGCATGTGGGCCGTCGTCGGGCGAAGCGCTTGGAAGGTGGAGCTCGTCTAGGGATTCCGAGCAGACCTGTGTAGGTAGTTCCGGGAGCGGATAAGTATTGGAGGTGTATTTGGAAGAAAGTTGGGCGGCGACTAGGTTTTTGTGCAAGAGAAGAGGGCGACGGCTAGGGTTTCTCTGCTGGAATGGAGACGCAGCAGGATGATTTCTCACGAAAATGGCCTCTGATACCATGTGAGAGATGTGAGAATGAAAATGATGTGTATTATTGAAGAGAAAACATGTCTTTATACACAAGTGAAAAACCTAGAAAATAGGGTTTCCTCCTTATAACCTAGATTACCTATCTAGCCCTTAAGTATTATCACCTAAAGCATACACATAATATACATTACATAAATATAAATCTCAACACTTGCTATTGACAATTCTATGAAATATTTTGAAATTACCGTCCTACTCTCTAACCTCTCTCACTTTTGCCTTTTGGTTCCATGAGATCATTTCCTTCAGGATGAGATCTTCAAATTTGTTTCTCAACTCTTGTTTTTCCGCTCTCGCTTCATCACTAACTATCCTTCTTAACTCTTCATCTAACTTTTGAATCCTCTCCAATATTTTGCCCTTCTCCACTCTCACATCCCCAAATACCTCTTTTGGGTGAAATTTGAAAATTTATTAAAACAACACACAATTACAGGACACAATAATACAAAGCCAGTACACCAATTATAATGCCCAAACTATTAACACAGCAAAACACAGCACCTATATCAGAATTAAACAAGAAGTATACTATCTTTTAGACCCCACTCCATACATAGAATCCAACTTTCATATGACCTTGTTATTCTCCATTTCCGAGTGACTTCTATGATCAGTTCCTCAACCTTGGTCAAAACTTGTTTCCAGTCTTGGCCCATATTCCTGAATATTCTGTAGTTTCTCTCCTGCCAGATAAAGTAGACCACAGCAGCAAGAGATAGAGCTCTCATCTTGTACTTGAATTCTCTACCTCTACATTCAATAATAGCTTTACTCCCTTCGAGCTCCCAGTCACCCACCTCTCTATGCAGCTTATTCCTTCTTAACACTTCCAACCAGATGCACTTAGAAAAAAGGCAACTGAAGAATAAATGGTTTAGGCTTTCTATATTATCATAACACAACACACACTGATCCTCCTGGATACACCCCCAAAATTTCAACTTATCTTTAGTTAGCAATCTTCTTTTGTACACCATCCACTTGATTACAGCCAATCTAGGAAGATTACCTTTGAACCACATTACTTTATACCAAGAAACATTAGCTCCACTTCTTCTGATTACATTTCTAGCCGGCTGATTAGTAAACACGCCAGTCCCACTTGGCACCCACTCCACCTGATCACTCACATATTGACCCAGCTGAGGTAAGTTAGACACCACCCTCACAAGATTAGCAGAGGTAGCTTGGGGAAAATTCCATTGACCGTCGTGGATAAAATCAGCAAGTCTGCTAGTAAGATTACTGACAGCATCATACACAATTCTTGGCCTAAACTTCTTCACTAGCGGTCCCTCACTATGCCATTGATCGTGCCTGTAAAGATATTCTCACCTGTACTAACCTTATATCTAATGCAAGAGTGAAAACAGTCCCTCAATTTCATTAACTTCAACCAGGTCCAAGAAGCACCAGGGGAACATCTGCAGGTCCACAAACACTGCCCCCTTATCATATATTCATGACACCACTTCACCCATAAGCTATCTTTTTTACTAGCTAGATCCCACAAGTGCCTAGCCATGTTAGCCATATTGCTCTCCATAATATTAGGTATGCCTAGACCACCCCCCTTTTTGGGAAGACAGACCTCAGACCATGCTACCTTCAAGTTGGTTTTCCTTACGTCAGACCCACCCCATAAGAAATTCCTTAACACACTATCAATTCCCTTGAGCACACCTTTAGGGAGAATGAAGATTCTACTCCAGTAACATTCCACACTCACCAACACCGTAATGATGAGTTGAATTCTGCCAGCATAGGACAAAGTATTCATATGCTAGCTTAGGACCTTCTTCAGAATTTTCTGTTTTAAATCATCACAATCACTAGGCTTCAATTGAGTAGATATTAACGGGACCCCTAAATATTTGACAGGAAGTTGCTTTAACTCCATTCCCATTGTTCTACAAATGACTTCTTTTATCCTTTCATTTGCACCAGCAATGAAAACACTACTTTTCTGCAGATTCGGTTGCAAACCAGACATTCCCCCAAATCTACTATTGTGAATATTGCTTCTTAACAAACAGGAAAATGCCTCCATAACAAGTAAGAAAAGGTAAGGTGATATGGGATCACCCTGCCTCAAACCTTTCTTTCCACTAAAACACCCTTCCAAGAAGCCATTCATACTTATAGAGAAGTGGGCACTAGTAACACACTGCTTGATCCATCCAATCATCACAACTGCGAATTGCATCACACTCAAGACATCAAATAAGAATTGCCAATGAACAGAATCATAGGCCTTTTGTAAGTCAATCTTCATGGCACATCTTGGCAGTCCCCCTTCCAGGTGATAATTCTTTACAATCTCTTGCATGCAAAGTATGCTATCCACTATGTCTCTCCCTGCAATAAAAGCTGCTTGATTTTGCCCAACCAAAGTACTCATCACTTTATTCAACACCTTGGAAATGACCTTATAGACCACATTACAACACGCAATTGGCCTGAAGTCTCGCATAGTGTTGGGAATAGCCACCTAAGGAAGCAAGGTCAACGCCGTTCCATTCCACTCTTTAAGCATTTTACCATTGGTAAAAAAATTCTTTCACAGCTGTAACTAAATCACCACCAACACAGTCCCAGTTTTGTTTGAAAAAAGTAGCAGAATACCCATCAGGTCCTGGTGCTTTCTGGTTACTAATAGAGAAAAGGGCAGCTTTGATTTCCTCCAGTGACCACATTACATAAATCTCTTTGCTCATTAGTATTGAGCCTATTGTCAATTACCTGCTGCAACCTCCCAATGTGACTACCTAATTGTTGTTCAGTTCCTAAAAACTGACTGAAATAGGCAATAGCTTCTTTATGAACATTCTCCTCCCCACACACTCTATCACCCTTAAGAGTGTTAATACTCATTACCTTATTTCTAACTTTATGACCAGTAACTTTCTTGAAGAAATAGGCAGTGTTTTTATCACCCGCATCAAGCCACTTCACTCTAGACTTTTGCTTATAGAAAGCTTCCTCATCTGTACACAAACTAGCATATACCATTTTACACTCCAACTCCTTATCTCGAATAGCATCAGTAACATTCCCCAGTTGTATAGTCCTCTGAACCTCATGTAATTCACTCTTGGCTTGCATCACCCGAGTAGAGATATTACTATAATGTTTAGTATTCAGTGCTTTTAACTTGGGTTTCAATCTTTTCAACCTCATATACAATTGATACATTTTAGTCCCCTCGTACACTTCTAGCCAAGACTCTTGTAGAATGGTTCTAAATTCCTGGTTTTTCATCCAATAATCAAAAAATCCAGAGGACTTTCTACCATTTATTCTCTGCTCAGTAATAGTAACAATAATTGGACAATGATCAGACGGCCCAGGTGGGACTATCTCAGCCTCAGAATTAGGAAAGCACAATCCCCAATTATCATTTTGCACCACTCTATCAATTCGGCTCAAAATAGAAGCCTCTTCTCCCCGTTTATTGTCCCAAGTAAAAGGTAACCCCTTAGTAGACATGTCATCTACCTCAATGTCATGCAAACAGCAATTAAAATCCTCCATTTCAGCCCTATCAACCATATTCCCTCCTACTCTCTCCTCATGAGTTCTAACAATGTTGAAATCGCCCATCAAAATCCAAGGAAACTGGCCCATGGCATTGCTACTTCTCCTCAAATCCCTCCATAAATCCCATCTTTCTTCACTAGTATTGTACCCATACACACCTGTCACAGCAAAAACATTCTGAGTTGATCTAATAGTGACCAAACAATCCACAGATTGAGTATGAAGCTGTAACACTTGAATATCAAACACCTTCGGGTTCCATGTAATCCAAACACGCCCCACACCATTAGTAGGAGTATTATGAACCAATCCCCAATTAGGAATACACAAACTCATCACCCTAGCTACATTACACATTAACACCTTAGTTTCCACAATACACAATAAATTCAACTGATAATCAAAGATAACTTTCCTGATTTCAGTATGTTTGAAGGCAGCATTTAGCCCTCTAATATTCCACGTACCTAGCTTCATCATTTAACTTTGGAATTCTTTGCTCTACCTCCACCGCCATTAGGGCTCCTCTTCTTTTTCTTCTTGTGCCCCTTATCAGGAGCCTTTGGACAATGCACTTCCCCTTCATCAATGTACTCTAAAGCTTCAAAACCCTTTGATCCATCAATAACCTCATTCATGGCATTACTACTCGCATTTGAGCATTCTGCATTCTCCCCAATAAGAACACCACCATTATTAATCCCACCTGGCTCAGCAGTACGTTTATCTGCAACAGAAACAACACTAGTATTTCCCTTAGTTGTATCACCATGTACATGCTGAGGAGAGCCCCTTGTTCCAGTTATATTAATCCCTTCCTCTTCTCTACCAATTCCACTATCAGTATCCTGCTTTTTGATCACCCACTGCTGCAACAGTTTTGGTTTTTTGGGACATCTAGCATCTGTGTGCCCAAAAACTCCACAACCTTTACAAGAAACAGGTATCCACTCATACTCAACCTTCTGCCAATATTTATTACCATTTTCATCCTGCAAGAGCACCATTTCCAGACGTGTAGCATCCATCTTCACTTCCACACACACACCCTCGCATATGCTAATCTTTCCCTTTCTGCAGTCATTCGATCCATAAACAGTGGTTTCCCTATAATACTGGCCATCTTACTCAGCATTGTTGTGGACCACATGTGTAATTTGAGATTTGGGAACCTAACCCATACAGGGACCTCCACCGTGTCTTCCCTTTCCAAATTAGCATCATCTGTCCACGGCTTCACAATGAGGGGCCTATTATCAAATGTCCATGGTCCAGCCTCTATCACCTCAACCCTAGTCTCCACATCTTTACACTCAACAACATAAACCCCAGTTTTCAACAGAAAAACTTTCAGACCCCCAAATTTTCCCCATTTCCTTTCAAAAAAAGTCCTCATCACATGGAAAGGAGGTTTTGAACCCAAAATATACACAATTAGAGCCCTCTTCTATCTTGCCATTTTGATTTTATTTTTCACTTGTTCAAGTTTCTTTAAAAATTTAAAACCCTCCCACCCTTGAACATCACACTTGACCTACCATTTTTTGAAATTCTCCAAAAATTCCTTATGTGAAAGCCACATATTCTGAAACCTAAACTGTGAAGGCCCTCGTTTGAATGGATTTGTGTCTAGCAAAATCGAAAAATGATCTGATTCTATTCTAATGAGTGCTGCTTGTCTCACCGTCTGAAATGAATCCTCCCATCCCATTGTGAATAAAATCTATCGATTACCTCCCATTTGACCATGTGTAATCTACATTGCCAATGGTCGGGTCTCTCAAGCCCGTATCATTAATGAAGATATCGAAGTCTTTCATACTCTGTCCTCCTACCATCTCCACCCCCGCTCCTCAGATGGAAATCTAACTACATTAGTGTCTCCCCCAAGACACCATTTATCTCTACATAGCCCATACGAACTTGTCAATTCCTCCCAAAATTCTTTACATTCCCTATAGCCACATGGCCCATAAACTCCGGATAGCCACCAACTTTCACCTACGTTTGTTGCAAACCGAATCGATAGAGTGTAGCTTCATGATACACCTCTGCCCTCAAAATCCTAACATCCCAAATGATTAGAATCCCCCCCCGGAGCTACTTACTGAAGGAAGGAAAGTCCAATCCTTAAATCTACACCCCATACTGCACCAGCGAAAGACCAGTTTATCATTCCTTTTTTGTTTCCTGGAAAATAACGACTTCTGGTCTCTCTTGACTCACAATACTTTTTATGCTGCTTCTTTTCCTTTTAGACCCTAACCCCTGCACGTTCCATGACATTATCTTCATTAATTGACATTATCGACCATGTTTGTGGCCATGGTGAATTACCGAAGTTTAATCATGGTGAATCACCATGGCTACTGTAAATATAATTATGCTGAATCTAATCATGGTGAATCCATAATCTAATCAAGCTTTGATGATTCACCATGATTAGATTTTAAAGTATAACACAAAATCTAATCAATTCTCTCTGTGCCTATGGTGAATCACCATGGCTACTGTAAAACTTCTTTAGTATTCCTCATCAACCACTTTTCAGATTTTCCAAAAGAACTTCTAAGGACTCATGAGTGAGGCACTATTATATCCTGAGTTTATGTTATACTTTTATCCGCAAGAGAGGCTGCTGAATACCGGAGAAGAGGCCATTGTGTCTCTTTGATGACTATTGAATTTGTTGAACTTTTATGCTGTCTTGATTCAATCAACATATGGTTTATTGACCAAAGTCAGCCTTAAGCCTAAACCCTTATGTTAGAAGTCTTTAAGGAATAGTGAGACCTTGAAAGGAGGCACGCCTTTGATTTTCTTTCCTTTCCTTCTTTCTTGTGTTCTTCCTCCTCTCTTTTTCTTTTCCATTTAAAAGGATCAATTTCGAGCCCTTTTTCTTTATTTTGCCACTCTGCCCCTTTTCTGAAGTCTGCTAGCGATTTCAAGCCCTGCTTGTTCCCTTCCCCTTTCCCTTTCCCTTTCCCTTTCCCTTGCTCCTTTTTTCTTTTCTTTGAAATTTAATTCCTAGAGGTAATGCTATTGGTAACACCTTTTTTTTATCCAACCTTCGAAAAACACGATGAACTACAACCCGTTTTCTGCTCATTATATAAGTTCATAACACTTCAGAATATATGTTTTTTTGTGCTGAATTATTGTATTTGTTCCCTTTGGTTTGTTTTTGGTGAACTGCTGGTCCATTTGTATGTTTGTACCTTCTTTCTTATATTTAAAAAAATCATATTTGTTTCTGATGAAAGAGACAAAAAAGTTCATAACACTTCTAAATGTTCGGTCTTTCTCTTTGATTACTGTAAATCATCGTGAATTGTCCTAAACTCTGATTAGGTATATTTTTAAACGTTTTGTATGGTGTGGGCCTTGCTTCAATAAGGCGTGTGCCTCACCTTGCGCCTATGCCCCGGTGAGACCTTTGTGCGTAGTTGTGCCATGAGCTTTAAGCAACTATGGGGGAAACACAGGAGAATTGTGCAGGGTAAAATATTCAAACCAGTTTTATATGCATGCCAAGTGTCGCACTTTTAATGGCTTCAAACCAGTTTTATATTCAAATCACTATAAGTCTACAACACCTTTGCACCTTCTTTCTCAAGCTTTTTTATGTTTTCCTCTTTCGTATTATTTCTTTGAACACTTTATCAATTCTTCTGACCTGCTCCAATTTCTATCCGTCTAGATTCCTCCTTTTTCCCCATTGCCTCTCCCACTTTCCATCGCCTACCAAATAGGTAGGCACCAAAGGTAACCATACCACACCCATCCAACAGAGCACCGAGCCAAAATCGATGGCATCTTGCTGTGACAATGGCGAAACGGAAAATTAGAATCACAAAATCAGAATCTGGGCTGACCGAAATTTCTTCATCTGCGGAGGAACGCGTGGAAAAAGTTGTTTCCAGATTGCAGATAATCCCAGGAAGTGAAAGAGTATGAAATTCACATAAAAAGTGGTGATGAGATTCCTATGAAGAAAGATCAACAGCCTCCTCTTGCTGTTGATCAGTCGTTGATGGTTCGTCCTGCCAATTATATAAAAAGAACCCTTCGGTGAATCTACATCTGGAAACAAGGAAGTGAGTCCTCTTCAAAATTTGAAGGCATTTAAAGGAGGTGATGATAATGAACAAAAAGGTCCTTCTGAAACGCTGAACCAAGATAGAGATGTCCAACGACTTTTTGCTGGCACAAATTTGGAGCGTAGTTTGTTGTCAATGAAATCTCACCATGATGATCCTCCTGGTCATGCAGTTCGAGATTTTAACAAGACTGGTACTCAAAAACTCGCTGAAGCTCGATCAGGTGCCAATTCTTTTTCAGGAAACTTTTTAACTGATATGTCCACCAACCAATCTATTCGAATGGATTTACAAAAGGGTTTCAAGGAATTACCAGGAAAACTAGGGTCAAGTAGTTTGCAGTGTGTCAACACATTCCTGGCCAAGCCGAAAGTTCATTACTTCAGAAACTACTAATGACGGAACGTCATCACAAAGGAATCAGTCTGATATTTATGCTGCATCAATTTTGTGTACTGGACATTCTCCTGGAGGTCCACTTCAAAATCCTTCTCGTTCAAAGGAGTTTTCTGGTCCGTCATCAACTTCAATCCATCCTTCACATGGGAACCAGACATCAGCAGGGCTTGGAAATATTCAATCATTGCCTGCTGTTCATAGCTCACAAGTGTCACTGCTGGAAAGTCTTACATCAGCAAGGTCTTCTTCCAATTATAAGCCTCATTCTAACAAGTAGAACTTCAGAACCCCCTCGCCATCAGTGCCGCTGAATTCTGAGCCAAGCCTATCAAAACAATTTCTAAATGTAAGTCAATTGTATTCTGTTAGCACCTTAATTTGTTGCAGGACAAATGTCCTTTTTAGCAGTCCATAATCTGATACTTTTTTGTGGATTTGGCTCCCCTCCCTTACATGTTCCTTTCAATTTCCCCCAATACCCTCTTAGATGAATGACTTATGTCTAGCTAATTTTTTAGGGGCTGAGATTTTTATTTGCTTAATTGTGTCCTTAGCTAGGGTTAACTTTTAACTAAAACAATGGCGTAATTATTGTTATTATGCAGATAACTCCTTACAGTTGTTCACTTAGCAACCCAGCACCAGCACCAGCACCGGCGACCTCCGACCTCCATCGCTGATAAAAATGACACTGCTAGAACAATTATCCACCACCATTCCTAACCACGTCAACCTCGTGGTTCACGCTAAGGATGGAATACAGTTTTGTGATACTTGTAGACATTTACCTAATATGTTCTGTTAACTATTTAAATCTAAGAGGGTATTGGGGGAAATTGAAGGGACCCAATTCTTCTTTCTTTGCTTATTTTCTCCCTTTCTTTAGTAACTATTTTAACCACAGTTTAGCTAATAGAGAAAAATCTTGATATTTTCCAGCTTAGAGGCACAGCTTTGAATTTTTTTTTAAACCAATTTAAATTTCAGTTACCCCCCAAAGGAATCTGTCAGTTACTGAGTTTATATAAACTTTTTGCGTTTTAATTTGGCTAACTTATACTCACTACTCTTTTTTCTTAGTGGCAGTTGTACATTTTTTTTATTGGTTATTTAATTATTTGCCTAAAGTTCTTGATGGACCCCATTCTTTTATGCAAGCATGTGTACTATATATACCGAGGAAGGATTGTGTCTCAGTCTAATTTTCTTCAGGTTGAGGAGATGGCCAAAGAACTGGATACACTCCTGGAATGTATTGAAGGAGTAGGTGGTTTCAAGGATACCTCCATTGCTCTCCAGAAAAGCTCAGTTATAGCACCAGAGGAAGGCATATGAATACTTTCTGAAAGATGCAGAATGTGGAGGGTTAGCTTTTGACCCTTTTCTTATATTCTTGCTTGTAATATAATACATCTAAAGGCTGGCTTAATAGCACACTGTCGCTGCTGGAACTTTATTTTCCATCGTTTAGTTTTAAATGCCATCTTCTGAGTTTTACCTTTTGCTACTACTGATATGGATTCATGCTGTGCTTGTCAAGGGACTAACGAGCTCTGAGAAAGTTTGAAACGTAGGAAATATACTATAAAAGACATTTAGACAACAGCAGAAATGTGGTTCTTGGTTGTCCCTTCCCCTGCGAGGAATGGACCACCCGAGGGAGATCCAATCAAAAAGACGGTGTTTTTTTTTTTTTTTTTTTTTTTTTAATAGGAGAAAATGGAGAGAACTATATTCAAATTCTAGAACTTGACATTGTGGGTTTTTCGTGTTTCTATGCTTGAACCAACTTTATTTAATTGAGTTGATTGTCTTTCCCAATTCATGTGCTTTGTATTATTTGTATGTAGCTGTGGTTGTGCTATTCTACTATAAGCAATTATGTTGCCATTGTTGTTTGTCCTGCACAACCAATTTGGAAATTTTGTAATTTGAATTTGCCTGTCATTGTGGGGTATAATGGATGAACGGTTTGGGAAGGTCCAACTTCTTTATAAGACAATGGAAGGTATAATTTGTGTTGCCATCGATTAAGTGACAGGATAGGCCTTTGATCATTTCATTGTTGATTTACTGTTTTTCAATTTCATTTCTGAAACTCCTATTTCACGACAAGCTTAAATTTTAATATGTTTGTGCCATAGCATGTATTACAAAACTATTTTGATAAACCTGTCTATGATGGTAATAGGTGTTTGAACAGATTAAATTGCTGCTTATAATGGAGCCATTACTCGGTGCAATGATAAAAGTTGAGGGAGTGTAGTGCGAGAACACCCATGTTTGAGTTTGTGTTGTCGGGGTATAATGTAGAAAACTTCGGAATAGAGGTGGGGTATGATTACAGTTTTCCAAATTCGTATTCCACCTCTATTTCAAAGTTTCCTATATTATAGTTCCTGTATGTCAGGTTTCCATGAATTTTTCATTTAAATCTATATCAAGATATTAGGAGTTGTTATCTTTAAATATGAAACAACAAATAAATTAAAAAATTGTGATATGATTTACTTATTTTCTTGGAATAGTCCAAGCTGAAGCCAAAATGTGCAGGATCTTTCTTCAAATGAAACTTGATAACGGGCAAAGAGGTAACTATTCAGCATCAAAAAGTAGTGTTACGTTTTTGAATGAGAAGCTCCTCCTCTCTACTTTTTCCCTATTAAACTTACCCCTTTCTCCCTTCCTAGGTTTTCTCTGCATCAAGAGTTGTCCTTCTCATGTGTCACCCTTTCTTCAATCTCCAAAATCCTCACTAGTTTGGTTACAAGCTTGAAGGAGATGCATCAGGAATAGTGAAAGCACTCTTATTGGGAAGGTGTTCTTTTTGTTTTGTTTTTGAAGCATCTTTCCATGTCAAATCTTCTACTCTTCACGTTGATTTTCAATTAATCTTTGGAGGTCCAAGCTGAATGGAAAGTTTCTCATTTTGATAATGGAGTTTTTTCTTTGCACTTGGCCAGTGCTGTGGTGAAGGAACATAACTAAAGCTTTTCGTTCTTTTATGTTCTCTCTGCCGTGAGACCTTTATCTAAAGCTCAAGTTTTGGCGCTTATGCATGGTCCTAGAAGTAGTTGATATTTGCTCGCTCAAAATACCAGAAATGATTTCAGTTTTCTTAGATTTATTTTGAGAATCAGCCTAAATTTTGCCATATGTGTAAGATCTTGTTCGTAATTTTGCTAGTTGCAGAAAGTCTAAGCAAGTCAAGGCTCTGATGTCTTGATCGTGCTTTGGATAGTCATACAGACCCAGTGGCCTAGGCACCCGTTTCTGCCTGGGAGAAGGCAATGAAATAGAATTTATATTTTTTGAAATCTACTCGTCAAGAGCTAAAAAATAAGATCTATTATGACTATGAAATTATGTATAAAAAATTTTCATTGAATATTATATATAATGATAAAATCCATTTGTGTGATTTTAATTGTCCTATTTAAATTTTACACATGAGCACCATTGGAACACAAATAAATGCATGTATGTGTGTAGTGTCTGGTATTTTTTTTTTTTTGTTCTTTTTCCAACCAACTCTTAATGCTGGGCTGGGCTGCAAAAATAAATGCCAGAATTGGAAGGTGTATCGGATAACCTATCCGCCCCGCCCCAAAACAAACCCAACCAGCATGAATAATAATAATAGTCATTAATAATCTTAAAAGAAGCAATTAACCAAACCAAACACCTTTCTCTCTAATTAAACCAAACCAAACAAAGACCCATCACACCAAATAGAGACCTGCTAAATTGCTCTTCCTTTCTTATTCTTTATTCTTCTTCCTCTATTTCTTATCTTTTCTTTTCTTCGACTTCTCCGCCATTAACGACCTCCGACCTCTCCGCCATCGACAACTTCCAAAACTTAATATGAAGTTATACTTGGCTTAATGCAACCGATTAAATAGCAAAGGACTCGGTGCAGATAAGCCGAGTTTAACAAGATTTTCATTCAACGTTACTTGGTGGTAATCCACAGAGTGTGAAGGCATGTTACTCGGCCTAAAATAACCGAGTGTGGTAAGAGAGGGATCGGTGCAAATTCGTCGAGTCAAGCCAAATCCAGTCTTCGTTTGACTGAAATCCAACCGAGTAAGTTGCACAAAGTTCGGCCCTTATGAACCGAGCAAAGGACTTGGTTAAAAAAAAAAAAAAAACCTAGTTTTGTATTTGGCTTAAGAAAAGGTCATATTTGCCCTTGGAACAAATCATGTGGCACACACAACTTGTTTTCATCAACTTCTGTAAAATTAGACAGAAGGGGGCAAAGTGAGACTCGCTTAATAATTTAAGTGCTTGAATGAAATTTTTTAAAGTTGAAGGGCCAAAATTAGATTGACCTATATTTTAAGGATCATTTGGGATTGTTTACTCTTTATATTTTCTCTTTGAATATTAACAAAATTGCTCTACGAAAGAGTTGTAATTCACTGGTTAGAGGAAAATAGAATATTAAATTAGACAAAAGAAAATTCGTTTAATAATAAATCCTCAAAACACTCGTCAACAACATTAAACAATCAACCTTTAAAATTGAAACTATATATGTTTCAATTTATTAATTGAATTGAACTCCACCTATACTTATAGTTGACATTCAAATGCACCATATATAAGAATTATTAGCAACAATTTAATGATGGCAAGTCTGAAATCTTCTCGGACTCCGAAATTGCTGAGGACTTCATAAAAACCCGACTCTCAAATATCATGTACCCCACCACGTGCATGCCCATAGCCATCAGAAATTCGTCGCAATTCATAGACATCACAAATAACATTACCATGTAAGCAAAACCGATACGCACAGCATGCATTAGGGTCTGAAGTAGACCCGCCAATACGACACTCACCACTTGTTCAATGAAAAAGTGTGAGACACTAAGTGGTAGTATTTAGTGTGATTTAGACTTTGAGTGATGTTTGTTTTTGTATATTAGACGTTGGGTGCTAAAGTTTTGTATAAGAGCTGTTTGGGTACCAAGTTGGACGGAATCCGTTAGTCAATGTAGCAACCGTTAGGTTCGTTAATTTTTGACCATTTTACCCCTAAGCAAGAACAATATGTTTTGTCTTTTTCAAGGGATATAATGGGTAAATTTGGTCAAAAATTAACGGAGCTAACGGTTGACCACGTTGACTAACGGATTTTGTCAAAAATGGCACCCAAACACCTATTATACAAAACTTTGGCACCCAACGTCTGATATGTATGAACAAACAACACCCAAAGTCTAAAACACCCTAATATTTAAGTCAAGAATAACTAGATCTTTGATGATCTATAACTTTGATAAATTTTGAAATTATATTTGCCACGATTTTTAGTTGACAAACCTTGTATTTATTACTGCCAGAAGTTTGCCAAGGTCCAACTCTTGTCATATACCTAATAAATGGGAGAATTTTTTGTAAAACGTAGACTAGCAATTAAATTTCGTATATAATTATCAGAAAAAGTTGTAAGGGTACATTAACTTTAATTTAACATATTCAATAAAAATAAGTACCTGTTTGTTCCAAATGAAGGGGAATTTTTTTTATTCATTTTGAGTTTCACTTTGATTTTGGTATTTTTTTTTTATCAAAACACTAATTTCAATCTAATTAATGATAAAAATAATAACTCATTTTTTATTTTGAGATTTGAAACATTGATTATGTTACAAAAATTCTTCTTCTCTCTCTAAACTTAACATGGTATCAGAACAAAGGTTTTAATTTTTTTTCTACCATCTACTGTACCAAACCCAATGCAATCTTTCTGCAATCCTTGTCAACCAGCCCACTGCACTAACCCAACCCCCCTACCCTAACTCCTTCAACTTTTTCACCACTCCTTACTCTTCTCAAACTCTGCCAAAACCGCTACCGAAACCTCACACCGCACCACCATGGTCACTGTCTCAACGACACGATTCCAACACCATTAAAATCAGGCCAAAACTCTCTCTCACGTGCCCTCACGCACTTGGACAGATACATTCATTCCGCCACTCCGATCACGCGCAGCTTCCATGCGCACCAGGCCACTCGCCTCATGCGCCGTTGCCTCTGTCGCTGTTAGTTTTAACGACATCTCCTTAACGCTGTTAGTTTTAACGTCATCTTCCTAACGCCATTAAGTTACTGTTCAAAAAAAAAAGGCAGTGTTTTGACCCTTTTTCAACCAACCCATACTTGTTATCAAGGTTTGACAGCGATCCAGACTCAACCGCGGCCTTTGTTTTTCCAATTCCATCTCTAAATACTGCAATTAGGTTCTACACCTTAATTTCTTCCTTTCCGTTACTTCTGCAATGTTTTCCATGACTTCCAATTCTGAAATTCTTATTACAATTAAACTTGATGGGAACAATTATAGTCACTGGTCAATGCTATTTAGAAATTTTTTGAAAGGTAAAGGTCTTTGGAATTATGTTACTGGCAACGAAAAATGTCTTGCTAAAACTGATTCTAAGTTTGCAGAATGAGATATTAATAATAATAAGATCTTGACCTGGATTGCCAATACCATTATCCCATCTATTAGTATCTAGCTCGGCAAATGTGACACAGTAAAGAAGGCTTGGGACTTTTTGGCAAACCGATATGTCAAAACTAATTTTGCTAAAAAGCACAAGCTTGAACAAGATATTCTGGCCTTACAACAACAGCCAGGGCAAACTATCTCTGATTTTTATTTTAGCATGTCTGTTATCTGGGATCAATTAGAACTTATGGAACCACAATGGACTGTTGATATGCAACTGTGGGAAACCTTTTGTGAAGAGACCCGACTCGTCCAATTCCTTATGGCTCTCAGGGACGAATTTGAACCAATTCGAGCTGCTATGCTCCAACGTAAACCTCTCCCCACCGTCAAAGTGGCTCTGATGGAATTGATTACTGAGGAAAACTGCAGAGGTGTCTTCTCGACTATGTCTTCGGTATTCATTACGACCTCGCGCCCATAGCAGCAGTCTTACCGACCACCCCCAGGTCATCCTTCACCACATTCTCCCTAACAAACTTTCCCCCGGCCACCCAAAAGTTTATCGCAGGTACAATGTAACTATTGCAAGGTATTTGGTCACACAGTTAAGTACTGCCCCTCCCTTACCTCTTGTTACATGCGAGGCCTGCAGAAGTCCTCCCAGTCCACTACTGCCTTCACCTCATCTAATCCCCCTAAGATACCCACCAACCCTCCCCAGGTTCATCATACTGTTGCATCTCCCTTCTTTGCTCCAATTAGTACATCCACTTCCCCATGGTTCCTTAATTCTGGAGCATTAAACCACATGACATTTGATTCTCTCGTTCCATGCACTCGTCTCCCTAGATTCATACGACTGATGGATCTACCATCTCCGCTAGTCACATTGGTTCCATCAACACCATCAACGGTTTGTCTGTTCCTGATGTTCTCTTTGTCCCTCAACTATCTATCAATGTTTTAAAAAATGAGCGACTCGTACGAGTCGACTCGCAAGTCAAGGCGAGGCGGCACATGGGTGTTCCAAGTCGTATGAGTCAGGTGAAAAAATTGATACTTATGAGTCTAGAGTCTGAGGCATACGAGTCAACTCGGATACGAGTTAACTCGTTAGAGGCGGGCGAGTCAGCAACAGGGGTATTTTTACCTTCTCTTTTTTTCTATTTTTTTTAACTTTATATTATTATTAGTGGTAATTGGTAAAAAGCCCTAGACAAAACAACAACGACACAACCCTCACAGCCTCACTAATCACTACGCAGCTCAACTTTGTTAACCTCCATTCGCCTCTCTCCCTCCAATCGTCTCTCTCCTCCAATCGTTTCTCTCTCCAATCTCCACTCCATCCCTCTTTACTCAAAGAAGGACCGAAGGAGTTTATCTCCAGGTATTACTCTGTATTTTATTTTTTTTGGAACAAAAGCTTCGGTTTGATTTTTTTTTAAATGTAACCGGTTACTCTGTTTTGTTTGGGTTAGGCTCTGTTTTTTTTTATTTTAACAAATGGTTAATCTGTTTGTTTTTTTTTTTTTTGAAGAAAGGCTCTATTTTTTTTTTATTTTGAACAAAGGCTCTGTTTTTTTCTTTTCAACTGCTTGCTGAAATATTTCACAGATTTCACAGATTTCTTTTCACCTGCTTGCTGAAATATTTCACAGAGCCTCTCTGTTTTTGATGTAGCCGGTTACACTATTTTTTTTAAGTGTTAATAATATAATATTGTATTATTGTTATATAACATTGTTAATATTGTGTAAGATATATTATATATTAAACCTGATATTTTGTAATTGTTATATGAGTATATGACCTGAATTTAAATAGGGACTTGGATGATTCCCTATTTAAATTTAATTAGGAAAACTTGTGTGTGCTACTTATTTTGTACTTGTCATAACTTTTGGGTTCAAGACATTTGTTTTGTGTTGTTTTGTAGGTGTTTGATGATGAATTATGGCACGACTTTGATGTTTTTATTCTAGTTTTTGTTGAACTATTAGTATTATTAATTATTATTGTTAAACTTTGTGTTAGTTTATTATTTTATAATTTTTTATATTTTTTCGTTCCAAAAAAGTTGAGGCTTACGCCTCGTTCCGCCTCGAGGCATACGCCTCGCCTTATTCTAACAAAACGCCTCGAATACGAGTCGCGAATTTTAAAACATTGCTATCTATGCAACTTTTATCTGTTGGACAATTATGTGATCTTGAGCTAATCATTTCATTTGATTCATCTGGTTTTGTTGTGCAGGACTGTTCGACGAGGACATCAGTTGGGACAGGCCATAGAGTTAGATACTTATATGTGACGGACAGATTACAGATCTCTTCTCCCACTGGTTCATCCTTAGTAGCACTTACCCACAATCCCTCCTCATTTATTCCTTAGCATTTTGGATTAGGGCATGTTTCTTTTTCCCGTCTTCAATATATGGTTAATAAAGGGTTGTTAGGACCAGCTACATTAGACAAAAATCCTTCTTGTGTTACTTGTAAATTGGCTAAACAACCAACTCTTCCTTTTAATAATAGTATTACTGTTTCAAACTTTCCTTTTGATCTTGTGCATTTTGATGTCTAGGAAAAAGTCCCTATTACCTTTATAGGTGGGGCATTATATTATGTTGTGTTTATTAATGATTACTCTCGTTACACCTGGACTTATTTACTTGTTCCCGATCGAATTTTAAAAAAATTTACATTGAGTTTGCCACTATGATTAAAACTTAATTTTTTAAAATCATTAAAGTTTTTCGATTCGACTCTAGAGGTGAATATCAGTCTAAAGCATTTCTTGATTTTCTTAAATCTTAAAGGACTCTTTCTCAACTATCTTGTCCTGACACCTCTCAACAAAATGGGGTTGTGGAACGCAAACACCAACACCTTATTAAAACAGCCTGTATTTTACTAGTCTCTTCTTCTGTCCCTTCCGTTTTCTAGGGTGAAGCAATCCATACCTCTGCCTTCCTCATTAATCGCATTCCCTCCGTGGTTACTGGTAGTCTCTCGCCTTTTGAACGCCTATTTAATACCAGGCCTGATTACTCATATCTCTGTGTTTTTGATGCCACCTGTTTTGTGTTTCTTTCAAAATGAGAATACACAAAATTCACACAAAAAAAGGCTATGTGCGTCTTCTTAGGATATGGAGTCCAACAAAAGGGTTATCATTGTTATGATCCAATTGCCAAAAGACTTCATATATCTAGACGTGTCACTTTCTGGGAAAATACCTCATACTATACCCTTTCTAAAAAATTATGTTCCATCCACTGAGCCCTCTCTGCTTGTCGATCCATTTCCTGACTCCTCTACCACTGCGTCTTCTCATCCTTAGTCCACTTCCCTCCCCATTTTTTCTCTTTCTCCAACACCATTACCTACTCCTCCCATTGATTTTGTTTCTGGATGTCCACTTGTTGATAACTCTACGTCCTGTCCTGACTCTATCTGTCACATCGACGGTTCTGTGCCACGACCAATTTGTGATCATTACCCACCAGCCAAGTTATCATATTATCATTGTTATCTCTCTGCCATGTTGTCTCTCCACGAACCTACCTCCTACCGCATTGCTTCCTTAGATCCTCAATGGAAATAGGCTATGGCTAATGAACTTCTTGTTCTCCAGCACACAAAGACATATGATCTCACCACTTTACCTGCAGGACATTCCGTTGTTGGGTGTAAATGGATTTATAAAAAAAAAAACAAAGGCTGATGGTTCTGTTAACTGATACAAAACTTATCTTGTTGCAAAAGGCTTTACTCAAGAGTATGGCATTGATTATGAGAAAACTTTTGCACCCGTCGCTCGTATGACCATAGTTCAAACTCTTATTTCAGTTGCCTCTACCCGACAATGGACCATTCATCAGATGGATGTCAAGAATGCCTTCTTTCATGGCGATCTCTCTGAAGAGGTTTATATGCAATCTTCTCTCGGACTCCCTCATTCTTCTAGGCAAGTCTGCAAACTACGGCGTGCTCTCTGTGGTCTAAAACAAGCACCCGGAGCTTGGTTTGACAAATTCTCCACCGCTGTTCTCGACCATGGATTCTCTTAGAGTGCTTATGGTTCGGCTATGTTCACATCTTCCTTCTCACATGGCATTATTATTCTTCTGATATATGTTGATGATATAATTATCACTGGGGATGATTCGGATGGCATATATTGCCTTAAAGCCTATCTGTGTTCCTATTTCGAAATGAAAGATTTGGGTACTCTTTGCTACTTCTTGGGCATTGAGGTTGATCACTCCTTTACATGGTACTTCCTTTCTTAAGTGAAATATGCTTCTGACATTGTTGACCGCGCTGGATTGACCGACAATAAGATTGTCGATACTCCTCTTGAAATGAATGTCAAGTTTTCTCTTTTCAATGGCACTCCTTTATCTAATCCAACCTTATACCGGCAGCTTATGGGAAATGTCAACTATCTCACCATCACCAGACCAGATATTAGCTATGCTGTCCACATTGTGAATTAGTTCATGTATGCACCATGATCCGTTCACTTTGCTGTTGTTCTTCGTATCATCCGTTATATCAAAGGGACTATATACCAAGGCATGTTTTTCTCGTCTGCTTCTTGACTTATGTTACAAGGGTACTCTGACTGGGCCGGTGATATTACTGATCGCCGATCCACAATCGGCTTCTGCATTTTTCTCGGTGACTCATTTTGTGGAAAAGTACACGTTCTAGTGCTGAGGGTGAATATTGTGCTCTTGCTCATACTACCTCGAAAATCATTTGGCTTTGATGGCTCCTCCAAGATATGGGGATTCCTCTTTCGGATCCTACCTCTCTCTTTTGTGACAATCGGAGTGCTATTCAAGTCACCCAGAATGATGTATTTCACGAATGCACTAAGCGTATTGAAGTTGACTGTCACTTTACTCGCCATCATCTCTCCTAAGGACATATTCAGTTGCCGCACATCTCTTCCATTCTTCAACCAGCTGATCTCTTCACCAAATCACATGTAACTGCTCATTTTCAATTTCTGGTGTCCAAGCTCCGCATGCTTTCCAAGCCATCCTACGCTTGAGGAAGGTGTTAAATTAATATTTTCTTATTTATTCTCCTGTCATTTAGCCTTCTTTTTCTCTTTATTTCCTTATGTATATCTTTCATGGTTTAGGGTTTTCTAGTCTAGATTCTTCTATTCTTATTATAAATAGGGGTTCTCCTTAGAACAATATATACATAAATAAAATTTTCTTCTTCTCTCTCTAAACTTAATGTTATGCACATCACACTTTGTTATGTGAAAAAACAAGTTAAAGAGTTTTTTAAAAAAAAGTCTTAAATCAAACATTTACATGTACTACACCATATTTTAATATTGTTTATGAACAAAATACTGATATTTTTATACATGTATCTTAATTATTTTGTTGTACATTGTAGGGGTAAAATTGATTCGGTAACCAAATCGAATATAACCAATTTTTCAATCATCAATTTTTTTTTCATATACGAAAAATTATCACCGTTATTATAATTGAGAAGGTCCGTTACCGACTTTTCGGTCATTTCGGCATTACCGAAACTTCCTTACATTCAGCGCTTACAATTGTGACCAAGTTATGAATTATTAGTTCTTCTGTTATGTTGTTCTATATCCCAAAACAGAATTTGAAAAACCTTAAGTCCTAGCACAAATCTAAAATGAGGAATCTTACGCCATACATAAAAACTAAGAGAAAATCAATTTATTGAGCGAAAAAAAGATCAATAATTAATTCAAAAGCCTCTTCTGCAGTGATCCGCAAGGCCAACAATAATCTTTACTCAAAAGACCAATGAGTTATAACTTAGATGATGTGACTTTCCACTCTTCACAAGAGTGGACATAATTTGAATTCCGTAAGCGGGCAGTTTAATTAATGGGGTAGTTGATTAATCTCTTAGGGAATGGTGATGTAGGTATGGCAAAACAAATCAGCAAGATGAATGGTGATGGTCTGATGGAGCCAGAGCGAAAACAAGTTTTCGAAGAAGAACTCGAGCTTGGTAGTGATATAGGCTCAAACCCTGTCGGGGTAGTTTTTGTTTGTGGAGTATTACCTCCATTTGTGTAACCTATTATAGTTTCTTAATAAAATTTCATCTCTAGTTCTTGACTAGTTTTTGTTTTTTGTTTTTTTTAAATATATGAATTGAATAAAACAATATCCAGTATTTAAATATCAACTAGTTAAATTTAATTTATACAATTACATATATAATCTTATATATATACATACATAACATAAATGTACAATACATATATATATATATATATATCTACTAAATTTTTGCACACGTGCAATATTTGTGCAATGGTACAACGCAAATAAAAGTGACTTGAGGATTTTTTTTTAAAAAAAGTGGCTCGTGACTCATTGGTTAAACATTTCTCAATACCCTTGCAAGCGTAATTATTATACACCATTTTATAATAATACACCTACACATTGTGTTAGTTATACACTAGTGATTAAAATATCGTGCCCTAAAAAAAAAAAAAAAAAAAACATTTAATTAAGTCTTGCAATTACACGTTACGTATCTTCAAAGTCGTCTGTATTGTTATAAGTTGTGCCACAATTTCAATGTTTCATCTTTATACTTTCTCAATAATTCAATATTTGTATATTGCTTGGCACAACTTAAATTGAATCAAAATAAAAACGTGAATAATGCCTATATTGTCATTGTATTACCCATGAACAGTGTGTTTGATAACATATTAGTTAGAAAAAGATTAAAATCACTATTAAATTTATGACATGTTGAAAAAAGAGATGAGGGATATGGTGAGATTTTTTATTAATTTTTCATTTTTTTTGTGTTCCAAAGATTATAGATTTTGAACATAATTGTGGAAACAGAGGAAAGTTCACAGGATCGCTAAAGATTATATATTATGACCATAACATGCATCAGCCACATAAAATTGAGTTTCATAGCAGAACACCGGCAACTCGTCATCCAGTATAGTAGTCAAACCCAGCACTTTGTGGCTGTGCAACCAGAGGCGGACCCAGGATTCTTCCGAGAGGTGGGCTAATAGTAATAGATAAAAAAAAAAAAAATTAAAATTTTTAAAGTATAATCATATAGCGAGTTATATAAATTTAAGAAGGTTATATAAATTAGTGGGCTTATAATATTTGAGGTGGGTTAAGGGATGGGCTAAAATTTAACAAAGGGGTGGGCTTATATTAATTTTTTTATTTATTTTTAGTAGGATTAGTAGGTTTTTCAAAATTTTACCCTGTGTTGTAGCCTGCTCTGTCTCCCCCTAGTTCCGCCCCTGTGTGCAACGTACACATTCTCAATCACTCTTGCGCGTGTTTGAGTTCGTGCAGATGAAGACTGCATTTGGCCGACTCTAGCCGTGTTTATAGACATTACTTGGTGACAAGTTGCGGAATTTTGTTCAAATTCAGCATGCAACGTCGAAAAAAGAATGTAGGGCTTAAGTTTCTAGGCTTAATGCACATCTTTTTATACTTAATATTCATAACAAACTTTTATAGAAGGAAATTATTCAGTAAATCTTATAAAATTACAAAGTTTTTAGAATGAATTAAAATTCCGTTCCAAAGTTCACCACAAAGGTATGCGTAGTATACTTTATTTTACTTGATTGCTTTTAACATTATAAAATTATATATTGTAAAACTTATTTATATATCATGGGGCATAAGTGAACTTTATTTGTTTTTTCACCATTTTAACATTTACTATGTTATATAAAATATTATTTTTATGAGTATTATATATTATTGTTTAGTACTATGCACAATAATCCAACGTACTTTTATTTGAATTAACTATTTACTATTAAAAATTCTAAAACATAGTAAATATATATATTATTCTCTTATATCTCTATCTCTGACATACTTGGTCACTTACGTACTAAAAAAATATCTACAACATTTTTTTATACTAGACCGATTATATAATTTTCTTATAATTATTAATTGAGTTTTATACTTGCTACTGTTTTTGTTTATTTCTTATTATTTTTATTTCACACTTGGTACAAATTACTCAAGTATTAGTATTTACAAATTCTTTAATAAACTTAGTGATTATTTCAACATTTTTTTGCCACTAAAAGCATTTTTTGGTCGAGTAATCATAGACTCGCGAGATTAGTGAAGGCGAGACTTTTGGTACCCATACTCAAAAATAAATAAATTCCCCTCGTATCACGATTTTGTGTCTATGTTTTCAAATGCAAAGGCTGCAGCACAATCTGATAGGATAACCGGCATGACTGGTGGGACCCATTTCACCAAAATAGGAATGGTGCTATGGAGCTGTTCGCATTGTAGACTAAAGTGTAACGCCCAGAAATGGTACGCAATAATAATTCACGATGGATTGGACAGGCCAAATTCCCCAAGCCATCCATCAAGCTCTTGCTAAATTTGTTAGACATTCAATCGGATTCTATTCCTTCTTTTTAATTTAACTTGATTCTTAGAAATAACTGAGTTTTTATATTTAAACTACCATTAATTTCTATTATATTTCCATTAGGATTCTAATTTAGAAACCTTATAAATCAAATTCTAAATACTAATAATATATTCAATTTATATAAGGATTCTTACAAATATCCGTTTTAATTTTATTATTAACCCCATTATAATTATACTACTAACAGCGTATTGTATTTAGACCATAAAATCTTAAATTATTGTGTATATATACTAAAACTGCTTTAAACTTTTATCCTATACTAATTATTAAATTAAAAGTACCCACAATTAATCAGACATTCAAACCATGATATGACTATTACAGCTAGTCGACCAAAGTGTGTGAATTCAAGAAAGACCAACCAATTTTGGTCTGCTAACGAGCAGAAGATAGTTTAGCTGGAGAAAATAACCACTTATACAAGTGTGAATATATAGAGTTAGAGAGTTGTTATCTTGAAATTGTGTCCAAGACTCCAAGTTTATTTTTTATAGTAATTTTTATGACCCATAAACCTTAATGTAATCTTATTCTACACATGTGAATATGAATAGAAATCCACAGCTAGGGACACAAAAAATTTAATACTTCTCTGCTCACTTCCACACATTCTCCTACTTTTAGCAGAGACCCTATTTCAGTATTGTATTGGATCTTACCATGAAGTGTTAAATGACAGCTACCTTATTAAATGAGCACAAACCAAAACTTCACACTTTTTGGATCTTGAGGAGCCCTTGCTTACGTTATTTGGGTCTAGTTCAACTTGGTTTTTTTTTTTTTTTTTTCTTTTCTTTTTCTCCATAGGCCCAAAATGTGCTAGAGCATCTCCACCAAACTTTTCAAATGACTACACTATAAATTTATTGAAAGGATTTGTTAGCAAAATTTACTCCAATAGAAGTAGTAAAATAGAATCTCCAATTTAAGAAGTTTTTCTCACTCTTCAAACGTACTTTTTAATATTTTATTAATGAAACTTTGTACTAATTTAAAATGACATTATTGGATCTCATTGAAAATGTACATTAATTAAGAAATTAAAAATTAAAATAATAATGTATATATTTGAAGAGGCTTTTAAAATATCACATAAATTAACAAAATCATTTTTATAGAGCCATTTTTAGAGAAGTTATTAATAATCCTCTGCATCTTGAGCCCATATTTTAAAGCAATCTATCTAGACTCGACAACCTCTACTTTCAAGGTAATTATGGCTGCATCAGATATAATGTTCCAACAATTGTACCATATCCATATGTTTTAAAGTTGTATATTTTCTAACAATCGGCTATAACAACACTCATATATATATCATATTATAATATGGAAGAATTAGGCATCTTAATTTTTTTATTATAAACCATTTTTAAAACGTTAAAATTGACTTCTTAACATTTTATTTTTTGAAAACTTTATTATATACCATTTTATAATAATACACCCAAACATTACACGCTAGTGATCACAATATTGTGCCCTATAGATAGAATCACAAAAAATTATTAAAAAAGAAGAAGAAGAAGAAGAAGAAGAAGAAGAAGCTTTAATTAATTCTTGCAATTACCCACCTTACATATCTTCAAAGTCGACCGTATTGTTATAAGATGTGCCACAAATTCAATGTTTAATTTTTTTTTGGCTTTTTCAATAATTCAATATTTACATATTGCTTGGCGCAACTTAAATTGCCCCCAAAATAAAACACATATAGAATATAAAATATAGTAATATCTTCAACAAACAGCACAATTTGGCGTATACTAAAATAAAGCTAAAATCAAAATATACTAAAATAAAGCTAAAATTAAAATATTATATTAAAATATTTAACATCATTTCAATATTTAACAATATAAGTTGAAAAAAGATTAAAATCACTACTAAATTTGTGACATGTTGGAAAAAGAGATGAGAGATACGGTGTGATTTTCTATTACTTTTTTGTTATTTTCGTGATGTACCAAAGATTATATAGTTTGAACATAATGGTGAAACTGAGGAAAGTTCACGGGATAACTAAAGATTATATATTTTGAACATAATGGTGAAAACTGAGGAAAGTTCACGGGATAACTAAAGATTATACATCATGACCATAACTTGCATCAGCCACATAGAATCGAGTTTCATAGCAAGAACACCGGCTACCCATCATCCAGTATAGCAGTCAAACCCAGCACTTTGTGGCTGTGAAATAAAAACACATACACTGATTACGTGCTTTAGCGATTATGAAATCCATTTTCTAAAGTAGAGCATTTTATAAGTTTTCTTTTGCTCTGTTTTTCCCTTTATTTTTCCGCTTTCACTACGTCTTAAATGAGTTAAACTGTAAATTTATCCTTACTGTCATTTTATCTAACGATTTCTCTCTTATTTTGTTAGTTTTATTACTGATCTTCGTGAAAATTGTTTACTAAATTTAAATTGCTATATGTTTTTTATGAATATATTCTTTGATTAAAATCCCTTTTCGCATGCTTGATTGATTGATGTGCAGTTGTTTTTATTTACTTGCAAGTGATTGAGCAGACTAGATTGTGTGATTAATTAAGTTGTTTAAGTTTGTTTATGGATTGATAAACGCTGATCAGCCCAATTTAAGTTTTTTAATCTGTTGTCAACTCTATGTTTCTTTGAGATTTTGTTAGTTCTTTTGTTGATATTTTAATCTTTTAATGTTTTTTTAGCGTATATGCTTTAATTAATACCCTGTTTCGTATTCTTCCGTTGCTTCAAGTTTTTGTTCGTTCCGAACGCCTAGAATGATAATTTCACGTGAAAAGTTTTGAGTCTCATCAACTTATAATTCAGCTTAATTCTCGACATCAATATGTTGTTTTTGTGTTTTATATGTATATGTATGTGACTCCAAGTATATATTTGTTCCTTTACCGAACAGTTCATAATTTGGATTTGAATTTGTATGTGTGTTTGCTTTATCTTAATTCGTCTTTCCCTTTCTCTTTGGAGAAAGACAGAAGGGGCCAGCTTGCGTCAAAATTTATCAATATACTTTTAGGATGTTGTTTAATTTAGCTATGTATCTACAAATTTGATTGTCGAAATCTGATTGTGTTTGAGTAGATTTCTTGGGCTTCCTTGCTCTTGAGAATTATTGAATACTAGTAGATCATTCATCTAAAGTTTAATTTGGCCTGATCAATGCTTGATTTGATATAATTTCAGCTCTCTCTGTGCTAATATTGAAGTACTAGTAGTTCATTCATCTAAAGTTTAATGTGGCGATGTCTCTTAGAAAAGAGCTTATTTTCTTGGTCTTACAGTTCTGTGATGAGGAAGACCTCAAGAAAACTGCTCACGTGTGAGTTTTCCTACTTTCTTTCTCAAGATTTTGAATTTTCCGTGTTTCTTATTTACTTGTCTTTGTTTTCTCATATAGGTTTGAGGAGGAAACAGGTATTTTCTTTGACATGATGCATTTTGAGAACTTGGTGCTTGGTGGTAATTTGGATGAGGCCGAAAGATATCTTTTGTGTTTCATCGGAATCCACGATGATAAAATTTCGATCAAGATTTATTTTGAAATTAGGAAGCAGAAGTTTCTCGAGGCACTTGATCAGTAAGCAGATATTCCAATCCAATGATTTTATATATATGTGTCTATGTTTCATAGTTTTGTCATTTTATGCAGTTGACATTCTAAGTGTTGATATTTGGTGAGAGTGATGATCGTGTAAAGGCTTTAGATATTCCTTCGAAAGATCTAAAAGTTTTCGCCACGTCAAATGAGGAGTTATACAAGATGACTCTGCTTCTTACATTACGTGATTTCAGGTAAGAAATTTTCTCTAGGTGCTTGTTTGATTCTAATTTGTTGTAATTCACATGCTAAATGTCATTATTCATCTCAAGAGTTTGAATTACAGGATGCTAATTCCTTATGTTCAAACATAAACATTAACAGTTCTTTTCTCATGATCTTTTGGGTGAGATTTGACTATTCTCACAACTTGAAATTAGAATTTGTTTTCACCACATATATATAGCCTTGCAAGATCTCAAGGCCAGATGAATGAAATGATTTATTGATCGCGGTACTTTGAAATCTATGACTTTCAAATATTTTAATAAAATTTAATTTTTTCAAAGAAAACTCAAAAGCTCAAGACAGTCGAGCACAAAAGTTAGTACTCTCACGTGAGCTAATTTGTTTATGCGGAATCAACAGAACCCATAACTCATTCACCTTGTGTGGAGATATAATGTCTGCTAGAAAACTCATGATGGAAGAGCTCAAGAGTATCATTGAGGCGTACCCCCCTTTCCAGCAAAAACTAAAATTTCCTAAAATCAATAGGTCAAGGTTACGGCATCTCATTAACCAGAGGTACTTTTTTGCTATTTTTTTCAACTTCCGGTTTGATTTGGTGTGAATTTTTTTCACTCAAGTGAGAAGTATATTCACCCTGTAATAAATGCGGCCATTACTAAGAGCATCCACGATAGTTCAAATATGTAGGATAAGTGGAAAGGTTTGTCATATAATACTGCGTTATATTAGGCGAAGGATAAACTTAAGTTTGAACTATCCTTATAATACAGACAACTGATATTTGTATGTTCCAAATGGACAATTGATATCTGTTATGCTCAACCATTATCCAGAAATCTATTATGTACTACATACCATACACAAATTAGACTGATGTGGATGCTCTAATGCTATTCTCTAGCTACATTTTTAACTTGTGTTAAGTTTGATACTATGGTTAACTCGTATATTTTGTAATCTGACAGCTTAAATTTGCAGCATATTAATTGCATTTATCCTCGGACAGATCGTGAGATGAAAACCCTTTTTATTGATCATCAATGCCAACTACCTGATCATTCACATGGACAATCCACTGAGAACAACCCATTGGTAATATCCTTAGAAAGTTTTGTTGGTCTTTCTTTTCACATATCCCCCCTCCACTAAAGATTATCGCTTTATATGATCTAGCAATTCAGATTTTAATTTTTTTAGAATGCTTGTTTTTGTACTTAGCCTTCCAAAGACACATCTGCATTAGTATCACCTTTCTCTGGAATGTCAAATTTTAATCCATCGCGTACTGAAACTCTATCCCCAATTTCTGATGGAGTGCTCAATCCCCAATTTCTAACCAATCCAGGTAGTGTTTCTTATTCTTTTTAGCATATGTTTGATTGCCCTTTTTCCAGTGACAATACCGAAGAAAATATTATTTTCATCTATAGTGGTTTTGATTGCATTATACCCTTAAGAAGCTTGTTTCCATGGTACAACTTATATTATCAAATTTGTTGCCCAAGGAATCCAATGACCGCCTCTTCCTTTGTCTTTTATTTCTATGTATTTTTTCATGTAAAACAACTCCTAGGAATTCCATTCCTTCATATAAACCAATCCAATGCACCCTTGATGGCTCTCGAGTCTTGAGGCTTTGGTTGAGCTTGTTTATTTCACTAATGTTGTGGATGAATTGCCTTTTGCTAGATGTGACTTCTGATAGTACCAAGGAAACTGACAGCACAGCTGAAACAAGGTCCGTGGGGATGTTGAATGAGGTAAAATGGATTGATTACTATTGAACGAGGGCATGGTGGAATTTCCATTTCATTTTGCTTCTCATTTCGATTATATTTTAATTGGCAAAACACACACACACACACTCTCTCTCTCTCTCTCTCTCTTAATTTTCATCATATAACCAATTCTTCATTGATATGGTGTCCCCGAGTTTGTGTAGGCGGCATCAGCTAGCACTTTCCCCAATTAAAGTCATAATTCTGAATTAACCATCCTTGATGACTTTCCCAAGACTGTTGGATGGAACTTGGAACCGGGATCTTTTTCGACAATAGTGGATTTCCACCCTATTCAACAGAACCTTCTGCTAGGTTTGGATTTTATTGACCAACATTTTCATTCATAAAAGGTCATTTTCTGTGATAATTACTTGTAGTATTACGATGCGGAAGTAACTCTGTGAGCATTTCTTAATGTAATTCCTTAGTTGGAACCGATATTGGTGGCTTTGAGTTATGGGAAATTATCTCTGAGCAGAAGTTACTTTCAAGAGAACATAAGGTTTGGAAGGCAAAAGATCTTTCAATGAAATTTTTGGTATAACACCCTTTCTTAAATACGCTGTTTAGCTATACAAATAGCTCATTTTGTATTCTCAAGGATATGATCTGATAAATACATATATACACATATTGAACTATATTCAGGAGGTTTTGGTCGAAGATCAATGTATCCAAGTTAACCGTATATTGTGGAGCCCAGATGGTTCTCTCTTTGGTAAGTGAACAAATATAACAGCAGAAATTATTTTTCAGTATATTTTGATTAATTTTTAAATTTTTTTTTTGTTTTTTCTTTTTAACCCAATCTCAATTTTTGACTAAACAGGGAATGCGTATTCAAAACACATTGTGCATTTATATTCCTACCATAGTGACGACAATAATATTGATATTCAATTAGAGGTGGGTTTCTTATAGTTGTCTCTCCTTATATATATAATTTTTCTGTTTTTATTTTTTTCACTGTTAAAAAACCGCTTCTAATACTGAATTTCCCTGTCTAGATTGAAGCTCATGTTGACGGTGTTAATGATCTTGTGTTCTTTAAACCAAATGAGCAACATTATGTCATAACGTGCGGTGATGACAAGCTTATCAAGGTTAGATTCACACTTTAAAACACCCTAAGTACACATTAACATTAGCGTGTGCCTTTAGGTACGCATCAAAATTTCCCCCTTTTTAGGTGACATCTAAATCATCTACCTTTGTTTATGTAAGGTGTGGGATGTCACTACCGGTGTCAAGCAATATGTTTTCGAAGGTCACGAGGCCCCGATTTATTCAATGTGCTCTCATGTGAGCAACGGAATTCATGTAACTCAATTTACTTTAGTAAAAAGATATTCTTATTAGTTTTATCAATTAGATAATCATAATAGATGTATTAATGAGTTATAAATTCTCAGAATGTACAACCATCAATGCATATGGTATTAATTACCAATTTTGCTACCTTTTCTGTCTTTATACAATTAATCTAGTTATTTCATGTACATTTATTATTATGTGCCTCAGTTTTTATTTTCAACATCAACAAATGGAGAGATAAAAGTATGGTTATATGACAATTTGGGATGTAGAGTTTCATATGATGCCTCGGGACTCTCTTGCACAAGAATGACTCATTCTGCCGATGGTAAAAGGTGAATCACTAGACCTTTTGTACCATTTCGATGGCTTTTGTGTGTTAGAACTTAAAATTTAGAATCAACATTTTTAGGCTTTTTTCATGTGGGACCAATAAAGAAGGAGTAACGAACATTGTCGAATGGTGCGAGAGTGAAGGTCATGTGTTGAGGACCTTTCTAGGACATTCCAAATGTTGTTCAGGTGTTGTGCAGTCTGGCACAAGTAAGAATAAGTTTTTGGCTGCTGGTGATGAACATTTAATCAAAGTTTGGGATATGAATAATGTTGAACTTCTTGCAACTATTGATGCAGATGGAGAATTGGTGTCGTAAGTGCTTTATCAGGCATTTTTACTTTGCCCCCCATTTTAAAATACAAAATTAGATTTAACCTCCTATTTTTATAATAGTTAGACATTTCCACCATTTTTATGTAATTGTTTGACATTCCCCTGCATGGAGGGGGTAAAAGCTAACGATTATGAAAACAAGGGCGTCACTTTAATTTTTGAGAAACAAGAAAGTTTCATTAAACCAAAGAGTCAAAGACTATAGGGAGGTTACTGTGATTATCCCAGCTAAAAATTATCAAATTAAGTAATGGGCTATTTTTACATTGCCCCCTATTCTTCATCTGAAATTTGATGACCCCCTTGTTTTCATAATCGTTAGCTTTCACCCCCTACATGCAGGAATGTCAAACAATTACATAAAAATGGTGGGAATGTCTAACTATTATAAAAATAGGGGGTTAAATCTAATTTTGTATTTTAAAATGGGTGGCAAAGAAAAAATGCCTGATAAAGCACTTACGACCAATTCTCCATCTGCATCAATAGTTGCAAGAAGTTCAACATTATTCATATCCCAAACTTTGATTAAATGTTCATCACCAACAGCCAAAAACTTATTCTTGCTTGTGCCAAACTGCAAAACACCTGAAGAACATTTGGAAAGTCCTAGATAGGTCCTCAACACATGACCTTCACTCTCGTTCCATTCGACAATGTTCGTTACTCCTTTATTGGTCCCACATGAAAAAAGCCTAAAAATGTTGATTATAAATTTTAAGTTTTAACACACAAAAGCCATCGAAATGGTACAAAAGGTCTAGTGATTCACCTTTTACCATCGGCAGAATAAGTTATTCTTGTGCAAGAGAGTCCCGGGGCATCATATGAAACTCTATATCCCAAATTCTCATATAACCATACTTTTATCTCTCCATTTGTTAATGTTGAAAATAGAAACTGAGGCACATAATAATAAATGTACATGAAATAACTAGATTAATTGTATAAAGACAGAAAAGGCAGCAAAATAACTAGATTAATAAGAATATCTTTTTACTAAAGTAAATTAAGTGAGGTCCTTACATGAATTCCGTTGCTCACATGAGAGCATATTGAATAAATTGGGGCCTCGTGACCTTCAAAAACATATTGCTTGACACCGGTAGTGACATCCCACACCTTACATAAACAAAGGTAGATGATTTAGATGTCACCTAAAAAGGGGAAATTTTGATGCGTACCTAAAGGCACACGCTAATGTTAATGTGTACTTAGGGTGTTTTAAAGTGTGAATCTAACCCTGATAAACTTGTCATAACCGCACGTTATGACATAAAGTTGCTCATTTGGTTTGGATAATGCAAGATCATTGACACCGCCAACATGAGCTTCAATCTGGACATGGAAATTCAGTATTAGAAGCGATTTTTTAACAGTGAAAAAATAAAAACAGAAAAATTATATATATAAGGAGAGACAACTATAAGAAACCTACCTCTAATTGAATATCAATATTATTGTCGTCACTATGGTAGGAATATAAATGCACAATGTGTTTTGAATACGCAACCCCTGTTTAGTCAAAAATTGAGTTTGGGTTAAAAACAAAAAAAAAAAAAAAAAAATTAATTAATCAAAATAAACTAAAAAATAATTTATGCTCTTATATTTGTTGACTTTCCAAAGAGAGAACCATCTGGGCTCTATAATATACGGTTAACTTGGATACATTGATCTTCGACCAAAACCTCCTGAATATAGTTCAATATGTGTATATATGTATTTATCAGATGAAGACTGCATTTGGCCGACTCTATCCGAGTTTATAGACTTTACTTGGTGACAAGTTGTAGAATTTTGTTCAAATTCAGCATGCAACGTCGAAAAAAGAATGTAGGGCTTAAGTTTCTAGGCTTAATGCACATCTTTTTATACTTAGTATTCATAACAAACTTTCATAGAAATAAATTATTTAGTAAATCTTATAAAATTACAAAGCTTTTAGAATGAATTAAAATTTCGTTCCAAAGTTCACCACAAAGGTACGCCTAGTACACTCTATTTTACTTGATCGCTTTTAACATTATAAATTTATATATTCTAAAACTTATTTATATATCATGGGGCGTAAGTGAACTTTATTTGTTTTTTCACCATTTTAACATTTACTATGTTATATAAAATAACATTTGTATGAGTATTATATATTCTTGTTTAGTACTATGCACAATAATCCAACGTACTTTTATTTGAATTAACTATTTACTATTAACAATTCTAAAACATAGTAAATATATATATTATTCTCTTATATCTCTATCTCTGAGATGCTTACTTGGTTACTGACGTACTAAAAGAATATCTACAACATTTTTCTATACTAGACCGATTATATAATTTTCTTATAATTATTAATTGAGTTTTATGCTTGCTAATGTTTTTGTTTATTTCTTATTATTTTTATTTCACACTTGGTACAAATTATTCAAGTATTAGTATTTACAAATTCTTTAATAAATTTAGTGATTATTTCTACATTTTTTTGCAACTAAAAACATTTTCTGGTCGAGTAATCATAGACTCGTGAGATTAGTGAAGGCGGGACTTCTGAATCCCATAGTTAAAAATAAATAAATTCCCCTCGTATCACATTTTCGACGGGTCTATGTTTCCAAATGCAAAGGCTGCAGCACAATCTGATAGGATAACCAGCATCACTAGTGGGTCCCATCTCACCGAAATAGGAATGGTGCTACGGAGCTGTTTGTATTGTAGACTAAAGCGTAACGCAAAGAAATGGTACACAATAATTCACGGTGGATTGGACATATCCTATACGAATTATTAAATTAGAAGTACGCACAATTAATCAGACATTCAAACCATAATATGACTTTTATAGTTGGTCGATCAAAGTGTGTGAATTTAAAAAAAGATCAACCAATTTTGATCTGCCAACGAGCACAAGATAGTTAAGCCGGAGAAAATAACCACTTATACAAGTGTGAATATATAAGATTAGAAACAATTGTTATCTAGAAGTTGTCTCCAAGACTCTAAGTTTATTTTTTATAGTAATTTTTATGACCCATAAACGTTAATGTAATCTTATCCTACACATGTGAATACGAATAGAAATCCTAGGGACACAAAAAACTTAATACTTCTCTCTATGTTCACATCCACACATTCTCCTTCTACTTTTAGCAAGGACCCTATTTAATATTGTATTGGATCTTACCATGAAGTGTTAAATGACAACTACCTTATTGAATGAGCACAAACCAAAACTTCACTCTTTTTGGATCTTGAGGAGCCCTTGCTTACGTTATTTGGGTCAAGTTCAACTTTTTTTTTTTCCTTTTCTCTCTTAGGCCCCAAATGTGCTACAACATCTCCATCAAATTTTTTGAAGGACTAAACTGTAAATTTATTAAAAAGATTTATTAGCAAAATTTACTTCAACAAACGTAGCAAAATAGAATCTCCAATTTGAACAGTTTTTCTCACTCTTCAAATATTAAGAGTGATGAAAGAACTCTTCAAACATACTTTTTAATATTTTATTAATGGAACTTTGTACTAATTTAAAATGACATTATTGAATCTCATTAAAAATGTACATTAATTAAGAAATTAAAAATTAAAATAATAATATTTATATTTGAAGAGGCTCTTTAAAATATCACATAAATTAACAAAATCATTTTTATAGAGCCATTTTTAAAGACGTTATTAATACTCCAGTATAGTAGTCAAACCCAGCACTTTGTGGCTGTGAAATAAAAACACATACACTGATTACATGCTTTAGCTATTATGAAATCCATTTTCTAAAGTAGAGCATTTTATAAATTTTCTTTTGCTCTGTTTTTCCCTTTATTTTTCCTCTTTCACTACGTCTTAAATGAGTTAAACTGTAAATTTATCGTTACTGTCATTTTATTTAACGATTTCTCTCTTATTTTGTTAGTTTTATTAATGATCTTCGTGAAAATTGTTTGCTAAATTTAAATTGCTATATGTTTTTTATGAATATATTCTTTGATTAAAATCCCATTTTGCATGCTTGATTGATTGATGTGCAGTTGTTTTTATTTACTTGCAAGTGATTGAGCAGACTAGATTGTGTGATTAATTAAGTTGTTAGTTTGTTTATGGATTGATAAATGCTGATCAGTCCAATTTAAGTTTTTTAATCTGTTGTTAACTCTATGTTTCTTTGTGATTTTGTTAGTTCTTTTGATGATATTTTAATCTTTTGATGTTTTTTTAGCGTATATGCTTTAATTAAAACCCTGTTTCGTATTCTTCGGTTGCTTCATGTTTTTGTTCGTTCCTAACACCTAGAATGATAATTTTAAGTTAAAAGTTTTGAGTCTCATCAACTTATAATTTAGCTTAATTCTCGACATCAATATGTTGTTTTTGCGTTTTATATGTATATGATTGTGACTCCAAGTATATATTTGTTCCTTTACCAAACAGTTCATAATTTGGATTTGAATTTGTATGTGTGTTTGCTCTATCTTAATTTGTCTTTCCCTTTCCCTTTGGAGAAAGACAGAAGGGGCCAGTTTGCATCAAAATTTATCAATATACTTTTAGGATGTTGTTTAATTTAGCTATGTATCCACAAATTTGATTGTCGAAATCTGATTGTGTTTGAGTAGATTTCTTGGGCTTCCTTGCTCTTGGTTGACTTGAATTTTATTAATTGAGAATTATTGAAGTACTAGTGGATCATTCATCTAAAGTTTAATTTGGCTTGATCGATGCTTGATTTAATATAATTTCAGCTCTCTCTGTGCTAATATTGAAGTACTAGTAGATCATTCATCTAAAGTTTAATATGGCAATGTCTCTTAGAAAAGAGCTTATTTTCTTGATCTTACAGTTCTGTGATGAGGAAGACCTCAAGAAAACTGCTCACGTGTGAGTTTTCCTACTTTCTTTCTCAAGATTTTGAATTTTCCGTGTTTCTTATTTACTTGTCTTTGTTTTCTCATATAGGTTTGAGGAGGAAACAGGTATTTTCTTTGACATGATGCATTTTGAGAACTTGGTGCTTGGTGGTAATTTGGATGAGGCCGAAAGATATCTTTTGTGTTTCATCGGAATCCACGATGATAAAATTTCGATCAAGATTTATTTTGAAATTAGGAAGCAGAAGTTTCTCGAGGCACTTGATCAGTGAGCAGATATTCCAATCCAATGATTTTATATATGTTTTATCATTTTATGCAGTTGACATTCTAAGTGTTGATATTTGGTGACAGTGATGATCGTGTAAAGGCTTTAGATATTCTTTTGAAAGATCTAAAAGTTTTCACCTCATCAAATGAGGTGCTATACAAGGAGATGACTCTGCTTCTTACATTACGTGATTTTAGGTAAGAAGTTTGCTCTAGGTGCTTGTTTGATTCTAATTCGTTGTAATTCACATGCTAAATGTCATTATTCATCTCAAGAGTTTGAATTACAGGATGCTAATTCCTTATGTTCAAACATAAACATTAACAGTTCTTTTCTCATGATCTTTTGGGTGAGATTTGACTATTCTCACAACTTGAAATTAGAATTTGTTTTCACCACATATATATAGCCTTGCAAGATCTCAAGGCCAGATGAATGAAATGATTTATTGATCGCGGTACTTTGAAATCTATGACTTTCAAATATTTTAATAAAATTTAATTTTTTCAAAGAAAACTCAAAAGCTCAAGACAGTCGAGCACAAAAGTTAGTACTCTCACGTGAGCTAATTTGTTTATGCGGAATCAACAGAACCCATAACTCATTCACCTTGTGTGGAGATATAATGTCTGCTAGAAAACTCATGATGGAAGAGCTCAAGAGTATCATTGAGGCGTACCCCCCTTTCCAGCAAAAACTAAAATTTCCTAAAATCAATAGGTCAAGGTTACGGCATCTCATTAACCAGAGGTACTTTTTTGCTATTTTTTTCAACTTCCGGTTTGATTTGGTGTGAATTTTTTTCACTCAAGTGAGAAGTATATTCACCCTGTAATAAATGCGGCCATTACTAAGAGCATCCACGATAGTTCAAATATGTAGGATAAGTGGAAAGGTTTGTCATATAATACTGCGTTATATTAGGCGAAGGATAAACTTAAGTTTGAACTATCCTTATAATACAGACAACTGATATTTGTATGTTCCAAATGGACAATTGATATCTGTTATGCTCAACCATTATCCAGAAATCTATTATGTACTACATACCATACACAAATTAGACTGATGTGGATGCTCTAATGCTATTCTCTAGCTACATTTTTAACTTGTGTTAAGTTTGATACTATGGTTAACTCGTATATTTTGTAATCTGACAGCTTAAATTTGCAGCATATTAATTGCATTTATCCTCGGACAGATCGTGAGATGAAAACCCTTTTTATTGATCATCAATGCCAACTACCTGATCATTCACATGGACAATCCACTGAGAACAACCCATTGGTAATATCCTTAGAAAGTTTTGTTGGTCTTTCTTTTCACATATCCCCCCTCCACTAAAGATTATCGCTTTATATGATCTAGCAATTCAGATTTTAATTTTTTTAGAATGCTTGTTTTTGTACTTAGCCTTCCAAAGACACATCTGCATTAGTATCACCTTTCTCTGGAATGTCAAATTTTAATCCATCGCGTACTGAAACTCTATCCCCAATTTCTGATGGAGTGCTCAATCCCCAATTTCTAACCAATCCAGGTAGTGTTTCTTATTCTTTTTAGCATATGTTTGATTGCCCTTTTTCCAGTGACAATACCGAAGAAAATACTGTTTTCATCTATAGTGGTTTTGATTGCATTATACCTTTAAGAAGCTAGTTTCCATGGTACAACTTATATTATCAAATTTGTCGCCCAAGAAATCCAATGACCACCTCTTCCTTTGTCTTTTATTTCTATGTATTTTTTCATGTAAAACAACTCCTAGGAATTCCATTCCTTCATATAAACCAATCCAATGCACCCTTGATGGCTCTCGAGTCTTGAGGCTTTGGTTGGGCTTGTTTATTTCACTAATGTTGTGGATGAATTGCCTTTTGCTAGATGTGACTTCTGATAGTACCAAGGAAACTGACAGCACAGTTGAAACAAGGTCCGTGGGGTTGTTGAATGAGGTAAAATGGATTGATTACTTTTGAACGAGGGCATGGTGGAATTTCCATTTCATTTTGCTTCTCATTTCGATTATCTTTTAATTGGCAAAACACACACTCTCTCTCTCTCTCTTAATTTTCATCATATAACCGATTCTTCATTGCTACGGTGTCCTTGAGTTTGTTTAGGCGGCATCAGCTAGCATTTTCCCCAATCAAAGTCATAATTCTGAATTAAACATCCTTGATGACTTTCCTAAGACTGTTGGATGGAACTTGGAACCGGGATCTTCTCCGACAACAGTGGATTTCCACCCTATTCAACAGAACCTTCTGCTAGGTTTGGATTTTATTGACCAACATTTTCATTCATAAAAGGTCATTTTCTGTGATAATTACTTGTAGTATTATGATGCGGAAGTAACTCTGTGAGCATTTCTTAATGTAATTCCTTAGTTGGAACCGATATTGGTGGCTTTGAGTTATGGGAAATTATCTCTGAGCAGAAGTTACTTTCAAGAGAACATAAGGTTTGGAAGGCAAAAGATCTTTCAATGAAATTTTTGGTATAACACCCTTTCTTAAATACGCTGTTTAGCTATACAAATAGCTCATTTTGTATTCTCAAGGATATGATCTGATAAATACATATATACACATATTGAACTATATTCAGGAGGTTTTGGTCGAAGATCAATGTATCCAAGTTAACCGTATATTGTGGAGCCCAGATGGTTCTCTCTTTGGTAAGTGAACAAATATAACAGCAGAAATTATTTTTCAGTATATTTTGATTAATTTTTAAATTTTTTTTTTGTTTTTTCTTTTTAACCCAATCTCAATTTTTGACTAAACAGGGAATGCGTATTCAAAACACATTGTGCATTTATATTCCTACCATAGTGACGACAATAATATTGATATTCAATTAGAGGTGGGTTTCTTATAGTTGTCTCTCCTTATATATATAATTTTGCTGTTTTTATTTTTTCACTGTTAAAAAATCGCTTCTAATACTGAATTTCCATGTCCAGATTGAAGCTCATGTTGGCGGTGTCAATGATCTTGCATTATCCAAACCAAATGAGCAACTTTATGTCATAACGTGCGGTGATGACAAGTTTATCAGGGTTAGATTCGCACTTTAAAACACCCTAAGTACACATTAACATTAGCGTGTGCCTTTAGGTACGCATCAAAATTTCCCCTTTTTAGGTGACATCTAAATCATCTACCTTTGTTTATGTAAGGTGTGGGATGTCACTACCGGTGTCAAGCAAGATGTTTTCGAAGGTCACGAGGCCCCGATTTATTCAATGTGCTCTCATGTGAGCAACGGAATTCATGTACGGACCTCACTCAATTTACTTTAGTAAAAAGATATTCTTATTAGTTTTATCAATTAGATAATCATAATAGATGCATTAATGAGTTATAAATTCTCAGAATGTACAACCATCAACGCATATGGTATTAATTACCAATTTTGCTACCTTTTCTGTCTTAATACAATTAATCTAGTTATTTCATGTACATTTATTATTATGTGCCTCAGTTTCTATTTTCAACATCAACAAATGGAGAGATAAAAGTATGGTTATATGACAATTTGGGATGTAGAGTTTCATATGATGCCTCGGGACTCTCTTGCACAAGAATGACTCATTCTGCCGATGGTAAAAGGTGAATCACTAGACCTTTTGTACCATTTCGATGGCTTTTGTGTGTTAGAACTTAAAATTTAGAATCAACATATTTAGGCTTTTTTCATGTGGGACCAATAAAGAAGGAGTAACGAACATTGTCGAATGGTGCGAGAGTGAAGGTCATGTGTTGAGGACCTTTCTAGGACATTCCAAATGTTGTTCAGGTGTTGTGCAGTCTGGCACAAGTAAGAATAAGTTTTTGGCTGCTAGTGATGAACATTTAATCAAAGTTTGGGATATGAATAATGTTGAACTTCTTGCAACTATTGACGCAGATGGAGAATTGGTGTCGTAAGTGCTTTATCAGGCATTTTTACTTTGCCCCCCGTTTTAAAATACAAAATTAGATTTAACCTCCTATTTTTATAATAGTTAGACATTTCCACCATTTTTATGTAATTGTTTGACATTCCCCTGCATGGAGGGGGTAAAAGCTAACGATTATGAAAACAAGGGTGTCACTTTAATTTTTGAGAAACAAGAAAGTTTCATTAAACCAAAGAGTCAAAGACTATAGGGAGGTTACTGTGATTATCCCAGCTAAAAATTATCAAATTAAGTAATGGGCTATTTTTACATTGCCCCCTATTCTTCATCTGAAATTTGATGACCCCCTTGTTTTCATAATCGTTAGCTTTCACCCCCTACATGCAGGAATGTCAAAGAATTACATAAAAATGGTGGGAATGTCTAACTATTATAAAAATAGGGGGTTAAATCTAATTTTGTATTTTAAAATGGGTGGCAAAGAAAAAATGCCTGATAAAGCACTTACGACCAATTCTCCATCTGCATCAATAGTTGCAAGAAGTTCAACATTATTCATATCCCAAACTTTGATTAAATGTTCGTCACCAACAGCCAAAAACTTATTCTTGCTTGTGCCAAACTGCACAACACCTGAAGAACATTTGGAAAGTCCTAGATAGGTCCTCAACACATGACCTTCACTCTCGTTCCATTCGACAATGTTCGTTACTCCTTTATTGGTCCCACATGAAAAAAGCCTAAAAATGTTGATTATAAATTTTAAGTTTTAACACACAAAAGCCATCGAAATGGTACAAAAGGTCTAGTGATTCACCTTTTACCATCGGCAGAATAAGTTATTCTTGTGCAAGAGAGTCCCGGGGCATCATATGAAACTCTATATCCCAAATTCTCATATAACCATACTTTTATCTCTCCATTTGTTGATGTTGAAAATAGAAACTGAGGCACATAATAATAAATGTACATGAAATAACTAGATTAATTGTATAAAGACAGAAAAGGCAGCAAAATAACTAGATTAATAAGAATATCTTTTTACTAAAGTAAATTAAGTGAGGTCCTTACATGAATTCCGTTGCTCACATGAGAGCATATTGAATAAACTGGGGCCTCGTGACCTTCAAAAACATATTGCTTGACACCGGTAGTGACATCCCACACCTTACATAAACAAAGGTAGATGATTTAGATGTCACCTAAAAAGGGGAAATTTTGATGCGTACCTAAAGGCACACGCTAATGTTAATGTGTACTTAGGGTGTTTTAAAGTGCGAATCTAACCCTGATAAACTTGTCATCACCGCACGTTATGACATAAAGTTGCTCATTTGGTTTGGATAATGCAAGATCATTGACACCGCCAACATGAGCTTCAATCTGGACATGGAAATTCAGTATTAGAAGCGATTTTTTAACAGTGAAAAAATAAAAACAACAAAATTATATATATAAGGAGAGACAACTATAAGAAACCTACCTCTAATTGAATATCAATATTATTGTCGTCACTATGGTAGGAATATAAATGCACAATGTGTTTTGAATACGCAGCCCCTGTTTAGTCAAAAATTGAGTTTGGGTTAAAAACAAAAAACAAAAAAAAAAATTAATTAATCAAAATATACTAAAAAATAATTTATGCTCTTATATTTGTTGACTTACCAAAGAGAGAACCATCTGGGCTCTATAATATACGGTTAACTTGGATACATTGATCTTCGACCAAAACCTCCTGAATATAGTTCAATATGTGTATATATATGTATTTATCAGATGAAGACTGCATTTGGCCGACTCTATCCGAGTTTATAGACTTTACTTGGTGACAAGTTGTAGAATTTTGTTCAAATTCAGCATGCAACGTCGAAAAAAGAATGTAGGGCTTAAGTTTTTAGGCTTAATGCACATCTTTTTATACTTAGTATTCATAACAAACTTTCATAGAAATAAATTATTTAGTAAATCTTATAAAATTACAAAGCTTTTAGAATGAATTAAAATTTCGTTCCAAAGTTCACCACAAAGGTACGCCTAGTACACTCTATTTTACTTGATCGCTTTTAACATTATAAATTTATATATTCTAAAACTTATTTATATATCATGGGGCGTAAGTGAACTTTATCTGTTTTTTCACCATTTTAACATTTACTATGTTATATAAAATAACATTTGTATGAGTATTATATATTCTTGTTTAGTACTATGCACAATAATCCAACGTACTTTTATTTGAATTAACTATTTACTATTAACAATTCTAAAACATAGTAAATATATATATATTATTCTCTTATATCTCTATCTCTGAGATACTTACTTGGTTACTGACCTACTAAAAGAATATCTACAACATTTTTCTATACTAGACCGATTATATAATTTTCTTATAATTATTAATTGAGTTTTATGCTTGCTAATGTTTTTTTTTATTTCTTATTATTTTTATTTCACACTTGGTACAAATTTTTCAAGTATTAGTATTTACAAATTCTTTAATAAATTTAGTGATTATTTCAACATTTTTTTGCAACTAAAAACATTTTCTGGTCGAGTAATCATAGACTCGTGAGATTAGTGAAGGCGGGACTTCTGAATCCCATAGTTAAAAATAAATAAATTCCCCTCGTATCACATTTTCGACGGGTCTATGTTTCCAAATGCAAAGGCTGCAGCACAATCTGATAGGATAACCAGCATCACTAGTGGGTCCCATCTCACCGAAATAGGAATGGTGCTACGGAGCTGTTTGTATTGTAGACTAAAGCGTAACGCAAAGAAATGGTACACAATAATTCACGGTGGATTGGACATATCCTATACTAATTATTAAATTAGAAGTACGCACAATTAATCAGACATTCAAACCATAATATGACTTTTATAGTTGGTCGATCAAAGTGTGTGAATTTAAAAAAGATCAACCAATTTTGACCTGTCAACGAGCAGAAGATAGTTAAGCCGGAGAAAATAACCACTTATACAAGTGTGAATATATAAGGTTAGAAACAGTTGTTATCTAGAAGTTGTGTCCAAGACTCTAAGTTTATTTTTTATAGTAATTTTTATGACCCATAAACGTTAATGTAATCTTATCCTACACATGTGAATACGAATAGAAATCCTAGGGACACAAAAAACTTAATACTTCTCTCTATGTTCACATCCACACACTCTCCTTCTACTTTTAGCAAGGACCCTATTTAATATTGTATTGGATCTTACCATGAAGTGTTAAATGACAACTACCTTATTGAATGAGCACAAACCAAAACTTCACTCTTTTTGGATCTTGAGGAGCCCTTGCTTACCTTATTTGGGTCAAGTTCAACTTTTTTTTTTTCCTTTTCTCTCTTAGGCCCCAAATGTGCTACAGCATCTCCATCAAATTTTTTGAAGGACTAAACTGTAAATTTATTAAAAAAAATTATTAGCAAAATTTACTTCAACAAAAGTAGCAAAATAGAATCTCCAATTTGAACAGTTTTTCTCACTCTTCAAATATTAAGAGTGATGAAAGAACTCTTCAAACATACTTTTTAATATTTTATTAATGAAACTTTGTACTAATTTAAAATGACATTATTGAATCTCATTAAAAATGTACATTAATTAAGAAATTAAAAATTAAAATAATAATATTTATATTTGAAGAGGCTCTTTAAAATATCACATAAATTAACAAAATCATTTTTATAGAGCCATTTTTAAAGACGTTATTAATACTCCAGTATAGTAGTCAAACCCAGCACTTTGTGGCTGTGAAATAAAAACACATACACTGATTACATGCTTTAGCTATTATGAAATCCATTTTCTAAAGTAGAGCATTTTATAAATTTTCTTTTGCTCTGTTTTTCCCTTTATTTTTCCTCTTTCACTACGTCTTAAATGAGTTAAACTGTAAATTTATCGTTACTGTCATTTTATTTAACGATTTCTCTCTTATTTTGTTAGTTTTATTAATGATCTTCGTGAAAATTGTTTTCTAAATTTAAATTGCTATATGTTTTTTATGAATATATTCTTTGATTAAAATCCCATTTTGCATGCTTGATTGATTGATGTGCAGTTGTTTTTATTTACTTGCAAGTGATTGAGCAGACTAGATTGTGTGATTAATTAAGTTGTTTAAGTTTGTTTATGGATTGATAAATGCTGATCAGTCCAATTTAAGTTTTTTAATCTGTTGTTAACTCTATGTTTCTTTGTGATTTTGTTAGTTCTTTTGATGATATTTTAATCTTTTGATGTTTTTTTAGCGTATATGCTTTAATTAAAACCCTGTTTCGTATTCTTCGGTTGCTTCATGTTTTTGTTCGTTCCTAACACCTAGAATGATAATTTTAAGTTAAAAGTTTTGAGTCTCATCAACTTATAATTTAGCTTAATTCTCGACATCAATATGTTGTTTTTGCGTTTTATATGTATATCATTGTGACTCCAAGTATATATTTGTTCCTTTACCAAACAGTTCATAATTTGGATTTGAATTTGTATGTGTGTTTGCTTTATCTTAATTTGTCTTTCCCTTTCCCTTTGGAGAAAGACAGAAGGGGCCAGTTTGCATCAAAATTTATCAATATACTTTTACGATGTTGTTTAATTTAGCTATGTATCCACAAATTTGATTGTCGAAATCTGATTGTGTTTGAGTAGATTTCTTGGGCTTCCTTGCTCTTGGTTGACTTGAATTTTGTTAATTGAGAATTATTGAAGTACTAGTGGATCATTCATCTAAAGTTTAATTTGGCTTGATCGATGCTTGATTTGATATAATTTCAGCTCTCTCTGTGCTAATATTGAAGTACTAGTAGATCATTCTGTTAAAGTTATTATTTATTTATTTCATGTTTGTTTCCTTATTGGATTAGTTTTCCTTTTCCTTTCCTTTTCCTTGTTAGATTAGGTTTTTCTTTTGTCTTGTTTAGCTCTATAAATAGAGCCCCTTTCTTATGTAATTTATTCATTCAATAAGATATATAGTTTCTCTTTTCTCTAAACCTAACATGGTATCAGAGGAAGGTTGAATCACCACCACCAGCCACCAGCCGCAACCATCACCAATCAGATCCGCACCGTCTTATCAATAAATATATCTATCAAACCTCGATAAATACAACATCAAAACCTTCGTCTTCCAAAGACGATTCCAACGCCGCAAGAATCACCTCGAAAAACCCATCCACGCGCCCTCACGCGCCACGAGTGTGAAACACGGTACGTCCCGCAGAAACCACGCGCCGCCGCCGTTACCGTCAGTCAAATCGCCGTTAAAGTTAACGGCGTTAGTACTTTTCCGTTAAAGTTAACGGCGTCAGGCCGTCTCCGTTACCGTTAACGTCCGTTAACGCCGTTAGCATTCCGTCAACGCCGTCAGCTTTTCCGTCAACGCCGTTAGCCGTCCGTTAACGCCGTCAGTCAACCGTCAGTTAGTCAACTCAGACCGGTTCAGCCAACAGTTTTTTGCCCGGTTTTGCTATTTTTTGATCGGTTTTCAGCTAACTCAGACCGGTTCCCTAGGTTTTTGACCGTTCCAGACGCAACTGCAGTCTCCGTTTCTCCAGATTCAGTCTTCAAGTTACAAAACCAGATCCAGTGCACTCCTTTTACCACCGTTTGCTTATTTTTTTGACCGGTTCTCTGACAACCACGACTGGTTCCCGAGGTTTTCAAGCATTCTGAACACAACCGCAGTCTCCGTCTCTCCAAATTCAATCTCTAAGATACCAAATCAGGTCAAGTGCACTAATTCTTACACTGTTTGCTTAATTCTTGTTCAGTTTTATGTTATGAAAACCTCAGAAATTCCTATCACCATCAAATTGGATGGAAACAATTATAATCACTGGTCTATCTTGTTCCGAAATTTCATGAAAGGAAAGGGCCTCTGGGATTATGTTAATGGCAAAGCAACTTGTCCTGCTGAAACCGATGAAAAGTATGCTGATTGGGATATTAATAACAACAAAATTTTAACATGGATTGCCAACACTGTCATTCCATCGATTAGTCTTCAGCTTGGAAAGTATGATACCGCAAAGAAAGCTTGGGATTTCTTAGCACACAGATATGTTCAAACCAATTTTGCCAAGAAATATAAACTTGAACAAGATATACGTGGGCTACTACAACAACCAGGTCAATCCGTGTCTGATTTTCACTCTAGCATGTGCGTTATCTGGGATCAATTGGAACTCATGGAACCTCCATGGACAACAGACTTTGGTTTATGGGAAACCTTTCGTGAAGAAACGCGACTTGTACAATTTCTCATGGTATTACGGGATGAATTTGAACCGATCAGGGCATCTATTCTTCATCGCAAGCCCCTCCCCTCTGTTGAATCAGCATTAACAGAATTAATTACTGAAGAAACTCGCAAGGGTATCACTCCGAATATTTCATCAGTTTTTGTTGCACCACCGGCCTCGAATACCTCGTATGTTGCATCTCCTCGCCCGCAGAATCAGAATTACCGACCACCTCACAATACCTTTTCACCACACCCTCATCAGACATCATATCGCCCTCCTCATAATACCCAAACGGCACCACCCCGAGATTTTTCCCAGGTTCAATGTAACTACTGCAAGGGTTTTGGGCATGTAGTCAAGAATTGTCCCTCTCCTACATCTCGGTACATGCGGGGTCTACAAAATTCAACTGGATCGTCTGCTGCCGTACTTGCTCCACCATCTCCCCAAACCGGTAATAATCATACCATTGCCTCTGCCTTTTCAGTCTCATCAGGTACATCTTCTTCTCCTTGGTTCCTTGATTCCGGAGCATCAAACCACATGACTTTTGATCCTACACACTTTGACTCATTCAGTCTCATGCATTCATCTCCCAAAATTCACACAGCTGATGGTTCTGTTATTACTGCTAGTCACATTGGTTCCATTAAAAACACTCCTAACTTGTCTATTCTTGATGTCTTCTTTGTCCCTCAACTTTCAATGCAACTGTTATCTGTCGGGCAATTATGTGATCTTGGGCTAATCATTATATTTCATTCATTGGGTTTTATTGTGCAGGACCGCTCAACGGGCAAGCAAGTTGGGACAGGCCATAGAGTTGGCCGCTTATATGTTACAGACACACTTCACATTCCCCCTACAACCAATACATCCTTAACAGCATCTACCACACACCCATCATCATTTTGGCACTCTCGATTAGGACATGTTTCTTTTTCTCGTCTTAAATATATGATTAATCAAGGGTTGTTAGGACCAGTTACATTAGATAAAGATTTTCCTTGTGTCGCTTGTAAACTGGCCAAACAACCAGCTCTACCTTTTAATAATAGTACTACAGTTTCATCTTCTCCTTTTGATCTTGTGCATTCTGATGTGTGGGGTAAAGCTCCTATTGCTTCTATGGGGGGTGCCTTATATTATGTGATTTTTGTTGATGATTACTCTCGCTATAGTTGGACTTATTTGCTTCACTCACGTTCCGATTTTCTTAAAATTTATATTGAATTTGCCACCATGATTAAAACTCAGTTTTCTAAAACTATCAAACTTTTTCGTTCTGATTCCGGAGGCGAATATCTGTCCAAACCCTTCCTTGACTTTCTCAAATCTCAAGGGACTCTTCCTCAATTATCCTGTCCTGACACTCCACAACAAAATGGCATTGCAGAACGTAAACACCGTCATCTTGTCGAAACTGCCCGTACTCTCCTTGTGTCGTCCTCTGTCCCTTCCACTTTTTGGGGGGAAGCCATCCATACTTCTATATTCATTATAAACCGCATTCCCTCTCTTGTTACAAATGGTATTTCTCCCTTTGAGCGTCTTTATGAAACTCGTCCTGATTATTCCGAACTTCGTGTCTTTGGATCTACCTGTTTTGTATTACTTCCCAAAAGAGAGCGTACCAAACTCACACCAAAAACCTCTATGTGTGTTTTCTTAGGATATGTAATTCAACAAAAGGGTTATCGCTGCTATGATCCCATTGCCAAAAGACTTCGCATTTCTCGACATGTTACCTTTTGGGAAAATACTCCATATTACACTCTGGCCCAAAATACCACCTTATCCACTGAACCTGCGCTACCTGTTGATCCATTCCCCGAGTCCTCGCCAATAGAAGCCTCTCACCTTTCACCCACTCCAGTATCTGTCCCTGATCCAGTACCGGCTAACCCCATTCCCTTAGTGTCTGATAGCTCCACTGCTGACAACTCTATGTCTTGCCCTGACTCTGCATGTCCCGACAGCGATCCTCCACTTCGACCAACTCGAGATCGTCGGCCGCCAGCTAAGTTATCAGATTATCACTTTTTTCTTTTCGCCCTGCTGTCCCTACATGAGCCATCCTCTTATCGCGAAGCATCCACCGATCCTCTTTGGCAACAAGCTATGGCTGATGAACTTGCTGCCTTAAAGCAAACCAATACATGGGACCTTGTTCCCTTACCTGCTAGAAAATCTGTTGTTGGGAGCAAATGGGTATACAAGATTAAAACCAACGCCGATGGTTCTGTTGATCGTTACAAAGCTCGTCTCGTTGCAAAAGGTTTTACACAAGAATATGGTATTGATTATGAAGAAACTTTCGCTCCCGTAGCTCGTATGACCACAGCTCGCACACTTATTTTAGTTGCTTCTATCCGTAAGTGGGCGATTCACCAGATGGATGTCAAAAATGCTTTCCTTCACGGCGACCTATCCGAAGAAGTATATATGCAGCCTCCTAATGGGCTACCTCACTCTCCTGGACAAGTCTGTAAATTTCGTCGTGCTCTCTATGGTCTTAAGCAAGCACCCAGAGCCTGGTTTGAAAAGTTCTCCACAGCCGTTATTCACCATGGTTTTTCACAGAGTGCTCATGATTCAGCAATGTTTACATGTTCCTCTCCACAAGGCATTGTTGTTCTTCTCATTTATGTCGATGATATGATTATCACTGGGGATGATTTCGATGGAATATGCAAGCTCAAGACCTATCTGTGCTCTTGTTTTGAAATGAAAGATCTGGGAATTCTTCGCTACTTCCTTGGTATTGAGGTTGATCGTTTGTCTACTGGTTACTATCTTTCTCAAGTAAAATACGCTTTCGACATTGTTCAGCGAGCTAGTTTAACTGACAACAAGATTGCCGATACACCCCTTGAATTGAATGTCAAACTCTGTGCTTCTGACGGGACTTTGCTACCAAATCCGACTTTATATCGCCAACTTGTTGGCAGTCTCAACTATCTCACCATCACACGGCCGGATATTAGTTACGCTGTTCATATTGTAAGCCAATTTATGTCTGCTCCACGCTCTGTTCATTTTGCTGCTGTTCTCCGCATCATTCGGTACCTTAAAGGGACACTATTACAAGGATTACATTTTTCATCCACTTCTAGTCTTGAGTTACAAGGATATTCCGACTCCGATTGGGCGGGTGATATAACTGATCGCCGGTCTACAACAGGATTCTGTGTTTTTCTAGGTGACTCTCTCATCGCGTGGAAAAGTAAGAAACAAACTGTGATTGCTCGTTCTAGTGCTGAAGCTGAGTATCGCGCCCATGCCCATGCAACTTCTGAAATTGTTTGGCTTCGCTAGTTACTTAAAGATATGGGAATTGACGTTCTTACTCCTACGCCGTTATTTTGTGACAGTCAGAGTGCCATTCAGATAGCCCATAATGATGTTTTTCATGAACGTACCAAGCATATTGAGGTTGACTGCCACTTTGTTCGACATCACTACACTCATGGCACTATTCGCTTGCCTTTCGTCTCGTCTGAGTATCAACTTGCTGATCTGTTTACCAAGACTCATGTGACCGCCCGTTTTCACTTTCTCGTTTCCAAACTCCGAATGCTTTCTAAGCCTTCTTGAGTTTGAGGGGGGGTGTTAAAGTTATTATTTATTTATTTCATGTTTGTTTCCTTATTGGATTAGTCTTCCTTTTCCTTTCCTTTTCCTTGTTAGATTAGGTTTTTCTTTTGTCTTGTTTAGCTCTATAAATAGAGCCCCTTTCTTATGTAATTTATTCATTCAATAAGATATATAGTTTCTCTTTTCTCTAAACCTAACACATTCATCTAAAGTTTAATATGGCAATGTCTCTTAGAAAAGAGCTTATTCTCTTGATCTTACAGTTCTGTGATGAGGAAGACCTCAAGAAAACTGCTCACGTGTGAGTTTTCCTACTTTCTTTCTCAAGATTTTGAATTTTCCGTGTTTCTTATTTACTTGTCTTTGTTTTCTCATATAGGTTTGAGGAGGAAACAGGTATTTTCTTTGACATGATGCATTTTGAGAACTTGGTGCTTGGTGGTAATTTGGATGAGGCCGAAAGATATCTTTTGTGTTTCATCGGAATCCACGATGATAAAATTTCGATCAAGATTTATTTTGAAATTAGGAAGCAGAAGTTTCTCGAGGCACTTGATCAGTGAGCAGATATTCCAATCCAATGATTTTATATATGTTTTATCATTTTATGCAGTTGACATTCTAAGTGTTGATATTTGGTGACAGTGATGATCGTGTAAAGGCTTTAGATATTCTTTTGAAAGATCTAAAAGTTTTCACCTCATCAAATGAGGTGCTATACAAGGAGATGACTCTGCTTCTTACATTACGTGATTTTAGGTAAGAAGTTTGCTCTAGGTGCTTGTTTGATTCTAATTCGTTGTAATTCACATGCTAAATGTCATTATTCATCTCAAGAGTTTGAATTACAGGATGCTAATTCCTTATGTTCAAACATAAACATTAACAGTTCTTTTCTCATGATCTTTTGGGTGAGATTTGACTATTCTCACAACTTGAAATTAGAATTTGTTTTCACCACATATATATAGCCTTGCAAGATCTCAAGGCCAGATGAATGAAATGATTTATTGATCGCGGTACTTTGAAATCTATGACTTTCAAATATTTTAATAAAATTTAATTTTTTCAAAGAAAACTCAAAAGCTCAAGACAGTCGAGCACAAAAGTTAGTACTCTCACGTGAGCTAATTTGTTTATGCGGAATCAACAGAACCCATAACTCATTCACCTTGTGTGGAGATATAATGTCTGCTAGAAAACTCATGATGGAAGAGCTCAAGAGTATCATTGAGGCGTACCCCCCTTTCCAGCAAAAACTAAAATTTCCTAAAATCAATAGGTCAAGGTTACGGCATCTCATTAACCAGAGGTACTTTTTTGCTATTTTTTTCAACTTCCGGTTTGATTTGGTGTGAATTTTTTTCACTCAAGTGAGAAGTATATTCACCCTGTAATAAATGCGGCCATTACTAAGAGCATCAACGATAGTTCAAATATATAGGATAAGTGGAAAGGTTTGTCATATAATACTGCGTTGTATTAGGCAAAGGATAAACTTAAGTTTGAACTATCCTTATAATACAGACAACTGATGTTTTTATGCTTCAAACGGACAGCTGATATTTGTTTGGAACCCACTATACAGACATCTTTTGTCCGTTTCAATCTAGTCGGACAAGAGAAATTTGCTTTGGTGTGTTCAACTATTATTCGGAAATCTATTATGTACTACTTACTGTACACGAACTTAACTGATGTGGATTCTCTAATGCTATTATTCTCGAATTGCATGTTTAACTAAAGTGTTAAGTTTGATACAGTGGTTAACTCGTATATTTTGTAATATGACAGCTTCAATTTGCAACATATTAATTGCACTTATCCTCGGACATATCCTGAGATAAAAACCCTTTTTATTGATCATGAATGCCAACTGCCTGATCATTCACATGGGCAATCCATTGAGAACAACCCATTGGTAATATCCTCAGAAAATTTTGTTAGTCTTCGTTTTCACATATCCCCCCTCCACTAAAGACTATCGTTTTATATGATCTAATAATTCAGATTTTAATTTTCTTAGAATGCTTGTTTTTGTATTTAGCCTTCCAAAGATACATCTGAATTAGTATCACCTATTTCTGGAACGTCAACCGTTAATCCATCACATACTGAAACTCTATCCACAAATTCTGATGGACCGCTCAATCCCCAATTTCCAACCAACCCAGGTAGCGTTTCTTATTTTTTTTAAGAGTGTTTTATTACCCTTTTTTCCAGTGACAATACCGAAGATTTATACTGTTTTCATCTTTAGTGGTTTTGATTGCATTATACCTTTAAGAAGCTAATTTCCATGGTACTGATAAATTTAGAAACAGAGAGAGAAATAAGAGAGAAATGTATATATGCTGTGTATATTTCTATATATACTGGAAATTAGAGAAAGGAAAACAAACATAATGAATACAATTACATAATTAAAGGAATTTAAAGAACAAACATAATAAATACAACTACATAATTAAAGAAGTTAAAGGACATAGAGAGTGGGAATAAGGGAACAAAATGCATAGAGAGGAATCTCTTTTAACAGGTACAACTTATAATGTTTATGTTTTAACATAAGGAATTAGCATCTTGAAATGAATTATGACATTTAGTATGTGAATTACAACAAATTCGAATCAAACAAGCACCTAGTGCAAATTTCTTACCTGAAATCATCTAATGGAAGAAACCAAGTCATCTTGTTGTACAGCTCCTCATTTGATGAGGCAAAAACTTTTAGATCTTTCAGAAGAATATTTAAAGCCTTTACACGATCGTCAATGTCACCAAATATCAACACTTACAAAGTCAACTGCATAAAGTGATAAAACTGTGAAAAATACACACATACATATATATAATCATTGGATTAGAATACGTGCTTACTGATCCAGTGCCTCGAGAAACTTCTGCTTCCTAATTTCAAAATAAATCTTGATCAAAAATTTATGGTCCTAGATTCCGATGAAACCCAAAAGATATCTTTCAGCCTCATCCCAACTACCACCAAGCACCAAGTTCTGAAAATGCATCATGTCGAAGAAAATACCTGTTTCCTCCTCAAGCCTATATGAGAAAACAAAGAAATGTGAATAAGAAACACTGAAAATTTCGAAATCTTTAGAAAGAAAGTAGGAAAAGTCACATGTGAGTAGTTTTTTTTGAGGTCTTCCTCATTACAGAACTCTAAGATCAAGAAAATAAGCTCTTTTCTAAGAGACATCCCCACAATAGCCCTTTCTTGCCTCCAAAACCCTCAAAATTGCTATAAATTAGCATGGAGAGAACCGAAATTTTTTCAAATCAAGCATTGATCAGGCCAAATTAAACTTTAGATAAATGTTCTACTAGTATTTCAATAATTCTCAATTAATCAAATTCAAGTCAACCAAGAGCAAGTAAGCCCGAGAAATCTACTCAAACCCAATCAGATTTAAACATTCAAATTTGTGGATACATAGCTAAATTAAAAATCATCCTAAAAGTATATTGTTGAATTTAGATGCAAACTAACCCTTTCTTTCTTTCTCTAGTGAACCAAAGAGAAAGGGAAAGACGAATTAGGATAAAGCAAACACACATACAAATTCAAATCTAAATTATGAACTGTTCGGTAAAGGAACAAATATGTACTTGGAGTCACAAAAATATACATATAAAACACCAAAACAACATATTGAAAACCTAAGTGCTCGTTTGGTTCGAGTTTTAGTTCGTTTACGGAATCTTAAATTGGTAAATTCAAACTAAGAGTCTTCTGTAATTTATGTCGAGAAGCTGAATTATAAGTTGATGAGGCTCAAACTTTTCACGTGAAATTACCATTTCAGGAGTCAAGAACGAACAAAAACTTGAAGCAAGCGAATGAGGCTCAAACTTTTCACGTGAAATTACCATTTCAGGAGTTAGGAACGAACAAAAACTTGAAGCAAGCGAAGAGTAAATTCAATTGATCAAGCACTGAGTAATCCAGAATAAAACTTAAGCCACTTAACTAATGAAATAATCTAGTCTGATAAATCACCTGCACGACCTATTGGTGAATCCAGTTTGGTAAAGTAAACACAAATGCACATCAAGAATACAAAAACAGGGTTTTAATCAAAGCATATATGCTACAAAAACAAATTTACTAAACCCTTTTTACAAATATCATCAAAAGGACTAACAAGATCACAGAGAAACATAATGTTAACAACAGATTAAAAAACTTAAAATGGACTGATCAAACATTAATCAATCCATAAACAAACTTAAACATAATTAATCACACAATCTAGCCTGCTCAGTCACTTGCAAGTAAATAAAATCAACTGCGCATCAATCAATCAAGCATGCAAAATGGGGTTTTAATCAAATAATATATTCATCAAAAACACATACCAATTTAAATTTAGTAAACAATTTTCACGAAGATCATCAATAAAACTAACAAAATAAGAGAGAAATCGTTAAATAAAATGACAGAAGGATAAATTTACAGTTTAACTCATTTAAGAGAATGTGAAAGGGGAAAATAAAGGGAAAAACAGAGCAAATAGAGCAAAAGAAAATTTATAAAATGCTCTACTTTAGAAAATGGATTTCATAATAGCTAAAGCAAGTAATCAGTGTTTGTGTTTATTTTATTTTATTTTTGTAAAAGGAATGAAACATGGAATATAGTGCCATCAATGATAGTTCCATTCCTTCATTCTCCGTTGATCTCATGTTAAAGATCCCATGCTCTTCCCAAACATAAAGAATCAAAAACATAGGAATTTGGAGCATTAAATAACAACCCAGATTAACTAAACACTCTATTTTGAAAAAAAGCATAGCCTAAAATATGTACCCCCTTGTTGGAGTACTTTTTCCATCCAAGGGCAACTTCCAAATCTCAAGTTGGATACATTATTTTGCATTGAAAAGTAATCGTGATCAAGAACGGACGAGGGGTGTTGGCTGCCGCTGCTTAAATTTTGCTGTGTTTTTCCCGACTTAGTAAAGCTCAGGGAGTCTATTGAAATTACGCAATAATATAGGGAAAAGCTATATAATTTTGAAAATGTTTGTAAGAGCTTCATGGAGGGAGAGTAGGGGTGATTTCAGTTTCGGTCGGGGTAAAAATTGGGGCACCCCAAACCCTCCCCAAGCCTTACGGTTCAGTTTCGATTTTTGTACCTATGAAATCCAAATTTTCCCCAAATTATTTAGTTTCAGTCCGGTTCGGTCTCATTTGGTTTTTTTGTATTGTTAAAACTTTAGTTAAAAATTGCAATAAAATTAAAAAAAAGCACTAAATGACATTACTTAACTTGTGTTCCATACCGCATACTAATCCTCCTAATTTGGAAGCTAATTAACTTGACTTTCGTTTTGATGAGACTTCTATGATAACAATATAGATTCACTTAAAAGGTACTGCAAAAGAAATATATAATGTTACATATATTTATTTTAAGCATTACTTTAAGTAATTATTTGTAAATGTAAATAGTTCATAAGCTTAGATCATTTATAACATAAATTTTGTAAGAAAGCTTCCTTTTTTTTCCCAACGTATTTTAAGATAACTTAAGTTAGTAAAAAATACAAATTTCAAAAGATTTGATTTTTTCAGTCCAATTCAGGTACCTCGAACACCTAACCCATACCGACCCGAGTCAATCGGTTTCGGTTTTAGTTTTTTATTTCGGTTTCAATTTTTTTTGGTTCGGAAAATTTGAGATCGCAATCGATCAGTTCAATTCGTTTGTTCCATTCGGTTTTCGGATTTCTAACAACACATTTAAGGGAGAGCGTTCGAGGGGCTTATGTGCGAGCGAGTGCATAAGTAGAAGGGCATGTTTTGTATTCGTTAAAAAATGATTCAAATATATTTATTATTCAGCATATTTCGAGGGTCCCTGTCGTCTTTAGAGTTTGAAGTTATGTTCTTAGCTTAGGGTCTTTTTTTCTAAGCTTAGGCCAGTTTGATAATAACATAAAAAAAGAAAATAAAAATAATTGATTTTTGTGAGAAGTTAGAAATTAAGTTGAGACATGCGGGAAGATATCTTCTTATTTTGTTACATTTTTTCATAACAGAATTTTCTTTGGTGGTTGAGGAACAAAAAAATTCTATAAAAAGTAATGAAGGATGTAAGATATCTACTCATAAAATAAGCATGATACGGAGAGTATCTGATTACGTGACTTAACTTATTTTTTGACTTTTTACTCAAATCAAGTATTTTTATTTTCCTTTTTCACATTGTTATCAAACGAAGCCTTAGGATACAAAATTTTCCACTCAGATCCCAAGAATTGTTGCTTTCTATGTGAGATTTTTATCCCTAAACTATTTTTATATTTTATTTTGAATATTCAAATTTAGGATTTTTTTTTTGTTTTATTTGGATTTTGAGACTTATTAGACTATTAAATATTGAGATTACATATTAGATTGTTAAATATTGAGATTAAGAAGTTAATATTTTGATTTTGACCTTATTTTAGTGTGTGTAAAAAATTACCACTACCCGAACCCAGGGACCATATTCAAATTATTATTAAAAAGAATTATGTAATAACGAAAAAATATATTTAAATAATATAATATCAATACAAATTCATGTAAAATAGTCCTAATTATACAATAAAATACACAATTAATCCAAATAATAAAAGTATCGAATGCTCAAAATAATGAATGTAAATTGATGCATTTTTGCTATAATAATAATAATAATAATAATAATAATAATAATAATAATAATAATAATAATAATAATAATAATAATAATAATATAGATTATTATAGAAATTATTATAACAGTAGAGATATGGTATTAATTCTTATAGTATTAAGTGCATTATTATTATAATGGCCATTATTATGGCCATTATTATAACAATTAATTCTCAAACTCATTTGTTACATTCACAGAATTTCATTTCACTACAAAACTAAAAATAAAGATTTATGTCTTATATCAATTAAATTTTCTTTAACTAAAAAAATACAGATATATATGTGAAGCGCTTAAATGCTATAAGTTTAATAATTTAATTAATAACACTAAATGCTATAAGTTTAATATATGGTCGTATAAAAAGGAAAAAATTAATACAATTGACACAAACATTAATTATAACTAAAATTGATCAAATTATATAGGGTCATGTTAACTTATACCCTAAGGCCTCGTTTGATTCGGGTATTAAAAAGTAGGATGAGATTATTAATATCACTTTTTTTATAATACCTTGTCTGGTTCGCACAAATGTGCTAAGATTATTAATATCGGGACTAACTTAATACTACTATTTGTGGTATAATTTAATATCAGGAAGGTGGTATTGTTTATCTAGGATTAAGAAAAAAAGAACCTTATATTTTCAAAAATGCTATTACTACTATAATATTTTCAAAAATGCCACCACCACCACCACTGCTACTATAATAATAATAATAATAATAATAATAATAATAATAATAATAATAATAATAATAATAATAATAATAATATCTTTTTTTTTGTTATTCCAAAATATAATCCTGTATAAAAGTTATAGAATTAAACATGGTATTAACATCAGTATGGGATATCCCAATATTAATACTGCATGAATCAAACAGGGTATTGGTATATTAATAACAGGATTAATAGTCATGTGCTATTAATATTGGTATTATTAATCCCACTGACCCTAATACCTGAATCAAACGAAGCCTAAGAGCACATGTTAAGTACCCATTTTTGAAAATAATTACCTCTCAACTTGCATTAAATATGACACATATTTTCATACAAAATTTCATTATTTCATTTATAGTAACTTTAACATGTGCCATCGGGGCACATGTTATCATTTTCCAATTATATATATGTATATATATTTATTTAAAATTTTCTCATATGTATCAGTCTGTATGTATTGGTACCTGGACACGCGTGCTTTTTTATTTTGCTAAATGAAGAATAATAAATACTTCCACATGGTATTTCATCCCAACTTCTTGTCATCACAAAAATAATAGTTCAATTTCCATCACCCCTAAATTTAAGTAGTGATTCATTCATTATCCATAAAACAATCTATATACAACAATTTACAAGTTTAGAAAAATATGCCTACAAAAAGTTAGTAAATGAGAAGTATTAATTAAATACCTTAACTTTTTGGCTTATTGTACTTTGGAGCACGAGTTTGATGATGTTGTACTTAGGGGAGTTAACACCAATCCAAAAATCGACTAAACGGACTGAACGAATATGTAAAATCTTGAACTAAAAAAAATCAAAACCGAAAATGAGAAAACTAAACCAAAACCGAATAATTTAATTCGGGTTCGGGGCTAACTAGTTTAAAACCGAACTAAACGAACCGAATTATGTATAAGAAAATAAAAGATCATGTTAATATATACTCTAAGAACACACGTTAAGTAAATTATAGTACAAAAAAATGGACTTTTATAAGAATATGTTCTTTATTAATTGCATGTTGTGATTTTTTTTTTTTTTTAAAAAGTAATTAATGTGTGCCCTTATTATTGAATTAACTACATGATAATAATTATTTTGATGGTAAGATAATTCATCTATTTAACATGTTTTATTCTTATAAATGTACAAATAAAATAATAATTAAATAGGGAACATGATTTTTATATGTTTGTTCCTATTTCTTGAAGATCATGACTTTAATTTGAACCTGAATCAATCTTATATTATTATTAGAGTCCTATTGTCACGTTAAATTGGTTTAAAATATATATATATATATATATATGTCAAAACTTAATCGAAAAGTTTAATTTGAGTTTGGCTTTAGAAAATTTTAAAATTAAAACCGAATTAAATCAAAACTAAATTTTTACATTTAATTTGAATTTAAAATACTTTAATTTTTATTTTGACCGAAAGTGAAAACACTTCTAGTTGTACCGAAGACAAATGAAAAATGCACAAGCTTAATGCTTTAGGCGTGTTCAACACTTCTACCTACCTATCTTTTTCTCACAACCATCACTTTCTCTCTCAAAATTAAGTAGAGTCTTTTTGTCACACACAATCTTCTCTCAAAGTAGCATTTCTTTGTCACACACAATCTGTTTATGTCCTATAGTGGGCATTTAGAAAAAAAATAAAAATAATCATTCTACCTTTCTCACAAATGTCTCTCTCTCTCAAAAGTAGCATCTATTTGCATACATAATTTGTTTATTTTCTTTAGTGAGCATTTTGAAAAAAATAAAATAAAAAATAAAAAAGATATATGAAATCCACCAAGCACCAATTGTAATTCCATTAGGATCATTTATTATCCCCACAACACACACCATATTAATATTTTGTAATACGGTGGTTCTATTGTATAATTTTCATAATAATTATAATTTTATAATAAGATGTTTTTATTGTATAATTAAAAATAAGTATGATATTTGTGATTGAGAAGCCTCAATGCAACGATGACTAATGCGATACTTGTGTAACATAAAAATCCTGGATACCAAACTTCAGGAACCACATTTTTAAGAAAGTAAGGACCGCAAGCTTTAAACAAAACATAGAATAAGCGTTGTATCAAAAAAAAAATGTTCAAATACAAGGAAGAAGAAGGATCCTAATTTTTTATTACCAAATTTCATTATAAAATTTATCTATTTACCTTTAAAATAGTTGATATGTATTTAAAGACTAAAACATTGATGCTCTTAAAATCATTTCCAATAATATATACATATATTCTTTTTTTGGTTACAGTACATGAATATATATATACAAATAGAATTCCTCAAGATAGGAATTCTTCGCATTCTCCACGATGAGAATTTTCTCCAATTCCCTTTCCCCACGAAGGGAAATAACTTTTACCGCGCATTTCCCACGAAAGGAAAATTTGTATCCACATATTCCCCACGATGTGAATCTTCTCTTTTCCAAACATAGGAATTTCTTCCTAAGCACCAATCCCCATGAAGGGATACATCATAAGACAAAAATCTTTTTTTCACTTCTCCCTAGGAATGAGAAACCTTTGAAGCACCTCTCCACAAAAATTATTTGGACTCAACGAAATGTCAAAACTCCTTACATGATTGACCGCAAAGTCCTATACGGTGAGGGTAGTGTGCCACTAAGGGTAGCGCGCCACTGAGGGTAGGCGGAAAGGAAAAGATTGATGTATCGTATCGCTTGGTCGAAAGGAAAGGGGCGGTCGTGGATTGCATCACCTGAAATACGACGAAATTCATGTGACAAAAAGGGCATATTTTGATTCAAGTGTCAGCGCATTGTGATTCACCCGAGAGTCGTGAATTGTTGTCTTCTTATCATCCCAAAATTCTTGCAATCAAGAATTCTGGGACGAGAGGGTCTATGAACATCCCAATCCACGACTCTCGTGTAAACACTGCTTTTCTTAAAACGAGCATATTGCATTTGAGTCCTGCCGCACCCCAATCCCTAACCGCACGCCCCAGCCGTACCCCCTGCGGCTACCCCCCTGCGGTTGGCCTCTTTTGGAGCGTTTTTGGCGAAAAGTTTCTTATAAATAGGACCCTTAGGGTCTCATTTAGGGGCATCAACACTGACTAGTGTTTTTAGTAAGGTGAAGTTCTGCCAAAATTGTTAAAGAATCTTTTCTTTAAGAGAGAAAGTTAGTGAGAGAAGGTTTTAGAGAGAGAAAGTCTAGAGAGAAAGCTCTAGAGAGAAAAAATTCTAGAGAGAGAATGAGCAATCAAGGCAAGGCTCTTATTTCTTCTTCAAGCGCTTCAGGTACGTCTTTCTACAATCTTTTTGAATTTCAATACTGTATTTAAATATCAGTTTTAATACAGAAAATTAGATAACTTGCAAAGAAGTCCACTGTTTTCAAAATAAATTCTTTCTAAATTTTACAAGAAAACTAAAATCCGTTTTGACACGTTTTCAAAACAAAACTAAAAAGACAAAAACAGTTTTCAAACAAACGGAACTACGAGACTCTAATTTCATTCTACGAATGAATATGTAGGCGCTCGCAAAGCTCGAGTCTGATTTCAGAATACTATTTTAATAAAATTTATCCAGAAAGGACTATTATGAAAATGCAATTCAAACTACTTGCAAGATATCTAAAATATGAATTAAATACATGATCTGTTAAGAGACCGAAAGGGCGAATTGGATGCCTAGCACCTTCCCAATTCGTAATGTAGTTCCCGAACCCTAGCAAAATAATATTTTTCAATGAATCTCTGGTTTTAACGTATGAAAGATAATTTGTTTCGAATTGTCCTTCGTACAATCTTTTGTTTGTTTTCTTGCAAAACAAACTGGCGACTCTACAAAACACGTTTTTCCTTTAAAACAAAGAAAACGGAGAATAAGGATTTCCCTCTCTCAGGAGTCGGAGGTCCAGATTCTCACAGTTGGGGTGCACGAAATTTGGCTCGAAGAGCCCATGAGAAAGACTAAAAACTAAACTAAAATATATTTTTTTTACAGTGGTCATTCAATAAATAGTAATTTATGCTTTATATTGTATTATATTACAGATTTTAATGTATAAATTTTGTTTTTTAAATAGTTCTTAAATTTTTCTTTTTTATAATTGAGAGCCAAAGCTTCGGGAGAAAAATCATTAGAGAAAATTAATTCTATTAATTTGTCATTAGATAAATTAAGAGAATAATTGTGCTGTTGGCATGTAGTGCCAGAAGAAAGGACCTGGCCTAGGTTAGAAGACCAGTAGTCCAAAAGAGGAACAGTGGGTTAATTGCAAGGGAAGTTTATTATTAATAAGTTGGTTTAAAATTAAAATGGAAGTCTCAACAAAAGAGGAATAGTGGGTTGCAAGGGAAGTTCATTAATGGGTTTGTTTAAAATTAAAATAAAAGTCTCAGCAAAAACAGGCCCACTGTCCAAAGAAACAGCGAGCTTACTATGCAAAGAGGGGTGGGGTTCATGATAATTGGGCCTATGATTAAGAAGGTTTAGGCTCACAAAAAGGGGAGGGGGTACCCACGTCAGGCAAGAGGTAAAAAGTTTGGGTGGGGGTGGGTTGGGTTGGGGGGGGGGGGGGGGGGGGGTGTTTGATATTTGCTCCCCTCTTTTTTGTGGGTAAAATCCTTTAAATTTTTGGCTTATACAAATTAAATTTGTCTTTACTACCCTCTTCTTTACCCTTTTACTAATTTATTAATTAACTTAATTAATTAATTCTTAATAACAACAAAATAATTTCACTATCTTTTATTACTTTCTTTTTCCTTCCTCATCATCATATTCTTCTTCAAAACATACATATACACACACATATATACATATTTATATATAAATTCTAAAACAAATAAAATCATGGGCAGATTTAGGGGAGACAGAGCGGGCTTCAACAGAGGATAAATTTTTGAAAACCTACTAGCACTTGTACAAAAAATAAAAAAATTAGTTTAAGCCCACCAATTTACTAAGTTTTAACCCACCCCTTTACTAAGTTTTAGTCCACCCCTTAACCCAACTCAAATATATATTAGTTAGAGTTTGTAATAGATAAATTCGAATTATTCAAAAGTAGCGGAGCTCAACTTTGTTAAATAATTTTTATTATGTATGAATTCAAATATTTAAATTATGATAATAATTATTATTTTTCACTATATAGTTATACTTTTAATAATTTTTTTATGATTTTTTGTCTATTACTATTAGCCAACCTCTCGAAAAATTCCTGAGTCCGCCTCTGAATGAAATAAAGAAAAAGCAAACAAAAAAAATGCATATATATATATATATATATATCTACTAAAAAAACAAACAGAAAAATTCATGCCCACAAATAGGTTGATTCACTTGCTTCATGTCAATCGAGTTACAAACCTTCACACTCGGTTCATGTCAAGAGAGTATAGTTGTAGAAAATCGTTTAACAGTCATTCACTTGACATCAAGTGAGTATGTTAATAGATACTCGCTGTCAAGAGAGTATCTCTCATGTAATTTTTTATAAAGCTTAACTACTATACAATTTTTGTGAGGATGTAATTTTTTGTGAAAATGTAACTATCATTTAACTTTTTGGGAAGTTAATGAAGAAATAATTGATAGGAAGCTATATTTGTCGCTAAAAATAGCTTGATCAAAAACCCTTATGTACCTACAAAATATATTAGTAACGTAGATAGTAGTAGTAAGGGGTCAAATCCACGGGAGTTGTTTTATGAATCAATGAAAACAAAATTGAGAAAATAATAGATTTAGAATAAAAACAAATTTTTTTTTATCTTTTAGAAATGCTTACTTTTCTTAAGAACAATTTTAATACTAATAAAATGTAATAAAAATAGAGAAAGTTGTTTTGGAGAAATAAAGTGTAGGGATTTCAAGAGTTAAGAATCCACCACCAAATTATCAATTGATCTAGAATAATATATTATTGCACATATATACCCAAAATAAATTCTATACTAGTTTGATTAAATGGAATCACCTATGGTATGTAGAGTGAACCCAAAAGCTAATCAAATAGTATTTGACAATTTATTTGTTTATAAGAGATTTTTCCTTTCAAGATCTATATTTTCTTCTTTTAGAAATAATAATAATACAAGATTGTCACTCACTTACATTAACATTAAAGAATTAGAAGATAAATTTGGAAAATAAAATGAACTTAAGAAAATCCTATGGTATGTAGCTCATATCTTAAGTCAAGTATAAAAACCAAAATGGGATCACCTATGGTATGTAGAGTGATCCAAAGATCTTATTTAAGAAAAATCACAAATGAGTATATTTATGCAATATTATAATTAAAACTCTAAATCACAAATAAAAATGAGGCTTCATCTCTCCCCTTGAAAGGGAGATTAGCCTTCCATAAAGATAGAAGAACAAAATAAATAATAAAATAGCTTCTTAAATATCTCCAAATATGTGAGTAAAAGAATTTCTCTCGACACTCTACAATATTGTCTTCTTCAATAAAATGAATCAATAATACAAGAAGAAGAAAAATATGTAGCACTCAAATATTTTCTCTCTCTAGAACAAGCTCTCTTGCTCCAAGCTCTCCTCTTCTCTTTCAAACTCACGTAGGTGTCCTTGGTCTTGGCCAACAATGAATGAATATATGTGTGAAAATGAGAGAGGAACATAATCATGAAAAGTAGACAATGGGGTGAGGGGGTGTAAGAGAATAATAGGCTTTTTCTAGAGAGTGGGGTGTGTAAGAGAATAATGTGGACATTGTCTAGGTAGTGGAGTGTTGGGTTATGGGTTGAGAGATTAAAAAATATGAGAGTGGGCACACACACTTTTGGGATATTTTTCTCTCTCTTTTTTTCTTTTGCTGCCGGAATGTTGTAATGCAATTTCGGATATGAAGATGGCCGAATTTGGAAAAGTGTTGAATTGGAAAGTTGTATCTCTCGAAATTCTCTTGATTTAAGGTTCAAGAAACGCATGATTCGGAGTTCCGAGCAAAAAGTTATGCTTTAAAAACTATCCGAGCAACTTTAAGTGTCCTGTCTGACATATTCAACAAAATTAAGCATTTAATTATATCAATTGAGACAAGAACCTGCAAAACAACTAAATGTCAACATTAGATAACATAATGCAATTTTTGACACTTAAATTTCGACATTTGGGGAATTAAAAATAACAGTTTTGGGTGCTTATCAATAATCATTTATGATTTTTTGTCATTATAAGATGTAACTATCATCTTTGAATTTTTTTGGCCTTATTTATTATTCAAGTGCCAGATACTCAATGTTAAGCGAGTACCAATAAATATACTCACCCAATTACAATCGAGTACTACCACATTCACTCACCATAAATTGGAGGAATATATCTAAAATAATAGGCAGTGGCCTTAATTATTATTCAAGTATGAGATGTTCAATGTTGAGCGAGTGCCAATGAAAATACTCACCCAATGACGATCGAATATTACTACATATTCACTCACCATAAATTGGCTGAGAATATCTCAAAAAAATTGGCAGTGATCTTAGTTATTGTTCAAGTACAAAAAACTCATTGTCGAGTGAGTACCAATGAAGATACTCACTCATTTATGACCGAGTATTAAAACATCCACTCATCAAAAATTGGACAAGTATATCTTAAGGAATGGACAATGGCCTTAATTAGTTATTTTCAGTAATAGATATCAAATATCGAGTAAGTGCCAATGAAGATACTCACACAATAACAACCGAGTATTACCACTTAATTATGTTTCTTAAATTAGGGGGTGGTGGAATAGATTGTTTGTGATAAAAATTTAAAAAATAAGAAATGTAATATAGAGTGTTAGTGACAAAAAAATATTTATCACCCTTAAAAAAATGATAGGGTCAGAACACACTGTACAAAGAAGATTTTTTGGATCTAATTTATTTTTTTTCATAAACTCCCAAGTGGGGTCCGTAAAAAAAATTGGATGTTTTTACTTTTTAGAAGATATCCCACGTGAGTGCATGGGAACCATAAACAAAACAATTTTTTGGACCAACGAAAATGTTGGAATTCAATTCTTGAACATGAGGAGTGGGGTGAACTTGCATATGGATGGGTATAAGTGAACGTACAAGAGGACCAAACAAGTATTAATTCCGGCGAATGTGAAATGTTGGAAGTGTGCTATCATTTTGAAATTTTTGACAGGCAGGGACATCATGAAAGACAAATGATTTTCTCTCATTAGAAAAAATATTTAAACAACCTTCTTCGGAGAGTGATGAGAGCGCCCCTGTGGGTTGAGATGAAAAATTGTTAGTGAGAGAGGATAGGTTTACTAAAGTATGTGGAATAATTTTAAAAAATGACAAGATATGGACCATGTAAAGATTTAAAAATGTAGTCTCTTGAAACAGGAAAGGGAAAGAATTTTGGTAGCCGCTATTTACATTTTACAAAACACTCGATAACAATCAATTTTTTATTCGCCTGATGATGGCTGAGTAATTGCATATATGTTATTCACCCAATAACAAGTGAGTATATGCTCACATACTCGTCCGATGATAAGCAAGTAAGATATTTTCAAGCTTTTACTCTCTTGTCATTGGGTGAATAAGATGCACTTACTTGTTATTGGACGAATAAAAAGTCAAGAAAAACCAAGTAAAAAAATGGTGTGCAAATAGCAACCACCAATTTTTTTAGCACAAAGAGATCCACCTGAATGACAGAGAGTTAGATGTGTGAATCACATGATTTTTAGACAAAATATTTGCTTTGAAAAGATAAAATGAGTGTGTGCTTTTAAAAGCAGATGAAGGAAATGTGTTGGAGAGTAAACTTTTATGGGGTGGGGATCATTTTGAGTTGTAATATTATCAACATCTAAAATCTCATTTTTTTCTAGTCTCACATTTTTTGGAGAAGGAAAATCCAAAATGTTTTTTTTCTTTTTATGAAAATGAGACTTATCATATTGTCAAGACAAGAAGAAAAATTGGTAGGAGATTTTTCTTTGAAATTCGAATTAGAGCGAAAGTGAACTTTTTTCTTAAAAGTTAGCTTAAAATAAGGGGTGTTCTCATTGAGGATTGCATATTTTTTATTTTTCAAAAGTCTACATCTTCAAAAGTGTTTGGACCAATGAATATTTTTTATTTTTTAGAAAATCTCCACCATCCAAATTGTGTTCTCATCGAGGATTGGAGGAAACTAATCAAGGATCTGAAAACGGAAGTGGTGCATGTGCTGAGGGAGGCTATTTGGAACTATTCTAGGGTTTATGCTTATTTGGAACCAACAAGACCTAACTAATGGTATCAAAAAGGTCTTTATGTTGAATCATTGAAAATAATATTTATTTTCGATCCATGATTAATTATTTGATATTTTTCGAACTGATAATTTTTTGTTTTAAAATTATTGGATTGGAGAACTATAATTGGTTATATCTCTATATATAGTTTTATATATATATATAATATTCTTTTGAATACATGTTTTGGCCATTAATATAAATTAAACATTAAGAAAATGATTAAGACTAATTTATACTCTAAGTGTTACGAAATTGGAATGGGTGCACAAACCATCTCGATTGCTTTTAATGCTCCAAATTAAGTGGAAAAGAAAGGTTAGGAATTGACATGCTTCATCAACCACTGTAAGTAATGATGGAAGGAGCTCTGAGCTAACTATTCCAACTCCACAAACATACTTTCTCCCTTGCTATACTTATACAAAGCATTTACTCCATGAAAAGTGACAAGTAGAGAATTAAATACATTGGTAGAAAGCTAAAATCCAAGAGATTAACCTTTTTTTAATATTCCACATCTATGTTTAACAAGATTGATAGGCACAAAAAGCTAATAGACCTGGAGAACGAATACTTAATTAAAGGAAAAAATCCATGTAGTGCTTATTCTGATAGTTAGATTAGCCAGAGAGATAAATTTACTTGTAATCAAGGCTATATGTCACGGGGTGCCTTCCAACAGCACTCGTGACCGACACTGACAACACTTCATCAGCACCGTGCTTGTGCCTGAGCGCAGCACGGCCCAACAGGCGATCCAGCGTCATCTAGTTTTATTATATTTAGGTTTCTCATATATAAATATTGTTTCCATGTAATTAGATTTAGGAATTTCCTTTGTAATTGTATTCCATTTCCTTTGTATAAGTTTTCTTGTAACTTGTAAGACCCAACGTGCACTGCTACAACTTTGGTATTTTCATTAAGTGGTTATATGTGGGGATAAGACTATCTGCCTCACACCCGAGTTGCCTACCAGTGCACGTTGTTTAGCACTTTGTTTTCAAGCTCTTACTCTCTTTCGAATTGTAACAGCTTTCCATGTAATCTCATTTCTTGCAATGAAGTAATCTCAATTTATGCTCACGCTCTCTTTAAAATTATTGTTGTTGCATGTTGTTCATTGATTGTTAATTAAATTCGATCACACTCGAACGGGCTATCGGTTAGCACGGTCGCTCACACGGCCTCCTTTGTGCCATCAAAGGACGCCCCGTGACAGTTGGTATCAGAGGAGATTGTTTTCGATTGCTGCCTTGTAAAACCCAGTTGGTGTATTCTACTACGTTACGATGGGAACCAATAGCCAGAGAATCGAAGCCCTCGAAGGAAATGTTGGCTTGCTAATGGAGAAAATGGGCAGATCGCCCTCTCTCTTCGATCGTGTGCAAAGTTTGGAGTTACGCACCCAAACTATCCCAGCAGGGGATGCATCGAGTAGCTCGCTCGCACTTATCGATCGCATACAAGATTTGGAGGAAAGCCTCCGAAATCTTTAGGGAATCCCACCTGGGGGTCACTTTGGGGAGATGATGGATGATATGAGAACTGAAATCGATCAACTCGCCCAGAAATTGACTATATTGTCGATGGCGGTCGCTAACTCACCAGTTGGAGGTGGGGAGCGTACAAAGATAAAAGTGCCCGAACCCAAAGTATTCACTGGTGTTCATGATGCTAGGGAATTAGAAAATTTTGTTTTCGACATGGAACAATATTTTCGGGCAACAAATGTCGACGAGGAGGAAACGAAGATATCCTCCGCGTCCATGTACTTGTCTGGGGATGCCAAATTATGGTGGCGGAACAAGTACAACGAGGTTCAAGCTGGGGAATGCGAGATTAGCACTTGGGAGGATATGAAAAAAGAGTTGCGTGATCGATTCCTTCCCGAAAACACCTTCCATAACGCACGACAAGAACTCCTTCAAATGAAGCACACAGGGAGCATCAAGGAGTACGTCAATGCGTTCAGCACCATCATGCTAGATATCCACGACATGAATGACGCGGATAGACTATTCTTCTTCATGATCGGGTTACAACCGTGGGCCAAAATGGAGCTAAATCGTAGGCAAATGAAGACGTTACATCAAGCCATATCGGCTGCTGAATGCCTGCAAGATTACACCACCGGTCCTAAAATAAATATCCCAAGAAGTGGACAAACGAAGAATGCGGGGGAGAGAAAACCGAATTCTCCTGCCAGACCTGATTGGAGAGGTAACACACCCACCAGGCCATTTACCCAGCAAAATAATTACAAAAATGGGAACAAGTTCACAGGGAACTCCCAAACCGACAATAATGGGAAAAAGCCCATCAGCCCCGGAATGTGCTACTTGTGTCACGGTGCTCATTTCATGGCCAACTGCCCTAACAAGCAACTTTTAAGTGCTCTTGTTGCTAGAGGTGGCGGCATGCTCCCAAAAGTACCATCTGGTTCTGGACAACCCTTCCGTATCCAGCCAAATGATCACACAGAGTTTGAGGAAGAAACCGAAGGGTCTGAAGGAGCTTCACTTGGTGCTTATCAAGGGCAGTTCATGCATTCTTACAATGCGGTGACAGTAGAGGAGGATCATCGACAGAAAGGGAAGGTAGACCCAACCCCAAATGGGAGAGCAGGTGTTGGGAAGACTCCTCAAGGAAACGACCTAATGTATGTTGATATCGAAATCAACGGGAAGCCGATTCAGGCCATGGTGGACACGGGCGCAACGCACAACTATCTGGCAAGTACTGAAGTTGAACGGTTAGGCCTTATTTTGGAGAAAGGAGTGGGCTGTGTGAAGGCCATCAACTCAGCCCCTTAACCTGTCACTGGAATGGCGAAATCTGTGTTAGTCAAGGCAGGTCCTTATGAAGGGAGAACCAACTTCTCAATTGTGGTAATGGACGACTTCAAGGTTATCCCGGGATTAGAGTTCTTAAGGGAAACTAAGGCTAGCGTCATGTCCAGCACGAATAGCCTCATGATGCTTGGCAAGAACCCCTGCGTCATCCCGATGATGACCCCTTCCAGTAGTGAGAAGTTTTTATCGACAATTCAACTGAAGAAGGGACTGAAGCACGACAATCCTACTTTTGTGGCCGCACTGAAATGGGATGAAATTTAGGAGACTTTAGGGCCCCTGCCGAAATCCATTCGACGGGTGCTAACCGAGTTCGAGGATGTAATGCCCGACAACTTTCCGAAGAAGTTACCTCCACGTAGAGAAGTGGACCACCAGATTGAACTAGTGCCGGGTGCTAAGCCTCCAGTTCGCGTAGCTTATCTAATGTCCCAGGCCGAACTGGCGGAACTTCGAAAACAGCTAAAGGAATTATTGGATGCAGGTTTAGTGCAGCCAGCCAAATTGCCGTACAGGGCCCCAGTCCTCTTTCAAAAGAAACAAGACGGCTCTTTGAGAATGTGTGTCGACTACCGAGCTCTCAACAAGGTAACCATCCGGAATAACTACCCGATCCCTCTTGTGGCCGATTGCTTTGACCAACTCAGTCGGGTAAAAGTTTTCACTAAGCTCGATCTCAGATCCGGGTATTGGCAAGTTCGCATTGCGGAAAGAGATGAGGGAAAAACCACATGCGTCACCAGATATGGAGCTTATGAATTTCTTGTTATGCCATTTGGGCTAACCAATGCTCCAGCCACTTTCAGCACCTTAATGAATCAGGTTCTTAGGGACTACTTGGATGATTTTGTCGTTGTCTATCTCGATGATATCGTTGTATACAGCGAAAATATGGAAGAGCATGAAGAGCACCTAAAGAAGGTATTTGAGAGACTTCGAAAGCATGAGTTGTATCTCAAGTTATCGAAGTGCTCTTTTCCGCAGAAACGTATCAAATTTCTTGGCCACATCATTGAATAAGGGAGAGTGCAAATGGATCCGATTAAGGTCAAGGTTATTCAGGAATGGCAAGCTCCCACCAATGTGTCGGAACTCCGTTCTTTTCTGGGACTGGCGAATTACTACAGAAAGTTTGTGAAAGACTACTCCAGTATCGCATTGCCCCTAACTGAACTACTAAAGAAGGCAAAAGTTTGGGACTGGTCGACAGGGTGCCAAGCTGCCTTCGATGCTTTAAAGAAGGCTATGTCTGAAAACCCGATTCTTACTCTATCGGATGTGACCAAGCCGTTTAAAGTGCACACCGATGCATCAGATGTTGCTCTCGGAGGAGTCTTAATACAGGAGAGCTACCCGGTAGCATACGAAAGTCGTAAGCTCAATGACACCGAGAGGAGCTATTCTGCTCACGAGAAGGAGTTAGTAGCAGTTGTCCATTGTCTGAGGTTATGGCGGCACTACCTTCTTGGTTCTCGATTTCTTGTGAAGACAGATAACACTGCGGTTAGCCACTTTCTTAGTCAACCAAAATTGAGTTCTAAACAAGCAAGGTGGCAAGAGTTACGAGCTGAATTCAATTTTTGGATGGAGTATAAGGAGGGTTCGACCAATAAAGTAGCAGATGCTTTGAGTCGCAGGGTGGAGTTCAACGAACAATCCAACGCGTTCCTTAACGCCATTCTTCGAATCGACAGTCAAGTGTCTACCGAAATCCGAAACAAAATCAAGAATGCGCTACCGCAAGATCCTGTTTCTGCCCAACTATTAAAAATGATCGAGAAGGGGAAGACACGGCAGTTTTGGTTGGACAACGGGTTCATCTCGACAAAGGGAAATCGAGTTTTTGTTCCTCGAATAGGGGAGTTGAGGCGGACCCTGATTCGAGAATGCCATGATGCCTTATGGGCGGGACACCCCAATAAAGAAAGGACATTGGCCCTCCTCAAGCAAGGGTACTACTAGCCTCAAATGGAAGACGATGTGGAGAGCTATGTTAGGACTTGCCTGATCTGCCAACAAGACAAAATCGAGCAGAGACAGCCTGCAAGGTTGCTGGAACCTCTACCCATCCCAGAGCGACCTTGGGAAAGCATTTCGCTCGATTTTATATCAGGTCTGCCCAAAATGGGGGACTTGACGACTATCCTTGTGGTCGTCGATCGTTTTTCGAAGTATGCCACTTTTATTGCGGTTCCAAAGAACACGTCAGGAGAGGAGACTGCACAACTATTCTTTAAGTATGTGGTTAAGTATTGGGGGATTCCTCGGAGCATTGTTAGTGATAGGGACTCACGATTCACGGAAAATTTTTGGAAGAAACTTTTCAAGGTTCTCGGTTCCAAACTGTGTATGAGCTCTAGTTACCACCCTCAGTCCGATGGGCAGACTGAAAGATACAATGCAATGCTTGAGGAATATCTGTGCCATTTTGCTAGTGCAACACAACGAAATTGGGTTAAGTTATTGGATGTGGCTCAACTGTGCTTCAATGCCCAGAAAAACTCCGGGACAGGCAAGAGTGCTTTCGAAATAGTTACTGGACAACAACCCGTCCTTCCTCACACCGCCAACTCGATGCCAATTTTAAAATCTCCTAGAGCCCGTAATTTCTCAGAAGAGTGGAAGCAGAATATCAAGTTGGCTCGTTCGCACCTAGAGAAGGCCACCCATCGAATGAAGAAGTATGCAGATCAGAAAAGGCGACCGTTAGAGTTTCAAGTAGGAGATCTCGTAATAGTGAAGCTCCTTCCACAAGATAGGAAGTTCTTGAGGGGTCGAGACCCACGTCTTCTGCAAAAATATGAGAGACCGCTTAAGATTATGAAGAAAATTGGGAAAGTGGCTTATCGGATTGAACCCCCTAGCTGGCTGGAGGTTCACCCAGTATTTCATGTCAGCATGCTGAAACCGTATTTTGCGGACACAACCGATCCATCCCGGGGAGAGTCTAGTCGTCCAGGGCTAAAGCAGAGAGCAGAAGGGAAGCAGTCAGTGGAAGCCATCCTGGCCGATCGAGTTGTGACAGCTTCTCGCAAACAACACCAAGAGTTCCTTGTCAAATGGGCAGGAAGAGACCCAGAAGAGAACACTTGGGAAAGAGCATCAGACCTATCGACCTTCCAGGACCAGATCAAAGCATACCTCAACCAGTTGCCGAGGGCGTCAACAGCTCTGGTGGGGGAGGATGTCACGAGGTGCCTTCCAACAGCACTCGTGACCGACACCGACAACACTGTCAGTGGAAGCCATCCTGGCCGATCGAGTTGTGACAGCTTCTTGCAAACAACACCAAGAGTTCCTTGTCAAATGGGCAGGAAGAGACCCAGAAGAGAACACTTGGGAAAGAGCATCAGACCTATCGACCTTCCAGGACCAGATCACAGCATACCTCAACCAGTTGCCGAGGGCGTCAACAGCTCTGGTGGGGGAGGATGTCACGGGGTGCCTTCCAACAGCACTCGTGACCGACACCGACAACACTTCATCAGCACCGTGCTTGCGCCTGAGCGCAGCACGGCCCAACAGGCAATCCAGCGTCATCTAGTTTTATTATGTTTAGGTTTCTCATATGTAAATATTGTTTTCATGTAATTAGATCTAGGAATTTCCTTTGTAATTGTATTGCATTTCCTTTGTATAAGTTTTCTTGTAACTTGTAAGACCCAACGTGCACTGCTATAACTTTGGTATTTTCATTAAGTGGTAATATGTGGGGATAAGACTATCTGCCTCACACCCGAGTTGCCTACCAGTGCACGTTGTTTAGCACTTTGTTTTCAAGCTCTTACTCTCTTTCGAATTGTAACAGCTTTCCATGTAATCTCATTTCTTGCAATGAAGTAATCTCAATTTGTGCTCATGCTCTCTTTAAAATTACTGTTGTTGCATGTTGTTCATTGATTGTTAATTAAATTCGATCACACTCGATCGGGCTATCGGTTAGCACGGTCGCTCACGCGGCCTCCTTTGTGCCATCAAAGGACGCCCCATGACACTATGCCTAACAATTTCATCATCTATAAAGCATCATCGAGCTCCAAGAGCTCTTTCATAGAAGAGGTCTAACATTTATTCTAAAAGGGGGAACCCTCCTTTCTAAAATCACTTTGTATTTGGTTCTGATTTTTCTAGTGCTACGTGTCATTCTCTTTGCCAACTTATCATAAAAAGCTACGAAATATTTGATTGTGTGGCTAGAAAAGTTTGTTCTAGATTTTTACACCAACATATTCAAATTCTTTTTGTTTAAAGTCTTGGTAATCAGTGTAATAAGTGCCAGAAAGAAGGATACCATGAATCTTATTTATTTAAACTGTCTTTCTAAAATTTGTTTTATCTCTGATTGAAAGTGAAAACCACAATGTGGTGTTCCATGATATGCTTCAAATTCAAAATAAATATCTCTTTTCAATGAATGCCGAATTTTTTTGTATGTTTCTAATTTTGGAACGATTTCTTTATAATAACTAAGTTTAGACACCATCCTTTTGAGTCCAATAAGGGCTATTATCACTGTGACGGTGACCAGAGAACTTTTGAGGTAAGGATCTCAATGATCTCTTAAAATTATGAGGTAAAATCAGCTCATTGATTTTGAGTAGTAAATCTCTCACTTAAGAAAAAAGTGTAGTTAGTATTGTATTGTAAACAAATCCGCAAACATGAATAGGATCAAAATTTTGGGGCCGGATCGACCCAATTGGCAAGGCCATGAAGCACTCGCCTTGGGCATAAAATGTCGAAGAAGAAACTATAGGGACCAAAGTGATACATTAGGTAAACGTTAAGGGGTAAAAAGTCAACTGATTTTAAAATTTGTTGTGTTTACGCGTAGGATTTCTTAAAAAACTTTTAAAGTTATGCATTTTATTTCCCAGGTATAGATATTTTTTTGCAAACTACTATTTATCTACATTAAATTAAATTAGTCATACTTGAGCAAGTGGGCTATCTTAATTGTGGAGCTAGTGTACGTAGGCGCGCTTTGTAGCGACTCTCTCATTAGTCCTCCAAGTCCAATTACGCGGATGATATGTCAGGCTCTATCGCAAGCAACTCCCCATTGGTCCTTCTTGTCCAACTAATGGGATGATATGCCGAGCCCACTAGTCTGCGCACACATTAACGATTTTATCCCTAACTTAAATACCTTTGACCAAGGCTGTGAGATTTCATCCTAAAATGTGTCGTCACTATATATTTGGTGACACTACCCCTACTTATTAACTCTCATTGAGTTTTACATGTTTACTATATAGATCAATGATTTGAACTAACCATTGTCAATAGTTATTTCATGTTAGGCTCATAAAATTTGCTCTTTCAGTGAATTCACTAAGGGTGGTAAACCACTATATGTCGGATAAAGACTCAATTCGTAATTGGATTTGTAAGCGGCTACCCTTGCTTATCCATTTCCTATTAAAAAAAAAAAGCAACACCTACTTTTGTGGGGGCTTGATAAGGATAACCCTTTACTTTTTTTTAGAAAAACAACTTTTATTCCAAATAACAAACTTTTATTCCTAACAGCCCCAAAATCACTTGGTTGTTAATTATTTTTTTATATTATAATTTTTTGTGGAGTACTCATCTCTAGTTGAAAAGAAATTTTAAATAAGCTACTGCTATCTGCACACCATTTTTTGCTTGGTTTTATTCTACTTTTCATTCGCCTGATTATAATCGAGTAAGTGCATGTTTTTCGCCTTAAATGTTAACAATTATTTTACGGAATGTAAATAGTGGCTACCTTTAATTACGGGGACGCTTCTCTCTTCGTGAAATTATTGTGAACCCCACATTTTAATAGAAAGAACATCGATTCATAGTGGTATTCAAAGAGATAAATTTAAGGGGAAAAAAATTTAAATAGAGAGTACTGTCGATTTGTATTGCACACTTTCATCACTCAATTTTTCGATCACATACAAGTAGAGAGAGGGATTTTTGGTTCCACTATTACACACAAGTAGAGAGAGAGAGAGAGATTGCACCATGAGATTTTTCAGTGTCCACCACGAGATTTCAAAATCTACCTCTGCCTCTGCCTCCTCTGCCTCTGCAGCAGCAGCAGCAGTAGAGCCGTCGTTATTAGTAGGGGAATACGAGGTATTCAAGAGTTTATGTGGTCAAGATACCCGTCATGGCTTCACCAATTATTTCTATACCTCTCTTCACGATGCTGGCATTCGGACTTCGTTATTAGTACGGGGTTCCACCACAAGATTTTTCGGTGCCGATATTTCAACCTCTGCCTCTGCCTTTGCAGTAGTAAAGCCATCATTGTTATAGGGGAATACGAGGTATTCTTGAATTTATTTGGTCAAGATACTCGTCATGGCTTCACCGATTATCTCTACACCTCTCTTCACTATGCTGGCAATTGGACTTCGTTATTAGTACGGGGTTCCACCTCGAGATTTTTCCGTGCCGATATTTCAACCTCTGCCTCTACCTCTGAAGCAGCAGCAGTAGAGCCGTCGTTATTAGTTGGGGAATACGAGGTATTCTTGAGTTCTGTGTTCAAGATACTCGTCATGGCTTCACCAATTATCTTTACACTTCGCTTCACGATATTGGCATTCGGACTTTTAAATTAAGACAATGAAAATCTTCATGTCGGAGAAGAGATTGGCTCTGCGCTTCTCAAAGCGATCACAAATTCAAAAATCTACATCCCCGTGTTATCCAAAAACTATACTTCAAGTAAATGGAGCTTGCGTGAGCTTGCACACATTGTAAAATGGCATAAAAATGGGGGTCAAGTGATTTTTCCTGTTTTCTACAACGTAGTCGCTTCCGACGTACGGCATTACTGTGCGAGTTACAAGGCAGCCTTTCACCAACACAAGAAGGATGGTCATGATAAAAAAACTATCCAAGAATGGAAGCACGCCCTCCGAACAGTTGGACGATTAAAAGGATTGAAACTCGAGAAAGAAACTAGCAAGTAATAGTAATAGCAATACTATCCTCCTCTAACCACTCTTGCTTGGGTAAATAATAATCTATTCCCCTCGACAGTAACCCAATTTTTTCTGTGTGCACTATTTCATTTAAAATGAGAAAAAATAAGTTGGGACCTTTGCCATGGAATAGTAATGTTTCATTAATTTTTATTAACTTAAATAGAGGTTTTATTTCTAGCAACAAAAAACTTACAAAGAGAGAAATAAAAGTTTTCACATATATCACACACACACACACACACATATATATATATATATATATATCTTGAATTAGATCATACCATTCCCTTTCTAGGATATGTAAGCAAGATGGATAACTCAGCTATAATCAGCGAAAAGAAGATTGCGCGCCGTCATGCGATGAAATGATGCCCAGTCAAGGGTTAATAACATATCGATCTATCTCGACGTGCATGAATGCTATATATGTCTAAATCTCTTGCCGCCTTAAAGTAGGAGTTAATATATCTTGATCATGTAACTTAGTATGTGGGGATGATTGGTAGCTAGGTTGATTGGTTTAAAAAATCTTGTGTTTCTTTTTAGTATTAGGATTGTAATTATAGATATTGATTATATATATTGTTTGGAATTATAGATATTGATTACATATTTTAGTATTTCTTTTTGGTTTTGGGGATTGGAACTGCAGGTATATATTACAGGAATTTTGGATATTCCACTATTCAAAAATATTTTTTTAAAATTCCACTAAATAATTGTCACGATCCAAAACTGTCACAATTATGATCATACACTGTAAATACATCTCATTTACAAACTGACATAAATGATAAAAAAAAAATGAAGAAGAAGATATATTTTAGGCTTTTTTACGGTTTTTTAAAAATCAAAGTCTCGGTTACAAACCGATATACGAAACTCTTGACTTGGTTTCAAACCGAGCCAATCTTATATATTGTCTCGGTTCAAAGCCGACACATTATTTCATGCTTGTCTCAGTTGTAAACTGTCATATTGTTATCCATTTACTATGCAGCATATTGCTCTAACTAACCGTGATGTACAATTGCATATTGTCACGGTTCTAAACCGACACATAGATGGTTGTCACGGGTCAAAACGTTACGAATTTAAACCGAGGCAATATGGAATTGTCACGGTTTTGAGCCGTGACAATCTGGGGTGGCCCTAAGGGAAATGAGAAAATTTGAACTCAATTACTTCTTGTTTCAAATACATTTAAAAGCTTTCAAATGATTCAATGTTATCTCTTCCCTTTTTTAGAGTTGATATATAACCATGATTAAATATGGAACAAAAATCCATTCAGTTACTATAGGCAATTACGTCATTTAGCCATATAATTATTAGATTAATTTTGATATAAATGTATAAAGAAAAATAATTGGCTAAAAACAAAAAGAAATTGTGTGTTCACAAATTTGACAAGCATTGTGCACCTGAGTAAAGAGACCCTTTGAATATTGGGCCAAATAGTAATTCACTATCGATAACATGAAGCAACAAATTTCATTTCATTCAGCTTTTTTCTTTGTTTTCGAACATGAGTTTCATTTAACTCAAAGAGGCTTGCACCATTGATGATAGTTTTACCAGATTTCCTCATAACCATCAATTATGTTAAATTCGGCATCTCTTAAAACAGTGCAAAAGACAAACATGAACTCTTCAACCAAACTTATTTCTCGAGATTTATCACGTAGTAATGCATAACAAAGAAAAAATTGGTAAAAAGTGTCCTCGTTGTTAAAAAAATGTAGCTCGAAATAATTCTAAACATCCCAACTTTCAAATTTATATATTTTCCCAAAATTCTAAAGACTAACCAAACTCGTAGTTTACGGAGGAGGATTATAGCGGTAGAGTTGCGAGACCATCCCCCACGACTCGTTATCATAACCTGTTACAATCGTATCATTCGCTACTTTATAATAACAGTCCGGATAGTATACACATATCGATTTCTCATAACTGTAAACATCGATTACTTCTTGATTTTTTCCCCAGTAAAAATGGCAGAAATAAAGTGTGCTGCAATAAAAGTTCAATTTAAACGTCCACTGAAAACCCTGACCAGGTTTAAGGACTTGGCGGCCGAGATTATGGTCCTCGCTTTTGCAATCCACGGTCACAGGCCGTTTATATGTATCTCCATTTATGATGTGAATAGTGTAATTTTTTCTTTTGCACAAAAATAACCCATAATCTATTCCTCTCACCTCTTTGTAAGAAAATGAAAATGAAAGCAGAAATATGGTGAAGAAGAGGAGAGAAAAACAATTCATGGGTGGAGATTGAAGGTATGTAGTTAATTATGTTCTTGCTTTTCTTTCCTTTTATAAATTTCCTTTTTAATTTTTTTAAGTGGTAGTGCAATTATTAGACTTATGTACTAAAAGCACCAAAGATAACTGCAAAGTATGTTAATGTTTAAGATCACAAGTTAAACACATTGATTGTACAACAGTTTTAGTTGTTTAATTAAATGAGACTTTTAATCACATTGTTAAAAGTTCAAAATTTGATGTATAATTAATTCAGATTATGAATCGGTGTAGTTCATTAACCATGTCATTAAGATTTTTTTTTGAGTGATTGAACTATACCCCGCTAAAGTTTACCTATATCTTCACCTTGGTCCCTGAAGTTTTATTTTCTACATTTTGGTTCTCGAAATTTGAGCAAAATTGTATTCTCATCCAAAATTGATTCGCCATCTATTTTATGGATTGAAATCTATGTGCCACATGGATTTTCAATCAAAACAATTGACGGAGGATTTAATTTTCGATGAAAATGCAACTTGCTCAAACTTTGGGGACCAAAATATAGCAAATAATTTATGTATCAACATGTAAACTTTGAGGGGGTAAAAAAATCGATTATTAAAAAAATCTTAGACACTTTTGGGTTTCATTTAATTGAAAAATGGTCATTTGATAACCTCAATGCATGTACAAGAAAAAAACAATGGCCTGGCTTTCCATCTCTTCAGTTTAATTAATGCATTAAGTACGTACTACACCCTCAAAGTGCCATGGCTTAGCTATATATAATGGAAAATCCAACAATATTATTCCCATCACAATTAAAAAAATTATGTATCATTCTACAAGCACGTCTTTCCAACATCGTTGTTGGTAACTCTCTTGAAAGTTTGCGGTGCTAATTTCTCAAGCATGTATCACATTTGAGAGTATATTCATTTTACCAAGTCAGAATTGTAATCTTGCAATGTGTTCTAACTCCATTTATAGTTAGTTACTTTTTGTATCTTTGGTCTTATAATAAGATTTTGGAGGATGTAAACTAACTATTTGGTAGCATTACGAATGAATTATTGGTTCTCAACATTTTTGGTAGCAAAAACTTTTTGCTTACTAATTTATACATTCAACTTGTTATTTATTTTCCACCAAGGCACTACAAGAATTCAGCATTTTTATGATTTTTAAAAAGAGTCGTAAAAGCTTATTTATGACTGTTTTTCTAGTGGTAAAGAAATGTCATAAGGTTGAGATACATTCAACTTGTTATTTATTTTCCACCAAGGCACTACAAGAATTCAACATTTTTATGATTTTTAAAAAGAGCCGTAAAAGCTTATTTATGACTGTTTTTCTAGTGGTAAAGAAATGTCATAAGGTTGAGAGTCACAAAAAAAATTATGTTAAAAACAAAAAAGGTCGTAAATGATCACTTTAAAAAGAGGCAAAAAACCCTGCTACTTCCAGGACTAGAACTTGATACCTCAAGACAAAGGCAACAAAAACACCAGCACACAACCACCCCACCAAGTAGCAATCATTGATTATGAATGGCTACTAATGAAAATTATATCTTATTAGTACAGTTTTCCTTTTCTTCACAATATAAACACTTCTCTTTAATTTAAATTTTTTTCCCTTTCTCGATTCTACAACCCCATTCATTATTTAAAAATATACATATGCCCTTTTTTCTTATTTAATATATATATAACTCAAATTTTTAAAACTCTTATAACACTAGAATATTTTTACCTTTTACAATTATATTGTCAAAAACAAAAATAAAATTAACTTTCAAAACTTTTCTCAAAGATAACTTATAGCTAATAAACATGTTTAAGTATTAATGCTAAAAGAGTTATAAAAATTAAATAAAGATAACCTTTTTCAAAAAAAAAGTTATAAAAATAACAAAAAAAGTTATCTTTTATGACTTTTTTTTTGATAAAACTGACATAAAGTTATTAAACATACATGACAATTAATTTGAAATAGTCATAAAAAATAAATGAAAATGACTATTTTTCAAAAATCAGTCATAAAATGCAAAAAACTTATCTTTAATGACTCTTTTTTCAAAACTAACATAAAGTTAATTTTAAAAACAATCATATAAATGAAAAATTCTTGTAGTGAGGGTTCAATTCGTTATATAAAAGGGTTTGATTCCTTCTATTTTGTTCTCTGCTAAGTAGTTTCTACAATTTGTATTTAAGTGGAAATTAAATAGATAACTCATTTAGTATTGCTACTTTCTACTCTTTTCTGGACCTAATTTTGTATCATATTTTGTACGTGTTATAGTACATCATAGTAACGGAGCTCATTTTAATGATAGCATTATAATTTTGACATGGCTAAAAAAAAAAAACATGTGTTAGATTGCACATGATCATTGGTAATTTGATTGTGTACCATTATTTGGATGAGACGTGTTGACCTTGAAGGTTTTAATCTTATTTTGATAATAACAATAAATCAATCATGTGTAATTTAACATGTTCTTGATATAAGATTATAGATTTCTTATTTGGAAAATCAAGAATAGCATGATTGCTCAAAGGAAGCTTGACAAGGATCATTCAATCAATATCCGATCAAGTCAACGAAGCATTCGACTAAAACCGATCTATCCGAATCAAGATAATTCTTCTACAAGCGTTGGACAAGACAAGAAGATCATTCTCATCACTCACATGCTAGCAATGCAAATCCATGGAGCACAAAGATCAAGAACCATATGCTAAAGCTTCAAGAGAAAAGCTTTAAGTGAAGAATCAATTTGAAGAAACAAATCGAAGCATTCGAAGACTCATCTATTCGGTAATTGAGTGTTTGCTTAGGATTAATGTAAAGTTTCTTAATTGATTGATAATATAGCTCAAATATAAACTTGCATCATTGTTAGATTGATCAAAATCAGTTTGAATTAAAATTTCTTTGAAAACACCATTCTTGCAAAAACCGGTTTTTAAATAATTTCATATTAAATTGATTTGAGCATATTTTGAGCTCTCATGAAAATTCTGCATTAAGTTTCAAAAACCCTATTCACCCCCCTCTAGGGTTGTTTTCCGACCAACAATTGGTATCAGAGGTTGTACTCTTATTTTTGATTTCACAATCTTAGAGTCCTCGATCATGTCTTATTATCAAGGAACCGGTCTTTCCGAAGGTGCTTCTACTTATAGACCACCATTGTTTGATGGCAAAAACTATAGCTATTGGAAAAATAGAATGTGTACATTTTTACAAGCTAATGATTTTGAACAATGGAAGGTTACACTTATTGGACCTTATGAAATTACAAAAACCGACGAAATGGGAAATGTTATTCCCAAGTCTATATCCGAATACAATGAGCATGATATTAGAAAAATTCAATTCAATGTTAAAGCTTTAAATTCATTACATTGTGCTTTGACTATGGATGAATACAACAAAATCTCTAGTTGTAAAATGGCAAAAAAGATTTGGGACAAGCTTGAGGTTACCTATGAAGGAACCTCTCAAGTAAAAGAGGACAATATTAATATTCTTGTCCATGATTATGAATTATTTAAAATGGAGCCTAACGAATCACTTGCTTCCATGTATAGTCGATTTTCTATTCTCACTAACGCTTTGGACCTTCTTGGCAAGGTTTACTCTAATGAAGAGAAAATTCGAAAGATTCTTAGGATTCTTCCCAAGAAATGGAGACCTAAGGTGACGGCCATACAAGAGGCCAAGAATCTCAAGACTTTGAGCATGGATGAGCTATTGGGTTCATTAAAAACCCATGAGAAGGAGTTGGAAAGAGAAGATGAAGTAAATGCAAAATCGAAAAAGAATCTAGCCCTCAAAGCAAGCCAACATAAGGATGACCTTGAATCAATGGGAGAAGATGGAGACATGGCACTTCTCTCAAGGAAATTTGAGAAATTCCTAGCAAAGAAGAATTACTCCCGAGGGAAGATCAACAACTATCCCTCATCCTCAAAGAACTTTGATGATAAATCAACTCATCCTAATGTTGACAATGAGGAAAGGAAGTGCTTCCATTGTCATGAACCGGGACACTACAAGACGAATTGTCCGGTTAGAAGAAAGGAGAAGAGAGCAAAGAAGGAAGAATTATACAAGATGTTGAAAGATGCTCTCAAAGGACATTCAAGTGAATCGGATGAAAACGAATCCGATATCGAGTCAAGCGATGAGGAGATGGCACACCTTTGCCTTATGGCAAAAGATGATGAGGCATACAAATCATTCCCTCATCGATGAAACACTTATGGAGGCTACCATTTTCTCTCCGTGGCCTTGGCCCCTTTTTGATGTTGCCATAGGGGGAGAAAATGTGTGTTGGTAGAAATCAATGTTGGTAAGACCATTAATTGTTTTATGTCTTTAACATTGATAATTGTTTTCTTTTGAAAACTTTATTTGAGATTAAAATTGTTTTATTGGTTTTAAAACTATCTCAAATATATGCAATGCATTTTACAAATCATTTATTTTATCTATGCATAAATTGAGGGGGAGCATATTTCAATTATTCATATGCTATTTATACTTGTTATTGAAAACACACATTAATTTATTGTCATCATCAAAAAGGGGGAGATTGTTGACCTTGAAGGTCTTAATCTTATTTTGATAATAACAATAAATCAATCATGTGTAATTTAACATGTTCTTGATATAAGATTATAGATTTCTTATTTGGAAAATCAAGAATAGCATGATTGCTCAAAGGAAGCTTGACAAGGATCATTCAATCAATATCCGATCAAGTCAACGAAGCATTCGACTAAAACCGATCTATCTGAATCAAGATCATTCTTCTACAAGCGTTGGACAAGACAAGAAGATCATTCTCATCACTCGCATGCTAGCAATGCAAATCCATGGAGCACAAAGATCGAGAACCATATGCTAAAGCTTCAAGAGAAAAGCTTTAAGTGAAGAATCAATTTGAAGAAACAAATCGAAGCATTCGAAGACTCATCTATTCGGTAATTGAGTGTTTGCTTAGGATTAATGTAAAGTTTCTTAATTGATTGATAATATAGCTCAAACATAAACTTGCATCATTGTTAGATTGATCAAAATCAGTTTGAATTAAAATTTCTTTGAAAACACCATTCTTGCAAAAACCGGTTTTTAAATAATTTCATATTAAATTGATTTGAGCATATTTTGATCTCTCATGAAAATAGGTATCTTAGGATAATATATTTGACCTATCCCAAACATCAAAATTGATTTTGGAACTTAATTGCAAAAATGTTTATTTTTTCCCTTTCTAGATTCGCTCCGTTTTTGAGCAGTTTTGATCTAACGGTTTGAAGGAGGTCTTCCCGGACTCCGATCATTATGAAATTTTGATAGAAGTTATTTAACACATTATAGTACTTATATCCAAAATTTCATCAAGTTTCAACGGCTGGATAATGAGATATGATCAAAACAAATCGGGAAAAATTTGCTGTCTGCAGCAATCTATCAAAACTGACCAGCAGAGGTCATCAGTCGACTGATGGCTTTGCTCAGTCGACTGATGGTCACTCAGTCCACTAAGGAGCCTCGCTCAGTCGACTGATGACCTGAATATAGCCGTTGGATTTCGAATATTTTACTATTTTTGGTACAAAACTTCCCCCAAACCTCTCAAACGGCTATATCACTTTTGGGACTATAAATATGACTTCCAAGACTCATTTTACACACCTTGAATCACTCTTATACTCTATTCTTCATCTATCTTCATTATTCAAAGATTCAAGAAATTGTTTTTGATCAATCATCTTTTATTTGAGCTATATCATATTGATCATTCAAGATAACTCTAGTGTGAGCTTAAATTGTATTCTACAAACACTTGAGAGAGTTATTGTAAATTGGTGTGAATCACCAAACTTTTATATTCAAATTGTGAGAGGTAAATCTCATAGGAAAAACAAGAAGGTAAATTCTTGTTTAGATATTGTGAGAGGTAAATCTCACAAGGTTAGCAAGAGAGAGATTCTTGTGAGAATATTGTGGTCAAGCAATATTTGTAAAGAGTGTAGTGAGACAACAACACTTGTAGAGGTTTGATCTTCACCCGGAAGGAGATTGATTTTAGTGGAAATTCTCGGGGAACTAACCGAGCGCGGATTATGGTTTGGTAAACCAAAACCATGTGGACAAAAAGCCTTGGACTTCAAATCGGTTCAATCTTTCTAACTCAATCTCTTTATTTACTTGTTATGTTATTGTTTGCTTGAGATTGTTTATTTGATTGTTTTCCTTGATAAACTTATTTAACTAAGTTGCTTTGCTTAAATATTTTAAAAACGTTTTAAATTCCGCATTAAGTTTCAAAAACCCTATTCACCCCCCTCTAGGGTTGTTTTCCGACCAACAAGACGGTTTTGTTATCTACTATTTAAAATTGGATAGATAGACAAAAGCATTATAAGTTGAAAACAAGTAACGTATGTGCATTGCATACAGGTTGATACCTAGTTAAATAAGTAAATTAACCTCTTTCATAATTAAATATGCACAATTATGATCCTACAAATAAACGTTCTTATTAGTTATCTTTCACACTTAATCACCCTCATAATTACTCTCACACTAAAATTAATTAATTTGAAAACAAAAATTACTCTACTTTTTTCCCTTACAATATGCGTGTATATATATATGGAAGTATAAATTTTGATTTTAACACATCCGAAACACCTAGTTGAATTACCATGAACTACATCGTAGCACTTCTTGTTCCATATATGCAAGGAAGTAAAAGAGTTATTGCTATTTTGTCCAAGTAAGGAGGTGAAAAATTGAGTTAACAATTATAACGACATGCCCATAAAAATCTATTGCAAAGATGCAAATCATGATCTTGGCAAAGAGACTTTCTTACCGCAAAATGGACTTCGACCTTACACGTTTAAAATAAAGACTAACATTTGTTGCGTCACAAGTACTATAGTTTTGCAGGTTTAATTGGCCCAAAATGTATCGAAGTATTAGTACTAACATTTATAATTCAAAGATGATAAGTGATCATAGATATAATGGTGCATGCACGTATAACATAATCTGCGGTGATATCTATAGGTTTGACCATAAGGCCATCCTTCGGCTTCCCTGCTAACTCTCCTTCCTCTGACACATCCTTTTCATCAGACTCTTTGGGCTTATCTACTGCGACCCAAAGCTCGAGATCGGTAGGGAGTTTGAGCATGTCAAGGGTAAAATTGTAGCAAGCCTGGAACTCTTTTGCCAGCTTTTCGACAACCTCTTCGGCACAGGACTAGATCCCTACCTTTAGCCACTCTTCTTTGAGGGAGGGGCGGCTGTCGTCGTGAATTTTTAGGGTTAGCTCCACCTCCTCGACTCTCTTTTGAGCAGCAACTAAAGGGGAATCTTTCTCGGCCAGCTTAGTCTCAGCGTGCTCTTCTTTTCTGGTCCTCTGGTCCAGAGCTGTCTAGAAATGCTCATGTCAGTCCAAACCTGATCTTTCTGCTCAAGCAGGCCCAAGTTGTCCCTCTGGAGTTTTTCAATTTTCTCGTTGGCCTAGGACATGGAAATCTTCATCCAATCAGCTTTATCGAGCCTCTTGTTCTCCAAGAAATAGAACATATAGGCGGACTGCAAGAAAATAGAAGATAATTAGCAAAGATCATTGAATAATACGGATTTATAAGTACTGAGAGTTTGTAAAGAATATTAATTGCCTTCATCAGGTTATGAAAGACCTGATTCCTTGTACTAACTTTAGTCATCCTCTCCAGTTCTTGCTCATTGGCCGGAAGGATGGAGTGACTAAAAAGAGAGTATGCAAGGCTGGCCAACTTCAGCGTCGACTCCTTTGAGGGCAGCAGTTTACCCTTGTGAAGACATTCTGGCCCATGAATTTTCACGTCTTCCGAGTCCACGGCGGCCATAATTTTACAGGCAACTGCCTCATTGCGTTTTCCTCTCTTGATTGTAGCAGAGGTGTTACAACCTTCGCGTACCGAGTGGTTGTTGGTAGAAGACTTCCCCCCCTTCAGCAACTAGGGACTTGACATTTTGGGAGGGCACTTGGCCTTCATCAGAAGTCTTCTTTGACTGAACCGACCTGGAAGGCTGAGTGAGAGCCCTAAGCCTCTTTTTATTTAATCAGGCTTCTCGGCTGGTTTGTCTTTGGGCTCAGCCTTCCTTTTTCTTGACGATTTTAACGCTAATTGGAACTCGAAAAACATTTCGGCATCGATTTTAGTCTCCTCTTCTGATTGGTATGAGGTTCAAACCTTCTCACTCTCTAAATCAGTTGGCTCGTTGACTATGAAATAACTCCTCGGTTAATGACTGTCGTTACTTGGTTGGCTTCTCAAGGTCTAGCTTCGTGGTGCCCCTCGATTTTTTAAGGACTTTGAGAAGGAGGAGCCCTCATAGTCTTATACTAATTCTAACTCAAATATTTCCCCTTCGGCTGATAAAGGTGGGGATGGGCTTGTGAAGTTGTTCAGCGAAAGTGATAGCAAGCTATTCGTGAGTTCTGATGTATGCTTTCTCAGCCTGGTTGAGCTCACACCAAGGAATCTTATCTATGTCCTCCCAAGTCTCTCCCTCTCGACATGTCACTTTTTCAGCTAAGGGGGACCGCCCTTTTTCTCCTTGTTTTCTAAGTACATGCACATTTCAATGATTGTGTACTTAGTTGGCTATCTTGTACTTGGTGAAGAAAACGTCATTCCCTTCAAATAATGGCTATCCATCTAACATTTGGGGAGCTTGACTTCAGAGTCCTCATCATCGTCACCTTTCATTCTTTTGGTAAAGGACTATCGAGTGTTGGCGTGGTTGAGCAATATATGTGCAACTCGGGAATGTTAATCTAGCTAGTCTTGACAGCAAACTTTGGTGGCCATTCAAAACTTTGAGTGCACATAGACAAAGGAAAAATACAAGTGTTAAACATTAATGATCGAATAAATCGAAAAATGAATATATACCAGATAAAATAATACATAGACCGGGCCAGATGCTCATCGGGGAACTGGTTTGTTAGTCAGATTCGGCTCAATATTGCCAGTCGCCACAATGGCATCTTCGTTAGCTCCCTTGTGGGAATCTGAAAGGGCAAGAACTAGACTGAGGCCATCGTGCCTAATCTTAAGGGACCAATCATAGGTGCCCTTGGAAAAAGAATTAATAACAGTACTTAATTTCATCTAAACCTAAGTTTGTGCCATGTATCCTATTTAGGGCATAATGCCCCTGATTATTCAAATTACGTTTGGGCTTAACTGACCTAATGTACGATGGGTACGAAAATCTAAAAGGAAGGGCCATAAAGGCAACCAAAGACCTACCTCTCTAAAAAACAAAGTATGAATTGGATAATCTTTGGGACCTACTTTGTAATCTTCTACAAAAAGGAATGGCGTTAGCCCCAACAAGCCTCCAGCTGAGCCCTTTGGGTATGTAGTTAGTGGTGAACTCAGCTTTTTGGACGTTGGTAACCAAAGCGTTTATACCTATAACTAAAGATATGATTTGAGAGAGACTTAACCTTACATACCGAGAAAGAAGAAAATATAAAGAACTAGGATGAATAACCACAAAAGCCCAAATAAAAGAAGTGCTAAAAAACTTGCTTGATCTTGAGTTTATTGACTCTAAAAGTGAAGATGACGCTGAAAAACAAAAAGAAATTAAAGATTTTCATGAGTTTTTTAGTTTTCCAAAGTTTGGCAAAGCAACAAAGAGGTAAAGAAAAAAGTAAAAGGGGGCAGGCTTTTACAGCCACCATCAGCTCTCTCTCCAGCATGGGGAAATAGCGTACAATGATGATGTGCAATAAATGCGCAGGGCCCACACCAACTTCTTGCCTGTTTTTAAAGGTAGGTCCAACCAATCAGGGCACAAACAGCAAGCCTAGTGCACAGCCACAACTGTTAGGCACATATATTCTCAAGGAAGCCACAACCGTTCGAAATTCTTCTATCAGTGAATAACTATAAGTACAATTCCTCCTTCACCACTTGTTGGATATTTAGCCAAGCAGATTGTTTGTTAATCCTTTAGGTTGTGCAGCTAACCCTAATAGATAAGACAAATTCAGATGCTTAGGGGTAATTGTGGGAGGTAAAAATTGTACATAAAATTTTGATCAGGCCCACATTAAGAAGCATGTGTCATGGTCGGCCTACAGTTCTGAATTCTTAGGCCCATCTTCATTATATATGCAAAATTGTCTAGCTAAACAAGATATTTTTTTTATAACAGCCGACCACTATCTAACTACCACATCTAGGTGACTAACGAGTGTGAACTAAAGATGATTGGCCAATCTTTATCGACCAACAAGAAGAGGACAACTGAGCTGGAGGAAAAATTATGAAACATAACCACTTATACAAGTGTGAATATGGTTAGGGACGACTATTATCTTGGAGTAATGCTCAAGTTTACCCTTTATAATAATTTTTATATCCCACCAACCCTTATGTAATCATATGCTATACATATAAATATGAAGGGAAAATCTACAGCTAGATATAATAATTATTTTCTCTCTACACTCACTCCCACACATTCTCTAGCAAAAATCATAAACTCTTTGCAATTGTATAATCTTTTTTAAGCTTTTAAGCTAATATACTCAACACACATACACATACACTAGGGAAGATGTACTGTCGGATTAAGAATTAAAGCCACTGGAGGAACCTACCCCTAAAAAAAATTGGTTTTTCTTTTATCTTCTGTTCACTGCTTATTCACTGGTTAATAATGTTCATTTTATCACTCACATTTTCTGGTTATTAATCAACCTAACTAGGCCAATTCTCTTCAAGTTAGACTTGGTTAAATTTTAGCTACCCACACAAGCATTAAGTGGGGCAGATACCTTTTAATTTTGAATGCTAACTCATTAAAAAAAACTAGCGGTTAACCTCTTAATGATTTAAATAAACAAACAACTTATTTCACATCTGAATGCTTAAAACACTCTTTTTAAGCATTTGAAGGCAAAAATAAATACCCCATTAATTAATATGATTAATTATAATTTTGACTTTGCTAGTAGTAATGATTCAAATCTTGATTTATATGCATTTTTGTTTTAGAAAAAAATGACAAAGGTATAATTGAAAAATATAAAATTTTACACTACTTAATTGATTCCATCTTGTTTTTGGATAAATAATATTTAAAAAAAAAACATTAAGGAAACTAACCATTTTGCTAACTATTATGCACCTCGAGTCTAAATTAACGGTGGATCCAATAATATTTCTAAGGAGAATAATTATAGCACCAAATAAAAGAAAATTAAGGCAGAACAAAATCAATAAAACTACTATTTCTCAAACTATTTTGGATATGTATATATATAAAGGGGGTTGCTATTGACACACATCATTTGACTCTCTAACACTCATTTTAAAAAACATTAAGGTTAATTAATATATTAACACACACCATTTTTTTTAATTAATGATTAAAACATTAAACCCAAATTAATAATAATTAATAACTCTAAATCATTTAAATCCAAATCAATTATTAGCCCCATTAATTTAAAACACTCTTGTTCTTTGTCATCATCATCATTCCTCTCCGGAAGAAGCAGAATACTTATATATTTGTTCATTCTTTACGTTTTATTTCATTTATAAATCATTCGATAAAAAAAGTACCCTGATACAAGGCACGAAGAATATTTATTCGTTCTTAGGAACCGAGTATTGTTCATCATACTCGGCCCAAAGGAACAGAGTAAAGCACACTTCACTCGGTCCCAAGGAACCAAGTTAAGCTTTGAGTCACTTTTCCAATTCTACTTGGTTCCTTAGTACCGAGTGACATGTGTTTTACTCGGTTCCTTTGGCTTGAGTATGATGAAGGTTCTTAGAACCGAGTGAACCTTCTTCCATTGCAGAACCAAGTGAACCTTGATAATCATTCCCTTGAATAATCTCTCTCTCTCTCACAAGGAATTGAGTGAGACCATGCTATAAGTGGTTGTAAACATAAGATCTACCAGGAACATTGCATCTAATTGAGCTGTGAATGATCATTTATGAAAAAAGAAGTTGGAAGAAGAAGATTAAATATGAGATTTGTGAAGTGGGTGGAGTGATTTAATTTACTTCTTTGAATTGTAAAAAGAAAGAGGGGGTGTTTTTAGATTAATATTAATTAAACTTCAAAATAGATGGAGTGCTAAAAGTGTTAGGAAGAGGGAAAATGTTGTGTTATAGAGAGACGGAGTGTTAAAGAGTCAAATGGATTATGTTTATTTGTATCTAGAATGTACAGTACTTTGAACTAGTCCTTTCTTGTTGGGTCACTCTAAACGGTTGTAGCTCGATCCACAGCCCGAGTGGATGAGCTTGCTTTAAATGGTGGGGCATATATATATATATATATATATTCTAAACTTTAATCAAGCATTAGAGAAAAAAATTTATTAATACATCGTAATGGATTATACAAACAAAGTATCCTCTCAAATTAAACTATTCTTAAAGAAATTTTAGAAATTGCCCGTAATTAGATTTAATCATGCATTACTGGTGCCCAAGTGGTGGGATATTTGTTCTTTTTGTACTATGTTAAAAAGAATAAAAGGGGAAAAAGAGATAATGGATTATAGGGTCTCGCTCCGTAATGTTTTATAACTCTAAGAACAGACTTATGTTTAATAAAGAGAAGTAGTACTAATTCCATAATTTGGTTTTACAATAAGGGTACTTTTCATAATATTAATTTATTTTAAGGAAAATAATAAATATTGATGGATAAAAATACCCTAAACAGTGCCCCCTCTCTCTCTCACTCCCGTCTCTCTCTATCTCAGCCCCTAAACAATTGTGTTATACCGATTTTAACTCTATTGGTGCTAAATCTGTCCAACAACTCTTTCTCCGATCTCCTCTCCAACGATCTCACCTTCTCCACCACCACCACCACTCAACTCTCCAATCGTATCGCTGAGAGTAATGGCTCCAGCATCCCCAAGTTCAAGTCAATCCCACCACCCTCACTCCCTCTCCATCCTCCCCCTTCTCTCATTCCTCCTACTTCTCTATCCCCCTGGTCTTTCCCCTGCTAAGCTCTTGGACTCCCCCGTTCTCCTTTCTTCTTCCAATGTAATTCCCTCCATCTTTACTTACGTAGCAATTAAGTTTTTCATTTTTCTAAATGTCTAATTTACTTTTAAGATAAAATTAAGTAGATATGTAATAACCCATTTGTTAATTTTACCAAAAGAGGTTTTTATTGAAATGGGTGTTTTTAATGTTTTTATTATAATTATGCCCTCCAGGTGTTTGATTTTATGTCGACTTAACTTTGTTATGTATTCTAAAGTTTTGGGTTTTGTAAATTAAAAAAGTTTTCTTGTTTGATTGAATTTATGCAAATTCTGCCATCTCTTACTAGTGGGTCTTTTCCATTTCATGCCTTTAATCGGAAGAGCAATTCCAATAACAACTAGTAGGGAATCAACAAAGAGGAAAAGAAAAGCTACTTAGATTTCTCTTTCCAACTCTAAACAAGGCCTCTCTTATCATCCGCAACAAACTTCCAATCTCAAACAAGTACAATCCCAACTCTAACTATAAACTCTTATTTCTCTGTTCTATTTTTTTTATTTATTTATAATCGGTATATAATGATAAATGTTTTATAACTTTATTGGTGTTAAATCTGTTTTAACACCATGTAAATAATTACTATATTTTAGAGAATTGATGCTAAATCTGTTTTCGCACATTCAGTTTAGTTATATGTGTTCACATGTGGTGCTAAAACCTTTTTAGCATCATTATAGTGTTGGACAATTGGTGCTAAAATTATTTTAGCATCATGTGATTAGTTACTTTGGACAAAAATATTGTTAAATCTGTTTTTGGCACCATGTAAATAGTTAGTATGTTCTAGAGAATTAGTGCTAAATCTATTTTAGCACCTTGATGTGTAGCATTGGATGGATACTAAATCTGTTTTAGCACCATAAATTTTGTTTTTTTCTCTGTTTTGAATTGGTGTTAAAACCATTTGAGCACCATTTGTGCTAAAACAGATTTAATACCAATTCTGATGAGACGTGAGATGTTATTTTCGGATTATTGTGTTATTAGTTAAATAAGGAAGGGGTATTTGTACCTTTTTGTACAGTATTCTTAATTTACACTGCTAATTTGTAAGTGTACTTTATAATTATGTTATTATTAGAATGGACCCTTATATGCAATTGCCCCCCAAAAAAAATGTAAAGTTGGTTTTTTTTGGTCAATTTTATATGATGTGGTGATAGTCTTATATCTATCACTAATTATACGTATAGGAATGGTGACATATTCATTTTGTGTAACATGGAACGCCACTACTGTGACCCCATACATTCTCTCTTTACAAAGAAATGCCAGCTAATATAGAAATAGCCACCATTAAAAACATTTTTTTTATTTTTATATGTGCTTTGATGCATATATATGATAGAAATGCAACATAAAAAAATACCTTTTAGATGGTCTTACACTAAGGGTGGAAGGAGTAACCTAGGGGGAACAAGTGCACCCCTTTAGTTTGAAAAATTGGCATTTTATCTATCTTTACAAAATTGAAAACTATACCTATATATGAATTTTGCCCTTTTTATTTTAAAAAAGGATACTACTAATATTAATTTTGTCCCTTTTAATTAGAAAATTTGTTAGTGCATGCCATCTTTGTACGTAAAATTACAGACTCCGCCTCTGTTAACACTAGTTGATTTTTCCGCCAGAGTTACTAACTATATACAACACAAAATATATTGTCCCAGCATAAAAAATAGGTAAAAACTAAAATTATAAATTGAACAAATTAGATATATGGACTGTATATGAAATTGAATAATTTTAATCTCTGGGTTTCCTGTGTGGATTGAGGAGTTGGTTGCTGTTGTCATTTCTACCAATATAAGTTGTTGATCATAATAAAAATGAAAAAGTGAGAGTTATGCATTTCAATGTAACATGGTAAGCATAAAAAAAATTTGTCACTAAATCTACATGCAGATTTGATCATGGAAATTTTCTATCAGACATGAAAACAATTATACAGAACCACGACAAAACCATCTAATCCAATTTATTGCATTTTCTAAAATAAGGTGCGAACTAAAATAGGAGAGTAAGATAGAAATAACACTATTAGAAATACCTTATATAAAACTTTTTCCGTCAAAACAATAATATTGTCAAATAAACATAGAAATCTTCTAAAAGACCATTATACATAGAATAAAAACAAATATATATATATAGCCATTAAAGATAGCTTTAGTTAGCTTTAGTTTCTTATGCTTTTTGACAGTTTCAAAAGAAAACTACTAAAGGTAGAATGAATCCAAGAAAAATCTGCCAACAGAAACATTGGTCTCCATCGATCACAATCAAAGCCACAAATTTATACATAACGTTTAAATAACATTTAAAACTGATAAAAAACATTAAAAAGAAATTTTAGATTGAATTCGGATTAAGGCTCAAGTAATTGAAACCTTGAGTATTCACACAAAAAGTATAATGCCCACCGAGTCCTTCTTAATTATTTGCACCACCTGGATCTATCCAAGGACCTGTAAAAAAAATATGTAGATTATAATAATTTTCTTTTTCTTTACCAATTTTCTATTATGAGTAAGAAGAATCATTCAAAATTGAAAATATAGCAAAGCCCCTATTTATTCTATCTTTAAAGTAAGTAAAAATATTTCTTTGAAAATTTAAAAATAATCTATAAAATAAAGGGTAACAGTTTTTGAATGTTGAAAATGTATAAGATAGGGTACCCAGAGAGATTTTGTGGAAAGCCCTAGAGAAGAAAGGGGTTAGGATTGCCTATATTCGTGTTATCAAGGACATGTATGAAGGAGCTATGACTAGTGTGAGAACACATAGTGGGTCCACAGAAGATTTTCCTATAACTATAGGACTACACCAAGGGTCAGCTTTGAGCCCTTATCTGTTTACCTTGGTCTTGGATGTACTCACGGAACACATTCAAGAGCCAGCACCGCGATGTATGCTGTTTGCAGATGATATTGTCCTAGTGGGTGAGTCCAGAGAAGAGCTAAATGGGAAGGTGGAAACTTGGAGACAAAATTTAGAAGCGCATGGCTTTCGTTTAAGCAGAAGTAAGACAGAATACATGGAGTGCAAGTTCAATAAAAGGCGGAGCACTACTAACTTAGAGGTAAAAGTTGGGGATAATGTCATACCACAAGTCACTCGGTTTAAGTATCTTGGATCCATTATACAAGAAGATGGGGAGATAGAGGGAGATGTAAATCACCGGATTCAAGCAGGATGGTTGAAATGGAGGAAAGCTTCGGGTGTGTTATGTGATAAAAAGGTACCACTCAAGTTAAAAGGAAAATTCTATCGTACCGCGGTTAGACCAGCAATGTTGTATGGGACTGAGTGTTGGGCGGTCAAAAGCCAACACGAGAATAAACTAAGTGTAGCTGAGATGAGAATGTTGAGATGGATGAGTGGCAAGACTAGGAAAGATAAGATCAGGAATGTTACCATCAGAGAGGGAGTTGGGGTGGCACCTATTACAGAAAAGATGGTTGAATCTCAACTTAGATGGTTTGGGCATGTATGGAGGAGACCTGCAGATGCCATGGTTAGGAGAGTTGATCATATGGAGGGAAGCCTAGTTGTTAGAGGCAGAGGAAGACCTAGAAAAACTATAGGTGAAACTATTAAGAAGGATTTAGAGGCGAATGGTTTCACTAGAGATATGATTCACGACAGACCACTATGGCGTCGTTTGATCCATGTAGCCGACCCCACCTAGTGGGATAAAGGCTTGTTGTTGTTGTTGTTGTCTTGGTAGAGAGGGGATTAAAAACGGCTATCCCTAACATAAATAGAAGGCACGTGTCCAATTTTGTCAAAGTCTTCTCCTTCTTCACCATCTACTACTGCTTGAACCTTTTTTGAGAATTTTTCAGGCATGCGGACAACCTTCAGTTCTTGCAAGGTAGTAATGAATCTCAGTCCATTAGGTATTATCCTCAAACTTATACAATCGTTAATTTCTAAATATGAGAGCTTAGGCATGGCCCCATCCTCAACCCTCCAGCTCTGGAAGTTGTCCAACCCCTTGAGTTCTAGAGACCTGAGTTGTAGAAAACCATCACTAGAGCAAACCATTGCTTTTCCTTCAAAAGCAATCCATAAGCAAAGACTGCATAAGTTAGGAAGAGCCTCTAGTATCGGCATTGGATCTTCTACAAGCTGAGAAAAATACAAGGTTAACTTGGTGAGTCTTGAAGGGAATGTGGAAATGTTATGGTATCCCGGTAACTCGTTACCAAGAGAACCATTTATCCACAATTCATGAACACAACCAGATCCTAATAGCTGTATCAGAATAGTCTGCCATTCTTCTAAAGCAAAATTGCAACGATGAAACGAGAAGGATGAGTGTCTGATACGTTTGAAATTGGTGCTTACGTAGGAAATCATCTCCTCTGCTCCCTTGAGGTTCTCAGACCACACTGTTGCTGTTAGTTTTCGAAGATTGATCAATTTGATAAGGTCTTCACTTTTACACGAAGAAGGATCAAAATTTTCAAGTATCTCTAAGTGGTTCAATCCATCCAACCGTAATTTACTTGCCATAAAGCCACACATCATCTTTTCCGGAAGATATAAATGTCGTAGTTGCCTCATTTTCCCTAGCACATTTTCCTCACACTGAAAATAAACGTTATTTCTTCCTCGTAAATCAAGCGTTTGCAAGTGTTTTAAATCTTTTATATATGGTGGAAACATTCCCAAAGAATTGTCTCTCAAATACAAGTATCTTAAATGAATTAGTTTACCGATTGCTTTTGGTATCTCAAAAGGATATAACCCTTCAATAGCTAAAACTCGTAGCAACTTGAAGTCGTTGAGACAAGACTTCACCTTCCATGGCATACGTCCTTTGTATTTCCCTGATTCATTGTAGATTAAAAGTGACCGAAGATGTTGACTTGTGTTCTTATTTACATATACATCTCTACTAATAGTATTTTTTTCTTGATAATAAATAACAAGTCTGCGAACATTACTGGTAAAAGAAGATGAGGATCCAACGTGCTCAGTATTATTTTCATGTTGAAAATCAATGATGTCGAAGAAATCTTCCTCTTTTGCCTTAGACAAGCACAAGTCTCTGATCATATCATGAAGGTGGCATGATTTAAACTTTGTGAATCCGTATCCCTTTTCTTCTAATTGGACCTGAACCATACATCTTTTAGCTAGTTCACCCAAATAACACTCTGCAACATCCATCATTGTTTCTCCTTCTTTTCGATCCTCTGACAATACCATACTTTCAGCTATCCACAACTGATACAACCTCTCCACTTCTATCTTTGAATCTTCTGGGAATTTTCCTAAGTAAAGAAAACATGGCTTCAGTTGGTATGGCAAGTCATTGTAACTTAAGGCGAGTATCTCTATCACTCCCCCATGGTGTTGTCCGTGTTGTCCCATGCCTTCACCTTTTCTTAGGAATGATTTGATATTCTGACGCACATTTTCCCACTCTCGCAAGCTATGCTTTGTAACCAAAATTCCTCCAAGCACGACTATAGCTAATGGAAGACCTCCACACTGTCTAACCATTTCAATCCCTAGTTTCTCCTGCTCTTTCACTTCTTCAGGGTCTACAGTGCAGGATTAGTCATAAAACAAATATTACATGCATATAATGTTGAAACACATACACTTCCCCAAAACCAAATAAAATATTAAAAAAAAAAATAAACAACGATTTTATATCTTTTTATTTCTTGATATAATCTAATATATATATTACCCAAAAACCAAATGAATGACCTCAATGATACATATTTGACGAAACGGTATATCAAAAGTATATATATTAAATGATAGATCTAAGTCTGCATCAATTTTATGGGTTATAATTTGTGTATGCGCCTTCTTAGTGATTAGTTCCATTAAAATATTATTTTATTGAAAAAAAAATCTTGTAACTATACATTAATTATCATATGTTCTATTTATATCTTGAGATTGCACCCCATTTTAAAAATGTAAAATGTTCTTCACTACAAAGTAACAAAATATAAACCATGAATTTGGAGTTCAACTTGTTAGATAAAATTAATCATTACAAACTTTTGAAACAAGAGTTTTGGAAGAAGATGTGGAATATCAAAATTTGCTTTACACATAATAACTATAATTTAAATAAATTAACAGGTATGCCTAGTTGGTAATGTTAGGAACCATCTATTCCAGAATCTTAAGCCTCTAGGGAGAGGAACCGGAATGGATATCGTGCTTTAACAACCCTCCCTCACGTGCGACCTCATACTCGCACGTGGAGAACAAATAAGAACAAGAATAACAAGATTAGGTAAGAAATAGACGGGAATATGATATAGAGATGGTTGATGGAGCATAGACAGGAATAGGATAAAGAGATGATTGATGGAGCTGCAAGGCTTAAACTATGCATGGACCTCTCAGATAACCAGACTTTAATCCCATGTTATGAATCATCTCACCCAAAAGGTTAGACTGTTAAGGAGAGGAATCGAAATGGATATTGTGCTTTAACAAGTAAAAGCACCCTCCCAGCCCGGGAGATCTTGGGTTTGAGACTCGCCTAGGGTTATTCTAGTTAGACTTAGACCACCTTCTTTTCTTTTCTTTTCTTTTTTTTTTTGAAAAAATAATGTAAACGATTGATGGTAATTGTTATATGATAAATTTCATAATTTTGTCAGTTACAAGATCTGGAGTTAGCTTGAATGTACTTAAATTTCACTTGCTAGTTTATCTATATAATTTTTGTTGACCAATGTTCATGTTACACCAGTATCAAATACAGATATTTTACATCGAGCATAATTATCTCACATCCATCCATAATTTAGTAATACAACCGTTCAATTTTATTAGTTTATCAAGAATTAATGCAAAATTTAAAATGAATCAAATATTCGTGACATTTGATCACTATACTCAATTTTTCAAAATTTTAACATGTCCCTTATTGTTAACTTTATATACTTAATCATAATTTTGTAAATAATAAGTTGCTACTAATTTGGGTTAATGATAAAGAAATTATATATGTAAGGATTCAAGTTACATTTTTATGTCTGATGAAACCTTTTATTTTTTCAAGAAAAGCTCAAGCCCCAGAAAATCCAAGGCGCTAGAGCATTATTTTATTAAAATAAAGAAATAAAATAAGTCTGAAAAGTCTAGATTCGGGGGTGCACAACGAAAAGGGAGGTAGACATAGGCCAAACCTCCCTGAGAAAGCAGCAAACTCATATGGCTTTGAATGGAAATTTCTCAAGGAATGATGATGCACGAAAGGCCGACTCTACACCTTACAGATAGAAGTCTTGTTGGCTCACTAATATATCTCAAACACAAGGCCTAACATTGTGCATGCAGACGGCATTGTTTCTCGATTTATGAGCAAACCAAGCAAGCTTCACCATGTAGCGACAAAGCGGATTCCCAGGTAAATCAAAGGAAAATTTTGGGTTTAAATTAATGTCAGAAGGAAAAAGAAAATGACTTAGCTAGCTATATTAATAGCTACCGGGCAGGATCAATGCATGACGACTGAAAAAGCACATCAGGCCATGTTTTTTTCTTAGAAAGTTAGAATCCAAAATCATCACATGATGTTCAAAGAAGCAAAGTATATATATCAGCTTCAAGTGCTGCATGTGAAGCAGTATGATTACGAAATATTGGCTAACTTACAGAAAGAACAAACTTCACCGACAACCACCTTTTGTGACAATATGTCAGCAATAGCAATGACAAAGAATCCAGGATTTCATGGAAGGCACATGCAGCATGATTACGAAATATTGGCTAACTTGCAGCAAGAACAAACTTCACCGACAACCACCTTTTGTGACAATATGTCAGCAATAGCAATGACAAAGAATCCAGGATTTCATGGAAGGCCAAAGCACATCGAGTTATGGCATCATTTTATTTGAAAATTGGTTGAAGAAAAATATACGGAGTTGGAGTTTTGCAAGAGAAATGATCGACAATTGTGTAAACATTTTCACCAAGGCAGCCACAACAGAGAAACTCAATCATTTCATGAGGTTGATAAAGATTACAAATTAATGTGTTCGTGAACCTTATAAGTCTAGAAGTCATACAATGCATTTGTATTAAAGTAACACATAGCATATATATGTGATGTTCTTATGATTCTGCAGAGTAAAATATTAAAAACAAAACAAGTTAGTTAATCTAGAGCAAAGTCTCTTATATCAAATTAACTGTTTCTTATTACCTTCCACTGAATCCAACATTTCAATCGATTATCCCAAAGCCCGAATCTCCCCGTAGTCTTCCTTTTCATAAAAAATATGCTTTAAACATATAACGACTAAGGAACTTAACATTTTTTTTTTGTGTATTTTTATCAAATTAAAAATATATCAAATATCACACAGGCATCACTTGTACAATGTAGTATCTATTAAATACATGATATAAATATGATATATAAGACATTTACGAATTGTTTCTACGGTAACCTAGATCTACCTCTTGTATTTTTTCCCTCTCATCTTTTTTTAGTCAATCTTAAGGTCGGTATTTTGTAAATTTTCGAGCATAACAAGTCCAATCACAAAGTCGCTGTTGTTGTAGTAACATAAAAAGTATTCTTCAAGCAATGGTATATATAGACTTAAAAAAATATTTGATTTATAGAGATGAGTGTGATAAATTACCTGCAGAGTGATGGCTCTTGCTAAAGGCTTTCTTCTTTAGCAGCATCCAGGATTCATCTTCATTTAAAATTCGTGGTTGGTGAAGGAAGCCTTCTGGATTCACGTATAGTGCTACTTCTGTATTACGACTTGTAAGTAATATTTTACTTTTTGTGCTTTCCCTTGAAAATGCGTTCTTTAAGAAATCCCAAGCTTCCATCGACCATATGTCATCAAGAACTATAAGGCATATTTTCTCTCGTTGAATATCGAAAAGTTTCCTGATCAATTCATCATCCTTGGACTTGACAATTTGATCCTTCGCAGCTGGAATGAGTTTAATCAAGATCTGTTGCAAGATATCCGTGGGCTGCCATTTTTGAGATATACAAACCCAAGCAAAAGCGTCAAAGTGACGTTTGACTTTGGCATGATTGTATACTTTTCTAGCAATGGTGGTCTTTCCTAACCCACCCATCCCACAAATAGAAACAACTGAGTAATATTCATCTCCATCCTTATCATCATTCACCAAATGAGCAACCAATTTCTCTACATCTCTTTCCAACCCAACAAAATCATCTTCAATTACATGGGAGTAGGTCCGCCTTAATTGATTTCGCCTTTCACTAGCAAAATCAGAGTTATCTTGGGCTTCCGATAAAGATCTTATGCCATAAGTCTCTAAACGAGAATTGAGTTCGGAGATCCGGGCTTTTATCCCTTTTATCTCTGACCCAACCATGTGAAGGACTACACATTCATTCAAGATACAAACGTACCTTTTAAGGATACATTTTATACCTCCTCCTCTCTTGGATTCATCTCCGAAAAGAAAACTTTCGAACACATCGCCCGCATCATATGCAAGCGTTCTCACGTCTGCTACCCACGTACGGATCCTTTGTTCTTGATTTTGCTTTGCATCTGCGTCTTTTAAGAATGCTTGCATCCACCTTAACTCATCGTAGATCTCTTGAGCTTGGCCACCCACTCCATGTATGAATTTTGCTTCTTCAATCAACAAAACACCAAGTCTTTCGAGAACAATAGTGACAATAGACTCTGCCATTTTCTTATATTTTTTTAAAGAAGGATTTGTAGTTGGAGGAGCGATATATGGTGAAACTAATTAGAACTAATGTTTAAAAGAGATCAACAACCCTTTTAAGAAGACTCTAAAACAGTTGATTCATAGTTTATTAAATTTGGATACCCACTTCAACCCTCACACATTGGTTTACCCGTTGGTTTTGTATTGTTTGTCCATTGGTTTAACCGTTGTTGATCTTTACAAATTGACTATAAGAAAATGTTTACAAAAGACCAGCCGGCCATTTAATTAAGAAAACTACAAAGCACTAAAATTCAATTAAGAAAATGCCATCCACTTGTTTTTTTTTTTTTAATTTAGGATAACTACTAATCCACCCTCGTAACAATCTATACTATTATATAAAGTAAGCACCAATTTCAATGGTTTCAAGGCCTTTTGATAATTTTAATATTCAATTTTACTCATAGTTTTCTTTTCATATAGTTTATGCTTGCAACAGAATCTTCCCTTACTACTAAACAATCTAAACACATCCTTAACCACCAAACCGTCTATTAAATTTTGTTAATTAATTTTTTTCTGCAAATTATACATATGTATGCAAATTAGACACGCGTCATATTTATACATAACAAATGTTTTTTGAATCACTTAGCCCTTGTTTGGTAAAAAACAAAAAAAAATTCGCTTTTTAGTTTTCTACCAAAAAGTCATTTTTATTTTCACACTTTCCAAAATTCACTTCACTTTACTTTCTCTCTTATAAAACTTTTAAAATACAATAACTTTAAATCCAAAAATCAGATTTAGATAAAAATATATATATTTGAAATCTACTCATCGATATCTATAAAATAAGATCCATTTTGACTATTTTTTGAGTTTTTTTCATGAGATTTTTTAATTGGTTAAAAGAACTCCAACAAAAACCAAACTCAACTCAACTCAAACTTTTCAACCTACTTTCATTCTTCCCAACAAAAAAAACTCAAAACACAACTAAAAGCTTAACCAAACAGGGCCTTAGTCTCAGGGTGTATGGCCTTCCTTTAATCTGATAGGGAGGGACTAATTAGTCTTTTATGTGCAACCTATATATCCAAATTAAGATACTCATACTAGCATTTAATGATTATATTTGGGTTTCTACTGAAAATTATCAAATTAACATTCTTTAAATTAAAATAAATAAATATGTATCCTAATAAAGTTGAACCCGTGACTTTTTACACTAGAAGCACTACAATTTTATGTTAGAATATATTAGGTTTCCTTATTATATATGTTTTCTTATTAATTAGGTTTCCTTGTTGTGTTATGTTTACATAGTTTTCTCTTATGCATAACCCTATAAATAGAGTCCTCCTGTATCAATTTATTATTTCAATTCAATATAACTCATTCTCTCTCTCTAAATACTCATAATATTTGACTTGGTATCAAAGCGTTAATCCACGTTGTCAGGGTTCATAGAGAGATTGACTTCGTTGTAAAAAAATAACTGTCTTCATTCTCATCCTTATTCCTGTCAGCTCGCAACTTTCTAATTGCTTCATTCATCCCCCGCAAACCTCCAAACGCTATCAAACTACACCAGTAGCTTCTCCTCTCCAAAACAATCAATCTAGCATTCGAATCATCCCGATTGAAGCTTTCACGAGCCCTCACGCGCTGCCTCAATCCTTGGATTTTTTATTTTCCATATTTTTATCTACAAAAGCCTAACCGTTGAAATTTTTGCACCATCCTCTTCGTCTCCTCCAGACAATCACAACACCACCAGAATCGTCCTAAAACGCCACCCTCACACACATCCTATTCCTCTCAGTGTTTGCCTCCACGCGCACCGTTAGCCATTAGTCTAAAAATTTTAGTTAATTATAGTTTGACCCCAGAAGTTTCGGTTATTTTCATTTTGGTCTAGAAAGTTTCAAAGATTTTGGTTATTTATAGTTTGACCCCTAGAAGTTTTTGTTACTTGTGTTTTGACTCACAAAGTTTTTGCCCTTTTCAATTTTATCCAAGAGTTTCTATTTGGCCCAGAACCTCTAGTTTTCAGCATATTAAGTCCCAAACTTTTGAGACAACTCACAGTTAATCCCGCTACGTATCATCATAGGTGATACAAGTGAATCATAGTTGCAAAAGGTTGAGGTGTTTATTCGAAGTTCGGAAGGAGGCTCTTTTGGAGGTACCAAGTTCAATTGTATTAATTTTCCCACATCATCTATCGCATGTCGTGGTAAAATTAGTACAACTTTAAAGGTTTCTCACTTTGTTAATTCTGATACTTGGATTATTGATTCTAGCTCTTGTGGTCATATGACTTATGATAAATATATCTTACTTTAATGAGTTATTTCCCATACTAGTATTTTATATTACCAATCCAAATGGTGAAGCTTTTCCTGTGTTAGGAACAAGTTCAGTTTGTATTACCCCAACTTTAAAACTTCATAATGTTTTATATTTTTCTGCCTTATCTCTTCATTTATTAGTTGTTCCCCTATTAAAATAGAATACCAATGTTCGGTAATTTTTTATCCTATATATGTAGTTTTTCAAAATCTTCTTAGTAGGGAAGTTGTAGGTTGGAATATACCCTAGAGGGGGGGTGAATAGGGTTTTTTTAAAACTTAATCGGATTTTTAAAAATGATTTAAAAATATTTGATATCTATGTTTATCAAGCAATCAAGAACAAAGTTAATTCCAAACACAATGAATAAATGGCACAATATAATAGAGCAAGAGATAGAAAGATTGAACTGATCGAAGTCGAAGATTTTTTCTCCACACGGTTCGGCTTGTTCCCCCTCCGCGCTCGATTAGTTCCCAGAGAATTTCCACTATAACCGATCTCCTTCCGGGTGAAGATCAAACCTCTACAAGTGTATTCTTCTCACACGCTCTTACAAGTATTGAAACACCCTCAATACTCACAAAAGAAATCCTTCTTGCTATTCTTCGAGATACACCTCTCACAATTATGATTCAAATGAGTTTTGGTGACAAACACCAATGTACAATATCTCTCTTGTATATGATAAAATAAAAATGAAGCTCACACTAAGATATATCAAAATTGATCAAAGTATATAGTTCAAAAATGAAAGATTGATAAAAATGTGTTCTTGAATCTTTGTATATTTGAATATATGAATAATAGAGTATTAGAATGATTCAAGGTGTGTTAAAACATGTCTAGGACCTCATATTTATAGCTTGCAAAACCATATGGCCGTTGGGGATGATTAAGAGAGGTTTTGGCTCCAAGGTATACATTTTCAAATTTTCCAACAGCTAGTTTTGACAAAACAATTCAAATTGTTTTGTTAATTTCTCCTAATTAGACCGTTGGACCTCATTGTTTTGTCTAACTACTGTAAAAAATTTAAAATGATCAAAGTTCGGGAAGGCCTCCATCTTACCGTTAGATCAAAACTTTGCAAAAATTGAGCGAATTTTAAATGTAAAATAAAAATATTTTTGCAATTTAACAATTTAGTTCCAAATAAACTTCTAATGATTTTTGAACCTCAAAGATATGTTTCTAAGATACCTATTTTTATTATAGATTAAAATATGATCATTTAAAATTAATATGAATTTATTTTGAAACTCGGTTTTTGTAAAATGATGTTTTTCAAATAAATTCAATTTCGAGCGTGTTTGAATCAATCTTTTAAAAGATGCAAGAATATATTTGAGCTATAGGGATTTGATCAATAAAATATCTTTACATAGAATCTAAGCACTCACTCAATTTAATGATAATTCGAGTCTTCGTGATACTTGATTTTCTTGTGCGTATCTTCACTTGTTTGATGTTCTTGATCCTTTCTTGGTTTTGATAACTTGTAGAACATGTGGAGATCATTCTTGTGCATATCTTCACTTGCTTGATGATCTAGATATTTTATTGGCTTCGTATAGCACATGTATATCACTTGAGTTCATTTCTTGTGAGTAGATGCGTTTGTAAAGCTTGTGTGAGATTTGCTTCGGTTTGAAGTTACACTTGGTCGGAAGATATATCGGTTAAAATGGTTATCATCATTGGAAAAATTGAGTTAAATAACACTTTATTAACTTATTGTAATTATCAAAATAAGATTAATTGACTTTAAGGTCAACAATCTCCCCCTTTTTGATGATGACAATAGAGTTAATGTGTGTTTATAAAAAGATAATAATTTTAAGCATATGAATAATATGCTCCCCCTAAATAGGTGCATAGATAAAAATATACAAGCAATTATTTAAATAAAAAATACTTGCATAGATAAGATAAGTTCAAACAACTTAACCGAAAGCATAAGTTCGAAAAGTACTTAAACAAATAGACAAACTAGTAGATCAAGCATAGCATAATAAAATAAACGATAAAATAAACGAGTGTGTACCATTATCACTCATGACACACACACATAAACAAATAGACAAACTAGTAGATCAAGCATAGCATAATAAAATAAACGAGTGTGTACCATTATCACTCATGACACACACACATATACTTACATAACACACATACTTCTCCCCATTTTTCTTCATCAAAAAGGAGGGAATCAGTAATTATCAATCTAAAGCTGCAAAAATACTTGTTAATACTCATAATAATGTGTGTTTACAATAACAAGCATAAATAGCATATAAATAATATACTCCCCCTCAATTTATGCAAAGATGACAATTAAAAAGTATTAAAAATATTCGAGATAGTTTAAAATATATATATATATATATTTAAATAAAGCTTTCAAAAGTATGGATGTAAAAAATTATTTAAAGCATTTAAAATCTTACCATAATATTTAAGTCAGTATAAAAAATCTTACCACAGCAAAAAAAAATCTTACCGCAGCAAAAAAAAATCTTACCTTTTACCGCAGCATCAACATTACGCACATTTTCTCCCCCTATGTCAACATCAAAGAGGGATCTAGACCGTGCTAGGGCGGTGGACTCTAGATGCACGCGGGGAGTATTTTTGACCTTTTAGGATGACAGCTTTTCGTTTTTGGGATTCTTTTAATTGTTAGATGCCTCTTGTCCCCTCTTTCTTGTTGTCTTCCTCGAGATCCATTTTCTTCTTATAACTGTTATAGGAGGTACCAATGAGTAAGGGAAAGCAAATCACAAGTATGCCGAATATCTTCCGTTGTACAGGTTCGTCTTGTGCTGCTTGCACTTATAGACGCAAGAAATGTCAGCCATGGTGTGAATATGCACATTTTTTTATGGATGTGATTAGTCGTCAAGATTATCATACAATCTTCACCGTTTTTGGGGTAAATAATGTTGCAAATATTTTAAAAGATATTCCTGAACATCAATATTTTGAGACTCTCAATTCATTTCTTTTTGAAGCTCAGGCGAGAGTCAAGAATCCCAGTAAAGACTGTACTGCGCTAATTGTTTCTCTTGAACAAAAGGTACAAGAGTTACAATCACAGGTGCACAGCGTTAGAGGCTTTACAGTCACGAGTGACAACATTAGAGGCTCGATTAGGAGAGTCTTCTAGCGCTAACCAATGCTTTGCTTTTGCTCATCCTAGAAGTTCTACAGGGCTCCTATCGTTAGTAGAAAATGTTGCACCTGAAATTCTTCCGACTACCGGGAATCTTTCAGACCATGGTGCTTTTCGAACTAATGTGGGTTTGCCGGCATATCTGACTCTATCAGATTACCAAGCGCTTTGGAAGGCCATTCATCACAATTTTCTCAAAGTTGTACTATTGCGGAGGTTGCCAAGCCAATGAGTTCTGATTGGACAGCTCTATTAGATATTAAGCATAATTTTGTTAAGTATTCTTCTTCTAGTCTCGATGTTGTTTTGAATTTTGATCCTGATGATCTTCAGATTCTTTTCCCTTCTTTTCTTTGAATAAGAGATAATAATTTTTAGACTGCAAAATTATTGTTAGTTTATAATAACATGCAAAATGAAGACTTGTGTTATTTACTAAGTTGACAAGCATCACAAATTTTATTTTTAACAAATTTAGTTTTGGGCAATCATTTAACAAATTCATTTTTAGATAACTTGTGAATTAAATCCATATTAGCATGACTTAATCTTCTATACCATAACTAAGAAGCATAATTTAACACGGATAAACATTTAACATCTTATTGAGACAAATCATCAAGTTCAAGAATATATATGTTATTAGATCTATAAGCAATAAACAAGATAGAATTATCATTAATATTTTTAACAATGCAACATTCGAATTTAAAAATAACTTCATAACCTTTATCAAACAATTGATTAATACTAAGCAAATTATGTTTTAAACCGTCAACAAGTAAAACATTATTAATATAAGAAGATTTCTTACCAACTTTACTTATACCAATACTTTTGGCTTTGGCGTTGTCTCCAAATATGACGTTGCCTCCTCGTTTAGGAGTGAGACTTAAGAAATTTTTCTTTTCTCCCGTCATGTGTTTCGAGCATCCACTATCCAATAACCATTTTATTTTGCTAGCTTTTGCTTTCATGTAAACCTACACCAAAATCTTAAGCAACTTCTCTTTTGGTACCCAAAATAAGTTGGGTCCTTTGGGGTTAGCATACATAGTGGTTCCTTTAGGAATCCAAGCAAGTTTGTTTTTAGCAAAATCTTTTTCTTTGTAATGACAAGAATGTGCATTATGAGTGTTTCTTCCACAAAATGAACAAAGATTAGTGGGATTATGCGGTGTGTATGTTTTGAAGAAATTTTTGTAATCCTTTTGGTTATGAATTTGATTATAACCCAAACCGGCTTTGTCGAATACACACCTTTGCATTCCTAATAGTTTGTCCAAGTTATTCTTTCCTTTGGTAAACTTGGCTAGACTATTAGTCAAATCATCCACTTGATCTTTCAATTTGATATTTTCTATTTCAAGTGTGTTTGGAGTTTCTTTCTCCTTTCCTTTCTTTAAGGTCTTAATTTCGATCATTTTTCAAAACTATATTTTCTTTCTCAAAATTTTCACACTTGCTAAAAATCATCAAATTTTTCTTTTTGAGGCTTACATATTCTTTAGACAATTTCTTAAACTTGTTTTGCAATTCATCATAGTCATTCTCATCATGTGCATCATTGTTAATAGAAACATTATCATCACTAAATGAATTGCAAGTAGAATATACCTCATCGTCTCTTGCCATAAGGCAGATATTTTCCGTTTTCTCGTCGCTAGAGTCGGCATCGAACTCTCCTTCTTCGGAATCACTCCAAGTGCCTTTAAGGGCGTGTCTTACTTGTTTGAAAGCTTTGTCTCTTTTATCTCTTTTCTCCTTTCTTCTAACTGGGCAATTTGTTTTAAAATGCCCCGGTTCATGGCAATAGAAACACTTCTTTACTTGTTCATTTTTAACTTTTGGTTGAATAGATCGATCATTGTTTCTTCTTGATGAAGGATCAAAGTTGTTTCCTTTTCCTTGAAATTTCTTCTTCTTGGCTAGAAATTTTATGAATTTTCTAAAAAGAAGAGCCATATCCTCATCTTCTATCATCAACTCCTCATCATCTAGTTGAGTTGCTTTGAGAGCTAGTGTGACCTTTTGGCTTTTGAATCACTTTCTTCTTCTCTTGCCAATTCCTTCTCATGAGTTTTAAGTGAACCCAATAGTTCATCCATGCTTAGCGTCTTGAGATTCTTGGCTTCTTGAATAGCCGTTACTTTAGGTCTCCACTTCTTAGGAAGTGTTCTAAGAATTTTTCGAATCTTGTCTTCATTTGAATATTCCTTTCCAAGAAGATCTAAAGCATTAGTAATAATAGAGAACCTACTATACATAAAGGCAAGTGATTCATTAGGCTCCATTTTGAAAAGTTCATAATCATGAACAAGCATATTAATATTATCATCCTTAACTTGTGAGGTTCCTTCATAGGTAACTTCTAATTTATCCCAAAATTCTTTGGCGGTTTTACAACTAAAAATTTTGTTGTATTTATCTATAGTCAATGCACAATGTAGGGCATTCAAGGCTTTAGCGTTTAATTGGATTTTCTTAATATCATGCTCATCATATTCGGAAATGGATTTCAGAGTGACTATACCATTTTCATCGGTTTTGGTAATCTCATAGGCTCCAATGAGTGTAACCTTTCATTGTTCAAAATCACTAGCTTGAAGAAAAGTACACATACGACTTTTCCAATAACTATAATTTTTGCCATCAAATAGAGGTGGTATAGTGGTCAAAGAACCTTCGTTAAATCCGGTTCCTTGATAGATAGACATGATCGCAAACTCTAAAATTGTAAAATCAAAACAAGAGTACAACATCTAATACCAATTATAGGTCAGAAAATACCCTAGAGGGGGGGGGTGAATAGGGTTTTTTTTAAACTTAATCGGATTTTTAAAAATGATTTAAAAATATTTGATGTCTATGTTTATCAAGCAATCAAGAACAAAGTTAATTCCAAACACAATGAATAAATAGCACAATATAATAGAGCAAGAGATAGAAAGATTGAATCGATCGAAGTCGAAGATTTTTTGTCCACACGGTTCGGCTTGTTCCCCCTACTCCGCGCTCGGTTAGTTCTCCGAGAATTTCCACTATAACCGATCTCCTTTCGAGTCAAGATCAAACCTCTACAAGTGTATTCTTCTCACACGCTCTTACAAGTATTGAAACACCCTCAATACTCACAAAAGAAATCCTTCTTGCTATGCTACGAGATACACCTCTCACAATTAAGATTTAAATTAGTTTTGGTGACAAACACCAATGTACAATATCTCTCTTGTATATGGCAAAATACAAATAAAGCTCACACTAAGAGATATCAAAATTGATCAAAGTATATAGCTCAAAAATGAAAGATTGATCAATATGTGTTCTTGAATCTTTGTATATTTGAATATATGAATAATAGAGTATTAGAATGATTCAAAGTGTGTTAAAACATGTCTAGGACCTCATATTTATAGCTTGCAAAACCATATGGCCGTTGGGGATGATTAAGAGAGGTTTTGGCTCAAAGGTATACATTTTCAAATTTTTCAACAGCTAGTTTTAACAAAAAAATTCAAATTGTTTTGTTAATTTCTCCCAATTAGACCGTTGGATCATGCTCAAATTTTAGTCAAAATTGCCAGAAGATGTTGTCTAACTACTATAAAAATTTCCAAATGATCAACGTTCGGGAAGGCCTCCATCATACCGTTAGTTCAAAACTGGGCAAAAATTGAGCGAATTTTAAATGTAAAATAAAAATATTTTTGCAATTTAACAATTTAGTTCCAAATAAAATTCTAATGATTTTTGAACCTCAAAGATATGTTTCTAAGATACCTATTTTTATTATAGATTAAAATATGATCATTTAAAATTAATACGAATTTATTTTGAAACTCGGTTTTTGTAAAATGATGTTTTTCAAATAAATTCAATTTCAAGCGTGTTTGAATCAATCTTTTAAAAGATGCAAGAATATGTTTGAGCTATAGGGATTTGATCAATAAATTATCTTTACATAAAATCTAAGCACTCACTCAATTTAATGATAATTCGAGTCTTCGTGATACTTGATTTTCTTGTGCGTATCTTCACTTGTTTGATGTTCTTGATCCTTTCTTGGTTTTGTTAACTTGTAGAACATGTGGAGATCATTCTTGTGCATATCTTCACTTGCTTGATGATCTAAATATTTTCTTGGCTTTGTATAGCACATGTATATCACTTGAGTTCATTTCTTGTGACTAGATGCGTTTGTAAAGCTTGTGTAAGATTTGCTTCGGTTTGAAGTTACACTTGGTCGGAAGATACATCGGTTAAAATGGATATCATCATTGGAACAATTGAGTTAAATAACACTTTATTAACTTATTGTAATTATCAAAATAAGATTAATTTACTTTAAGGTCAACAGAAGTTATTGGAAAGAAGTATCTGAGGGGCAAATTGTTTCATCTAAATCAGATTTATGTTGGGGAGAAACTAAAAGCACCGTCCAACACCGCTTTAATTTTGAATTCTGACAAATTAAGAGAAGGATGGTTATGACATCGCCGGTTAGGGCATCCCTCGTTCAGTACTATGAAAAAAAACTATACTTACTTTGTTTATTGATGTTGATGAGTCTATTTTATGTTGTGAAACTTGTATTTTAGCCAAGAGTCGCCGCGCTACTTATCCCTTCCATTATTTCTAATAAAAGTACTCTCCCTTTTGCATTGATTCATTCTGATGTTTGGGGGTCCTCTAGAGAGTCCATTGTTTTTGGTATGTGGTACTTTATATTATTCATTAATGATAGTACAAGACTGTCATAGGTAGTTCTTCTATAAACCAAAGATGAAGTGTTTCCATCCTTTCAAGCTTTTTGCAATCTAATTCACATACAATATAATAGCACCATTAAAATTCTTCAGTCTGATAATGGGGGGAATATATCAATACGGCCTTTAGCGAATTTCTTCAAACATATGGCATTGTTCACCAAATCATCTGTCCACAAATACCAGAACAAAATGGCTATCCCTAATGCTTCTCAACATTGCAGTGTTCTCTAGGTAACCTTATAATATACACCTTCTAATTACAATGAGGGTCATTGCACGCTAAATTGATTTTTAAATTATTGTGTTTTGTCTATATTCAAACTTCTTCAATATGGAATAACTCCTTATGTAGTATTTACAATCTTTCATAGTGGGCCACTGTATTTTCTCATGTAACTCAATTAATTTGTTAGGCTTTTCTTAGAATTGCTTATTTTCAAACAAGTTGCCAAGCTCTTTACATACATTATACTCTTCCTCATTTTCACCCTTATCTTCACTGATGTCTAGGATGACAACACTCTCCAGGTTCTATGTTTTCAAAACTCTCTAGATAAAACTCAGTTTAATAAGATTTTTTGGTTGGTTTATTTGAGTCTAGTCCCATACTTTCTGATTTTTTCCATGATTCTCCCTTTCACTAACGAGGTCACCATACTCTATTAAGTTACCCAAGGCCTAATCATTATCTTCATCAATCAAAATAGGACAACTCATATAAATTTTTACCTTTTTCCCTTACTGTTAGACGCTTGGAAACCCTTATTTTGAAGTTTAGAAGACTTCATATCCTCGTCTATAAGGATAACTTTATTGGGGGTGGTTTGTTTTTTATGTTTTGAGGGTACTGGTGAATTAATATTCTTTGACTAGGGAGGAAGTGTTTGGGGACCACTTAATTCTTCTTGTAAGTAAAGATGATACATACTATTTTTACTCCTATTTGATCCCACATGTTCATAAGTTGGGCACAGGTCCTTATTGTTTCCCACACCTATTGAATTATAATTCCTTTAACCTCACAACCATTTTCAATGTCTTTAACACGATCAATTAGACAAAAATCATCTCCAACTATGCCAAATAATATAAAATGATTTCCACCCATATATGTAAGTTTGATGTTTGTTAATCTAAGTACCCCCCATAGTGAACAGCAAATTCCCTTTTTCCCAACTCACACGTAACGACAACTTAGAAAATGAGACAACTCAGAGAGAATATATTGGATACATCAAATAAACAGACAACAATAATACCTTATATCTTAATATGCAATGAATATCATATACATGCAAGTTTTATTCTTTATTCAATTTGTCAACTTAAACCCAATTAACATGGACAAAAACATCATTATTCATTGACATTGACAAGACCCTAAGAATTAGTACAAATGAATAAAAACCATAGCAATTTGAACATACAATAAACCTTAAGTCAATAACTCAATAAGCATTAAATCAACTTAAATTACATATAAAAACCATTCATGTACTTGTCGACGCCTACTTTTTCATTCTCATCGCAATTAAACGCAACGCAAGCCCTAATTTGAACTCCTTATTTGCTTCTTCTTCGATGTCTCACTCTCTCACTAATCTCATCGTGCAATATTTCACTTTCAAGGTTCTTATGTTTTGTGTAAAATTACAAGGGATAAAATATGTACTTTATTTAATTATTTACATTGAGTAACGATGGTAAGGAATTGACTGACATATCTGTTAAAAATGGACCCCAAAGTTTAAGAAATGAAAACTCAAGATTCTTAACTCGATATATAATGACAAAACTATCAACCCTAAAACCCAAATGATCGAACTTTGAACATATATTGTTTAAAGGTAAGGATTTAACTATGTTTAAGGGCAAGAGTTTTAATTTTTGCCTAGTTTCACTCCATTAGTTGAAATTTGCCTGTATTAAGATCGTAATAATCCCCACACGAAGTGACATTCTTTAGTGTAGGAACACTAACTTTAAACATGAGCTCTCACCATTAAAAGCAAAACTGATTTCTACGCACATACTCCTCACATGCTTAAAAATACCACAATCATTCAATAAAATTCATGTAGGAACACTAAGTACACCACATTAATTTTTAACAAAATTAAACTTTTCATTTTCCTCTCTCTCCCTCTTTCTCTTTCACTCACTCCACAAAATAAAAAGTAAAACCCAAATCAAATCTTTGCATACACTACCTCATATTTTAAGGATGATTATGACAAAAAATGATTCATGTTTGCGGTTATTTTGTTGTACAGCTTTCAAAATTGAAAGTACAAGATGAAGGTTCAGAATTATTCAATTTGCAACACAATGCCAAATTTGATAAAAATAAGTCTGACAATTTGTCCAATTTAGTATGATATTTCGGCAACAAGTTATTAAATGCGAGATATGGAATTTGGAGAATATTAATCATGCCAAAATAGCACATTGATTAGATTAAGCAATGAGTTGCCGAATATGTAAGATACATAATTCAATAAAGACTAACTAATTCGAAATACCATACTAAATTCAGTAATTTATCGTTGACTTATTGTACTAAACTATGTGTTGTGTGGTGTAAATAAAAACATAACTCGTGACATCCCAAATCCCGTTAAGAGGATATATCTTTCGGGACGCGGTTAATCACAGAGCCGTACACTGACAGTGGTCAAACAAAGTAAGAATCCTTGATAATAATACACAATCTAACAAACATTGGTAGTAATCATAAAGCAACCGCCTCATGCAAAGCATATACAACAAGCCTCCAACGAGGTTCCAAAATACAATTCTACAATTCCTTAATACACATGAGTTTTAGAAAATATGTAATATAAGTCATGACTCTGAATAAACGAAATTCTAAGAACATTGGTCCTTCCCATTGGAGGACCCTAGACTAGCTAAGGTAGAGAGGCAATCTCAGAAATGGTGTCCTTCTTCATCCCTCTCCTAAAGTTCCTGCGAATGCACCTATATATAAGATAGTATGAGTGAGTCAAACGGACTTAGTGGGAAGCATATAATAAATTTAATAAAAGATAGTTATAAATCCTTATAAATATAAATGTATTCAGCCGTTGAAAAAGAAACATTAGCGTGATTACATAAAATACGTCATCTTAGTGTAATGTATAACCCTTGGCAAATGAAGCTTTTATGGTTATATTGATTTCCGTTTCACCCCCTCAATCTCGAGTCATAATCTCGGTAATCTTTACTTTTATCCAAGCGCACACTAGGTCTACATTCCGTGGCCTTTCACCCACGCGGCAACAGGGCCTCTTGATAGTTTCCATGCACGATTTCAGGTCTTTCACCTAGGGGCGCTCTGTCCCAAGTTACAGCCCGTTTAGGGGACCACACCTGGGTCCATTCATGGTTAACACTAGCAATTAATCTCTAAACAATCCAACTGGCTCTCTCTCTAATGAACCAAGTGTGCTATATATACATACATGTGTATTTCTAATCATCATTTATAATATCAATAATACAATTAAAAGATAATTCTTGTACAAATGAACTTAATAAGCCCAACAATTCGTTTAGAAAAATGTTTCATAAGGTAATTCCCACCACTTAGATAATTATTAATTCATATCAATGAGTGTAGCAAGAACCATTTGTATAAAACCATGTATAAGTGGGGTTATTAGTGTAATCAACCAAAGAATCTTTTATTAAATGTCTTATGAAGAAATTATATTACTTACACCTTCAAGAAGAAATATTAACTTCATATTAAAGTTTATATCCTATAACATTAGGGTCCAAATGGGTTTTCGTGTAAATCAAGCAATTAGTAGAAATTTCTAGTATAATCATGTTGTTTAAGTAATATTTAGGCTACTTGTATCATCAATTCCGTTATTTAATTAAGATCCCAACATCTATACAAAAGACCCATTTGAATAAGTTAGGTTTTGTATAAATTTATAGTAAAATCATAATCAAGATATAATAAGTTGTAAAAATAAGTTTTGGTACTAGATTCCTACCTATAAGAAACTTTAATCACGAAATTGTAGCTAGACAATACTTCGTATGAAAACCTTAGAACTCCCCAAGCCTTAATGAAGGTTGAAGATGAAGATAAAGATGAAGGAAGAACCCTTGGACTAAAGCTTGATTCAAAGAATTGAACATTTCACAAGCACCAAACTCTCTCCTCTATTATGTTCTCAAGCCCTTCTCTCTATCCTTGGTGTTCTTGGTTCGAAAATGGGGGGGTGAAAGTACTGTGTTTAAATAGAGAAAAATGGGTCAAATATGGTCAAAACCAACTTTCAGGTGTACCCACCATGATCGATCATGAAACCAATCTTAGTGTACTGCCAGCTCCATGATCGATCATGACCTTGTTCCAACAATTTCGACAACTTTTCTTTCGTTTAACCGCGAAGATGCCATCATTTTAACGCAAGTTCAACGCGGAACTTATAGCAGGGTTTGAGATGAATCTATAGCTATTGACAGGGACCCATTTGGATAAGGAATGAAGAAGTTATGGCTTGCCAAAGTTAGCCAAAATTTGAAAATCGCGTAGAACGGAAACATGCATTTTGGATCTCGTTTTCAACTCAGACCACCTGAACGATGAAACGATTATTCGTTCGAACTTAATCATACAATTACAACATGTTCAACCTGGGCCCTAATAAAGCTAATCAAAATGATGCTTACAAACTAAATGGAACAAAATGAGAGTTTATGGGTGAAACTAGGCTAGGGGTATGACATAATTGTAAATTGAATACGTTGTCTTTTTGCAAGAAACTCTTAACCAAGATAGTATGCAGGTGTTTGGCGGGGGAATAAGGAGATATATGGTGTGTTTGAAATTTGGATTAAAGGGTTAGATATGATTATTTAATCCTATCCGGAGGGGATAAAACAATCACACATCTTAGGTAGGATTTGTTAATCTCTCAGTAGGATAAAAAGAATTAGTAGGATAAATAATCATACATAATATCAATTCCTGACGTACACCAAACATGATATAGGATAAATTTATCGTTTTCTATTTTTAAACTTGTTTTTGCTTGAAGCATCACAAATATTTTTTTTTAATTCTACCATAATTTCAATATTATTTTTATTTTTTGGAGCACTTAGTACTTTAGGAATGGCTACGAGATGGGTTTATGATCTCCATCCCCGCCCCAGCTACAAAAAAAGCATCCTCATCCATGCCTCCATCCCCGGATTGCTTTATTGGGTAATCCCTATCCTCATCGGGTAACGGGTCTCTATGAGGATTCTCCGACATTTAAATTTTTTTAAAAAAAATTAAAATAAAAATAGAAAAAGAGGATAGATATAAATAATATAATAAAATATATACATATATAATTGAAATTATATATACATAATGAATAGTGGATTAATTTTTTATATATACACACATATACACATATAAGCACAAAGTAAGAAAATTACAAAACTTAGTATATCGGGGCAAGTATGGGGTGGAGACCCCAATACCCCCGAACCCGACTAATTTTAGAAATCATCACCAGAATCCGCCCTCGTACCTAATTAGCTGCCCCTATCTAACTTTAATGTATAATATTCATATTTGTGGGGAAACATTCCTCACAAATATTGAAGAAGCGTGGTGACAACCATGTGTCACAAGTTATACTCATGAGTGATGAAATGGGCGTCACATATCCAACTTATATATGACAAATGCCAAAGTCATCACTTGAGACTATATGTTATAAGCGACGAAATGGGCGTCACATATCAAACTTATATGTGAGGAATGTTTAAATCATCACCTAATACAATTCGTCACTTTTTATAAGTAACGACCCTCGCGACGACCAAAATTCTTCGCTTATAATCAAATGTGACGAATTTGGCCAATTTGGTGACAACTTGTGGTCATCATGAAAACCTATTTTTCTTGTAGTGATAGGTTCCTAACTAATGAAAGGTTCATTTTTCTCAATCTTAATTCAAGCAAGCAACCACTATATATACACGATATACATATACAAATAACTAAGTATGCAACCAATTAATTTACAAGCATATTCGGTGAGATACATTCGAGTTGTATGAATATTAATCGATCACGGTGATATGAACCACGATCGTATTTCTACCAAATAAGATGAATCTGCAACCCTTGACGCTGAAAATGCAAGAACCTTGGAACCACGCAAATTTAATGGAGGTGGAACCTCGACCCAATTCCGAAAACGAGATAGAACCTTGGTATAGTCGAAGACAAACAATCAATCGATGGGTTAATTGATTGCTAAGTCGAAGAACAACAAGAACCCTAATTCTGGCTGTTCGAGACGTTCTTAGAACGCAAGAGGTGAAAAACACTCGAAAATTAATTAATCAAAGCTGCCTAAAAACAATAGCGTTAGCTCCTTTAAATAGGAGTAATTAAACCTACTAGGTCTAGGAAAATAAACAAAACGAAATTAATTGGTTTCCCACATAACTTGGGCCCCAAGCAAAACTAAACATAAATTAAACTTAAAATAAACAAAGCCTAGCCCAGCCCATTTATCTAATACATGCTTTTAATCTCTTAGGTTGCTATTTTGAACATCTTCAATTGGGCCTTTAAGTAATGTCTTCCATTCTTGAACCCGATCCCCTTCAATGATCCTCCATGCTTCAGCTTTGCTCATCATCTCTTGGACCATGGTCATAAGTGCCTCATTGATCTTCTTGGCTCTAGCTCGAGTGATTGGGCCACTTGGAACCCGGATGGGATCTGCACAGCCTTCACTCCATGATCCAGCTCCAGTGCTATTCTTGGGCTCATCATTCCCCTCCTCTTGAAAAGGAATTGTCCTCAATTCGTCACCTGCACTAAACGGACTTAGATCAGCAACATTAAATGTAGCACTCACATTATACTCACCTGGAAGATCAAGTTTGTATGCATTGTCATTGATCATTTTCACAACTTGAAATGGTCCATCTCCTCTAGGTAACAACTTAGAACGCCTTTGAACTGGAAAACGTTCTTTTCTCATGTGCAGCCAAACCCAATCTCCTGGTTCAAAGACCACCTTTTTCCTTCCTTTGTTTGCTTGCTACACATACTGCTCAGTTCTTCTTTCAATGTTTTGCCTCGCATTCTCATGAATCTGTCTAACAAACTCAGCTTTCTTCCTGCCATCTAGGTTAGCATGCTCAACAGGTAATGGCAATAAATCCAAAGGAACTAAAGGATTAAAACCATACACAATCTCAAAAGGAGAAAACTTAGATGCAGAATGAACAGATCGATTATATGAAAACTCAACATGAGGCAAACATTATTCCCACTCTTTCAAGTTCTTCTTAATTATGGCACGCAACAAAGTGGACAAAGTTCTATTCACTACTTCTGTTTGACCATCAGTTTGGGGATGACATGTAGTAGAAAACAACAATTTAGTACCCAACTTTCCCCACAAAGTCTTCCAAAAGTAACTCAAAAACTTTGCATCCCTATCAGAAACAATGGTTCTAGGCATGCCATGCAATCGCACAATTTCTTTGAAGAACAAATTAGCAATTCGTGGTGCATCATCAGTTTTATTACAAGTAATAAAATGAGCCATTTTAGAAAACCTATTGTAGACACCCCGATCCGTGACCCCCGCAAGAACCCTAACAACCTTCGAGAACTACTGGTTTTTGGAGTCCGGGACCCACTCGAACACCCGAAACTACCCCGAAAGGGTTTGTTGGCCAACAAACCTATTTTTAAATGGGATTGTCGCACGACATATCAGTACGTCGCGCGACAATCACTCCTTTGTCGCACGACAGACCCCTCTACACCCGACCAACCACTTTCTGACACATCACAGTGTCAGAAGCCAGATATGTCGCGCGACAAACAGGCACAGTGAAATAGGAATGTTGCGCGACAAACAGAGATGTCGCGCGACACTTGCTTTTCTGATATTTTTTAATCTTTAAGCCTTCTCCGGAAGCATCTGCGATAACATTTATTTTCGCAAAAGTCTCTGATCTAATCTTGGCACCCGGAGTGCCACCTTCTAGAGTCAGACCGCCGGAAATATTTCTAAGAGGAAAGCTGATATCCGTCAGAGGTCTTCTCTGCCGTATTATATTTTCTCTCTCTTATTCTTATATATATCGCCGGAAAGGTAACTAAAGTCTCTTATAGTAATTAAATAAGATATTTGTATATTAGTTTTATTGTAGACTTGTTTAAAACTCGATTTTTCTAACTGGGCGCTGCCCCGCACCCCGCGACCTGACCGGGCAGGTCGATCCCCGTCCCAGTAAGCGAAGTGGCGACAAGATTGTGGTAGATTCCTAACGCGCTCGAAAAATCAGGTTTTTATTAGTTATTTCTAGAAAGCAGTAGAATATCAGTAAAAGCATCCAAGTTTTCCAACATAGAATAAACATATAAGACCACTAGAGACTGAAAAGGCGGAATGGGTGCTTAACACTTTCCCAAACCGTAATATAGTTCCCGAACCCTATAGAATCCTGGTTTCGTAGACAAACGTGTAAAGAAAGGCTTATCTGTAGCATTTCCTCTTACACAACTATTTTGTCCGTTTTCTCGTAAAACGTACTGGCGACTCTGAACGAACCCTCTTGCATCTAGAAATAGGATAGAGGGACACCCGATATAAATTATCAACATATAGAAGCAAATGGAACAACGGAATCCTTTCCGATGTTTCAGACTCCCAAACCATGGGCTGAGACCCGGGGGTCGCATTTGCGGATTCTCACAGTGGCGACTCTGCTAGGGACCTAGAGAACTAGGCTCTTATATGTGGATTTTTTGTTTATGAATATGTTGATATGCATGCTTTTACTGCTTTCCCTACTTGCCCCCTGACGTGGCGCCTGGATTTTATTGTTGACCTGACCTAGAGGCGCAGTAGAGTCCATTCATTGACATAGACATATGTTTAGGATTTTCCCTTTCTGTTATATTTGATTGTAAAGAAATATCTTTTTAAATAAAAATGGTGTTTTCAAAATACACCTCGAAGATAAGATATTTGTGATTAAATCTTTCGTAAGCTCTTGTTTTCACGCACATCACTATTCATGCATGGTTGTTACGAGTGTGATTTTTACCCCAAACCTTCGGAAGTATTATAAGTGAGTAGGGAGTTGGCTTGCTTGGGCCAACATAAACCGAAAGCATTTACTTCCACTCTCCTTGGCCAAGTATGCCCCCGAGGTATATCGAGTGACGAGAACACTCACGTATCCGGGAAGTATATTAAAAGATTCTTGCACGTACCCGCCCCTGGGGTATATCGCGAGGTCTTGCCAAATAGGAGGGAGCCTGAAGCCTTCACCTTGCATTACACCTGCGTTGCATATAGGAAGAGTCAAGATATAAAACTCTTGTCTTTTTTATCAACCGTGAGGAGTACGTACCGCATAGGGCCTTGTCATGTATATCTCCCCCAGATATTAGCGAGTACGGCCGGAGGCTGACCAACCTCCGTCGTAGAAATTTACAACGAGATCAGTTCATTGTGACTTTCCCCGGTACATCTCCCATGAAAAGCAACTCAAGAGGAAAGATATTCCCAATTTTCATAAAATCAAAAGATGAGTTTTTAAAATTCGGGATAAGTAGGGTAACCCAATGAGCACTTTGCTGCCTACCCTAAACTCCCACCGGGAATTCACTCAAGTTGTTGTTGATGTGTCTTTATAAACGCCCGAAACTTGGTTTTCGTTGTTTTTCTTTCTTCGTGGTTTCTCTTGGCAGAAATGAATCACACCTCAGTCTTCCTTCATCTTCGCTATGTGGTATATCTACAGCCCTACGACTACAGTCTGGAAGGTTGGGCAGGAAGAGACTACATCGGTAGATTAGTTCGACCGAGCACTCCGACTATGTCGACTTCCAATCTGAATGACTCAGAGATCCAAGCAGTTGATCCGAATCTAGCAGAGGTACCGAGGGCTCCGCCTACCCTAGAAGAATTGCATCGCCTATTGATAACCGTTAGTCAAAGCCTGGCCAGCATATCTACTGAGCAGCAGAACACCCGGGTTCGAATAGAAGGATGGTCAGCCGAACGAACTGCTCCACCGGGGTTTGAACAACTACCACTGAATCGAGATCCGAATCAAGGGCAATCATCACAAGTACTCCCCCCAGTCCAAGGCACCAACCCACAGCAAACAAGTCCTATCCCAACAGGCCCCATTCAAACTGAGCCCAATAACCAGAACCAATGGGCCCCGGACTCCGGCCCTACTTACCAGCAACAAGAGCCACCCATCATCTGGCCGCAACCCCAAGTCCAACCAGGTTTCGACCCTCAATACCCACAATGGCCACAAATCCCTACACGACCTGTCCTACCACCAGCCCTGGTAGCCCCTCCCAATGAATACCCAGATATAAACCGACTCCGAGCAGTATATGCAGAATCAGTTATAGCTCGAGAACAGCCCGATGAAGTAACTAAAGAGAGTGAAGAAATGAAAAAAGTGAAGGAACAGATGAGGGTCCTGCAGAAGGGAGTTTCCCTAATGAAAGGAGCAGACGAGGTTACTGATATGAATGCGTTCTCCCTCTACCCCGAGGCAAGACTACCACAGGGGTTCAAACTCCCATCTATCACCAAGTTTACTGGAACCACGCCCCCAAAAACACATATGCAATCATATATCCGATCCATGCAAGTATCTGGCTGTGGAGAACCTGAGTTGGCCCAGGCATTTCATATGACTCTCACGGGGGCAGCCCTGAGATGGTTTTTTGATTTAGAGAGGCACCACACGAAAACTTGGGGGGATATCGTCAAGGAATTCATGGCTAAATACGGGTCCAATGAAGAGTTGGAGGTCACTCGTAAACACTTAGAGATGGCCAAACAGGGTGAGAAAGAGAGCTTCAGTGATTTTGTTACCCGTTGGAGAGAATTGGCATCCCAGATGTCCAAACGACCAGACGAAGAGGAGCAGTTAGAGATAATTCAGAAAAACTTCACTTCGGCTGTATTGACTTGTATGGGAAAGCACGTGTTCCCACATTTTCGAGCACTTTTAAGCATGGGATCCCAAGTAGAAGAAGAGTTGGCCAGAAAGGCGGACACCCAAACAAGGAAAGCCTCATATACTGAGAAAAGCACAGCCACTCCTGTTGTAAACCAGCTAAGCTCTTATCCGTACCAACAAAACTCTTTTCAGCAGCAACAACCCCAATTAACGTGGCCTGTACAAGCCGAAGCCTCCAATACATATCAACCCAATAAAAATAGAAAATTCAGCAACCTCCCCATAACCCTGACCAAGAGTCTTAAATTGCTACGAAATGCGGACCTGGTTACCCCACTAACCCTCGTCCTCCACCAAATCCCGTCCCTTCTTCTTGGAGGATGAACGAGAACTGTTTATACCACCAAGCTGTGGGCCATTACACAGATAAATGTTTAGCCCTCCGACACCGCATCCAAGATCTAATCGAAGAAGGAAAAATCCCCGCACCAGGAGGACCAAATATGGCCAACAACCCGCTAAAGTGAGTTAGCATTGCTAAATGAGAAACGGTAGAAGGCCGTGTATCGTCATTATGGGGCCTTTAAAATTAAAAAGTGAAGACTCGGGGTATTTGTGAGAACAATGTAGTTTTGAGAAAGGTTAGAGAAGCCGATAAGAGATCCGAGAGAAAAGTTCAGAACTGGGCCGTACATCGTTAAAGAAATCAACACAAGGAGAGCCGTAATAGTCGCATATGTAGATGGTCATACGGTACATTCAAGAATATTATTGTTAAAGCAATAGCATGTATAATCCAGAACTACGTAAACCTGAGCCCCAACTCACTTTTGTTTATGGAGGAAATACCACGGGGAACGTAGGCAACCTAAGAAGTTACTTCAGGCCCGGTTTAATTATTATAAAAACTTTTTTGTTTTATAAAAAGAGCAGTTTTTCAAACTTCATAAACAGTCAGTACATTTGCTATCTAAAGAAATGAGCCACGTCGTATCTTTAGCCACCAGTGCAACTCGAGCTTCATTCAGGCTTCAGAGGGCTCTAAGCCCACGAACTGAAACCATTGCATTTAATAAGGGACGACAACCAGATCTTCCTCCACCAATCGCCAGATTGAACGAATAATGTCAGCCCGGAGGGGCTAAGAAAAGCCAAACCGTGCATAATTGAAATAACGAGTCAGCCATGCCACATACACTCCATAGATAGAGAGGTATGGGGAGTGATAAACTTGAGTCCCGAGGGTACCAGGGCATCTCGAGCTTTGATAGAAGAAAAGTCAACATTTGTACAGTAAAGAGGACTACAGAGATAAAAGAGTAAGTGTGGGGATGAAGGAAGGAAGAGAGGTGTATTTATCGGAGAAATCATACACATGTACTCATCGTTTGTCATGTAACAAACCTTATTACAAATACATTTCTCCAACAGACAGGGTTCGTTGCTGCCAAAGAAACCACTTTTTCGCTTCTCACTTAGTTCCTTTCACTTTTGCAGGGGCCTGGTGGTCATTTTTATTATGTCATTATAAGCCTGTTTTACACCAGCATGTTTTTCTTTATATTGCACCCGATGGTACTTTTATGTAAATTTGTGTGAAATAATAAAACCCGAGGGTACTTTTATGTAAATATGTGTAAGAAACCTGAGGGTACTTTGGTGTAATTACGAGAGATATAGGGTTATAAGGGTAAATTGTGTAAATTTCCAAACCTGAGGGTACTTTGGTGTAATTATGAGAAATATAGGGTTATAAGGGTAAATTATGTAATTTTCCAAATTTGAGGGTACTTTGGTGTAATTATGAGAGATATAGGGTTATAAGGGTAAATTGTGTAATTTTCCAAACCTGAGGGTACTTTGGTGTAATTACGAGAGATATAGGATTATAAGGGTAAATTGTGTAATTTTCCAAAACCTGAGGGTACTTTGGTGTAATTACGGGAGATATAGGGTTATAAAGGTAAAATTATGTCAAAACCTGAGGGTTCTTTTGTGTAATTATGTGAGTTATATAATAAGAGGGTAAAATTATGTAATTTTTAAAACCTGAGGGTACTTTGGGGTAATTACGAGAGTTGTGGGCCTATAGGGAAAAATTATGTAGTTTTCAAAACCTGAGGGTACTTTGGGTAGTTATGAGAGTTATATGATTTTTAGAGTAAATTATGAGAGTCCTTAAGGTTTGAAAGGTAAAAGTTTGTAAGTTTCGAAAATCGGATGTTACTATTGAGATAATTATGTGAATTAATTAATGTTTGTTTAAACATGTAGGAAACTGCGAATCAGGATCAACAAAACAGCATGGAAAGTATCCGCAGCCTGCAAACAATACTTTTACATATCAAGTTATCGAACATGTTCAAACACCACTTCACTAGTACATGCATAACATACATTATCTTTCAATAGATCACCAAGCACGAGCATGCACATTTTTAGCGCACAACACATCTTGGTAAACCACACTGCGGTCATAGTCTACCTTATCATCTTTGTCATTAGCGTGAAGATTGCATTGAAGAACACCCTGAGCATCCAGATACGGGAAAACTCGAGAAATGAGAAGCTAGAGAGAGAATAAGAGAATGAGAAGAAAAGAGCCCGCTTGTGGGACAAAACCTACTCCATTGAACTGTCGCATGGCCAATCATATCTCAAACTTGGCATTTTTCGGTAGGGGAATTTCAAAGTGGTTTTTCTCGACTTTTGTGCAGAAAAAACACACACTCGCACGATAATATCAAATGCCATATTTTAAGTCGTTTCTTCAAATCGCGAGAGCAAACAGCCTACAAAGAAATCTCTGATCTCTAGAAGACTGAAATCTAGCAAATGAGAATGAGAAAATATCAGATAAGACGGGAATAGAAAAAATTGAAAGAGTAGAAAAGAGAAAAATCCCGCATGAGTGCCCAGAGCGAGCGAGAGAAACAGAATTGTATAGAGTGGCAGGGAGAGCCACACCAAGAGTGACAGCTAGGCCAAACCGGCTCAGGGCTTCGTCTTGGGTGAGTAAGGTTCCTGATCACGCCAAAACGGGAAAAGAAGCTCTTGGCCAAAAACAGAAAAGGAAGGAAAAGCTTCCCCGAATGAGGGAGAAATAAGGACATCGAAAAACAGAAAACGATGTGGGCCTGCAAAAATGCCTCAAAGATGGCTGATGAATATCAAAGAGATCAGAGACTCCTTAAAAATAGATTTCCTTCTCAGCTTGATAAGATCAGAAACGACTTAGAAACAAGCAAAAGATTGAGTCATCACTACGCACGAAGCACAAGAATTGAGAAATCCATCGTGAAAACTCCTCTTTCCGGATAAAATAACTTACAAAACAAGTTTTCAAAATTTTCCAGAGAAAGCAAAACTTTTAGAATGGGTATATAAACTCCCAAATGAGCTCTTTTCTCCTCTAGAGACCTCTCTCTTTAGCTTCTCATCAGTTGCCACTTCTGAGAACCAAGTCTCTTTTCGAGGCACCCACGCAAACACAAGCCCTCTTCTCGAGGCACTTACATTCACCAAGCCCTCTTCTCGAGGCACATACACACACCAAGCCCTCTTCTCGAGGCACCCACGCATCGAAGCCCTCTCCGGAGGCAATCCATTCACATAAGCCCTTTCTACAGGCAAAACATTATTCACAAGTCCTTTCTACAGGCATAAGCCCTCTCCGGAGGCAATCCATTCACATAAGCCCTCCGCGGAGGCAATCCAATCACTAAGCCCTTTTTAGGCGAAAGCCCTTTCCGGAGGCAATCCATTCACATAAGCCCTTTCTACAGGCACAAGCCCTCTCCGGAGGCAACCTATTCACATAAGTCCTCTGCAGAGGCAATCCAATCACTAAGCCCTTTTTAGACGAAAGCCCTTTCCGGAGGCATCCATTCACATAAGCCCTTTCCACAGGCAAAACATCATTCACAAGTCCTTTCTACAAGCACAAGCCCTCTCCGGAGGCAATCCATTCACATAAGCCCTCTGCGGAGGCAATCCAATCACTAAGCCCTTTTTAGGCGAAAGTCCTTTCCGGAGGCATCCATTCACATAAGCTCTTTCTACAGGCAAAACATCATTCACAAGTCCTTTCTACAGGCACAAGCCCTTTCCGGAGGCAATCCATTCACATAAGCCCTCTGCGGAGGCAAACCAATCACTAAGCCCCTTTTTAGGTGAAAGTCCTTTCCGGAGGCATCCATTCACATAAGCCCTTTCTACAGGTAAAACATCGCTCACAAGTCCTTTTCGGAGGCGCAATGGTAGTCCTCCCACCTGAGGCGCAATGGTAGTCCTCCCACCTGAGGCGAGAAGATCAAAAACCCTCCCAGAGAGGCACAGTGGAGCAATGGTAGTCCTCCCACCTGAGGCGCAATGGTAGTCCTCCCACCTGAGGCGCAATGGTAGTCCTCCTACATGAGGCGAGAAGATCAAAAGCCCTCCCAGAGAGGCACAGTGGAACAAGGGTAGTCCTCCCATCTGAGGCGAGTGGATCAATGGTAGTCCTCCCATCTGAGGCAAGTGGAGCAAATAAAAGTCCTCGAAAGAGGAAATGAGGTAACTAAAGCCCTCTCCGGAGGCAAAACCAAGCACAAGCCCTCTTTGGAAGCATTCACGAACACTTCTGCATGCATACACTCTCTTAGGGTTCTTGCGAGAGCCACAAATCGAAGTATCTTCAAGTCGCCTCAATTCCTTGCAAGCAAGGAGCTTAAGTCGAGAGGGTCTGTAGACACCCCGATCCGTGACCCCCGCAAGAACCCTAACAACCTTCGAGAACTACTGGTTTTTGGAGTCCGGGACCCACTCGAACACCCGAAACTACCTCGAAAGGGTTTGTTGGCCAACAAACCTATTTTTAAGTGGGATTGTCGCACGACATATCAGTATGTCGCGAGACAATCACTCCTTTGTCGTACGACAGACCCCTCTGCACCTGACCAACCACTTTCTGACACATCACAGTGTCAGAAGCCATCACTTCAGCCGTTTGCGCCCGACAAACAGATATGTCGCGCGACAAACAGGCACAGTGAAATAGGAATGTCGCGCGACAAATAGAGATGTCGCGCGACACTTGCCTTTTCTGGGGGAATGTCGCGCGACAATCTCTCCCGAGCACTATAAATAGGCCAACACCCCCAAGGGTTCTGGACGGCAACTTCTCGCCACAATTTCTATACTAAAATTCCTTATTCTCTCTGATATTTTTTAATCTTTAAGCCTTCTCCGGAAGCATCTGCGATAACATTTATTTTCGCAAGAGTCTCTGATCTAATCTTGGCACCCGGAGTGCCACCTTCTAGAGTCAGACCGCCGGAAATATTTCTAAGAGGAAAGCTGATATCCGTCAGAGGTCTTCTCTGCCGTATTATATTTTCTCTCTCTTATTCTTATATATATCGCCGGAAAGGTAACTAAAGTCTCTTCTAGTAATTAAATAAGATATTTGTATATTAGTTTTATTGTAGACTTGTTTAAAACTCGATTTTTCTAACTGGGCGCTGCCCCGCACCCCGCGACCTGACCGGGCAGGTCGATCCCTGTCCCAGTAAGCGAAGTGGCGACAAGGTTGTGGTAGATTCCTACCGCGCTCGAAAAATCAGTTTTTTATTAGTTATTTCTAGAAAGCAGTAGAATATCAGTAAAAGCATCCAAGTTTTCCAACATAGAATAAACATATAAGACCACTAGAGACTGAAGAGGCGGAATGGGTGCTTAACACCTTCCCAAACTGTAATATAGTTCCCGAACCCTATAGAATCCTGGTTTCGTAGACAAACGTGTAAAGAAAGGCTTATCTGTAGCCTTTCCTCTTACACAACTATTTTGTCCGTTTTCTCGTAAAACGTACTAGCGACTCTGAACGAACCCTCTTGCATCTAGAAATAGGATAGAGGGACACCCGATATAAATTATCAACATATAGAAGCAAATGGAACAACGGAATCCTTTCCAATGTTTCAGACTCCCAAACCATGGGCTGAGACCCGGGGGTCGCATTTGCGGATTCTCACACCTATCAACCACCACGAAAATAGAATCATTCACATGCTTAGTCCTAGGCAAACCTAATACAAAATCCATAGAAATGTCAATCCAAGGGTCACTAGGAATGGGCAATGGGGTATATAAACCATGGGGGTTTAACTTAGATTTTGCTTTCTTACAAGTAACACATCTTTCACAAATTCTTTCAACGTCCCTTTTCATGTGAGGCCAAAAGAAGTGTTCTTGTAATACTCCTAAAGTCTTAGCTATACCAAAGTGCCCCATTAGACTCCCACCATGAGCCTCTTTCACAAGCAACTCACGCAATGAACTTTTAGGCACACAAAGTTTGTTTTCACGCATTAAGAACCCATCATGCCTAAAGTACTTATCAAACGCCACTTTCTCACATGCATTAAAGATATCTCTAAAATCAGCATCATCACAATACAATTCCTTGATGTATTCAAATCCAAGCAATTTAGCATCTAAAGTAGCAATTAAAGCATACCTGCGTGACAAAGCATCTGCTACAACATTTTCCTTGCCCTGCTTATACTTGATCACATACGGAAAAGTCTCTATGACCTCTACCCATTTGGCATGGCGCTTGTTCAACCTTTGCTGTCCCTTCAAGTGCTTCAACGATTCATGATCTGTGTGAATCACGAACTCCTTCGGCCAAAGATAGTGCTGCCAAGTATCCAATGCTCTCACCAATGCATAGAGCTCCTTGTCATAAGTAGGGTAATTTAGGGTCGCCCCACCTAACTTCTCACTAAAGTATGCAATTGGCTTCCCTTCCTGCATAAGAACAACACCAATACCATTTCCTGAAACATCGCATTCAATTTCAAAAGTCTTTGAAAAGTTAGGCAAAGATAACAAGGGGGCGTTACTTAGCTTGCTTTTTAGTAATTGGAATGCCTTCTCTTGTTCCTCTCCCCATTTGAACCCAATATTCTTCTTAATAACTTCAGTCAATGGCGCCGCAATTGTGCTAAAATCTCTCACGAATCGCCGATAAAAACTAGTAAGTCCATGAAAATTTCGCACTTGCCCAACACTCGTAGGACTTTGCCATTCTTGAATAGCCTTCACCTTTTCTTTATCAACCTGAATACCTTGTGCACTCACAACAAAACCAAGAAATACAAGCTTATCCGTGCAAAAGGTGCATTTCTTCAGGTTAGCATATAACTTCTCTTTTCGCAAGACATCCAAAACATATTTTAAATGAATTACATGGTCATCTAGACTCTTGCTATAAATTAAGATATCATCAAAATAGACCACAACGAATTTGCCAATGAATGATCTCAAAATATGGTTCATCAATCTCATGAAAGTGCTAGGTGCATTAGTTAAACCGAAAGGCATAACTAACCATTCATATAAACCATATTTTGTTTTAAAAGATGTTTTCCATTCATCTCCTTCTTTCATCCTAATTTGATGGTATCCACTTTTCAAATCAATTTTAGAGAATATGCTAGACCCATTCAACTCATCAAGCATATCATCTAAACGTGGAATGGGATGACGATACTTTACCGTGATATTATTAATTGTCCAACAGTCCACGCACATCCTCCACGTCCTATCCTTCTTCGGCATTAGCAATACTGGCACCGCACATGGGCTCATACTCTCTCTCACATACCCTTTCTCTAGTAACTCCGTCACTTGCCTTTGAAGTTCCTTCGTCTCCTCTGGATTACTCCTATAGGCTGGCCGGTTTGGAATGGATGCTCCGGGTACGAAGTCAATTTGGTGCTCTATTCCTCGAATAGGTGGTAAACCACTTGGCGTATCCTCTGGAAAGACGTCACCAAATTCCTGCAACAAAGAGATAATAATACTAGGCAAAGAAGAATTTAGTTCGTTAGTGTTCAAAAGCGCTTCTTTGTACACTAGTACAAGAAGTTGGTTACAAAGCATCGCTCTTCTCACTTCACTAGCTCTAGCATAGAAATTTTTTTGCCTCCTCTCAAACTTACTCTCAATAGTCACTGGTTTTTCCACTTTACTTTCTTTTTTCTCAATTTCTTTTCTTTTTCCCTCACTCTCTTTCTTTTCCTCACCACTCATTCTCTTTTTCTTTTCAGCTCTCCGTTGTTCCTCCTCATTTTGCAACTTCAACTGATCAGCATAGGCTTGCTGTGGCGGTAGGGGTGCCAGAATGATTGTTCTCTTGTTCATCTCAAACGAATATTTATTGGTGAAGCCGTCGTGTTTAACTATTCTGTCATATTGCCAAGGTCTCCCCAATAACATATGACCGGCTTGCATGGGAACCACATCACAAAGTACTTAGTCCTCGTACTTCCCAATGCTAAAGGACACCAAAACCTGCTTGTTCACCCTCACTTCACCGCTATCATTCAACCACTGCAATTTGTAAGGCCTTGGATGTGTATGTAGTCGTGTGCAATGCTAGCTTCTCCACCATAGTTGTGCTAGCCACATTAGTGCAACTACCTCCATCTATTACCAAGCTACACACCTTGCCTAGCACTAGGCACCTAATGTGGAAAATATTCTCGCGCTGCTCCTCATCCTCCCTTGCTTGCACACCGAGGGCTCTCCTTGCAACTAACAATTCGCCCTGTATAGCGCTCTCCTCTTCTTCGATATCCTCCAAAGGTGGCATAGCTTCAGCGCCTTCTTCATTCGTTTCATATTCCCCACTATCCAGAAGCATCATTGCTCGCTTGTTCGGGCATTGAGTAGACACGTGGCCTCTCCCTTGACACTTTCAACAGATAATGTCCCGGTTTCGAGTAGTAGGAGTATTAGTAGTGTTAGGTTTACCTTGGTTTCCAAGGCTGGCCGTCCCTTGTTTGGGCTCGGTTTTGGACTTTGATGCCGCTGATTTCTCCTCATTCTTCCAAAGGGGATTTGATTTCCAAGAGGGTGTGGTTGGACTTTGGGTGTGGCGCAGGCTACCCCTCCTCTTAAGTTGTCTCTCTATTTTAATTGCCGTGTGAACCATATCTTCAATCTCGACATACGACTGCAGTTCAACCGCATTGTCAATTTCTCGATTTAACCCGCTCAAGAACCGTGCCACGGTAGCTTCTCTATTCTCATCAACCTTGGCCCGAATCATGGCCATTTCCATCTCCTTATAGTACTCATCAACACTACGATTCCCCTGTGTAAGCCCTTGTAATTTTTGGTACAATTCCCGATAATAGTGATCGGGTACAGATCGCTTCTTCATCAGACGCTTCATCTCTTCCCATGTCTCTACGGGCCCTTCATCACTACGCCTTCGCTCTGTCATCAAATGATCCCACCAAACAAGGGCATAATCGAAAAATTCAATAGCTGCCAATTTAACCTTTTTGGACTCGGAGTAATTATGGCAAGCAAACACCAATTCCACTTTCTTGACCCACTCAAGATAGGCCTCGGGGTCATTCTTCCCTTGGAAGGATGGAATCTTCATCTTGATCCCATTCATGTTGTCATCCTCCCAATTAGTTCCTCTACCAAATCGCCTACCATTCCGTCGGTTAACGGTTACCGAATCAATGTCACTATCTCTGTCATCAAAACTATCTCGGTAATAGTTATTAGGATCATTCTCAGCCCTCCTTTCTCTAGGCTGCATTCTCCCAGTCCTTTGAGCACTACGCGATTTGCCAGATTGTTCATGTTGAGCGCTCTCAACTCTATCTACTTTCACCCGCATTCGTTTTAATTCGTCACTGATCTCCTCCACTTGCTCTCTAAAGCCACCCAACTCCTCTCTCATCATATTTTGTAAGGTACTTGTCATGGCTTCTTGGAACAACTTAGGATCGAAGTTCGACATATTGCTGCAAAACAGAGATTAGCACAATATAAAGAAATAAAGATTTCCTCACTGCACTCCCTTATGTGTTTCACTCAGAATATGTCACTTTGATTTTACCGCTCGTGTTTAGCTCTCAAAATTAATGATAACCCTCACAATTTCACCTTTTGGAACTTTCAAACAAATCGAAAAGCCAGAACCTTCGTCTTGGTTCCCAAACAGACCAATCACAACCCAGACAGATCAATTGTATGGTAGGACAAGTATGTTTTCACCAAGAACTCAATAAACAGGAATCCCAGTGAATTATGGACACGATGTGAAGCAAGAAAATCGATAAAAATGAGCGAAAATTCAGTCTTGTGGAAACAAGATTTTTGGAATCCTTGGACCCTATAGAACCCAAATCCAAGAAGAAATAATTGCAAATTTCGGAAATTTTTGTACTCTTTTTTTTTTTTGATTCTGGGTCTCTCGACTTCTACTTTAATCTGGTGTAGTCGAAATTTCCAGAATTCAAATTTTTAGCAGAATAATAAGCACAATTCAAATCGACAATTGAAAAAAATTCGCAATCGAAATTCGCACTGTTTGTACGCAGCAATCAGAATTAATTAACCCTAATAGTCGAAACTCAACAACTAGGGTTTATACGCAGCAATCGAAACTCATCACAATCGAATCTCAGCAACTAGGGTTTATATGGAGTTATCGAAGTTTCTACTAACCCTAATAATCGCAATATTAACAATCAAGAGCATATTCAAAACGCACTTAGTAAGAACAAATACGAAGATTAATTATCAATCATCAACAGGTTCGAAAATTACTCAGCCGCACAGATTTGATAATTATGTAGCAAAACAGAATCGATATTTTTTTTTTTTGGAATCGAAATTAACAACCCTAGGTTTAAGAAGATACGAATTAAAGCAGCCTACGAATTTAACAAAACAGAAGCAAACGAAAGATAAAACCTGGATAGAAACCTCGCTCTGATACCAACTGATATGAACCACGATCGTATTTCTACCCAATAAGATGAATCCGCAACCCTTGACGCTGAAAACGCAAGAACCTTGGAACCACGCGAATTTAATGGAGGTGGAACCTCGACCCAATCCCGAAAACGAGATAGAACCTTGGTATAGTCGAAGACAAACAATCAATCGATGGGTTAATTGATTGCTAAGTCGAAGAACAACAAGAACCCTAATTCTGGCTTTTCGAGACGTTCTTAGAACGCAAGAGGTGAAAAACACTCGAAAATTAATTAATCAAAGCTGCCTAAAAACAATAGCGTTAGCTCCTTTAAATAGGAGTAATTAAACCTACTAGGTCTAGGAAAATAAACAAAACGAAATTAATTGGTTTCCCACATAACTTGGGCCCCAAGCAAAACTAAACATAAATTAAACTTAAAATAAACAAAGCCTAGCCCAGCCCATTTATCTAATACATGCTTTTAATCTCTTGGGCTGCTATTTTGAACATCTTCAATTGGGCCTTTAAGTAATGTCTTCCATTCTTGAACCCATCCCCTTCAATGATTCTCCATGCTTCAGCTTTGCTCATCATCTCTTGGACCATGGTCATAAGTGCCTCCTTGATCTTCTTGGCTCTAGCTCGAGTGATTGGGCCACTTGGAACCCGGATGGGATCTGCACAGCCTTCACTCCATGATCCAGCTCCAGTGCTATTCTTGGGCTCATCACACGGGTTGCAAAGTTCGTATGACACTGTGTGATCGATTGCTGAAAGATGACGATTCTATTTAGCTTACAAAAAAAGTGGATTGATAGTCCAATTATAGGCCAAATGCAAACGTTCCAAAAATTTCATCTTTGAATGAATTATTTACAGGCAATAATAAGTCCCTATTTTCATTCTGTTTTGAATGAAAAAATAATGAAATGACAGAAAAAAGCCAAAACACAAAAAGGGACAAAACTGAAGTATAAGAACTTACTTAATTGTAAGGTCAACAAAATATTTTGGAAAAGAAATGTTGCTCACACACAGATTTATTAATAAGTGCTAAAAATAAATAAGCAGGAAGAACGCCCAAGTTTTTGATAAGGGTGGTTCTCCCAGCCAATGGATGGTAGGCTTGGTTTACGTCCACCCTTTAGTGAAGTTGGTGATAATTTTTATTGATGCCGGTGGCTGGTACAAGTTGATAGTGAATGGTAGTCAATAATTCGATGATCTCAAATGTTAAGGGTTAATTCCTTTTATAAATGCAAGGAACTAGCTGTTTCAAGATGATAAACCTTACTCACCACGTTTAAGGGGAGTGGAGAGATAGGTGAGTTTAGTTAGGTAGTGCGCAATTGGTAATTAACCGTTGGGTGTGTTGGCCACGCTTCTATTAAGCTGCTACCACGTGCCAATCTTTGGAAGGCTCTCCTCACGGTCTATGGTGAGCTTAGACATACAAAGAGCTAAGTCCTTGCATGCGCTTGGAGCTCGGACAAAATACTTTTATGCACTTCAACTTAATGAGAAATTGAGAATAGTGAAACAAATGAGAAATTTAATTAGAATAGTTGGATATATATGTATGTATATTATCTAATTTTATATAATCAGATAGCCAAGCACCTAGACCTTGGCGATGGGCTAGGTTGAGCCAGGCCTACCTAGTCGGGCTTTTAAGGCCCACGGGCTTTTTAAGCCGGGCTTATCAGGTTTTGACCTACTAATGAGCATGCCAAGCTAGGCCTAGGAGTTGAAGGTATACCTATAGCCCATCCATGGGTTCACCGAAAAGGTTATTTTTGGGGTCGGGCGACCCAAATGGACTTATTTTTTATTTTTTAAATAAATGTCAAAAATAGTAAGATATTATTATTACATATATATATAAGAAAGTAAAATAAACAACTTTTTATTAGTAATGTCACGAACATCATGAATTGATATATAATTCAAATATGGATTAACATTGTACCAGTGTCAATGTATAAATTCCAATTACGATATGATTAAATGTACTTTGTTTATTTATTTTAACACTCTAAAATTGTACTTAGTAATACTTTATAATCATATTTTGTTCATTAGTTCACTTTTTGAAGCGTTAAATATAAATGCGAAGGTTTTTAATCATATATTGTATCATATTATGCTCAACTTAGGGGAATGATGTTGCTAGAGTTTTAAATCATTTCTAGAGCAATTATTAAAGTAAAAGGACGAAATGAATGAATGTTCTTTTAGGAAAATGCATAATAATGTACCAAAAAAAAAGTAAAAGGACAAAATTATTCTCTCTTTCCTTCACCCTCATCTCTTCACTTTCTCCCTTGAGCGTACGTAAGAATTCTAGCCAACCTCAAACCACCACCACCACCACCATCTGCAATCATATTTTTCTCTAAATCCTAGCCTTACACTCTAATCCTCACCACCACTATTTTCTCTATACAAACTCGTCGGAAAACTTAAAACACCTCTTCTCCCCTCTCCTTTTATAGACTCGCCGGAGACACCTTCCTCACTCTCTCTACAAACTTGCCGAAAAACATAAAAACCTTCTTTTTTATCTCTCTTTGAACCCATATATCATTACAAACACAAATGACGCATACAAGTTATAGCTGCTAGTGTGAGTTAAGTGGTAAAAAGTTTTTTAATTAAAATTATTACAATTAATTCAAATCACAACACGACTATATTTTTTTCTTCTTTTTTCATTTAACAACTTCCTCTATTCCAAATTAATTTTGTGATCGCCACCGAAACAAAATTTGATTATGCATCTAAAGGTACTATTGAAAATCTTTCTTGTATATCACCAACGAAACAAACATAATTAGATGCATGGAAGTCTAGAAGAAATGATAACATTTAAACAATTTGTACAGAGAGATGAAAGGTGTATTAGTTTGTAGAGAGAGAGGAGATGGGTTTTTTTTGGTGAGTTTGTAAAGAGATGAGAGGATTGTTTTTAAATTTTCTGACGAGTTTGAAGAGAGAAAAAAGAATAATTGCTTTAGAAAGGATTTAGAGCTCTGGCAATATAATTGCCCTTAAGTTACATAAATATAAGTATATCATTGATGGGTTTTGGGTCGAACCGTGGGCGGGCCTAAAAAGTTTCGGACTGGGCTGACCAATGGGTGGGTCTAAAAGTAAAACCTCAGCTCATAGACTAACCTTATTGAGTTCAAGCTGCTCAAAAGCCTGTTGGGCTTAAGTCAAACCAAACTGGCTAGGCCGGGTCGGGTCGGGTCGGGTTTTGGACCTATGGGATATACTCCTTATTTTATAGCCTCAATATCAAATATTTAAGTAAATTGCCGCCTCATTAAAAATTTACCCAATTTTAAATTTGTGGTGTTAAAGCTAGAAATTAGGGGTGCTTTTTTTATTTTTACTTTATGTTTAAATGTATAAATAATCATCAAATTTTCTTATGTGACTCAGCTTTCATCTAATATAAAAATTAAAGAAATTTTCATTGAAGCATATGTTTTTTTTTATTATTATTTTTTTACGTATAGTTTTGTACAAATTGAATTCTCCATTACCAATCATCTAAAACTAAATAGGTATATATAAATATGGGTAGTACTATTATTAAAGTAATTTTTGCCAACGCTAAAGCAAATAATGCATTGTATAGTTATATTTTACTTTGACATTAACAAAAGTTGCTTTGACAATAGTAATATCATATATTTATAGTAGGTTGTAATTTGTACCAAAGTACTATTCAATTTTAAAAAGGCATTTTCAATATGAACAACATAATTTTTTTTCCTAATTCATTTTCAAGATGACTTACGATTAAAAGTTAATTATATTACCCAAGATCCGACATACAAACCTATTCCGAGGTCCACTTCCCTTTTAAAAATTCAACTGTGTAATAAAATAAAAAATAAATAAATATATGAAAAACACTTAAAAAAAAAAAAAAACCTAGAGTAATTAAAAAGAAAAATAGAGTTAAAAATAAAAAAAAATGTGGGCCCTCTTGGATTTAAAAGCTTAAACCCTTCCCAGTTAAAAACCCTAGAAAGTGTTGCTTCTACTTATTCTAGACCCTTCTCTCTTCCCCTATTTTACCCATCTCTGTTCTTCCCCAAATCAATCAAAACTCTACGTCGCAATAGATTCTGTATAACAATCCAATTGCAAAAGGGTCGTAACAAAAATGTACCGTTTTGCTGCAAACCTTGCCTCTAAAGCTCGGTATGTGAAGAATCAATTTCTCTCCGTAAATAAATTTTCCTTTGCATTTTCTTTGTGGGTTTTTGTTTCTCCTTTTTCTGATCAGTACTCTGTTTTTATTTGATTGTACAGGGTCGCTAAAAGTAGTACCCAGCAGGTAATTTTTAATAGAATCGTGGGCATTTTTACAATTCATTTAATGTTCAATCTTTAATTGTCTGTGTATGTATATGGGGAAGATTCAACGTACAGTAAAATTAAGAAGATTTACACCGGCTCGTTATTTATTTTTATTTTCCGATTTATAATTTATTAATTTCATCGTTGGATAAGCTATTTTTATTATGTTTATCAAAGCATGCAAAGTTTCAAATTAGTTAGTTTTTGGTCACCATTTAATCATTATGTGTAGTTTTACTTAATTTTATAACGTCCATAATTAAATATATAATCTGACTATGGAGAAAGACTTGTGAACCTCCGATTAATTTAATTTTTTGTATGCATATTTGATTTTACAACAATGCTAGATTGATGAATTTTTAAGTTGAGAACAAGTTATTGGGGGTGTAAAATTTGTTTGTTTTACACCAGACATAAGTTGAAACTTTCTATATATATATACAAGTGTATAAATGTGTGTATGTAATTGGGTGATGCAGATTAGCAGTAGGTGCAACTGGAGCAGAAATTATGCGGCCAAAGAAATCAAATTTGGAGTTGAAGCCAGGGGTCTAATGCTTAAGGGCGTTGAAGACCTTGCCGAAGCGGTTAGAGTAACTATGGGTCCAAAGGTATGACTTTTTCTCATTGTTTTATGTTGTGGTTTTTTTACTTGTATTTTGATCTGATTTTTGATAGACTTTTTATAGACCTTGCTGATTCGGTTAGAGTAATATGGTTCAAGTTGCTAGAGGGACTTTTTCTAATCTGATTGTTAAATGTGTCTTTAGCTTTTGATATCTTATAAAAATTGGTTCTTTTGCCAGTTTGTGGAAGTTATAGATGTGGAAGTTATAGATGTTCTGATTTTGGAAATGTGGTGGTTTTGTTTGATTAGTTTTCCTTTTATTTCTAATCCTGGAAGTTTATGTATTATATTATACTGTATTAGGATTAGGATACGTTGAAGGGGATGTTTATGGTAACCTAGAAAGCTTATCAACTCAAGTGGGCTTAGGCATGGTGGTTCTGAAGTTTTGGTTGGTGTTGAATAAGACGTTTTATTTCTCTGTATCTATTTAAAAAGTTAAGGATTTTGAAAAAAATATTGGACTCGATAGGTTGACAAAGATTTCGGCCATTATGGCGAATAATTTGAAAATGTTATGGAGAGTCTAGTTTGTATCATTAATGTTGATGCGGTGATGGTTCCAGTATGGGGAGCGCGAATCCAAGTCTTATTGTATTGGTTAATAATGGAAGGGAAGCCTGTTGGTTGAGGCTAATTTTTTTTTTCCAACTTGAATGAAATAGAGAGTGAGGTGCAGCAAAGCAACCCTTATGCCCGGTTTTTGATTTGGGCGGTTCATTACATGCAAATGGCGAACTAGTGTCCTTATTTGGATTTTAGGCTCTGTTTGATAATGTGATGCAAAATGGTAGGAAAAACAATGTATTTTTGTGAGAAGCTGGAAAATAAGTTGAGGGATGTGGAACTTCTCATTTTCCATCTTGTTATCAAATGGACCCTTATTTTTTCTTATTTTTGTCTTCTTTAAGTGCTTTAATTATGATTGACTGATTGGTGTTTTGACATAAAGGGGCGTAATGTTGTAATTGAACAAAGTTTTGGGGCCCCAAAAGTGACAAAAGATGGCGTAACTGTGGCAAAGAGCATTGAATTCAAGGACAGAGTCAAAAATATTGGTGCAAGCCTCGTAAAGCAAGTCGCCAATGCGACAAATGATGTAGCTGGTGATGGTAAGGTTTTATTTCATGTTTATGAGCTTTCTAGTTTCAAAATTGTGGCATTTTAGTATGGATTTTTTCCTTTTTAAAATATTTGTGGATTCATTTCTTTGTCTGTGAATGAATGATTAAATATATATTTAGCTATGTGGGTGAGACATAAAAAATCTCTTAAGAGATTGGATATGGGTGCATTGGGCCATTTTCAATTTTTTTTTTTAAATTTGCCCCTGTTCTTAATGCAACCCCCCTCTGTTTTCATAATCATTAGCCTTTACCCCTGTGTGCAGGGCTAAGAATTACCTAAAAATTGGGGGTAATCTCTAATTGTTATGGCTTAATCCTTTGACTTAACCTTCTGTTATTACATAATTCTAAAAAATTACATGAATCTGTCTGAGGTGGTGCTGCGGAATGCATGTTATTAATGTTTTCCATAACTCTTTATTACGCACTCTTTTGCTGTGTGTGCAGGTACTACTTGTGCAACAGTCCTCACACGTGCAATTTTCACCGAAGGGTGCAAGTCAGTTGCAGCCGGTATGAATGCAATGGACCTTAGACGGGGTATTACCATGGCAATTGATTCTGTGGTAACAAACTTGAAGAGCAGGACTCGAATGATAAGCACGTCTGAAGAAATAGCACAGGTTTATCTCGCAAGTTTACTTTAGAAGAGTACACTTTTCCTTTTGTGACGGTCCAATTTTCTAGTCCAATTTCCTTTATTTGGAAATAATCAGTGTGTACCAAATCTCACGATAGTAAATGGGTGTTAGTCTTAACCTTTAATTATGTTGATAATAGTGTATCCTTAAAATTGTGATAGTCAAATGTGGACCGAACTCCTAATTTTGGGGGTTATAAACTTATCAATTCAGTTCTCGAATGAATTCTGAAGAATAAATGAATGCATATCTTATGTTGCAAAGGGCATTAATAATATTATACTTTGATAATAGGTTGGGACAATATCGGCAAATGGAGAAAGAGAAATTGGTGAGTTGATTGCAAAGGCCATGGAGAAAGTTGGCAAAGAGGGAGTAATCACAATTCAAGTAAGCTAAGTTTATTTTGTTTATTCTACTTTGATTACTGAGATCATCAATTATATTGCGAATAAACCACTAGCCTGAAGGCTATCTTCTATTTTTACTTGCAAGGAGTTGATGCTTCCATCAGGCCAAGAAGGCAGAAGCACAATCGTCATCCAATAAGTTTAATCGTAGTTAAAAAAAATATAATGATTACATAATTTTTTTGTAATGCCTGTAGCAATCCTAATTCTTCTATGTCTATAGTGATTTTTTTTTTTTTGATAAGAAACAAAACTTTATTGCAACTCAAAAGAAGATTACAAGAAAGGAGAAGCAAGGGCCATTCACAGCGAATGAGAAATCCACTGAGAGATGAACCCAAAAGTACAAAAAGAAGAAAGCAACTACAATTCCAAAGGAATCAGCCCAGAAAACTAAAACAATCCAAGCCAAACAAAAATTGCTCCGCACAATCTAAAATATTGGATGCTTTAGCCCATAATCCGATAGATAATTTAATTTGGTTCCATGTTTCTGCTACTGTGCTGCTTCTATCTTTAAAGATCCTTTTATTTCTTTCCAACCAAGTTACCCATGTCACAGCCAAAACTGAGTCTTTCCATAGACTTTCATTTTACAGATACTTTGCTTAAATTGCCATTTTAGAGCTATGAAGTCAGCCCATTTTTTTGGGACCCACCAATCCAAACAGCACAAAGATCGAACTCCACACTTTCTAAACAAAAGCACAATGTAGAAGAATATGATCAATATCTTCTCCATTTCCAAACTTGCATCTCTCACTGTGGATTCTCGATGTGGCCTGAATGTTTTAAAAGGGGCGAGGTGGGTTTGAGGCGTTTTGCCTGGTTGAGGCGTAGGCCTCAGGGCGCATTAAGGAGCCTCATTTTTTTTTTTTTAGATAAAAAAAACCTAAAAAATCACATAACTATCATAATATTGATAATCATTACTAAAAGTGCAAATAACTTCACAAATACAATAACAAACTCAAATCATCACACCAAAATAACAAATAACAATGTCACTACATAATTAAAGTACTACATCACCATAATGTCATCACATAACAAGTAGTTAAACACTTAAAACTAGTGCATCACCATGCACCATAAAGTCATTAGATAAAGACACTAATATTATACTAATATATATCATATATAGAAGGCAAATACTTATATAATTAAATTTAATTCTTCATATGAAGTAGCCAAATCACCAAAGAGCAAATTGAAAAAAAAAAATTGATAAGAAGCATTTAGGGCTTGGATTTCAAACTTGAAAGAAGAAGAAAGAAGTATATAGAGAAGAAAGGCCAAAATACTTGCAAAGAGAGAAGAGAGAAGAACGATGTTCTTGAACCTTCAATATCGGGCGCAGCTCTCTCTTTGCTGCAACGGTGTTATTTTGTTTGTGGGGCTAGGGTTTATTTCTGATTACTTTAAAAAAAACAAAAACAAAAAATCAAAACTACGTAGTTTTAATAAGTACATACGCCTCAGACAGAAGAGGCGTAAGCCTATAAATTCGACAAAAAATACACGCCTCGGAGCGTTTTTCCCATTGTCATCCTTATTCTGTGCTGCATTTGAACTATATGTTTTGACCCTGAAACCCTCCACATGTACTCCTTGTATATATATGTATACTGAGTAAACCCATGTTTATGGCACTATCCGTATTCTCAGGGTTGTGCCTACAGCACTATCCATATTTCTAGGGATACTTGCAGTGACGGAGAGAAAAAAGTTTTATAAGTAGGGCACATTTTATGTGTACACAAACACACACACACATATGTATGTAGGTATATGTATTTTAGGCATAAATGTGCATAATACGCCAGTAATTAGTCGTCTTAGTATTAACTTGAGAAACAATATAATGTTAAAAATGATGCAACTACTCTCACGTTACCTTTACTCTAGTGCTAGAAAATGAAAACAAATGAGTCTACATTTCTGATGATTGTGCAAGACTAAAATTTTCTTCAACCATTTATTCATTTTTGGTGAAAACTGGGACACTATTGTAATTGATAAGCATACAGCGGTAAAAAGCGAAGTTGCAACTTTTGGGTGGGCCATGTTCCCCACTGAGTGCCTAGGTAAATTTGACCCTGGTTACTTGTGTGTACAACATACTTTTCATGTTACAGAATTGGCCTATGTCACTATGCATTTAAAAAAAAAAAATATTAAAGTAAAAGAATAAATGATCAATGAAGGTGGTGGATTATGTGGAAGTGTATGACATAGAGGAAAAGCATAAAGAAAGTGATCAGACATTCAATACCAAATTGCAACGTTTAGATTTTATATAATTAAGACGTATTTGTAGCTTTATGGATCTTAGAAGTTAGTGCCTTAGTGGTCTCTGGCCACATCAATTACCTTAGTTTGTATTACTAGGCATATATATATATTGGTTTAAAAAAAAAGTATAAAATAAATATAATCATTGTTCTGACTTCTGAATCCGATTGGGGTTCTCCCTCATTTGTCATTTCTAAGACACTATATATTTTTCTGTCCTGGATTTTGCATAATGAGAAAAATTCATATGCATGTTTCTTCCCAATTGTACTACCTATTTATGCAGCATTACTGCTTCATCTTCTTTGTATGGAAGGTGTAGCCAAGGGATGGAATAATCTCTTCTTGAATTTCTTACCCTCAAAAAATTGTATGTTTGAGTGGGAATCGAACTGATGCAGGATGGGAAGACATTGTATAATGAATTGGAAGTTGTTGAGGGAATGAAGCTGGACCGTGGCTATATATCTCCATATTTCATCACAAACCAGAAAAACCAGAAATGCGTAAGTAGAAAGCTCCTTTATTTATTTATTTATTTGTTATACGTTATTAAAGAACGCGAACAGCTAGGAATGGAAAAATATCCAACCTGCAGGTTTTCAACCCAACCCGACCCTAATAGGGAGGTTTTGGGGTGTTTTTATTTTTACCGGGGCAGGTATTGGTTCTAACATGGTTCGGCTTTTCTTAAATTTAACCTTTGTGACCCAAACAAACTCAAATATGTATAATATATATTTTCTACAAATACCCTTATAATACTATATGTTAGTATATTACCACGGCTTTGGTTTGGGTTTATGCATATATTATATACTTATGAACATCTGCTTGAATATTGTTCTTGACTTTGTTAATATGCACTCTGGGACTCGCAACTTTTCCAACTTTTGACAGGAACTAGACGACCCTCTCATTCTAATCCATGAGAAGAAAATCTCAAGCATAAATGCTGTGGTGAAAGTACTGGAGTTGGCATTGAAGGTACACTTTTTCAGACCAAGAAACAATTGGGTTTTTTTTTTTTTTTTTTTTTTTTTTTTTTTCCATTTTAATGGGAATGCATAAGTAGATAAATTTTGTTATTGTTCTTCAGAAACAAAGGCCACTGTTGATTGTGGCTGAAGATGTGGAAAGCGAAGCACTTGCAACACTCATCCTTAATAAGATTCGAGCTGGAATTAAGGTTATTCTGCTATTTTCATAATTATGGCTGTACTTTATTTTGTTATGAGTTATTTTTATGTTATTTGTACGATTTATCTCAACTCTATCTTGCTAGGTTTGTGCTATTAAAGCTCCTGGGTTTGGAGAGAACAGGAAGGCCAGTCTGCAGGACCTTGCGGCTCTCACGGGAGGCAATGTTGGTTCAGTTTCCTATTTTCCTAAATTTTTTTTCCTTCAATAAATACTTTGTTTGTTGAATGGAACATTAAATAAAGGGTCTTACGTTTTGTCTTATAGGTTATTACCGAAGAACTTGGTATGAACCTTGACAATGTGGAGTTGGATATGCTTGGCTCATGTAAAAAGGTAAGCCTAAGGGACATCCTAAGTTCAACTTTTTATCTATTCTATTATCTAAAGCCAAGACGGATTCCAACCGCTTGAAGTTGTGTCAAACTATTGCTTTCCAATTTTGCGCCGATTTTTTTTTCATAAAAAATAATTTGCTTAGAATGAGATTCAAACCTTTATCCTTGAGCAATACAATTTCATACTAAACTACTGACATCATCAATCATTGTTGCTAAAATATTTTCTTCAAATTATACATATACAAGTTGCACACACATCATGTGTGCAGGGTAAACTAGTCTACAAAATATATGAGCTTTGGAACCCTAAGGTCTTGTATATTCTTGGGGTTCTAGACATACCCTTGGGGGTTAATTAGGTGCTCTAGTAGGCCTGAATACACCCGGATTTATCCAAAGGTTGAATTGATAATTGTTGAATTTGAGAAAAATACGACTTGGTGCAAAATTTCTTAATCTTGCACTGGTGTAACAACAGCAGCAATATCATAGTGTAAAAACGTATTGTTCTTGAAATGACTAAAACTAATAGGGAATTCTTGCTTTAGGCCACAATATCGAAGGACGACACCATTATTCTCGATGGTGCTGGTGAGAAGACCGCCATAGAGGAAAGATGTGAACAGGTATAAATACTGCCTCTTACTTGTGCATGTATGAACTATTTGTGGTGTGATTGTGATTGGTTGAGTATTTCAGTAAATGTAAGGCAACTGTTGGGCCAAATGGCTTATGTTTTCTCCATTTGATTGTTAACTTGATTACGCATTTGTAATATCAGATTAGGTCAGCGATCGAATTGAGCACTTCTGATTATGACAAGGAGAAGTTGCAAGATAGATTAGCAAAGCTTTCTGGTGGTGTTGCTGTGTTGAAGGTCAGTCTACCCAAAAGATTCTTGCCCTAGAGATGGGTTGGCTTTGGGTGAATAATTTTCACTAAAATGGAAAGTAAAATGGAGAAAACCATTTTCACCTATGTAACTGAACTTTGTTCCCGAGTTTTATTTAAAATTGTTCAATTGTTACAAGCTCATTTATACATAATCTAGTAAGGACAAAGAATGTCACTAAGTTTATCTTCTTTTCATAAGAATTTGTCACTAAGTTTATTATCCATTTGTGTATTTGATGGGAATTGAACTCTTTAATTGTACAGAAGATTCTTCAAATCAAACCAATTTTATGGGATTCTAAATGATCACAATTTTTTTTTAAAGGGAACACTTTTAATTTAGAAATCATTGTAATTTTCAAATCCCACCTCTTGAATCACATGAAAAGTACACACACTAAGTAAGGTGAAAATACTTGTTATCATTGTTTTGTAACAAAGCGAATCTTTTAACCTGAAAGTAATCTGGCCTTTAAGGTTGGATAAAAATGTTAATATCGGTTCTTGTGTTTTTGATCTGGCCATCCTCATACGCTTCTTTCGAATCTAACACCAATCCTCATGGTCTTCTCTTGCTGCACTTTCTATAACTGATACTTGCTTTCACTTGCAGATTGGAGGAGCAAGTGAAACCGAAGTTAGTGAGAAGAAAGATAGGGTTACAGATGCTCTAAATGCCACAAAGGCAGCTGTGGAGGAAGGAATTGTGCCTGGTAATTTTCTTTTATACTATTATATATTGCCTAGAGGCATTTCAACTGCCAATGAAGCTCTTTCATATTTTTGAAATGCGTATTCTACCATTGCAATTTTCTTTTTCATAAATAATTTGCTTGCAATAGGATTTGAACCCAATAGGATTTGAACCGTCACTACTAAGTAATCTATATAATCATCGGACCATCTTTCAGTTTCGTTAAACCTTTCTCCTCAAATTATATACGTGCAAGTAGCACACGCATCGAGTGTGCAGGTAGTCATATATTTATATATATATATATTATATGTATGGCCCCTTAACGACTGCCTTAAGTTAACTATCTTAAGGACCGTCCATTTTGAGGGTGTAAATTGATGAATTTTTTTTCAAGAAACTTGATAGAGATGATCTCTATAATGAGCGATCATCTCCATCGAGTTTCATCACAAACTAATTGATATATATGCGCTTGAAATTTTAGTTAACTGACTTCCCATTTGAGTTTTATGATGAAATTCGGTGGAGATGATCTACTTATTACAGAGATCATCTCTACTAAATTTCAAGAAAATATTCTTACGTTTACCTCTCGAAATGGACGGTCCTTAAGTGAAGAGAACCGTATGAATATATATATCTATTTATATAATCAATGTTGAGAATATAAATTTCACATCTAGAACTCTAAGCTTTTGCATCACCATGTAGAGTGTCACCTGGGTCCCACTCATTACCAATTGGTTTTCCATTGGTTGGACCAACGTCAACATGCTGTTAAAGAAGGATGTTAGATACTCGTATCAGGTCTAATTTGGCGTTGGCTCCATGCCATACAGTATAATTTGTTTGTGTTTTCTGCTCAATCATGGCGTTTAAAATATTAAAATCTGCTCTGAACCACCACATGTAAGATCAATATGACAGCTGTTTTTGAATCTCCCGCTACTTTTTTGGCTGACTTAGGACACAAGTCCAGTCACAAGTGGACCCACCCCCAACTTCTCTCCCCACCCCCCACCCCACATACACATTCTTGAATCTCCCTTGGAAATGGTCGCAATGCACAATCTATAGCGGCGTACCGATAAAAACCTATTTTTCTTTAAAAGTTGTTATACGGCAATATCGCTTGTCGGAACATACATACGCAGGTTATGCTATAGACACGAGCATATCCGATCAAATACCTCCACGAATAGTTCAAATACCTCCTCTTAGGCAAAGGCTCTACCATATAAACCTACATTATTTAGAAGACAATTGTAAAAGGGTTGACAAAATAATAGGACTCGCCAGTTGAATAAATTGTAGCAATTTCAGCCTGAAATTTGCCATGTAGAGGCGGTTTAACTAATATACCATATACACAGGTGTGGGTAATTGTTTTGGAAATAGGGATAGCAATAGGTTGTGCTTGGGGTGTCTTTCACCCAACGTGAGTGAAAGTGTGAATGACCCGACCCAACTAAAACCCAAACCCACCCCAACTAAAACCCAATCCCACCCCGTGTATTTTTGTGAATGGTCCCAAACCCGCTCCGACCTGCCTTAACCCGTTGTAATTATATATTATTGTCAGAGTATTTAAAGGAAAAACATTATATTAAACTGACCAGACCCGAGCCAGAGTTATGTTTCAGAAAACCCATCCCTGCCCCTGTAATTAAAAAGCTCGCCCAATTAGGGTTGGATGGGTTGAAAACTCGCAGGGTAGGCCTTTTTGCTACCCCTATTTGGAAAGGAGGGTACTTTCATACCTTAACAAACTCATATTGGCTGTTATGGGTCAGTTTTTGTTGTGTATTTTGAGCATTCCTGATTTTCTTTACGGACCCTCCCATTTCCAACTGATTTTTGGTTGTATGGTCCAACTTTTACCATCAATAACCAATGAGCAGATGAGCGAAACCTAATTTAAATGCAGGTGGCGGTGTTGCTCTTCTTTATGCATCGAAAGAGTTAGACAAGTTGCCAACAGCCAATTTTGATCAGAAGATTGGTGTGCAGATTATTCAGAACGCTCTAAAGGTCGGTTATCTTTACAAAGATGTTATAATATTGGGTCCTTTCTTAATCGGTTAGATAAATTTATTAATCATTAATGATGGTGTTTGTCATTTTATCTCAACCTCGAAACTTTTGTATAAAGCTCAATTTGAATTTAAACATGCAGACACCGGTGCATACAATTGCTTCTAATGCCGGAGTAGAGGGAGCAGTGGTTGTTGGCAAGCTGTTGGAGCAAGACAACCCTGATCTTGGATATGATGCAGCCAAAGGTACACCTATTTATACTACCCTAAACTGTGCAACATTTTTACTTTAAGCTTAATTGTGAAAAAGCTCCTGAACTATGCGATCCCTCACTAAAACAACTCTTCTGTTTGCAAAAGTCGCACTGAACAATGAATTTTGAGTGGTTATTCCAAGTCCATGGAGATTGCTCCTTCTGTTGGTTCAATGTCCGATAACCCATTGTGTTAAGTATGGGCCCAATGCTCCATGGCAGGTCTATAAGGTGCTACCCCTGCTTACCCATGTTTAGCACCCCAAGAAAAAGAGGATTTCAAAGGTCCTTATTTAGATGGGGTTTTAGTGACATGAGCACAGTTTTTATGGTAGTTAAGGGGGAATTTGCAAATTTTCCTTTTGTTTATTTATTGCAATAGTTAGTTACTTGGTTTAGACTGTTTAGTACAATGGCCTCTCTTTTGTTTTGGAAAATCAAGAGTGACCTCCATTGACATTTGGGTTCGGGAAACAATAACCTCGCCTATGTTTTGGAGTTATTACACCAATTTCTCTTATTTTGGGAAGAGTGTGAGTTTTCAATTACTCGCAGTCTAAGAAGACTCACTTTCCCTTTCGGATGTCTGAAACTGATAGCCCCATTACCTTTTTGGGACATAATTAATTTCCCGATTCCCAAATCTATCATATAAATTAAATATATGCTTGACCATTGATTAGGTTGAAATTAGCTTGAAATTAGCGTTCCTTTAAAAAGTACCAAAGACAAACTGGGACCATCAGTTTGCAATGGAGGGAGTGTATCAAATTGAAAGCTAAATTATATATGATGGGATTGATCTCCACCCCCAAGATCTCCAACATTCACAAAGATGGAATCAACATCGAAGATTCCAGGATATTGGGTACGTCCTTGTAATACCCATGATAAAAGGGTGGTTACTGTAATAAACACAAAACAGGGTCTGTCAATGCAATTTATCCACCCGTCCTAATTTAAAAGGTGGATGGTTGTTTTTTTTTTGGTGGTGGGATACTTGTATCTTGGGGTGTCTTTTGCCGTACCCGGCTCCTCACTTTAGAGTAGAGTAGTATATCTGGACCGTATGTATAAAATTTGATGGTTTATATTTTGACAAATATTTTTTGCCTTATTAGACAGAAATGACTTGGCAAAATCTGAACTGTCAAATTTTAAACTTGTCGGTCCAGATTTCTCTAGAGGAGCCCGCTACCTAGTGATTGGGCATGTTATACTAACTGTTACTAAAAAAGGTCTTATAATTATTTTGTACAACCAGGTGAATATGTAGATATGGTAAAAGCCGGAATCATCGACCCGTTGAAAGTAATAAAAACAGCATTGGTTGACGCAGCAAGGTTAGCCAAATCAAATCCCTTTTTAAGGTTTTTAGGTTTTTCCCAATTTTGGTGGTACATTTGACTGCAAAATGGCTTACACAAATATCTAATGTTTATATGCAGTGTGGCATCTTTATTGACGACCACGGAAGCTGTGGTGGTTGAGCTTCCAAAGGATGATAAAGAAATACCGGCAATGGGCGGAGGTATGGGCGGCATGGGTGGCATGGATTATTGATATTCGTGACAATCCCAATTGGCCCGACATTTTTTCTTCGCTCAAATTGGAATAAATTAGGTTTGTTGTTCATTTGAGAACGCGTCCGAGATGATGCATGTAACCATAGTGTGAGAGTAGAAGTTTTATGTTTTTGGTAATGGTAGGATTAGACGAATCTGTGATTGTTAGAAGAATGGGTTAAGCAGTTTAGAATTCGTTTGCCTGAACATTTTGTTTTTGGTGCATCAATGGAAAATTTTGTGTTCCTCTTATAGATGTAGTTTATAATAAATTGAGTACTGGAAATATAATTTATTCTCTCTGTTTTTTATTATGGGTTATGAAAGTGAACAAAATGTTACCGAGAAAATCCCTTATTTTATATGCTACTCATTTTAAATTGAGAGTTTTATTTTTATTTTATTTTTAAATTAAGATATTAGTTCTATTTTGGATATATAATCAATGTATGACTGGTTATAATAAATAGATTTTATTTTAATTGTTATTAAGTAATAAGAAAAATGCTTTTCTTCTTTACAAATTTTATTACAATATGACATGTTAAGATACAGTCTTTTTGAAATGGGTTCTCAACATATGTATCCTTTATGCTCTATGCCTATACTCTTAAGAGCAATGCTCTATGCCATACTCCAAGAAGCAACAGATGTGGGAACAAGGTTCGAGTTTGAAATGTTCATGAGGCTGAAGTAAGAAAAAACACACCCCTAAATATTTTTAGAAAATCATAATTAGGTGGGTTATTGTACAGTCTTTCGTATGGTGATTGGTTTTTTCGTATGGTGATTGGTTTTGGAAGGTAAGAATAGGATGTCGATTTATGGTATAAATAACAGTAAGAGTTGCTTTACGCCAGAATTGTTCATGACACTCGCAAGATATAAGAAGTGTCCGAATAGTATCTGGATTGTGACGATGTTTGTGTTCAGTACAACCATTTTGATATAAGGACTTATAACGATAGTTAGCACTCTCATGTACTTCCCTATGTCAGTTTCCTTTCAATGAGCTTTCAATGTACATAAAGATAACTATAGAGATAGTCTAGTTCATAGAGGTCACCCCTTACTCCACTCCCTCTCTCAAGCCGAGAATAGCGAGGTGAGAAAGAACACCTCCTATAGGAATAACAACTTGCCTTAATTGAGTTGTACATGGGATATGAATATTGAGAAACGGTTCTTTATTAACGCAAAAAATGGGAAATTTGGTTTATTTGTATTCCATAACATTATTAGCATAAAGTATCTTGATTGGTTTGAAAAATTGGGTTTGAATCATTTGTGCAAAAGTTATAATATATTTGTGACAATTCATAATGGTTTTTCATAAGATATATTTAAGTAAAGCGGATATAATCGTCTATGAAAACAACAAAGTAGTTGGAGCCCCATGGTGTTATGAAGAGAAGATCCCCAAACATCGGAGTGAATAAGATCAAAAGGTGCAGAGAAAATTGAATCACTTGTATTAAAAGATAATGCGGGTAGTTTTCTAAATTGACACGACAAACATGAAATATTTTCTAATCTAACTGTTCGTAATCAACTCATGGATATAAGATATTTAAGCCTATCAACAGATACATGACCTAATTGAGAATACCAAAGTTCCAGAGTAGAGGTGGAGAGAGCCGGAGTAGTGGTGTTGGTAATTATATTTGGTGGGTGCAAAGATGAACTAGCTCAAACATATGACCAACTTTACGGTCTATCCCAATAATCTACCTCGTTCGTGGATCTTGTACATGACAACTAGATGAGGAAAACACAACATTGAATCTAATATCACATAATTAACTAATAGATATAAGATTACTTGTCAATTTAGGTATATGAAAACTAGAGGGAAGGGATAAATGGGATGTAGCTACTAGTTTGATGTCAGTGACATTCAATTGAGATCCTAATAGTCTTAATTGGAGATGCGTGTGGTAGGGGTTTTAAAGAGAAAGATTGTAGAGTCGGAAGTCATGTGATTATAATAGCCGAAATCAAAATACCAAAAGTTACCTGAGGTGGCAGACATTATAGAGGATGGATTAGATAAAACTTGTTTTAAAAGATCAGCAAGATCATTGTTACTAAAGGACGAGATTTGATTGGATGGTTGTTTAATGGCAATAGTAGTCATGGGCTTAGTATTGTTTTGTCTGGCAGGATTCTTATAACAATCGAAACCATAATGCTTTAGGCCGCGCTTGTGGTAGTACTTGTAAACACGTCTTGAACAGTAGGGCAGCGTATAAGTAGTCTCATGGCAGTATGTACACTTATTTGATGATTTCTTATATTTATCATTTGATGGCTTTTTAGATTTGGGGTAAGTGATATCAACCACTCCATCGGAGTTCTTAAACTGTGTTTCTTTAAAATGAAGTGTAGTGACAGAAGATTGGCAAATGATAGCAATGTAGGAGTGAAGCCAGAACATGTTCAGAGCGATCATGAAGAGCCCATGAGAAGTGTCATCACTTGCTATTGATTTATGTACATATCAAATTTGCCAGCATCATCGAAACATAACCAGATAGGTTCAGAAAGAGCTAAATGATCCCATAAGGCTTGCATCTTGGATAAAAAATCATCAATTTTTTGATCAGATTATTGCCTCTTGGAGTGTAGAGCAGTTAAAAGTTGATATTGATGAGCAAAATCTTTGGTGGTATACCGAATTTTTAGAGAGTCCCAGACATCATTTTCAGTAGAAAATCGCCCGAATTGTTGACTGATGGTAGGAATTGAGGTATTATGACACCAAGTGATGATATCACCATTCTGTCCCATTCATTCCTCTTGTCGATCTTCAAATTTCTCGTCAGATTTACCTTTCTTTTGTACCGATGCCTTGACTTCTCCCGCGACAATTCGCCAAAAGAGACGAGCTTGATAAAAACTGGTCATTGCCTGAGTCTAATGAATATAGTTCGGCCCATTAAGAGTGATGGAGATAGGTTGAGAGAATTCTGGACAGTCCATGATACTCTTAGGAAAAGTTTGTGGTTAATTTGGAAATAATAAGAAAGTTGGGGTGGATTTGAGAATAATAGAAAGTTTTAGGGATAATTTGAGAATATCTGGAAAATCTAGGGTCTATTTAGAAAATTAAGAATTTTTTGTGTTATCTTGGAAATAACAGAAAACTTCTAGTGGAGAGACGTGTCAGTCAAAGCTGGCAACGTAGCAGACATGCAGCGATGACGTGGCACGTGACAGACACGTGGCAGTGACTTGGCAGACATGCGAAGGCTAGGACGGTTTTTTTTTTTTATCTAACAAAAATCTTAATTAAAATATAATAGAAGCAGAATATTGTTTACAGCTTGCAACCTCCAGGAAAGAAACGAAGCATTATCTAAGCTTTTGAGGGGCACTGGGAAATATCTTCTTTTAGTGGACCGCTGGGCCCCCCCTTTGTTTTGTGATTTTACCTCTGCTTTATAATGGTAAAAGTCATCTTTGCTGGTTAAAAATTCCTTGCAAGGAACCATTGGCCTCTCTTCTATCGGCAGGTAGCACTTGTCTAATGTTGTTGGAGCTTAAATCTACACAAATCGGGAGGGCTTTGGTCAGTGCTTGGCCGGAATCCGGTGACTATATAGGAGAGGAAGATGGTGATGGTGTACGGCAGAGATTGATTTGCGATTTGTAGACGAGTTGGCTGGATCTAACGTTAGCTGAGCAAGGCGAAGTTGATGAGAAAGAAGAATCCGCTGCCGCAATTGCTGTGGTTGCTAAGTCAGTTGACGGAGGCGCAAGTCGCCGTTGTTTAACGCCGGATGAGATGCTTAGGTGCTTAAGAAGATTGTGAGGTAACTAGGGTCAAACTTGCTTTGATACCATGTAGAAAACTAAAGATAGAGATGAAAGAATATTGTATTAATGTTTTATATGTTTTGTACAACAAGAATAGGTTGGACAAATTAAAGGGATTGTGAATCAATCAACCAACTTTCAAAGGATTTAGATTGAAAATCTTACACAAATCTGTACAAATCTATACATACGAAGTCTACACAAAATCAGAATCCAATATTCTCTGACACCTTTAAGTTTGTTGAATGATATGACTGATGGGATACATAAATTTTAAAATAAATTACTAAAATGACCACTCAATTATATACCGAGTTTCAATTTACCCACTCACTTTTTTTTTTCTTAATTTACCATTCAAACTTATGAACACGTTTCAATATCATACTTCTATCCAAATTACATCATTAACATTAAAAAAAGAAAAAAAAAAAAAAAAAAAAGGGCATGTGTGCCTCACATGCCCTCAAACCAAGGGCAAAAATTCCATTCCTAAGCAAAACCTTCTCCAATCCAAAAAAGAAAACCTTAGTCGCCACCCCCATTAAAATCCAATTCACTTATTGTTCAAAAGGTTTTTCAAAGCCACAACAGAGCCATCGAACAAAACTCCTCTATACACAATTCCATATCCACCTTCTTCGATCACATTCCCCACGGAAAACTCCTCTGTACTCTTTGATTTGCGATTGGAACGGATAAAGAGAAATATCAAAATGAAAATAGCAATCAAACTAAAATCGTAAAGGCCCCACCAAAAATACGCTAGCTCCATTTTTATTTTAACTTATCCCTATTTCCATATAGCCACCAATTAAAACTTCAAAAAATAAAAAAGAGATTCCTCTCTAGTTTCCACGCAATCCTCTCACTCTACACAGTCCAGCACTCCAAGCTCCTCTCAAACTTCATCTCTAGCCACCACCTCCATCACCATCTCTGGTCACCGCTGACTCCATCTCCACCCATTTTCTCTCTTTAAACCCTCGGCCCGCCCCCTCCCTCCCTCCCCAATCAGTTTCATAGACCCATTAAAGCAAATCAAAAGCCCATTTACATACTCATTTCAATTTCTTTATGTCTGCTCTTAACCAATTTCTTGAACAAAACCGTCAACAAGAAAATGGGCAGGAACTAAGATCTTTAAGATCTTTCTCTCTCTAGATTTCTATTTCATTGAATCAAAGTAAAATCACGATTGTTAATCTTCAGATTTGAAACTCCATAAAATCTAAAACTAAATTTCTTTATATATTTCTAAAATTAATACCTAGAGAAGTCTTCACTTGTCCATCTCTTGTAACACAAATCTTCATTGCTCAATTTAAAATACATATATATTTATTTAAGAATTCCATTGCTCAATCCGAATCAAGTACACAATAATGTGTGGACACAATCTCTGTGCTCTTCCTCCACAGCTGAGCTTGATTTGAAAAAATCTAACCTTGGACACACTCAATTCATGGTTAGATCCAATTCGATTTTGATTTCATATCCATATTGGTTTTCAGTTTCGATTTTCCCGCGAGATTCGTTTTGGATTTTCTTTTCGAGATCTCGGTTATAATAAAATTTCGCAAGGATTCAATGATATGGGTTACACAGAGAGAGAAAAAGATAGAGAAATGAACTGCAGAGAGAGAGAGTACTGAGTATCAACCGTGTTTTTCTCTTCTTTTTTTTTTTTGGTTTTAATCAGTGGTTGTTTGGAAACTGGGATAGGTTAAAACCAAAAAAACAGGGGCAGCATATTTTTGGTTGGACCTCCACGGTTTTGGACTCAATTTGTGCGGATTGAGTCCCTAGGTGAAATGTGACCTATATATATATATATATATGTTTTATCACACTAGTTTTTATGCACGTGTCTTGCACGTAATTTTAGTACTTGTTAAATGTCATTAAATCTATTATTGAATAAGTATATAATAAGAATTAAATAATTAGCATGAAGTAGAAAATAAAAATAATAACAAATAATTAAAAATATATTAATAATTATAAAAAAATCATAAAATCGGTCACTATAGAAAAATATTGTAAATACATGATAAAAATTGGTCGCGTTGAATTCTTTTAGTAAATGTTTATTCTTAAACATTAAACTTAACTATAAATAAACAAATAAGTTTTAGAATATATCAATTAATATAAATTTAATTTATAATGTTAAAAGCAATCAAGTAAAGTAAAATTTTATATACATATCTTTGTGGTTTACTTTGGAACGAAAATTTTCATTTAATATGATCTATTAAATAGTTTCATTCTTAGAAAGTATGTTATCAAATTATATATAAGTCTTATACAATACATCTAATTTAACAAAAACTCTAATTTATTCAATTATTTTAGCCAGATAAAGTAGAGTTTAAATTTATCTGGAATACTAATACAAAAATATATAAATTTATACTGTTTTATTTAATGTAAAAATTAAAATATTCGTTTATTATTTTAACCAAATAAAATAAAGTTTAAATTTACTTGAAATACTACTGATATAAAAAAATATGGAGTTATACTTTTTTATTTAATGTCAATTTAAAAATCTTATGTTTAAAATATGTTTTGTTTAATGAAAATTTTAAAATATTTATTTAATTATTTTTAACTAAATAAAATAGAGTTTAAATTTATTCAACGTGCGCAGAGCCGGAGTTAACTATGGGTGTTAGCAGCCACACAGATCCCAACTTCCTCACCGTTCTGTTACAGAACCATATCGGTGATCTCCAAGTCCGCCATGGAAACCACTGGGTCTATGTACCATCAACTGCTGGTGCTTTGGTAATTGGTAGTCAATATTGGGGATCATCTTCAGATTTTTTTTTTTTAACTAATGGAATTCTATTTATGATCAATTTTTTCTTTAGCGAAATTTTATCAATAAATGGCAATACCAAAACTCAAGTAGGGTAACTGTCCCTCATACATAAAAGGCATTCAAAATTCTCCCGGGTTCAAGTCTACATATTTTTGCTGCCCTCGAGCCCTCTTTAAAGCTCGAAATTTTAACTCTCAACAATTTTATTATGATCAATTATGTTATATTCTTCTGTCATTGAACGGATGGTTTGATTTCAGATTATATCGAACGACAAGTTTAAAAGTGTCAACCACAGAGTGCTGGCCAACTGGGTTGGACCAAGAATTTTGGTGGCATTATTTTTCACCAGTGTCACTGTGCCTGCAAAAGTTTCTGGTCCAATCAAAGATTTGTTATCAGAAGACAGTCCACCGGCATACAAAGATTTCTCAGTAGGCCACTTGATGACAAGTCTAAGCATAAATTGAAGCAAATAGATAAATATAATCTAAGAGTAGACATATAAACATTTATACAAATTAAAAGAGAATGAAAGGGAAAAAGAAAAACAAAATTAACTAGCTATAACTTACTCTCTCCAAAAAAAAAATTACAAATAACTATAAATAATAAACTCTTCAAAGTGCTGGAATTTGCTTGTTCTCAAATCTTGCCTATTAAGCCAGCACCATTATAAGGAGAAATAAGAGTCTCAATATATACCGCAGCAAAAGCCCAACTATAAGCATCAAAACTAAAATCGTCCGAGAATGATTCTTTTTCCTTATTGTACAAGGCCAAATAGTATTCCTTTCTCTCAATTTCATTCCATACGCCTTTGCACTTCATGAGGATGTTGCCGGTATTCATAAAAAATATGGGCTTGGGAAACATGTAAGTAGGGTGGCATATTACCGTCTTCTCGCTCCAAACATTATCTTCTTTCAGAGTCCAAAGGCACGCTTCATGGAGTTCAGAGGAGCCCTGGATCAGGGCAAGGCGTCCCATCTCATCAATGAGACGTATATCCCTCGTTGGAGTAATGAATGTGTGTGAACTTTGTATCTCATCAGGCAATTCATCTTCTTTAATTTCTTCATCCATCAAGTCGTGAGGCAATTCTAAGTATCTAAATTTCTCATCTTTCAAATCAAAGCAAGCAATCAATGGAATAAGCTCACCCTCATCCTCAAGAATTTGCGTCACATACCAATAAATAGACCCATTAACATGGGTCCCAATACACGGTGTTATAAAAGATAAAGTAGTAGACATATTCTTCAATTCCACCTTTTTCCATGTATTTGTTCTAAGCGAGTAGATTTCGAATTTATTCTGCAGCCTCATATATGGAGTAAATACCTTTACGATTTTGTAATCGTCAATGGAGGAATCATAACCAAAACCCAATACGTTATTGGCAATTCCTTTAATGAAGTTTGAGTCGGGTAAAGTGTTGCAATTATCTGACAACGGATTCCACAGCACAATGGGGGATTCCCCTAAAGCTACACATAACAAGCCATTGATAGACCCAATGACCTTAATACCTTTAGCAGCTGGTAGTGGAAACCGACGACGCTTGGCGTTGAAGTCGTAGTCAAGAAAAATTAAATTAGTGCTAGACTTGGATCTAAGAATAAGGTTGTGGTGATGATTGGATTGATTAAGGTGCAGTGCAACGAAATTGGGATCGAAAATTAAAGAATGCCAAAGCTTGCATACCGTGCTGAAACGAAGTAGTGATTTGGCAGGCAACTTTAAAAGGATCGCCTCAATGATTTCTTGCGGAAAGAAAGGAGTAGCCATGGTTATTGGTTCTTTTTTACTTGCTGCCACTGCGACTGCTTTGGGTGCTGCTCGATTTCTTCTTCCCATTCTTGCTCCTACACGGCTTTCTTGGCTTAGATTTCTATTTCTCTCGTTTATTCATCTGGCTTTCTTAATAAGAAATAGTCTATTTATAGAATCTATTAGCTATCAATTCTATTTGGAAAAGGAAATAGTTTATTTATAGTGTTTTAGTAATAAGTTCTACAAAGAAAAGGAAAAGGTTTATAGAAAGAATTGGCTTTGCTGTATTGCCTTTATAGCTTGTTTTAAATCTTCCTGCTACTTAACTTTAATCAGATGTAATGTTGCTCCTGGCTAATTCTATTCTATATAAAAATATATTGCATAGAGATCAGCAAAGTGTAGATCTCGAACAAGGGTTATTAATATTCAAACCAGAGGGCAGGATTTTTTATCTAAACAGTGAAAATTAATTCTATTAATAAATATGCAATGAAGCCTAAAAGTTCTATATTATAATTTAAGATATTTAAAAAAAAAAATTTAATCATCTATACACAAAACAGAATCAGCACTAAACAACAGTAGGTCAATAGCCACCTAATACATTTGTTTTTAGATGCTGCTAGCCTCACAAAACTCATGAATTTGATGGAAAAAAATGGGCCACATGTTCTACTCCACGTTTGAATATGTAATTAATCATGCCCAAAAATAATCACATGAAAATAATTACGCGATATATTATAAAAAAGCTAAAAAAAAATGTGCTAAAAAGAAAAGCTCGGACCGAATGGATCAACCGAAACCGGACCGGTAAAGATTAAAAGCCCGCAAAGGCAGGCAAACAAACAACTACACTGATTATAAGTCTTTCTCAACCTCTGTGTTAAGAGCAGCAGGAGCAAAACTAGAGCTAGAAATAGAACCAAAACGAAGAACATGTCCTGCTATTACATGTTCAGCCCTATCGGCGTTGCCACGAACAATGTCCTGGTAATACGTACATTATTGTGGCCTCAAATGATGTTCCAAGATTGTGACTTTTAAGAATTAATTAATGATAACTTATGTACATTTTCTTAATTGAATTTCACTACAACTGCAGGATAACTTAAAGCTTTGAAAGAAAAAAAATAAAATTTATAAATTTTCCCTTCACATACAGTTATATTATACGCATAAACAGTGAGCTAGGCCATCTTAAATCTGGAAAATATAGTTATAATTATATATATTTGTGATATGCCCCACACGAAAATTGCAACAAGAGCCCCTAGATATATAAACCCGAGCTGTGAAGAGCAAAATTGGAAGTAGGGCAAGAGACAAGGGCAGGGGTGTTTGAATTGAAGGTGGATTCTAACACCCAACATATCCATACCCCTCACCCCCTAGATATGAAATTGACAGTCAAGGAAGACCATAATCTAATGGATTATTATATAAAAATACATACATATATATATAGTCATAAAAATAAAAATGTATGTACGTAGTTGTTATTAGCAACTGGGTCAAGTTACGCAAACATTATATTAATCTAACATTAATCAATAATCAAACCAAACATTTAACCAACCTCAACCATCAACAACACTACTACTACAGTACTGCTACACATGCTAATATAGTAATATATAAGCCTCTCCTCCAATTTTGTTTGACGAAAAAATATATCTATATATATGTGTGTGTGTTTATGTATAATCTGAAGGTCAAACTCAAGGCAAGCTAAGGATCTTTCTTTCTAGTAAACAGAAAAGTGTATCACGTTAATTCATCATTCAAAAAATCCCCATCTAAACCAAGGGAAAAAAAAAACCCACAAATCTCTCACCCCAAACTTCAAAACCCAGATCCTAAAGAAACCCAAAAAAAAAAAAACCTCTTCAATAAACTCCAAAAATCACCCAAAACCAAAACCAAAACCTAGACCAAAATCAATAATAGGGAAGCATGTAATAGTAGTTAATCTCATGGAGCAAATCACAGGACAAATAACAGGTGGCGGTGGGTCTTACCTCAAGCAGAGGAGAAGCCGGAGGAGGGCGATGGCTTGCGGAGGACGGTGGCGGTGGGGAGACTAGGAAAGGACAGACTGAGAGTGAGATATCGAGAGGTGAAGGTGGGTGAGAGGCCGACGGTGGTGGTGGGTGAGAAGCGGGCAGCGCGGAGAGAGTGTGAGAGCAGCGGTGAACGTGAGAAAGAGATAATTGCTCTTAGGTTAGGTTTTAAGGATTGAATGAAATTGGGGTTTTTTGGCTAATTTATACTCACCACTTAGGCGACATAGTAATTTATGTATGTCTCCTAAAACTCTTTTAAGGCCACAAACATAAATTAATATGTCGCCTAAGAATTTTAGCCTTTTGCCCCTTTATTTTTGCGGAAAATTTTTTTTGCCTTCTTTTTTTCCGAGAAAATTTTGAAATTTTTTAATAACACTTAGGAGACATACTAATTTATATATGTCGCTTAAGATTAACCTTACGAGACATTCATATATTAGTATGTCGCTTAAGAGCTTTCAGTTTTTAAAATTAATTTTATTTTTTATTTGTTATTTATTTTATTTATATAAAAAATTTATTTATTTTACAATAATCATTTCACTTAATTAATAACGTTTGCAACAATTAATTCACTTAATTGTGGTGGACACCAGAGGGAGATAGTGAAGGTGTGTGGAAAGAGAGTGGACTAAGGGTGTTTTCGGTTTTAATCGGGGTAGATATTGAGGTCAATTATAATCAATTTTAATCGAGATGTAATACCGTCAATTATCAGTGACATAGGGTACGACTTTGTTAACCCTACTTAAAAAGGGTTACGGTGATCCTCGCATGTGATTGGTTATAATATCCATGTCATTAGTTACTTATTTTAATTAATACTTACTAATTATAATTAATATTATTTTCTTAATTAAAACAAAACTCTACTTAATTGGAGAAACAAATTACGATACGATTGAATCTCTCCGCTTTCTCCATTGCTGATCAAACACAGTCCGGCAATGGTTCCATCATATCAAGAGAACTCATCTTCATCCTACAGCTTTCGGTGATTATTTACATGATCTCAGGATCGTTCTTCGGTGTTTTCTGCACTTTTGTCAAAACCCTACTGCCAACGGATTTGCCTGCCTTTCATCTCATTGCCCCAGCTTTGCACTTTCGTCAAAACAATTCAATCGACTTTATTCAGCAGGTATTCATGTGTATTATTTCTTTCTGATGAAAACTCCATTTTGTAAATCATTGTCTTTATTTTACATTATTGTTCACTTACAATTTTTATATTTAAATTACAGAACTTAAAGATGGTTGAAACCGAAAGTGGAGAACAATTTGATTTTGATGACAGTTGCAACGAAAATACAAGGACTTTTGAAAATGATTCCTTTAATAATGAGAAAACTCCTGGTGGAAATGAAATAGGTCATGGGCCAATTGATTTAGAAAAAAACATTTGATCTTTTAGAGGAGCCAAAAGTTGAAATTTATTTCAAATCCACAAATGAAGCATTTAATTACTATAATGCATATGCCAAAAAAAAAGGGTTTAGTGTGAGGATAAGAAGGACAAACAAGAATCGAGTTGATGGTATTCAGCGACAAGTGTTAGTTTGTTCAAAAGAAGGCTCATACAAGAAGATTAAGACACCGGAAAAAAAGAGGGAAGAACGGCGGTTCAATTGTATGGCAAAGTTTGATGTCAAACTTGTTGATGGTGATAAATATAAGCTAGTTTCGTTCATCTCAGAACATTCACATGATCTTGTCCCATCAAACAGCGTGCATTTACTAAGGTCTCAAAGAAGAATTGAGCCTTCCCAAGTTGGACTCATTAATACGATGCACTCTTCAGGACTAAAACCTAAAGCAATTTTTTCTTTGTTTCGTGAAGAAGCAGGAGGGGTTCAACATGTTAACTTTACAAGGAAAGATTGCAATAACATGATACATAGAAAAAAGGTTGTATTTTTCAGAAAATGAGATGCACAGTGTATCCTTTACTTTTTCAAGCAAAAGCAACAAAAAAACAAACATTTCTTTTACTCTATTCGGACGAATGATGAAAGTGAAATATGTGGTGTTTTCTTTTGTGACGTGAAGTCAATAAGGGATTATAGTTTATTTGGTGATGCGGTTTGTTTTGATACAACTTTTAGAACAACTAACTATAACATGGTATGTGCACCGATAGTCGGCATCAATAATCATGGACAAACCACACTTTTTGGATGTGGTCTATTGGATGGTGAAACGACAGATGCTGTGGCTTGGTTATTTGAAGCTTTCTTAGAAGCAATGGGGGGTAAGCAACCAACTACTGTATTTATAGATAGGTCTATGGCTATTTCAAATGCTATTGCTGAAGTATTCCCAAAGTCTTCTCATGGATTCTGTTTATGGCACATTGGCACATATTTCAAAACGGGGCAAAAAACTTGGGTAAAGTGTATGCGGATATCAAGTCGCGATTTCAAAGTTGTATTTATGATCCAGAAACAGTTGAAGAATTCGAGAAAAGCTGGCAAAAATTGCTTGAAGATTACAAACTTACGGCAAATAAATGGTTACAAGAATTATATGAAGTGCGAGAAAAGTGTGCACAAGCTTATAGGCGTGACTATTTTTGTGCTGGCATGACTACAACGCAAAGGAGTGAAAGTATAAACAAATTTTTAAAGAATTATTTTGGCGCTAATATTATTCTTCGTGAGTTTGTTGACCCATATTCAAAGGCTATGGCCGATCGACGCGAAACAGAAAGAGAAGCAGAAAATAAGACACACCAAACATCTCCAATCTTACTCACTAAATGGCCAATAGAGTGTGAAGCAGCAGCCAAATATACACAAAAGATATTTTATTCTTTCCAACGAGAACTACAAGAGATTATAAGTCTCCGGTTACAATTAAAGAAAGATGATGGAAGAATTCTCACATACAAAGTCTTAGAATTGGATGGTCATAAAAAGAGTTACACTCTTACGTATATCCCTGTAGAGCAGTCAGTCCTATGCAGTTGCAAGAAGTTTGAGTTTTACGGGATTATTTGCTCTCATGGGTTAAAGTTGTTCCGAGACTTGGATTATACAAGTCTTCCCCCCAAATACTATTTGAAGAGATGGACGAAGACAGTAGTAGATGATGTTGTTTTGGACTTTCATGGAGACCCAATTCTAAGAGACATTGATCCATTTGCTACAGCTCATTACAGTGAGCTATCACATATTTCGCAAAGGATTGTCACAAAAAGTGCAAAGTCGAAACAAGTATTTTCTTGGACTAAGCTTGCCTTGTTAGAAGTAGACTCAAAGGTTGATAAATGGATATCTCTTGATGAAAAAGGCAGCCTTAAAATGAAAAAGACTGCTCAAATTCATGAAAATTCACCACCTACTGTCCAAGTTGATGTAGCACTAAAAGACCCACCAGTAAGGAGATGTCGAGGTCAAGCTAAAAAAAGAATAAAAAGTTGTTTAGAAATTAAAAGGGTGAAAAAGAATTCATCAAAAGAAAAGGGTTAGTACTAGTACTTATTTTTTCTTCTTCATCCATACATGCACATTTATGCAGACCTATTTATTTTAAATTTTTTTAACGTATCAGGTAAAAAAGCGACGAATGTGACTACAGATGAAAATATAAGAGAAGCATCAAACATTCAACAAGCATCAATGGTTTGTAATTCGTTAACTCTTTCTTTTTTTTCGATATCCAAGAGAAAGTTGTATATATTCTTGTTATTTAATATTTTATCAGAATCTAAAAGTTTAGTAAGTTATTTTATACATTCCAAAAGATTAATTTTATTTTTAACCATGTAGAATAACAGGTTTTTAATGTTACGCAGGAGGCATCTGCATTGGTACAAGAGTCACCTTGTTTTCGAAATAATAGCCAAGGTGTATATCCTCAAGAAATTTACGGAGGTGGCAATTTAGCGCAAGTTGTTTATCCACAATGTACTGTCCCTTTGGGCATTTATCCAGAAGGCGTTTTTCCTCAAGGCATTTATCCACCCCACCATTTTATTGCGCATCAAGGGCAGAGGAGCATGCCATTTAGTGCAAATGAGAAATAAGTTTATATACTGTGCTATTTACTTTCCACTTTGTTAGATAGAAAGTTCAACATTTATTTGTATGGCATTATTTAGAATTTTTTTGATAATAATGCTAGCTAAGGTTGTGTCACAATTAAATAAATTATTATTTTTTAAGTCATTGCCTTCTCTTATTTTTTCTTTTTAATTGTTTGATTGGGTTGGTTACAATTTTACTACATATTATTACATGGATATGTAATATTTGCAGTAGTCTTTAAGGGCTTCAAATTAAATTGTGTATGCATGTGCCTGCGTAGGGGTGTGTGTGATCACTTAGTTGACCATGGTTTATCCAGCCTTTTTAAATACAAGTTCAAGTAATAGTTGGGTCATTTTTGTGCTATTATACTGCCATTGTACAATTCTTTTTCTGCAGGTGGCTGCTATTTTTCTTGGATATTTTCTAACTAGTTGCTTCTCTGCATTTTGCTGCTCTTTAGACCATTGTAAATATCATTCAGACGGTCAGTGGGCTCATGCTTTGGAGCACCAAGAACATCAGTACTAACGGTCAATGCAATCCAAGAGATTTTATATTTTGGATCAATTAAAAGAAAACCAAGTATAGTTGAAAAGGTTTAAACTAAAAAAATAAGGAGCGGAATCTAAAGTAGGGAAATATTGTTACAAATAGTGAATAGAGGACTACTGATCAGCTTTAGTTTACACAAAGCCATTGATGCAGGATAATTAACTAGAAGCACAACCACCACCCAAACAAATGCATATGACAAATTCAAGAAACATCCATGGAGAACAAGATAAAAATTGAACACAGTGTGGGACTTCTAATACACATCTAGCTGGGAAGAAAATCCAAATTCATTTATTCTTTTAAATTCAATACATACAATTAAAGAAATACCCCATCTTATTACATAGATACAATTCTATCATCTCATCCGCATTTCAACAAACACCTGTTGGGCGGTAAGGCTAATCTACGTATGGACTTTAATTGCTTAAGAACTTCACCAAAAACTTTACAAACAAATACCAAACTAATCTCTCCATTCAAACTTTGAACTAAAAAAAGACTAAAAGAAGAAAAATCCAATGACGACAGAGCTGAAACAATCACCGAAAGCTGTTGGACAAAAGTGCAGAAAACACCGAAGAACGATTTTGAGATCATATAAACAATCACCGAAAGATGTTGCATGAAGAGGAGTTTTCTTGATCGAAAGTTGTTGCACAAAGAGGAGTTTTCTGGAACCATTGCCGGACTGTGTTTGATCATCGATGGAGAAAGCGGAGAGATTCAATCGTATCGTAATTTGTTTCTCCAATTAAGTAGAGTTTCGTTTTAATTAGGAAAATAATATTAATTAGAATTAGTAAATATTAATTAAAATAAGTAACTAATGACATGGATATTATAACCAATCACACGCGAGGGTCACCATGACCCTTTTTAAATAGGGTTAACAAAGTCGTACTCTTACTTCTATTTTCTTTGGGAATGGGCCCAATGAGGTTCTGAGCTTCATCAATTATGTATAACCGATGCTTATGGATAATTTATATTTTAAAGGTTTTAATGTTGGTTTGGAAGATTTTTTTATTTCCAAGGAACTCCAAGAGAATATTCAGATGAGTGTTCAAGATGTTTCCCCCCGTTGTATCACTTAAGGTGCTCCTACAACGAGTTGGTGGAGTTGCAACTAGAGAATCACCTAAAGCTTGTTAAAATGCCCACCACAAATTTCATTTTGAAGTCATCTTCATTTAGTGATCTAATTGATTCTAAGAGCGAGTCGGCCATTGAGAGGGTGTTTTAGCAAATAGGGTTCTCGGGTGTTCAAATGTCAGATAAGGGGAAACTCTATTCAAGCACATAGGTTGTAGAAATGATTTCTCTTTTCTACAGGAAGTATTATTTCAGTAGTACCTACTTCATTGAGGAATTCAGTTTTGTGAGGAGATGTCTATTTCATGGGCTGGACCCGTACCAAGAGATGATCCACTCAATTAGTAGTAGAGAAGTGATGGTCCATTCTTCTAGAGGATTGACTGAACCCGGAACCTTTGATTAAGAACATGATGGTTATTCTTCAAGATGTTGTTTGTTATGATGGCACGGTCAAGAATGTGTGAAGCCATTCAATCATTCAACTCAAGTGGGGTATGAAGATTGGAATTATGCCCCAGAGTTTATTTATTGTTGATGAACTACTATGTCCGCAGCCATTTAGTCACTTTTTTAAATTAATAACCATTTTTATTTGTTTTATTTATATAAAAGAATTAACTATTTGACAATAATCATTTCACTTAATTAATAACATTTACGCTAATAGTGAAACCGATTGATTGAATTACAAATAATAACAACAAAACATTAATTGTAATTATCATCATCACTCTGATCTTCATTGTTAGTTAAGAACTTAGGTGACATACAATTAAAGTATGTCTCCTAAGTACTTATCTTAGGAGACATACATATAATATGTCTCCTAAGAACCTTACTTAGGAGACATAGATGCTCTGTATGTCTCCTAAGTAAGTTTCTTAGGAGACATATATTATATGTATGTCTCCTAAGATAAGAACTTAGGAGACACACTAAATGTATGTCTCCTAAGAAACTTACTTAAGTGACATACATTCTCCTTATGTCTCCTAAGTAATTTTCTTAGGAGACATATTATATGTGTGTCGCCTAAGATAAGTACTTAGGAGACACATTAAATGTATGTCTCCTAACTGACTTTCTTAAGAGACACACAGACTATATATGTCGCCTAAGTAAGTACTTAGGAGACACACTAAATGTATGTCAACTAAGATAAGTACTTAAGAGACACACTAAATATATGTCTCCTAAGTGACTCTCTTAAAAGACATACAGAATATATATGTCGCCTAAGTAAGTACTTAGGAGACACACAAAATGTATGTCGCCTAAGTTACTCTCTTAGGAGACAAATGAAATGTATGTCTCCTAAGATGTGTTTTAGGAGACATACCCAATAGAGTATGTCGCCTAAGATCCCAACTGGTGTAGTCACGTCTCCTTCCATTTGATACAGTGAATCTGGTTACATTTATTTTTCCTATTTACCCTTGCATCTTTTTGCCTCAAAAAATAGAACAGAATTGTTTAAGCATATAAAATAATATGACCCAACACGAGAAAAAAATATATATAATTTTTTTTTTTCTTTTATTAGGTACTCAAGATAAATTATTATTTTTACCAATGATAGCAATTTTAAAACAATTGAACCACAACAACAAATGAACACGAGATACATGTTCACGTTAATTTCTTTTTACGAAAATGTATAAATGAGATGTAAAAATTGTTAAATTATTTTTATATTTGAATAGATTCTTGTTAATTAAAAAATTGACTGTCATTTTTTATCTTTTGAGTTGGGTTTCATTTATAGCGTTGTTTCATGTCTTTATATCTAAAAAAGTATAATTCAAAAATACAAATTGTCACATTCTTATTACACAATACCTTTTAATTAGTAGTTCTAAATTTGCAAATACACAGTGATTTCCTTGCGTAAGAATGGAGTGAATATAAAAATGACATAATAGATTATGTTAAGGTCTCTTAAAAATAAATCAAAACCTTGATTACAGATAGCACTTCTCTATTTGCTTTTCTAATCGTCCATCCAAATTTTAGATCAAAGTGAGACGCAATAAAAATTTGTGACTTCGTGTGCGTTTTGAGAGATCGTGTACCTAAGCGAAATTCAACAAACTTCAAATGTGTTAATAGAATTACTTCCTCAAAAATATTCACTTCCTAATGGTAAATTAAATTCTTGAGAATCTCAGCATGCGCATATGAATTATTATTTGCTTCGTGTGACTTGTATACACATTTAAAGATCCTTAGTTCATCCAATATACATATCGAAAAAAAGGTTAACCCATGTCATATACATAATTTTTTAAACAACTTTAGCCCCATCTCATATACTCAGGGCCGGTCTTGAATTTTGAGAGGCCCTAGGTGAATTTTTGTTTGGGGACTTTTTATATTTATGTAATATGAGTGCATCAATAAACTCAAATAAAAAAAATCATTTAACAATGATATTTGAAAACTTATAAAAAAAATCAAATTTTTTTGTCATATAAAATTTAGTCTAAACAAATAGAGTTTTATTAAAAAAAAAATTACCTCAAATCAATTTATTATAGAGAAAAATCACGGTAAACATTTATACAAATTAAAAGAGAATGAAAGGGAAAAAGAAAAACAAATTTAACTAGCTATAACTTACTCTCTCCAAAAAAAAAATTACAAATGACTATCAATAATAATCTCTTCAAAGTGCTGGAATTTGCTTGTTCTCAAATCTTGCCTATTAAGCCAGCACCGTTATAAGGAGAAATAAGAGTCTCAATATATACCGCAGCAAAAGCCCAACTATAAGCATCAAAACTAAAATCGTCCGAGAATGATTCTTTTTCCTTATTGTACAAGGCCAAATAGTTTTCCTTTCTCTCAATTTCATTCCATACGCCTTTGCACTTCATGAGGATGTTGCTGGTATTCATAAAAAATATGGGCTTGGGAAACATGTAAGTAGGGTGGCATATTACCGTCTTCTCGCTCCAAACATTATCTTCTTTCAGAGTCCAAAGGCACGCTTCATGGAGTTCAGAGGAGCCCTGGATCAGGGCAAGGCGTCCCATGTCGTCAATGAGACGTATATCCCTCGTTGGAGTAATGAATGTGTGTAAATTTCGTATCTCATTAGGCAATTCATCTCCTTTAATTTTTTCATCCATCAAGTCGTGAGGCAATTCTAAGTATCTAAATTCCTCATCCTTCAAATCAAAGCAAGCAATCAATGGAATAGACTCATCCTCATCCTCAAGAATTTGTGTCACATACCAATAAATAGACCCATTAACATGGGTCCCAATACACGGTGTTCTAAAAGATACAATAGTATACATATTCTTCAATTCCACCTTTTTCCATGTATTTGTTCTAAGCGAGTAGATTTCGACTTTATTCTGCAGCCTCATATATGGAGTAAATACCTTAACGATTTTGTAATCGTCAATGGAGGAATCATAACCAAAACCCAATACGTTATTGGCAATTCCTTTAATGAAGTTTGAGTGGGGTAAAGTGTTGCAATTATCTAACAATGGATTCCACAGCACAATGGGGGATTCCCCTAAAGCTACACATAATAAGCCATTGATAGACCCAATGACCTTAATACCTTTAGGAGCTGGTAGTGGAAACCGACGACGCTTGGCGTTGAAGTCGTAGTCAAGAAAAATTAAATTAGTGCTAGACTTGGATCGAAGAATAAGGTTGTGGTGATGATTGGATTGATTAAGGTGCAGTGCAACGAAATTGGGATCGAAAATTAAAGAATGCCAAAGCTTGCATACCGTGCTGAAACGGTGTAGTGATTTGGCAGGCAACTTTAAAAGGATCGCCTCAATGATTTCGTGCGGAAAGAAAGGAGTAGCCATGGTTATTGGTTCTTTTTTACTTGCTGCCACTGCGGCTGCTTTGGGTGCTGATCGATTTCTTCTTCCCATTCTTGCTCCTACACGGCTTTCTTGGCTTGATTTCTATTTCTCTCGTTTATTCGTCTGGCTTTCTTAATAAGAAATAGTCTATTTATAGAATCTATTAACTATCAATTCTATTTGGAAAAGGAAATAGTTTATTTATAGAGTTTTAGTAATAAGTTCTATAAGGAAAAGGAAAAGGTTTATAGAAAGAATTGGCTTTGCTGTATTGACCGCACTGGTAAAATTAACCTGTGATTTTTACACGCGAAGTGGTGGGTAATTTCACATTATCGGTGCAGTGGATAATGACCCTCATTAGACACTTATACTCATGCCAGAACTAAATCGTTTCAGACTTTCAGTAGCAGAGTAGCTAGATGGAAATAACTTTTTGTTATGTTTCTCTTAAATCTGTATCTCACTTTGGAAAGAGGAAATATAGATGTTTCATACTGTGATTCATAAACCATAGTCTATAATTAGATTCTTCAATTGGTTTTTTTTTTAGCAAGCCACACACATATTTGTTGTATAGAGATTGGGGAAGCAAACATATACATATGTACATGTACGTACGTACGTACATACATATATATATATATATATATATTAAATAACAATTTATGTGTGTACAATATAATAATTATTAATTTTTTAAATTAAAAATGTGATAATATTTGGACATGTGATAATTAACCATACTCTTTATAGATACATGTCAAAAAAAAAAAAATGAAGAAGAAGATAGAAATCTGTAGGCTGTTTGATGTATATGTTTTCCCATATCATCCTTCTATTTTTTATTTATTTTTTTATTTTTTTTGATACCAGTGTTACGACACATGGTGGTCAGCCACGGAAGAAGAGAGAAGAAAAACAAGATTCACATGACTCGAACTTAGGCATGAGGCGGAAAAACTTACATTTTTTTTCACCATGCTAACACCCCATGTGTCCATAGTATCCTTCCATTTGATGCGGTGAACCTGGTCACATTTATTTTTCCTTTTTACCCTAGCATCTTTTTGCCTCAAAAAATAGAATAGAATTGTTTAAGCATATAAAATAATGCGACCCAACTTGTGAAAATATATATATATATAATGATTTTTTTTTGTTTAATTAGGTACTCAAGATAAATTATTATTTTTACCAATGATAGCAATTTTAAAACAATTGAACCACAACAACAAATGAGCACGAGATACGTGTTCACCTTAATTTCTTTTTACGAAAATGTATAAATGAGATGTAAAAATTGTTAAATTATTTTTTTTATTTGAATAGATTCTTGTTAATTAAAAAAATGACTGTCGTCTTTTTATCTTTTGAGTCGGGTTTCTTTTATAGCATTGTTTCATGTGTTTATATCTAGAAAAAGTACGATTCAAAAACACAAATTGTCACTTTATTATTACACAACACCTTTTGATTAGTAGTTCTAAATTTGCAAATACACTGTGACTTTCTTGGGTACGAATGGAGTGAATATAAAAATGACATAATAGATTATGTTAAGCTCTCTTAAAAATAAATCGAAACCTTGATTAATGTAACACTTCTCTATTTGTTTTTCTAATCGTCCATCCAAATTTTAGATCAAAGTGAGACACAGTAAAAATTTGTGACTCCGTGTGTGTTTTGAGAGATCGTGTACCTAAGCGAAATTCAACAAACTTCAAATGTGTTAATATAATTACTTCCTCAAAAAATATTCACTTCCTAATGGTAAATTAAATTCTCGAGAATCTCAGCATGCGCATATGCATTATTATTTGCTTCGTGCTACTTGTTAACACATTTAAAGATCCTTAGTCCATCCAATATACATATCGAAAAAAAGGTTAACCCATGTCATATATTCCCTCCTCTCAATTTAATTGTCACACTTTAAAAAATTAAAAATTAAGGAGACATAATAATTACTCCAAGAGAAAATATTTATTTTCAAAAATATCATTTACTTTTCTTTTAAAAAAAAAGGTGGCGGGACCCAAAATAAAAAAAGTAGGGAAAGCTTAAAGGGTAATATTGGAAATAAAAAAAATTGTTATAATTAATGGCATACTAAATGTGGAAAGTTAACAACTATTTTGGGATATCTATAAATAGAATAGTGTACAATTAAATTGGGACGGATGGAGTACATAATTTTTTAAACAACCTTAGCCCCATCTCATAGACTTTAAAACACCTTAAACCCCCCCCCCCCCCCCCCCCCCCCCTATGTGTTACTTGTTTCCTAATGGGTTACTTGTTGTGATAAATTTTAATACTCGCAAGTGCATGAATCAATATCTAGTATAGCTAAGGCAAGTGCGAGGTTGAACCCACATAGACTCAAACAATATGTTTTATAATTACCTTGTTAATTTTTCACTAAATGTCTAATCTAGCCAAAAAGAAAAAAAAAAGTTTGTGATAATCAAACAAATAAAATATAAAAAATTAAATAAAGTAAAGTAAAGCAAGTAAACTAAAGTAATGGAACTAAATTAAATAATACAAAGCAATATAATAAAATTAATGAATTAATCTATTAGGGTTTTGGAATCATATATTTAATATCATCTTCCTAAGTATTTATGTGCATAAACTCTACTCTTATTTCGCACTAGTTTGATCTTTCAACTCTATTAGATGCGAAAAATAAAATCATTCAAGTTCAAGTAATTTATAAAATTCAATTATAATTTTTCTACAACCAAACTTATGTATAAAGTCAAGACACTCACTATATCCATCAAAACACACCCTATATCCGCTCTTAACAAATCATAAGGTGAATTCAATAAAAGATAATGAGAATCCAACTTTATTTTTTATCAATTAAAATAGACGTTCAATAGGAAAAAATGTATTTAACATTAAAACATCAAATTTGTAGAGTCAATTGGCATGAACACGTGAAAGGGAATCAATTAAATATAATCATTCTAACCCTAACACAAATTTATGCTATCATAAAATATGATAGTGCAAATTATTAATTCAATTTATCCCGCCAATCTCGAGCTGACACGTGGTTGTCCACGTCAGCTATTAGACATATTCCAGTGCGAGGAGCTCAGAGGAGCCCTGTTAAGACATCGTAAGAAGGATAGAGCCCCTCAATAATTGGGTACCCGCTCGAGAGTCGATTACATACGACAAGTTGTGAGGCCCAGGCTCTAGAGCTCTTTCGGCGAGCTCTCTCTCGCCCAACTACTCTGCTAAAGTGGTTAGTAGAGGAATGAGCGACTGCCACCTACTCTGCAAAGCGCGCATAACTCCCCTCACTTTCATTAAATACACACCAACTGCATTTAATGTATTGAAATTCATAAAAAAGCAAGGTCCGAGTTGGTACTAATCGAAGCATGGCCCCAAACTTATTCTGGGAGCTCTAGCCACACGTCTCCTCTAGTCATATATATACAAGAAACATTTACTTCTTCAACCAAGCAAGTTTTGACTAAGAAAAATCAAGCTTCAGGTTAATAACAATCAAAGAGAAGCAAGAAAATTATTGAATACGGCCACAGATGTGAGATACTGAGCTCCGCAACTCGCTTCAGAGCACCCAAATTAGAGAGATCAAACTCTGAGTGGTTTAGCCTTCATCTTATTGTAACACTGTGAGGACAAAAGAGTTAGAGAGACTTTTGTGAGTTTGTAATAGTTATTTGTTTATCATCAATACAAAGCAAACCGAGCTCCTAACTCTATTACTTTGCGTGCGGGTCGTTCACTTATTCTAATTTTCTAATGTTTATCATCAATACAAAGCAAACAGAATTGTAATCTAGTCAAGTTACTTTGCGTGTAATCTAGTCAAGTATAAACCTATTCTAATTTAAATTATTTTTATAGGAATTTTTGCACTTGCGATGGTTGTAATGGATGCAGAAAATGTAGATAACTAGCAATGGTTCTTGGAGCATTTGAAGGTTATTGTGGGAACTAATAAAGTGTTGACATTTATTTTAGATAGACATGTTGGATTGATCAATTCAGTTCATAGGATGTTCTTTAATGGTTTTCATGCTTATTGCATTTGGCATTTGAGGAATAACTTTAATTCATGTTTTTCATCGAAATATAAAAAACGAAAATTAGCTTTGAGTTTGTTTACTAGTTGTGCATATGCTCGTTTGCTTGACGAGTTTCAAAATTCGTGCGATAACCTTAAGACACTTGCGATGAATGTTACAGAAAATTTCTTTAAGGGCGCACCACTTGATCATTAGGTTAATACGTTTTTTTAGGGAAGAAGCTAGATATGGTGTTATGTGTTCTAATATGGCCGAAAGTTATAACTTGTGGGTTGAAAATGTATGGAATCTTCCTATAACAACAATTCTAGATCAAATTTATCTAAAAATAATGAAGCAAATGTTGGATAAATGTAAAATGTCGAGGAATTAAAAAAATATCTTATGTCCAGAGGTTGAAAAAAACTTGAATGAGAAGGTTAATGAGAGTTTGACATGGAGAGTTGTCAAATCATCTGATTTCATTTTTGAAGTTATAGAGTAAAAGTCTTATCGCGTAAATAGGAAGGTTGTTTATGACTATTCCGGTCCTTGCTTCTTTGCGTGTAACTTTCAGAGTTCTTATGCTCATGCAATTTACTCGGTGCCAACTTCTGATCATCCTACTAATGTCTCGAATATATTGAATTTTATCTCCCGATTGTAGAACATCAAGGCGAGTTTATAAAACATGAGTTCTTTATATGTATATAAAAAAACAACTTAATTATGTCATGTATATATCAAAAATACTTTTAAAAGATATAAATTACAATCCATCATTAATACATAGTGACCGTTTTTTATTAGTTTTGTGAAACTTTTAAAAGATATCTATATACGTACCTTCTATTTGCATTTCTAAAAAAGCGTTCAACCACCTCTATATCCTCGCCTTCTAGATACTGCATTCTTCCTTCTATCGACTTGATGGTTGAGAATTGGTGTTTCATCATGGGATTGATTACTCTTATCGTCAATTTCTAGGATGTTTGGTTGTGTCTCACCATCAATATGCAAATCAAAGCTTAGCATCCTTTTTATTTTCGCTTCCTTGTCCAATTTGTTTTCATCTTGCTTGAGCTGATTAGGGACATCATTCCTTTCCTTTTCTACTTTCTTTTTATCCCTTAGATAATATACGAACATGCTATCATCTTTTTGCACTCTTTTTCTCCTCTTTAGCCTCAACACAATGGACCTCACACTAGCTTCTTTGGGTTTCTCTTCATATTTTTCCAGAGTTTTGCAGCCATCATCATGTTTATCTCCCACCACAGTTTCACATTCAAAGTCAAAGTAGTCATCAAGTTCCTCAAGATGACTCTCGTTGCACATGTAGATGTGTGACTATTCATTCGATGGTATGATGCTTTTGCTTCTCACTTCTTTTCCACACTCACCTAATGGCAAGTGTTTCAATCTTCCACTTTGTTTTTCACCTCTAGTAGTGTCTCAAGCTCTATTGTTCGTTCCTTTAACTTATTATTTTCTTTATTTAGCTTTTCATTTTTTTCTTTTAAAGCTTGTAAAGAATTTGACTTTTTGTCATCCGTTATTGCCTGAGCATTTTCAGAGAAACTTTTAGTGCCTTTCAGTACCTGTCATGGGTGACACAATTACAATCATTAAATAAAAATAATAGCCATTTAAATTGAACCTTATTATACTGTAAAACTGGATTTACACATAGTTCTTTCTAAAAATTGCACACTATTTTATTGCAAAAGTGAATTTACACCCACCCTATTTTACTACAAAAGTAGATTTGCACCTAGCTCCTTCTAAAAATTCCACACTGTTTTACTGTAAAAGTGGATTTGCACCCGACCTGTATTACTGCAAAAGTAGATTTGAACCTAATTCTTTCTAAAAATCGAACAACTATTTTATTGCAAAAGTGAGTTTGCACCTAATATCAAACATGCAAATGGTTTCTCATTGAAACTAAATCCAAAATAGCTCACCCTTAGTACCAAATATACTATTAAAATGTATAAACACTTTTTTTTGTTTTGCAATCTAATTGAAATACCCTTGAAAAAGAAAAACCAAATAAAGAAGCTAATAGATTATGTACTTGTAGCAAGAACACAATAGGGATACATTCTCAAGTGACACATTAAATACAAAATGTTATGCTGTGTAAGTAAAATTAAATGAAAGGTGACATAAGAATTTCAGTGGCTAACTAATGGCAAGTGTCTATAACTAACTACTAGTGTTTTGGCTCTTCTTAAGATGAGATTAAATTAACATAATGATCAATCAAATACCAAATTCAGGAGCAGTAAAATGGAATGCACAAGCACAAGTAATTTTGTAATCAACAGAAACTATTAAAACTACTTATCGCACCCATCTCAGAAGCCACTTATCAACATGTGAATAGCCAATTTTGAATGGGAAAACGTGGCCCAAAGCAAAAAAGAAGTCAAATCACAAAAGCCTAGTTTAAAATTCAACACTAAAATTGAAATCTAAAATTTTGTATGGCAGCCCGTTTCACTGCAAAAGTGAATTTGCACCTAGTTTAATAGTAAAGTTAAGTATAATTCAATTCGAGATTAGTGTGACTAAACATTAATCCACTTTAAATCACTAAAATCCACAAATAATAAAGTTTCAAGTAAGCAAAAGAAATAAAAATCCAAACAACTCTGTAGTTCAATCAAACCAAATACACTTAAGTTAATTCTTGAGCAACAACAAGAAGGACTTTAGTTGTGGATTGTTTTTTTGTCTTTGTGTTGGTTTATGCATAAGCATAATTAATGGCATATCTTCTTGTATTATACAACACCTCCTAGCTTCTCCTTTCAAATCAGGTGGCTTTGCTCCTTATTTTGTCATTAAAATTCATTATGCCTATTGAATAAGTATTGTTGCATTAAACCTGATCCTAATTAACAAAATTATGAGCCCAAGTCTTGGCCAATGCATAGAGAGTGAGAGTGCCCCTTTGCAGTACCCTATGTCCCCACCGGAATTAGGTCGGCGATTCACTAACCAGTCAGATTTGGATAAGATCTCGAATAATAATAACAATAAGTTTTGTTGAAGAACAATCAAAACACGTAAATAATTACAATAATAAGATCAAAAATTAAGAACAACTAGTAAGTATTGAAAACAGAGACCAATGCACGTCGATCAAAATCATAAAATAAGATAATCACAATGAATCGAGACAATCTAGGGTATTTGTGTCCTTTGGTTACGTTTGTGCGTCCTTTGGTTACGAACCCTGATCCTCACATCATTTAAACGTAAAGCACGGAAATATAGAGGAGACTAAAGAGAGTGACGAAAAAGATGATTGAGACGAATTTGGCTTAATTTTATCATGGACACTTGATTTTAATTATAGAAGAAACCATTTATTCCCATGAGAAAATAGGTTGAGGGACCTTCTTTCATAATTTTTTACAATAAAAGGACATCATACATTAGCTTAATGAATGAAGGATTTTTTAACATTATTGTTTTATTGTAAGGACAATTTAGCTTTTAGGTTAGTTGAAAGTATTTAGTCTTTTATAAATTAGATAATTTAAGAATTTTAAAATGACTAAACTACCCTTCCCTCTTTCAACTCATAATCCCGTGCAGAAACAGTGAGCAGCGAGAGGCGACGAAATTCGGAGGAGAGGCGACGTATTTTGACTGGAAGAGAGGGGAAATTACACTAAGATTCAAGAGATGATTGCTATCATCTTAGATCGACGAGATTAACAAAGGAAATGAGAAAAAATTTCTTAGTTCCATGGATGTTGAAGCACTATCTAGGTATAGCTCTTTTTATTTTCATGTTTTTAGCTGTGATTTTGTTTCATTTTGGTTTGTTATAGCTTATATTTAGAGGATTTAATCAAATATTATTCAATCAATCCATGTATATTTAGATTATAGAGGATTTGATGAATCCTCTGTTTTCCTTTTCTTTTCTTCACAATTACAGAAAAACTGCAAAACTGATTTTGCAGTTTTCTAGTTTTTATTATATATTTAGATTATAGAGAGAGCTATCGTGTTTTTTGCTTATATTTGTGCAAAAGTTGTAGAAATATTACTTCATTTTGGTTGTTTTAGCTTATATTTGAAAGATTTTATCCAATAATGAATGATTGTTCATGTTTTTAAAGGTAGTTTTAACATCCTTGTGATTTATCTATGTATATGCTCTATTTTTCGTTTTTATCCTTTGTGCAGAAAAAATTGCAAAATTGATTTTACAATTTTCCAGTTTTTTATCTAAGTTTTTTTAAGTGCATTATTTATGCATTTGATTCTTATATTGTAGGTTTTGGTTAGTTTAAATGTGTGATTTCATATGTGAATGAATGAACATACATGTTTGTTATGCAATGTATTGCTTCTAAGTTTTTATGTTTAATTTTTTTAGGGATCTTGATAGAGGCATTATAGGCGTGGTTTATTACAATGGTTGTTCTTTTGGAATTCAATTGTTTCTGGGTATGAGTGTTGAAGAACTAAAACGTTTGGTGTGTGAGAGGTGGTCCAATATTAATCCCTTGTGTGTAGACCTATTTGTTACTCGTGATGACAAGGAGTTTATTTTAGATGGGGATGATGAAATTCAATGCATGGTTTGTTTAGCAGTGGTGAAAATAGTGAAAAATATAGATATTTTTGTCAGGAGGACGGAAGGTTCTAAATTTTTGACGTCTGATGATCAGTGTGCTAGTAGTTCTTCGGGTTCTATGAGTTGTGTTAATGAAATTGAAGCACACGAACCACGTAATTATAGTGCTTGGGCTAATGCTATTATAGGTATTGGACAAAGATTTCCGGGAGGAGCCATTGAGTTTTAGACGAGTTTGCAGAAATTTTTCATTCACCATGGATTCAAATTTGAGTTTAAGAAAAATTGCAAAGACAGGATCACCGTTATGTGCAGTAGAAGAGATGAGCTTGGTTGTCAGTGGAGAATCCATGCATCTTAGAAGTTTAAACTTGCTAGGTTCTTTGAAATAAAGGAAATGGTGAAGGAGCATACTTGTGGCATTGGATTCAAAGATTTGAGGAAGCCGCCCATGACAAGTCAACTTGTTAAATCAGTAATTTTTAGTTTGGTTCGAGACAAGCCGCTAGTAAAACCTTCAGAGATTATAGATTATTTTAGGCGAGAATACGGTGTTAGATTAAGCTATTACTTTGCTTACACTGGGAGGGGGATTACGATCAAAGAGATTCATGGGGATGATTCTGCATCGTACAACCAGCTTGCGGGGTACACTGATAGTATAAAGCGAACAAATCCGGGAAGTTATGTTGTACTTGAGGTTGAAGAAGAGAGTCACAAGTTTAAGAGAATATTCATATCATTTGAAGCTTGCATATATGGCTTTAACTTTTGTCGGATGTTGTTATGTTTAGATGGCTGCTATTTGAAGGCGAAGTTTAAAGGTTGTATGTTGTTTGCCACTGCGATAAATGGAGATGGAGGTACGTTTGTGATTAGATTTTGTATTGTATGTTGTCTAGTTTATTATTTCAATTTTTAGTCTTTTTGCTTTGCAGGTAATCTAGTCAAGTATATATCTATTCTAATTTAATTTTTTTATAGGGATTTTTTCACTTGCGAAGGCCGTAGAGGATGCAGAAAATGTAGATAACTGGCAGTGGTTCTTGAAGTATTTGAAGGTTATTGTGGAAACTAATAGGGTGTTGACATTTATTTCAGAGAGACATGTTGGATTGATCAATTCAATTCCTAGGGTCTTCCCTAATGGTTTTCATGCTTATTTCCTATGGCATTTGAGGAATAATTTCAGTTCATGTTTTCCATCGAAGTATAGAAAACGAAAATTAGCTTTGAGTTTGTTTACTAGTTGTGAATATGCTTGTTCACTTGACGAGTTTTAAAATGTGTACATTGACCTTAAGACACTTGCGAAGAATGTTAAAGAAGATTTCTTTAAGGGCACACCACTTGATCATTGGGTTAATGCGTTTTTTTCGAGAAGAAGATATGGTATTATATGTTCTAATATGGCCGAGAGTTATAACTCGTGAGTTACAAATGAACGAAATCTTCTTATAACAACGATGCTAGATCAAATTCGTGTGAAAATAATGAAGCAAATGTCGGATAGCCGTGAATTGTCGAGGAATTGGAAAACTCTCTTGTGTTCGGAGGTTGAAAAATGCTTGAAAGAGAAGGTTAATGAGAGTTCGACATGGAGGGTTGTCAAATCATCTGATTTCGTCTTTGAGGTTATAGAGCAAAAGTCTTATCGCGTAGATCTTTCGACATGGGAGTGTGGTTGTAATTCATGGCGGATTGATGGCTTCCCATGTTCGCATGCCGTTTTGTGTATTTTGGCTGATATGAATGTTGTTTATGACTAGTGCGATCCTTTTTTCTTTACGTGTAACTTTCAGAGTTCTTATGCACATGCAATTTACCTGGTGCCAACTTCTGACTGTCCTATTAATGTCTCTGATGCATCGAAAATTTTACCTCCCGATTGTAAAACTTAACCCGGTCGTCCTAAAAAGAATTGAATTGAGAGCGCCGGCTCAAGCACAAAGAAGAAACGGAAGTGTGAAAGGTGTAACCGTTATGGATATCACAACAAGAAGACATGCACTGCATCGATTGTTTAGATTTTACTATAGCATAATATAATTACATTTAATGAATGTTTTGGAATTGAAAATCTTGGTATGATGGTATTTGAGAATTTTTTCGGATTCCTTTAGTTTTGATTTTAAAATAATGTAATTTTAGTTTTGATATATGAATGCCATGTTAGTGTTTTTTCTTTGTGTATGACATCTATTTTTGTGCAATCAATAAAATCTATGGAGAATATATATGATTATCAATGGCATGGTTTTTGCACTAAACATGTATGATTATCTTGCTTTTAAATTTGGTGCAAAAGTGGATTTGCACATAGTTATTTCTTAGAAATGCACACTGTTTTGGTGCAAAAGTGGATTTGCACCTTCCCTGTTTTTACTGCAAAAGTGGATTTGCACCTAGTTATTTCTCAGAAATGCACACTGTTTTGGTGCAAAAGTGGATTTGCACCTCCCTGTTTTTACTGCAAAAGTGATTTTGCACCTAGTTATTTCTCAGAAATGCACACTGTTTTAATGCAAAAGTGGATTTGCACCTCCCCTGTTTTACTGCAAAAGTGAATTTGCACCTAGTTATTTTTTACAATTGGGTTCAAATCCACTTTGTACAATAACAGATTCATTAGGTGCCTCACATTTTGCATTATGTTCATAGTAATCCAAAAGCACATTGATTTCAAATTCATAATCAAACACATACTAATCAACACAAAATTGTAATCAAATATATATTGATTCTATTGATCAACAAAAACTATTCATGATGAATATGTTTTTCATCCTATCGGATAACAAAATTAGTTCACAGCCCTATGAAGTTATAAATTTGGTTCACCATCCTATCCCTTTACAAAATTAGTTCATCATCCTCTCACTGTACAAAATGTCATGATTGTGCTATTTTTTTCTATTCATCATCTTCTAATACATCATTGTTGGTATTTCAAAACTCCACAATATCCTTAATGACATCTTCTTGAGGTTTCCAAGAGTTTTCTTCATCTGCCAATATGAGATTAGTGATTTTTGTTCGCTTTGCTTGCATTAGATAAGGTACCATGGCTGTCGGAATCCTTTCCTGACGAACAAGCCGCTAGATAAATTCACACACGTATAGTGCACAATCAGCAATGCAAATGATAATTTGTTTTAATGTTAGCTTCTACATGCATAATATGTTGTTCTTGTATTGAAAATTATAAATTCTTACATGGTTCCTTGTTGCAGACACTCTTTGATAATTATTCTCGTCAATTCTTCCACATCCGCAAGTTTATGCATGCGCATATAAGCATTCAAGCAACGCGTCACCTCTTCTTTCTACACCAAGGCAAATGAAATTTAATTTTATTAGCATTCTCATCAAAACTAATATTTGTGAATATTTTAGACTTACCATGTGATAGGCATCATCGAGGCAGTGATTGCTAACTTTCTTCTTACCCCTTAGTGGCAAAGTATTATAGTGAGACCAAACTCTTGTCTCCAAATTCAACACAAGCAAAGTCCAATGAAATCATGTCTTATCATTGTGGTTCTTTCCACTGTCCATCGGAAACATAAGTAGTGTTACATCTTTTAGCATCTTTTCAATAACATCATCCAAGCATCTTTTCTTATTCTTCTCATTTTTATCTCGTATGAATGTCTGTGTATTAAAGGAATTTTTTTTATTTAATATGTACCAGTTGATATCTTATTTGAAATCTTCAAAAATTAGAGTACAAATAAACAAGTTACCCAAGTTAATGCAAAAAAAAATGATGCTTTTATCATCATGCGGCAATGCTTTTTTCTTGAGGTACGAAGCATACCAATCGATGATCTACATTTCAAAAAAAAGAAAATCATATTCATGTCAGCAGTTTGAGTATGAGTGGTGTACATTCAATTTGGGTTTCGATATTACCTGAGCATCCACAAACTTGTCGCACATTAGATCTGCAAGCAAAGATCCAGTAATGTAATTGTTTGACTCACTGTTTTGCCAAGCAACAATACTGTTCAAAGAAACCGCAAATCAATGATTAGTTTAAAAACAGTTAATATGCAACTACATTAGTTTTGTAAAACTTTTGAAATGTATCTCTTTACATACCTTCTATCTGCATTTCTAAAGAAGCGTTCGACCACCTCTCTATCCCCGCCTTCTAGATATTACATTCTTTCTTCCATTGACTTGATGCTGGAGAATTGGTGCTTCTTTGGTGTTTCATCATGCGATTGGTTGATCTTTTCTTCAATTTCTATGATGCTTGGTTGTGTCTCATCATCAATATGCAAATCAAAGCTTGGCATCTCTTTTACTTTCGCTTCTTTGTCCTTCATTTTGCTCGAGCTCATTTGGAACATCATTCCTTTCTTTTTCTACTTTCTTTTTATCCCTTAGATAATATACAAACATGCTATCGTCTTTTTGTACTCTTTTTCTTCTCTTTAGCCTCAACACAAAGGACCTCGCACTTGCTTCTTTGGGTTTCTCTTTATATTTTTTCAGAGTTTTGAAGCCATCATCATGGTTATCTCCCACAACAGTTTCGCATTCAAAGTCGAAGTAGTCATCGGGGTCCTCAAGATGACTCTCGTTGCATATGTACATGTATGGATCTTCTCTTCCACGCTCACCCAATGGCAAATGTTTCAATTTTCCACTGTGCTTCACCTCGAGCAGTGTCTCAAGTTCTATTATTCGTTCCTTTAAGTCATTGTTTTCTTTATTTAGCTTCTCAATATTTTCTTCTAAAGCTTGTACAGAATTTGACTTTTTATCGTCTCTTTTATCCTCTTCACCTTCTGATACCTATCATAGGTGACACAATTACAATCGTTAATAGCCACTTAAATTGGACCATGTTATACTTCAAAACTGGATTTGCACATAGTTTCTTCGAAAAATTTCATAAGACCTGATGGTTCATTACACAAGACCTGTTAATTAATTATATTCTTTTTTATTTCTATAGATTTAGTTAATAAATTACATGTTCTTAAAGAATTCCTAGAATAGTATACACAGAGATCACAAAGAAGAGAGTTAAAGAATAATATGACTGACTTCGACCTATGAGTTCTGAGCATTAGCAACATGAATATTGAGATGCTATCAGTATCCTATGGCCAGATATCATCTAATAAGTTCGATAATACGGTGACTACTACACATCTCAAACTCTCAGCAAATATAACCAAGACATACTTCATTCTGAGTCAGGGCATATCTTATACATTGTACATATATTTTGTAGGTTTATTCATACATATATGCATGTATATGGACATATATACACACTCCAATATAAAGTAAAAAATATATATTTCACACTGTTTTACTGCAAAAGTGAATTTGCACCCATCATGTTTTTACTGCAAAAGTGAATTTGCACATATTTATTTCTATAAAATGCATACTGTTTTACTACAAAAGTGGATTTGCAGCCAGACTGTTTTACTGCAAAAGTGGATTTGCACCCACTTTTTTCTAAAAACTGAACAACTATTTTACTGCAAAAAAAAATCCGAACAACTCCGTAATTCAATCAAACCAAATGCACTTCAGTTAAATCTTAAGCAACAAGAAGGACATATGTGTGTGTAACTGTGTGTTAAAAAGTTTAACTAACTAAAAAAATGTCCAACAAATCCACATCTCAATCATACCAAATGCAGTTCAATTATTTATGAAGTGAAAAAAGTTAGGTTATAAGTTGAGGTTAATTGGTCATGGCATTTGCTTTGGAAACTTTATAGTAAATAACACATTTTCCTAAAACATAAGCTACAAATTTGTGTGAGTACCTTCATATTCTTTGCGCTTATATCCTCTACAATTTTTTCATCATGTGCACTTAATTGTGCTTGCTCATCTTTAGATAAATTTTGAATATCTTCTATCACCTGTCATTTGTGACAAAATTGTAATAGAGGTCCACAAATATTCATTTTTTAACAAAGCAATTTGTAGTAGTACCTCTATATCCGCAAATCTCTTAGTTTGCATTGCAAGTTTAAGATTGGAAAGGTCCCACCTTACAAACCTTGGTGTCTCATCCTTGAAAGGTTGACATGGCTGTATGAGTTCTGTGTGTTCACATAGCCAATATTAAAATTTAATCAAGTTAATTTTATTAGTTACTTCAAACACTACAACATAACCAAGATTTAATTCATTGTTTAATAAATATTTTGACAAAATATAATCATAAACTTACGAGCATTTGTATGACGCATCCAAACGTTTTGAATGGATCTCTGTAGTACTTTCTAATGCTCGTCATTAGATTTTCATGTATCGCTGTTGCCTATGCTATTGTGTTAATGTTGTTGAATTTTTCTATGTGTGGCAAAAATAAAGATCCAATAGATCCATAAGAATTTGCTAAGAACGTCGTCACTAGCATGTACAAAATCATTGACCTAATAAAATCTTCTTCGGCTTGGAGACCTTTTTCACACATTGTTTTATTCATGGCTTCGCAAATTGCGGCTTTATTCAACTTATCTTTACCATGAAATTGCCTTATTTGAAACTCAGAGTCCACATTCTCTAGTTTTCTTCCTGGTTGCAAAACAATTTTCCTCCCGACCTTAGGCAACCCAAAAGCAATTGCTATGTCATCAGGTGTTAGCTTCAGTAATTTAGCACCAATTTGAAATGCGTCCTCCTTCTCCTTGTACATTCCAATAATCCGTATAACTGCTTTTGAGATCCTCCCGACACTATTTATATTTACCTTCCCCTCATAGATTGCCTTGAACATTTTGCCGAAGGGAGTCCGCATTATAGCTACAACGTGTGTTCCAGGTATATTTTTTCGATTTTCATCTACCCATTTGATTAATAGTTAGGGGTTGCATCTAACAGCTTTCCCATTTTCTTTTTCATTTATTTTTGCTTTGGCCCTAGTCCCCATCGGTTTACTTGGGAAAATTGATTGTTCGGTTTTTTAGGCCTTACGAGGCAATGTAGGAGCTGGTGGTTGCTTTCTTTTTCCTTTGTTCGTTGCAGTACTTATTTGTGTCTACAAGCAAAATTTATTCATGTTAAGAAAATTAAACAGATATAATTTCTTAATATTAAACAATAGTGCATTGGGTGTATATATGGTACTAAGGGTGAGCATTTTTAGATTTAGTTTCAATGACAAACCATGTATATGTTTGATATTAGCTGCAAATTCATTTCTGCAGTAAAATAGTTATTCAGTTTTTAGAAAAAAGTAGGTGCAAATCTACTTTTGCAGTAAAACAGTGTGCAATTTATAAAAGGAACTAGGTGCAAATCCACTTTTGCAGTAAAAATGGATGGGTGCAAATTCACTTTTGCAGTAAAACAGTGTGCAATTTATAAAATGAATTCGATGCAAATCCACTTTTACAGTATAACAGGGTCCAATGCAAATCCACTTTTGCAATGAAACAGTGGCAAATGTTGATAAAGAATAAGGTGCAAATAATATTACATATGAGTAAAATGGATACTTACTTTGTTTGTTTTTTTGCTGTTGAGGGTGTTTGCCTTGTATTCCTTTTATCCGTGGGTGTAGATTTTGGAGCCATTATTCTCTTGTCTACAAAATTGATGTTAATCTTCATTATCAACCGGATGTCTAGAAAGATTTTACAATAAATTAATAAATAAAAGAATCCAATCACACAGAACAGCAAAAGCTTAGACCAGTGAACACACAACCTAGCATATCAAATAAGACCCAAATATTTGTGTTCAAAATAAAAAGAATTTATTAACACAGCCAAGTAGTACAAAGTAAAAAGAATTTATTCTAGTTGGATTTGTGTTCAATGCAGTTAGAAAAGAAAGGATCTAAAAGGTGTTTCCTTACAGTTGTAGTTGAAAATGATCATTTTTTTCAAGTCAAAATAAATAGGGATTTTTTATAGACAGTTTTGTTTTACTTGCGGGTAGAAGAGTTATTTTGAGTTATTTTTTATAGACAGTTTTGTCGTTGTATGGTCTTGGACTATCCTTCCCAACAAGATAGTCCAAGACCATACATTTTTGCATTATGTTAACTTGTTGTTGTTAAAGCATAACCCTTGTTGACACAATGTAAATATAATTTTTGTAATGCAACTAAGACAACTAGTAAGTCATACTCTGCAAAGTTATTCATTTAATTTATACTTTTAAGCAAATAGCATATTAATACGTATATACACAATTTATAAATATATGGAGTAAAAATGAAAAATAATTATTCTAAACAAGTTTGAAAAAAAAAATAGAAGAGTAATTCAGATTACGAAAAATAATAATAACATATGGCTGTTAAAAATAGGTTTAAAACGTTAAATTAAGAAAAGAAAGAAACAAGGGACTACAACATCTTTGAAAACTATGGTCTAAATTCATAAACCCAATTTAATCTTTTTGGTGCAAAATTTGAAGCAAATACGCACACACATCTACCAAAAACAAGGAATATAGAACCCTCCTGAAAAAAGGAAAAAAAATTATCTCTACCTGTATTTCTACCATAAGAGGGAGAAGTGTGGTGATGATAATAATAAGGAAAAGTGACAGCCTGAGTGTTGGGAGAAGAGAAACTAAGCATTTGTCGGCCATCAGAGAGAAGAGAAGTATTAGATCTCAACAAATGAGTCCTTTGCTGCATTGCCTTGGATACAGAGAAGCCATTTTCATCATCAATTTTGGCAACTTTAAAGTCCCGCAAATCATCTTCACAACCCACTAGCCTTAACCCAGATCGTAAGAACTAGCCAAGCCATTAAAATCCATTCAAAGGGGAACCTTTAGAAAGGGTGAAAATGGGGCATTGGGAAATTTACACAAATATGTGGTGGGTGTTGGAGGGAGGACCATCCTTAAAAGGGTGAAGGATAATACTCTTTGGCCCTCTATTGTTATGAGCAGGTATGGTCTCAACTTTTCTGAGCGTGATAACAAGACATCAATAATTAAGAACCCTAGAACAACTCAAAACATAGATCTTCCAATTCCTAGATTGCAAATATATATATATATAATAAAAAATAAGAAATCAATTCACACATGTATACGCATAAATCAAATTGCATAACCTAGATCTTCAAATCCATAATTCGCACGTATATTTAAATCAAAATCAGAAACCTATACATACATGTATATGCATAAATCCAATTGTGTAATATTCAGCGAGAGAGATTAAATTGCAAGAAACTAATCTTAATCGTGAGATCATAAACGAATAATATGACGAGAGAAGATTGAGAAAGAGTTTGAGAAATGGGGGTAAGGTCTGCTGCTAGAGAAAAAGAGAGGCGGGATTATGACGATGGCAGGATTGTAATTTGGGAAAACGATAGGGTATTTTTGGTCTGTTGCAATAATTTCAACATTGCCACATGTCCCTTTAATATTAGTTGTCCTTATTTTATAATGAAAAAATAACATGTCCTTTTCTTGCTTTTAATTTTGTAGGATGCCCTTTAAACCCAATGCCTCTATTCCCATTGCCTCATGATTGTAATTGTGTTTAAATGAAAGGGTGATTTCGTATTTTAGTATAATTTTACCATGGACAAATATCACTCATATATTGGTTTGTCCTAATTTTACGAAAGTATAGTAAGGTGTCCTCTATTTGATTTTAATTTAGGAAAAAGGTTGTTTATTCGCATTGCCTTATATATATATATATATATATGTATATATATATATGCATATGTAAAAGTATTTCAAAACAAGTCTGCAGAGGAAGCTTAATGTACCTTAGAGTTTTCTTCCCATTGCCAGTCCACATATACCCACACCACCGATTCCACACATATATGCAAAGTGGATATTATAGTCTTTAGCAACTTTTGTAACATCTCTCATAATAGATAACCTCGAACCAAATCCCCTACTTTTGAGTATTAATACCATCTCCAAATCCGGTACCGATGTTGTATTGGATGTTGTCTTTGATTTTACATGTCCTTCAACCGCCAGATGGAATAGTTTGAAGATGCTAAGTACACAATGTAGAATAAACTGAAAATACCTCACGCCTCCTTTTATGCCCCTATTCTCTTCGGTCAGTGTCTTGTAGAGAATATTCAAAATACTTCAAAATCTCCGAATGTGGTTATTACAAGTTTGCCTACATGTACATATATATATACAAATGTAATTGTATTAATAAACAATATAAAAAATTAATTCCTAAGAAATGTTGTGTACTATAAAAACAATGCAGAGATAAATATAAACATGTTAAGATGAAATTTGGGTTTTTATTTTTAAACGTAAGCTTTACTACTCGATCATGTATCCAAAAAGTATTCAAGGATTTGCCCCAGCCATAGTCACAAGTCAAGTAGGTCTGAATAACAATAGTCTTATAGAAAAAATAGCATCTGAAGATCTCAAACCAACATTTATTTGGCTACATACTCCTTTCTCTGTTATGTATTTTTTTCAGTATCATAATTACTAGACACAGGAAAAATTTCAAAGTTTTTAAATATTTTATAAAATGGTAATCCAACTCAAATCCTAGTAACAAAACAGTTTACGTAGGTACTATTAATCATTTAATATTTAAAAAATGTTACCTCTTATTATATATATATTTTTTTGTACGTATATGTATATAGGAAAAATAAGGAAAGAGAGATTGTTTACCTGTGGATTTGTTGAGCTTGCTGATATTATTATCAACTTGATAAAACCAAGAAATCTCAAGGTTTTTGGTCTGAGTAATTTTACGGCATATATTGATAGAAAGTATTGAAGATAGATCTAGGGTTTGGATTTTCGTATTGTTTGTTACTTTATTATTATAAATAAGTAAATCAAAAAAGGCCCATTTAGTAGTTTATTATTAAAAAAAAAAAAAATTGGACCACAATGCATAAGCCAGCCCACATTGGCTCACCAAAATATTTTGGATATGGCGACGGAAATTCTCACCATTGATTAGTAATTTTTTTATTTTTATACATAGTGATAATTTTACGATATTATATTTTTTATATATAATTTTTTAGTACAAAATGTGAATTTACAATTTTTATTTCAATAGTTCAACAATTACGTTTATGTGAGTTAGACCTAGAACCTTATTAAAAGAAGGGAGTGACAGTGCCGAATGATTATAAGGTCGTTGACAGTTTTCTGTTTTCTTTTTTTAAGGAACATTGATAGTAATTAGTCCACTGTAAATTTGTGTATTTATGTATAATTCAAGTTTAATTTATAGAGTGTTTGAAAGATTTAAACAAAAAAAAATCTAAATACTAGAATAAAATTTGTGTATTTGTATAGAATTCAATTTTAATTTATAGAGTGTTTGAAAGATTTAAACGAAAAAAATCTGAATTCTAGAATACAAACATCTTCTAAATTCCTTTATGTTATTCAATATTTTGTCTAGATGCACAACATCAAGTGGATCTCCTCGAAACATAGAGTTGGCGTGAAATGTCAATTTTCTAGCATTTTACAATTTTAAATTTTACTTAGAAAGAGTTCATTTAAACTTTCATAAATGAACTTCAATTATCATTACAACACTTCACTTTTTACAAGCGAACACAAATAAATTGTCTGATTAGCAAATATTGCAAATAGGTCTTTATTAAAAGTATATGTTTTCTCAGAAAAAAATAAGAGATGATTTCATAGTATAACTTTTTTATAAAACGAGTCACAAGACTACAACTACCATAGTAACAGATGGACACAAAATCACCATAAAAAGGGAGTAGACACACAAATACTACCATAATGGGTGAATGCAAGGAGGGATTCGATACCACATTTATGTGCGTCAAACCCACGACCTTATTTTAAACACTATATATATACACTCTAAGGCTGAGTTTGACGCGCAAGATTAGAATGTGTGATAGGAAAACTCTATTCTATCTCATATTTGGTGTTTGTTCGAGATTGGATATTGAGGCGGATTATTTATTTCATTAAAACTTTTTATCCCACCAGAAGATGGATTAACGAATCCCCCTAAAAGGCGGGATTATTTTATCCTATCTAAATAAAATTAAATAATCATATCTAACTCCCTAATTCGACACGTCAAACACATCCTAATAGTATATATTTTGGACACTTAGCACGGCTTGCCACTTGGTATGTTAAACATGTTTGGCAGTTTAAAATTTCCGAAAAATGCAAAAGACAGATTGCATATATCTATACTATATATAGAAAATTAAGAGGTACTCCTCAGGGCAGTTATGATATCAAATTATTAGTTTTTCAGTTTTGCTCGTAATATCATTAATTTTATGAAAAACTTAAGCCCCAAGATTTGAAGCTTAGACATTTTAGTTAATAAGCTAAGTCTTAAAACATCTCTGACATTTTTTAATATTTTTATTTTGTATAAAATTTACATAATTTGTAAAAAAAATAATTTGTTTTCAGCAGTCTTTTAAAATTTAAATTTGTATAAAATGGTTGTATAAAATATACTCCCATTTTACAATGGCACATTATTTTTCTCTCCCTTCATTTTTTAAATAAAATTTGAAAATATAATAAGTTCAAATGTAAAATATGAATATTAATAAAAACTATATATTTGAAATGAGCTCATTAATATCTACAAATCAAGATCCATTATGACTATAAAATTATTTATAAAAGAAATTCAAGAAAAATAATAATAAATTGCTTAAATTGTTAGTTAACAAGTGTTGGAATCTTATTGGTTATTTTAAAATTTGCACGAGACTTTACAAAATCACCATTGGAGTATATATTTTTTAGTATTTAAGTTTTTTGTAAAATTGGGTTTGACAGGTATGATTTTCAAGTCAATTTTTACGCTACCATTGGAGATGCTCTTATCCATTAAAGCAACAACAATCTTTAGTTTAATTATTTATTTTAAAATAGATAATAAAAGTAAAAAAGAAAAAGCATACAAACGCATCACGTGTGTTTCAGTGACTAGTAATTAAAATACAAATATATTTTTAGTAAGTACATCTTGCGTGCAATACGTTATACTATATACATATACCAATTTTATATTCTACTTTACAATATATATCAATATTTACTCTGACAATAATGCCATCCCATACATGTGGACACATATTTCTTCTAATGCACTCAAACTTGAAAATTGTGAACCTTGTGCATGAATGAAATCTTGAGGAAGGAGGTGAGAGAGGTGCTTACTCAGGCTCCTCTGTACACTTACCCTACATAAAAACATTCTTACCAACTTTAACCAAATCCATTCCCCAAAAAAATTGTAATTACACCCCCCACAAGTTCACTGACTCATTCTAAAGGACAGACTTAAACTCAATCATATATTACCTAACAACACACACTATTCTAATCATTCTAAACAAGTTTACCTAAAAAGACAAACAGCTTAATAACAAAAAACAGCAATAAAGAGATAGAAGGTTAAGTAATAAGCAATATAGTTAAATAAGGGGTAATTAATTAAAAATGACTTGATTAGAATTAGTGCCTTGATTCCTTTTTGTCAAACTTTTAGAAGAATTTTTAATCCAAATAAGAAATTGATGTCTCTAGAATGTTTCGATACCCTTTTTCTTTTTTTTTTATATGTAGTGACAAATGAAGAGATGAATGTCCGTTTTGAAGAATAAAACTTGCAACTTCTTGCATACAAGTAAAAGATGGACCTCGCTAATTCTTTTCGTTGGACGCTTTATGCCATTTTTCTTTTACAACCTTATTATAAAATAGTTTTTCATAAACATTTAGGTTGCATGTAAAAGACAAGTAATAACATTTTCATATATAAAATTCTCGCTGTTGTGTTATAGTAGTAATATTTCATAGTAATTTTCTTTATCGATTCATAATAATTTACTTTTCAATTTGTCTAAAGTTAAAAGTCTTATGTTAATAAAACAAGGTTGTAACGAAAAAAGAATTAAAAAAAAATTAAGGAAAAGCCAGCTGGGGAATATAGTGGCCTCATTTTCAATTGTCCAGTTTTCAGTGAAATTTATATACGCGCGTAGAATATATGCATCAAGATTTTTAAAACAAGTCCAATATTAAAATATTTTTATGATTATTGATAGAAACCGAAAATATAAAGGTAATTGGAATTACAATTGTCATTTCCATTGCGATGATAAGTAAAATGATTAACTCTGAAGTTACGGCACATGTTAAAAACTCTACAATAAAAAAAAGTAAGTCTTTATATGAATATCAATCTCATAACTAATACTTGCAAAACTTTAAAATTTTTCTTTTTACTGAGTTTTTAACTTGTAATATTTAATTAAGATACTACAGTAAAAATAAAAAGGCCATATATGTTTTAAGGGTCATGTTAACGTGTACTCTAAGGGCACATGTTTATAACGCATTTATAGCAAAAAAAAGGTTAAATACTAGGGTACAGCTTCTCACATATGGAATTATTCTTTTTATTCATAGTATACTTAACATGTGCCCTTATGAGTACAATCTTATTCCCAAGTTATTTGTGTTTGACTTTGACCTAGAAAAATTAATAAGAATCTATTCTCTTTCTTTAAGTGAATTACTTACTGTAACCAAATAACTGTATTAAGATTATTTGATAATACATAAAAAATGAATATCATTACTAAAAATCAAATAGTCATTTCCCGCCGTTCAAACAATGCCTTAAATTACATGTTAATACTTAATAGAGTAAACTACAAAAATGGCAATCAAACTAATAGTCAATTTTCATTTTACCCACTAAATTTTAATTTTATTTCAATTTACCCATTAAAATTTTTAATTATTTCAATTACTTCCGTTCATATTTTGTAATCATGCACGTAACCTTCTAACCTTCTAACGTTAAGAGTTGCTTATGGGTAACAGGAAATTAAATTAAAAATTAGTCTCGAGCACCGCACTCTCTTAACGGTAACTTAGAATTCCTACTCACGCGTAAAAAGTGGGGCCATCCGACTTGTCTTCCTCTATTTGTCTTTGGTTCCTTAAAATTCTTCATCAACACTCCAAGCACACCACCTTTGATCTCTTGTGCACTCCTTTCACATTGTTTTAGAGTTGGCTTCAATTCAATTTTCTAAACAAAATAATCCATCAACATTATACGAAATTGTAGGACAAGTTTATTTTTAAAATAGATAAACAAAACCCTGTGTTAGAAAATAGACAAAGAATAGATGTAGTTTTAATAAAGTTCACCATCGTATAAATTTCAATTGCCCATTTGAATATAGGCTACGCTTTTGTTCTCCATTTTGTAAGTCGTTCGTGTTTATAAACTCTACGGGACTCCTCTTTTTTGTTGGTTAGAAGACCAATCTTAAAAGTGAGCAGGGTGGGCCACTTCATAGGACCTTGTTAAAACAATTATTTTATAACTTATGCAAGGGACCCAATATTTTAAACACAACATTAAAATAAAGACTCGAGAAGTAGCTTGTATATAAGAAAAAGGTTCTTTGTTTTAATTTTTGTACGTTGACCTGTATATCTCTCGGAACTCAACCTATTTGTTACTTAATTGGGTTTTTGAAGTCTGTTTTGGACCAAGACGATAGAAGATATATGTAAATGTTAATCTACATGCTAGCATCCAAGTTTTATTCTCTGTGTATATTCATGCTCACCGTAAAACTCTAAAAGCAGGTAGGATAAGTGTATTCATAGTTACAACTTTCAATTTTTAGGCTCCGTTTGATAACAATATGGAAAAAGAAAATAAAAACACTTGATTTGAGTAAAAAGTTGAAAAATAAGTTGAGTTATGTAATGAGATATTCTCCATCTGATGCTCATTTTGCGAGTAGATGTCCTACATCTTTCATAATTTTTTGTGGAAAATTTTTGTTCCTCAACTACCAAAGAAAATTTCTTCATGGAAAAAGTAACAAAGTAAGAAGATATCTCCCGTCGCGTCTCAACTTATTTTCCAACTTCTCACAAAAATCAATTGTTTTTATTTCCTTTTTCCGTATTGTTATCAAACGGACCCTTAATTATTTGTGTATACTTTGAGTTTGTGTAATTCAAAAAAAAAATGACGCGAAACTAGTAAATAAATAAATCAAATGCAAATTGGGCCATTTTAACACAACTAGGCTCATTGCAATTGCACAAAGAACATCTCCCATACAAATAAAAAGAATTTATGTGGACTCCTTTAAAAGAACTGGCAGATCCAAAAAAAAAAAAAATTCAAATAGAAGAGGCATAAAAATATTTACAAAATTGTGCCATTGAAAGGCAAAAGATGTCACATAATTTTAGTGGCATTTTTTTAATTTTTTTTGTATATATTTGGCTTTTGCAATCAGTAAAATCTAACTAAAAGCCCCCCTCCTCTGCGCTTGCCTCAATAAAGGCTCATGCGAAGCTTGTTGGCCGCGTGGGACTTAAAAGATCTTTTATTAGTTAAAGAACTAAATTTTTATCATTATTTTAAATTAATAATCTTATTTTTATTTTAAAATATTATCGGTGCATCATATCTCATACTAGTAAATAAATTTTGAAAGTTTACCCTCGATTAATTACAAATTAGTGTTTTCATAAAAAATATAGAAGTTAAAATAAAACTTTTAAGATGTGAACTTGTAATTCAGCGATTGAATGTAAAAATATGTATGCTGACCACCCAGATTCGAGTCCCCCTCCCCCAACTTGAAAATCTACATCGGCTGTTCTTAGCTTATATGTGATTTCAGCAAACCTGAAAATGAAATAAAATCTCGAGGGGAATATTCTTGCAGAAAATAAAGTTATTCTAACGAGACATTGCCTCTACTAAAACCAATATTGGAAGCACAATATTTTTTGCTTATAAATTCTAACCAAAATTTAGAAAACTTAGTGGGGGGTGTGGGTTGACTTTGGTCCAATTATTATGATGCAATGTGACAAAAGGGGTTGTTCTTTTGTACTCATTTGTTTATCTTTTGTACATTCTAAAAGACATGACCTTAAGCTCCACCAATTTTTCTAATTAAAATTGACAAAACCCCTTCTTTAATTTCACTTATAGTTAAGTAGAGTGTAAATGCCCAGCTCCCAGCCCACTACTTCCCCCAAAGCCAAGAACTTCAGGTCTCTCTCTCTATCTCTCTCTCTCATGTGTAATATTATACCTCGCAATTCTTGATATTACATAGATTTTTAAAATATTTTAAGGGAATGTGTTAAATGCTCAAAACATATGTTTTTCATACCTACGGTCATGGATTTGTACTAAGTGGTATTAGAGCACGCAATATGCCATGTATGGTACAGGAGGTAGTACATTGTGCTGATGATTTTTGGTTAATGTAACAATGCAAATTAAATGTACATATGTATATGAAAAATGCTAATTAGCCCGAAAAAAATATTCCGAAAGTCGTGGTCCAAATGCAGTGGAACCACTCGTCTGCATTGAAATTTGGGAGTGAGAAAGTGATGAATGATGGAGATGCATTTCAACTTTTTTTTTTTTGGTATGCATTCAGTAGCATTGTTAGGATTTATGTATACATGCTTTTGAATAAGTAATTCTGTAAATATGGAGAAAGAATTTCATTCTGGGTTGGTGGGCAGGTGGAGAAAACTTGAGGGGTTTACTAATTACTAAGACTTCTCTGTTTCTTCCACATTCTTCACTTCTTTACAAACTTCTTTTTATACAAATTCATTTCATTAGTTACACATCAGTTTTCATGAAAGTAAAGAAATTCGTACAAAAAAAATATCAAGAGTAAAATCTTCTACATTTCAATTTTGCACCAAACATAATTCAGCAACAATAATATTTTTCTTTCCCGAGGAACATGCGGATTTCGTGGCAAAACAGGGCACCCAATTTAGTATTTTACTTTGTCCCTGATGTCTACAAAGTATATAACTAAGTTCTATTCATCAGCCTGTTTAGTTTATTATATGGTGCATTTTCTATGAAGTTATTGTAACTTTGAATTGCATAAGTTTAACAAGATTTTGGGCAATTGAAAATTTGCAGATGGGCGACTCGGCGGAGGCAATTGAGGCTAAAGTAGTAGAGATCAAAGTGAGCAATTCTGAGGTTGTACAATGGGAGGAAATAAGTATGGCATTGGAGCAGAAGAGAATCGAGTGCTCCGTAAATAGGAAGAAGGCACTAAAAGCGCGTTATTCGTATGGCATTATATTCTTGTTAACGAATCTCATAGCTTGGCTTGTTCGAGACTACGGCCAAAGGGCGTTCCCTAAGCTTCCCTGTAAGTCAAGGCATTTTCTTGTTCTAAACTAACAAGCGTATGATATTTCTTGTTTATGTGTATATATATATGTGAAATTGTGGATAATTGTTCATCCAAAAATGTAGTCATAAACTCATAATGCGTTGTATTCCACTCTTATAATATTGGGCCTAAGCAGGATAGTACTTATTTGTTGTCGAGCTTCAATCTTAAGCTGTGTTTGATTACCTATAAATGTTGCAGGAACGAGTAATTTGTAAGAAAAATGAAAAACAATGTTTTTGGTTGGCGTGTTAAATGAAAAGACTATGTTTTACGATTATGCTGTTTCCACATTTGATTTTCACATTTTATTTGCACGAAAAGCTATTTACATTGAAACAGCTCGCATTGTATTGAGTTTTCAATGAACCAAACACAACCTTAATCTCATTTAATATGTGACGTGGGATTTCTAAAAGTTGTTCATTATTGCGATTAGCTATTCCTATTTTCAAAATATATTTACTAAAACACACATAATTCAGTGTATTAGTTAGTCTTTAGTCACTTTTTTTAATTAATTTAATATATAATTTCAATTTGATGTACATGTCCTTAAAAACTGTTCATTTTGTCTGTTCTACTTTGGATCTATTTTCCTTTTGAGGTTCAGAGAAGTGTTTTGTTCAATGTAAATTCTCATTTCTTCAATTTACTACCATTGATGGATTTAGTACACATCTATCATCATTCCTCAACTATAATTACTTTCACCTGTAAGAGACAAAAGGGGATTTGAGTTTTGATACATGGATTACGTTCCAAAAAGAAATTGAGCTCTTAATTTGGAACACCCCCAAAAGAAAATGGCAGGCTCTTAGTTTGGTACAAACTTATAAGCACCGATTCTTTGACTAAATTTTCTCTTGAAAACTTGCCTAAGAACATAATCATAATGCTGAACTAAGTAAGTACTTGTGGTGTTTGTGGTATACTTCGTTCCCAATTATTGGTATGAGAGCTTCACCTTAATATGCATGTTGAATTGCTTCCTAGAGAAAACGGGTTCTTTAATTAAGCATTTATGTGGGTTCCATGTAGCACAAATAAGCTTTTTAATGATTAGCTTAAAGAGAATTTTTGGATAACAATGGCGGGTGCTTGGCTTGATATAGAAAAGTTGAAATGGCATTATCTACACAATTTTTGGGGATCAGTATACACTAAAGTGACTGATTATTGGAGTTCAATTTTGAAGTCAGACAAGTAACTCGATCAATGTTGTTTTGGCTTCATGAGCTTGCGCATTATAATCTGCTTAAGTATATGTAAATGTAATAAGTCTTCTGTAAAAAAGAACGGTTCAAACACAGCATTAGCACTAGAAAATTTGAGTTATATTTTGGACCTTTCACGTTCTAGTCTGCTTATGTATTATCTATGGTCACAAACAATTATGCAAGTTTCTTCCAGAATTAAAACTATTGCTAGATAGATATCCATTTTGATGTTTGAATATAATTTTTCGACGTTTATGTGTAAGCTTTAGTATCATTTTTAACGGAGATTTAAGTTTCTTTTGCAGTTCTAAAAGCATGTGGAATTGGAGGAGGAGATTGCTTTTGTACAATGGGAGTTCTTCGCGTCAGTTTAGGATGCTTTGTATCTTTCATTAGCAAAATATACAGTTCTTTTGATGAATTCCAATACATTTCTGCACTACGAGCTTCTTGTTAGAAATTAGTTAATTTCAAAGTTTGAGGTTTAGCAAATGAATTGGCAGATGTGATTCAAATTGTTAGTTCTGAAGACTTATATACGCGGATTACCAGTTTATATTCTTGAAAGCACAAGAACTCGACCAAATGAGCATCTAATGGAAAAAGAAAAAAAGGAAAACCAAGTGGTTCTTATTGTCAATCATATACAAAATGTTCTCTCTCTCTCTCTCATAGTTGAGCATCCTTGACATATATTTCAGATATTCTTCTTTATAATGTTTCTTACAACATGTAAAACGAGCAAGTTGTATGAAGCTCGCAATGCATGGCATTCGCGATGGTGGGCATTGAAGTTTGTTATATTGATATTTGCACTAGTGATTTCATTCTTTGTCCCTTCAGATTTCATCCAATTATATGGTAAGTCTTATTGAGGGTCAACTAAAAGACCCTTTAATTTAAATTCAACCTTCAGCTTGTTTAATCTCCTCTCCTCTATTTGATACTAGCACCATATGCAGGTGAATTTGCTCGTGTTGGTGCTGGGTAAGCTTAAAATCTTCTTAATCATAATAGCTCGATCAAAGTTTAAGTTCCGTTTCTAAATGAGAGAGAATTCTGTTGAAGTCTGTCACCATTTTTTGTCCTATTTGTTAAGAGGGAGATGTTGAGTTTCAAAGTTGAATGGCACTGCAGGGTTTTTCTTGTTCTCCAACTAATAAGTGTGATTGAGTTTATAGCATGGTGGAATAGCTATTGGATGCCGGACGAGAGAAAGAAGCAAAGGTACGTGCTTCTCATTTTCTTCATGCTCTATGATTCTTAGTTAATGTTATGCCCTAATACGAGTTTATTATCCTTTGTTACTTGATAGCAGTCTGTTGCGGTAGGAGCTTTTAACCGCAGTATAAAATCGACAAGAACAAAGAGATCTTACAAAAAACACAGTCACAAGGCACAACTTGTACGCGGATAGGTTATGTTTAGCCTTACACCATAGTCAAAAACAGTCACTTTGTATATTATATCTCTCCAAATAATTGATTACAATTATGATCATATCCCTTCAACTCCTTTTATAGGTGTTCCATGGATCTACTTGTTAGGATTTCAGGGTAAAATAAACGAACAAGCCTACATCTACTAGGAATAGAAAACAAGCAAGCCTAAACCTGTTAGGAATTGAAGATATAATCCAACAATTAATTTATATATCCATCATTTAGAGTATATGTTGTGTAACAATAACAAAACTAGGATAAAATAAAAGACGAATGGGATTTGCTAGGAACCTGGAGGTCAGGAGTTCAATTGTTCAAATCCTCTTTCGTCCCACCTCCCATAGCGTGTTTTAATGCATGCCGATTGAAGGGCCTAAATGCATCCATGTTGAGACCATGAATCTCATGTAATAATGTAAAGGGCTTCAATCGGCATGCATTAAAACACGCTATGGGAGGCAAAATGTAGTTGAATAACTGGTTACCGTAGTCACAAGGACCACAAGCAGCAAGCTAAAACCAGGGACCGCAAGAGATTAAAAAAAAATAGTTATGAACCACAAGCATAAAGGTTCTAGAAAGAGGGACTGGACCCTAATTTTTTCTGTTAATATAAAAGCCTGACAACATAATAAATCAGATTGTGAGGTTACTCCACTCATTGACAATTGGTTAGCATGCTCCGACATTAATTATTATGGTACCAGGTTGTTTCATTTATGTATCAATGTTAACTACCACGGGCACTCCATGTCACCAAATACAGTTTGACCATGTTTGCATGATATTCATTTTATTTCTTTTTCCCAACATCTTAAGCTTCTGGGAGTGATGTTTTCTGATATGGTATCAAAGGCTGATTTTTTTGTGAGGTCTAAGATTCAAGTCTTATTACCTCCCTCCCCCCACCTTTTTATTAATCTTGTTTTTGTCTATTCTCTGCTTGATCCCGTTCCTTGCCATATATAGGATGGCTTTGTCTATTATCTGCCTGATCCTGTTCCTGGGAAATGATTTCTAATGCATGTCCATTGCCAATTTGTTTTGGGAGGATGGTCCAACATGATAATCGCCTAAGAAGCCTTGATAGACCGAGTTAAAGAAATGTGAAAATAATAGTAAATACTTTTTCGTATTTAACCACCTCTCACTTGAATGGGAGTTAATTACTTTCTAGTGTATACAAGGGTGCTGGTGATGATAAGACTTGCAGCACTTTTGGACTTAAACCCCATTTAGGACTTCCATTTTCATCTATACACTTTCTAAGGCTGAACATACATACACACGTACATACCCATAGGAAAGAAATAAAAAGGAACTTTGTCAAATTCATGATATATCTCCTTATGTACGACTGAGTGGCGCCCAAACCTTTTAAATTATGATCAAAATTGCATCAGCTTTCATAGGACTATATTTTACTGCATTTTACTTAACTTCGCTTTATTCTCATTTGCAGCTGTTTCCTCGGTTTATTCATGTCAACACTATTTTACATTGCCTCTATGTGCGGAATTGTGGTGATGTACGTTCTGTATGCCCCTAGAGCTTCTTGCACTCTCAACATATTTTTCATCTCTTGGACTGCAATTTTGCTTCTAGTCATGATGTTTATATCCTTACATTCAAAGGTATGCTTTTGGAAGTTCAATTTTATCTTCTTTTGTCAAGTTGGTACAACATTTTCGGGTTATATCAGCAAATCACATAGTTTTATGGTCTTATGGAAAAAATTATTTTTTCCTTAATAGACTTATATTGAGAATATTAATCCCACGTCTGGAAAAATCAAAGCCGTTGTATCCAAGTATGAAGTTCTTGGGGCCTTTAAACCACTTGAATGGTCCAACTTTAACAATTGATTCAAGTGGGAGGCTCCAACTGTAGGATCTGTTTGGTTCTGGGACAAATAATTTTCAACCAGGTGAAATGTAAAATGGTGAGAAACAAATTCATATATTTGACATTTCGAGACAATTTAAGCAAATGCATTGGCAAATTCACCGAATGTATTACTCCGGTTAACTAACTTGACTAGTACTCCCTTTGTCCCAAATTATAAGTCCAATTTGACTTTCGCGTGCTTTTGAGGATACACAAATTTCAACATAATGAATGGCTAGAAATAAAACTTATATGTTGTCATGCGGCATGCTACAGTTATTATGTTCTGAAAATGAAACGACACCCTTAGTGTGGGACATCTTGAAAAGGAATGGTAAAATCTTAATTTGGGACAAAGGGAGTATTATAACATCCACAAGTAGTATGGCCTCTGCTTCAAACAGTTCAACGTTTGGTCATTTTCTTTTAGAGTGTGTTTGGTAAAATAGTTAGAAAATGATTGAAAACACCACTTATTTTATGAAAAGTTAGGAAAAAGAAGTGATTTCGTGAAAAACTCTTTTACTTTTTGGGTTTCCCCGTTGAACAAAATTCTTTGAACGGTGGATAAGAAAAGTTTTCCATGAAAAATAAGGAAAATAAGAAGAGCATCTCATTAAATCGCTCCTCTTTTTGCAACTTCCTGTTTTCCTATAAAAAGTTAGTAGTCTTCTCATCCATTTTCCAACTATTTTATCAAACACACTAACCAATGCAACTTCTCATGACCAATTCTTTTATGGTGTTTGATATTCAACATTTTCAATGTAAACTAATTCCATGGGATCACACCAATCATTTTTGTCAAAAACAAGGAATTCCAATTCTTAGGGTGGGGGGAGGGTAGTAAGAGTTCAAATCCATGGAAAATATATGTTAACAAATCCCTTCAAAGAAATCAATTCTAAGTGGTTTCCTTTTCCCAAGAAAATCATTTCTTTTCTACTCTTTGCAATCAAATGCATCCCTGATATGAGATTGATATATGCTTAGAGCAGGTGAACAGAGGCCTTTTATCTTCAGGGATTATGGCTTCTTACATAGTTTTCCTCTGTTGGTCTGCTATCAGAAGGTAAATAACTATATAATACATATTCTCTATTAAAATGCCGAATTTGTTTCTGGTATATTTCGACGTATTAATCCTCTATTTGAGAATCAATTTATGCGAAAAATTTTCAATAGTTTGCCATATTATATATGCTTTTTCAGTGAACCGGCCAACGAGAAATGCAGCCCACAAGAGCAGGGGAACAAACACGGCGATTGGACAACTATACTCGTAAGAGTTCATTGCCTTTTCATCCAGATACATTCCTCTTAATCTCTACTAATCGAATCCTTTGACAATGAGTTATGAAAGATGTTGCGCTTAATCCGTTCCAAATATGCTGATTTACTTGCTTGATTTTCATGTTGTGTACCAATTTCTTTGATCTTTAAAACCTATCTTAGTTCTTCTTGCTTTTCTGTAGGGCTTTCTTATTGCTATATGCGCAATTGTGATGGCAACCTTTTCAACTGGAATTGATTCACAAACATTTCAGGTAAATTAATCTTCTTCCAGTGCTTGATGACACTGAATGTTCCCTTAACAAATGACTCGTGCTTACGAAACCATACACGTTTAGAGTCAGTTTCTTGTGCCAGCGCCACTATCCATGTTACGAATGGCACATGCTTACAACACTGTTCTTGCATACATCGAATTATTTGTAAGAATAAAATAAATGAACTTTTAGCTAAATATGAGGATAACAAAAGTAAATAGGGAGCCACAGAATGAGTTCTGTTTATATTTTCCGTATGAGTTACCCTAGACGATTTGACATTTTATAGCATGATGGTGCAGTCCTCGTCAGGAGTTTGATTTCATGGATGATGTTATTGAGCATTTGTTAATGGTGCAGTTTAAGTGTGTTTCTTTCAATACCAGTTTTCTGCGCATGAGATTGTCTAGTAAATTAGAAAAGAGAAGTTTAGAAAATGATAAATAGTTCGGCAGTTGTAACAAGTAATACTACTCATGTCGTGGGTGGGATTTGAATCTCACTGCATACACTGAAGTGCAAAACTTCAGTATTGATAATGGATCTCATTGATTATATTTGATTATGCAGTTTCGTAAAGATGAAGTTCAGATGGAAGATGATATCCCTTACAAATACGGCTTCTTTCACCTAGTATTCTCTTTGGGAGCTATGTACTTTGCAATGCTATTCATCAGTTGGAACCTCGACAGCTCAACTAGGAAGTAAGTAAAATTAAGGCGCTGTTTGATTACTTGTAGATACTGCAAGAGAGTTTTGTTTTCAAGGAAAATGTAAGATAGCGTTTGATGGACATTGTAAATGAAAATACTGTGACTTACTTTTACCATTTTTTCCGCATTTTGATGCCAACCGGCTGCACTCTAGAAACTCAGAAAGTAATGCAATTGATCATTTCTTATATCAACCAGATTGGCACAAAACTTTACATTACATTCAAATGAAAAATTGTTCTTATTGAAAATAATTTCAACTATATTGAAAGTGTCTTCGATCCGCCATCTATATTGTTTAATAATTCATATATATATATATATACGTATTGGATTATTTGCACTAAAATAAGCTTATATATTAATTACAGATGGAGTATTGATGTTGGCTGGGCTAGTACGTGGGTGAAAATCGTCAATGAATGGTTTGCAGCAACAATATACTGTAAGTGAATTCATATATATAAATATATATATATATCTTTATATTCCATTTTTGAATTTCTTGTAAACAAATTCTGTTTTCTTTTTCTATCATGGCTTAGAAGATCCCTCTACAAAATTTCATATACATTTTGCCCTGAACCAAATTATAGTCATGTGCAACACAATGATTGAAAAGGATAATTGGTTTCATTCTCGGGTCGTTTTTTATTTTGATTACCTTAACACCTTGTCTGGCCTGAGTATTCTTGCATTCTCAAAATCTTAAATCAGAAAATTCGCAAATAAGTCATGTTTCCTCTGCCTGCTGTCAAATTTTATATGTGAAATTACCAATTTCTCTTTCTAGGATAGAACAAAATCTTGAACCAAACGATCAATAATGTAAAGGAAACCTTGTGCGGTTTGCTAGAACTTGCACAAGGCCGAGCTTTTTATTAAATCACTATCTCGTCTAAAAGATTAAGAAATTAGGCAGCGAGACAAACACACTGACTGAGGGCTCAAATCCAAGACTCTCCTATCCTAGAAACAAAAGTTTCATATTGTGTTAACAGCTTAATGTCACGTGGCTAGACTTGAAAATTATGCACTCTACTTAAATCACTAACAATCTTTTCATTATATATATGTGCATGTATTATTGAATGCAGTGTGGAAATTGATTTCTCCCATTGTGAGACAACCCAAAGTGATGGATCATCAAGAGCCTATGCAGCAGCAGACAAGCAACAATTCTTTGCCATGATTAATTTCATTTTGCACGGTGCAATTAATGTCTCATATATATATATATATGGCTTCCTTGTTTTTTCCTTGTTACTATATTTAGCTATTCATTCTTCTTCCTTTTATTTTATTTTTAATTCTAAGATCAGCATACTAAGAAAAGGTTTTGGTTCTGGTACGGACCAGTCCTTTAGCGTCGAATTTTCTTTGCAAAAATATTGAGAGATATTCCCGGTCTACATATGGGCAGTCTGCACTTGATCCTGGCAGATTAAGAATAAATACCTTGTTTTCATTGTTTTGTTTTCTAAGTGTTTGTGGAGTTGATACTTAGGTTTTTTGTAATACTTTATGTGTAGCAAATTACTCTGTTTGTCTTAACTTAAGCATTCATGTTTAACTTTTATATATTTTTTTAAGGATATACTACTCATTCACATAGAAAGATTGGAGAAATAACTCAAAAGAATAATTTATTTCCATTTTTCTTTTAACCAAAAAACAAATTTCAAATGAATGTGAATACCTACATAATATTAAGATTGCCTTTAAAAGAAAATCTTAATATTGTATTTTCAACTACCGAACATAGTGACTACATTGTCAAATAAATCATTTTGCACTAAAGTTATGTATAAATGTAAAAATGATGTGTCACAAAATACATTTATCAACGCTTTTTGACAAATCATTTCATATTTAAATGTAATTTAATTTGTTACACCTATCATTAAACTGAGATTAAAAGTAGTAAATTACTCTATTTCTCTTAACTTGAGCATTCATTTTTAACTTGGGTGGTTTTATTTTTATCCACGATATCTTGCAGTTAATCCGCGTTATTAAGTTAATCCGCGTTACCTACTAAATTAATCCAAGAATGTGGATAGACTGACAAAAAATATTATTGATTTAATTTTATAAATATTATTTTATTAATAATTTAATATTAAAAAATCCACTAGATTAATAAGTACATCCACTTTAATTAAATAAAAAAAAATAAGGGTAATTAGTTTTAAGGATGAATATTCATTTCTCTATCTATTTAAGGACACAACTTCTATATCAATACTTTAAGATCCAAAGTTTTGTTTAAAATACAAACTTTTACGGATAAATAATTAAAATTAAATTAATATAGCTACAAAACTAATTTATATTATTGTTATTCCTATAATGTCACTATCATCTAATTGATTATTAAACTAATCTAAACTCTTAAAATCTTACTAGAAACTAATATCTATAAAATCAAATTCGAAATTTAAATTTAAACAATCAAATAACTTCTAACAACTTAATTAATTACTAAAATATAGAAAATAAAATAATTCAAAATTTAAATTTCAACAATCAAAAAAAATTAAACAACCTAATCAATTTGATTAGTAATTAACAAGGGTGATTTTATTTCTATCCGCGAAATTTGTCAATCTATCCCTCTTTTTGGGTTTTATTGATAATCTATATTATCCACTAAGTTTAACCACGTTGTTGGATAAACTTACAAAAATTAATATTGGCATAATTTTTATAAAATAATGTTTCTTTTTAATTCAATTGTAAATTATCCACCAAATTTTTACTTCTATCCACCGTCATATAATATATCAAAAAGTAAACATAAATTGTATAATAAAATGATATTTCTAATATATATAATTTATTATTAATTATATCCACTTTCCGGACTCGAGATTAAACTATAAGATTAGACTATAGTGTTTGATTCACATTTGTTTTCAGAATTGAGATTACACAATAATTCACATTAGTCTTGGAATAGTAATTAAACAGTAAGTATAGTTTGAAATATTTGTAATATGTTTACAAAATTTAGTTCCTATCTAGAAGTAAATTAAAATTATAACTTTAATTATAGATTTATCATGGCAAACAAGAAAACAAACATATATTATAATTGAATATTCTTCCTTTAACTTGAAAGGTTTGGGATTGAAGGAAACAATGTTTGTTGCCTTCCGCTACTAATTCTTTTTTAGTTTCTTAAGTTCAAATTTTTCTTTATTTTTATTTATTTAGAGCCCTCATTGTATGGAAAAAAGAAAAAGAAAATAGTAAACTCATTTGTTGAAAAAAATTATTTGTTAGTATTATGATGTAATAATATAAATTAATTCTGCTCAGTTTTGTAGTGTTGTATATTTTTGATGAATAATGAATCTATGTTACTTGTGTCAATATACCTTTTAACAAATTAGGAAAATATATTATTAAGGAAGTATATTCTAATTAGGAAACTAATTTTAAAAGTAAATACATTTAAAAGGATTATTAATTGGTGGATATACTTCTCAATTTTTATAATGAAGTTTTAAAAAGTTTATTTAAATGTTAACATAAATAAAGGGTGGATAAACTGTAAAAACGCGAGGATATAAATAAAAGTACCCTTTTAACTTTTATAAATTTTTTTAAGGGTATACTACTCATTCAGATAGAAAGATTGGAGAAATAACTCAAAAGAATAATTTATTTCCATTTTTCTTTTTTTAACCAAAAAACAAATTTCAAATGAATGTGAATACCTACATAATATCAAGATTGGCTTTAAAAGAAAATCTTAATATTGTATTTTCAACTACCAAATATAGCGACTACATTGTCAAAATAAATTATTTTGCACTAAAGTTATGTATAAATGTAGAAATAATGTGTTATTAAATGCATTTGTCAATACTTTCTGACACATCATTTAATATTTAAATGTAATTTAATTTCTTAAACTTATCATTAAACTTAGATTCAAAGTGTACGTATACCATAAGCCTTATGCTTGAACGTGTCATCAACAAGATTAATTTGATAATGAAATGCAAAGCAAGCAATAATAAAGGCAAACAGCCCAGTAAACCAACAGTGAATATTAATATATTTAATATATGTAGGCAGGTCTGGTCGGATTTTCAAAGGGTAAAACTCTAACCTGTCCCAAATTCGGTCTCATTTTTTTTGAAAAACCCAAACTCAATCCGGGCTCAAAAAAAACCCGTCCCATTCTGATCAGACCGGGTCGGAAACCCACCAAGTTGAATTTTATTGCCATCCTTATTGGGACTTACCATTCAATGTTGGTTTACTGGGCTGTTTGCCTTTAGTTATTGAGTTTGGGACTTTGGGGCTTAGTGTTCACTGTTAGCTTATTGGGCTGTTTTATAAAATAACATGTGTTACCCGACTCAGCCCTACCCAATCCGAGACCTAGGGAAAGGACTGGTTTGGGCTCTAAGGTTTCGGTTTTTTTCAAAAAAAAAAAGGTCTCATGCTAAACAATGGGGGAGGAAGGGGGAAGTTTATACATAGGTTAAAGGGTAAAGGATGGATTAAAAAATGGGTCATTTGGGTATGGTCATAGTGTTATCTAATGTTAAACAAGGGCATTTAGGTCACAAAAATTATGAGTTAACAGTCAATCATACTTAACATATAGAATGGTGTAAAATGATATTCAAAGCTCAATTTTCGAAAACATTACCAATACCAACACTTCATTCCTTCACCTCATTTTTCCACAATCCCTCTGGCACACACCTCCGTTACATCAACTGATTTACCATCATACATTTCTTTCTTAACCTTTTTACCTTTGAGCCATCTCCACCCTAAAATAAGAGAGTGTAATGAGAAAGTGGGTATCTAACTTATCAATAAGTGAAAAATTGCACTAGAAAATAAGTAAAAATATCTTAGACGATACATGATGTATCGCCCATAGAAAAGTGTCTTGGACCCAAGCAATGTGCTAAACGATGCATCATTTGTCGGCCAAACCCCTTTGTTTTTCCCCAAAAAAGTTGGAGTAAATTACCGTAATGATCCTTATACTCTTGGCCTAGTGTCATTTAAGCACTTAAACTAAAACAAGAATCCAAAAAAGTTAGAATTTTTTAATAAAAATTCCAATTAAATTTACTTTTAAAAAATAATTACAATAATTAAAAATGCCCTTCTTCAACTTAATAGAAAATTTCGATGAAAGGGTTAAAGTGATACTCACTACTAATTTAAGGGTTAAAGTGAATTATTTTTTAATTTAAAAACCAAAATAATATTATGCCAATATTTTAAAAGAAATTACAATATTTTACTCAAAAAGTGAACGGCGCGTCTTACTATGCATGCATGCATCTTCTTCAACTTTTTTTTTTTAAATTACTTTCCATATCATAAAGAATAAATAAATTTACTATACTGCATTGATATTTTTATAATCCTTCTTTCTTTTTTCTTTTTCTCTTCCATTCCCATTTTCCTTATGCCAACAACCCACTTTCCGCGTTAACTCTCTCCCCCCTCTCTCTCTCTCTATATCTATATAATAAGGGAGAAAGGTTTTCAAATCTAAAAATGTATGTGTCTTATAAAAATTCGTGTGGCTATTAATTAGCCAAAAATGCAGTGAACGGCTCAGATGCAAAAGGTTTCCCGCTTCTCTCTCTTATTTCCACTAAAAAGCCCTTAAACATACATATTTTCTCATTCTCACCCACACACTCTCACTCTAACCCACACAAAGTCTCTTCCTCTCCTAGACGGCCAGAGCAATCGGAGTCATCGTCGTCGTCATCGAACAACTCCACACATCGTCACCAAACCACTCCACACAAACTCTCTTCCTCTCTTAGACGGCCAGAGCAATCGGAGTCATCGTCGTCACCGAACCACTGGCGACTAGGTAATTATCCCCCTTCTCTCTATCATCTCTCTATTCATTCTCAAATTTTAGGGCTTTTTTATATCCACCATAAATGAAGTGAACCAGCAATGTATCCATCAGATTTGGGGAGTGAACCCACTATCAGATTTCTTACTTTCGGGTGGTTGATAGTTGAGTTTTGGGGTAATAGTCAAATTCCATTCAAGAAGTTTAAGTTGGGGTAAAGGGTACGTGGTTTTGAAAATAGAGAATGATAGAAATAAAATAATTAAGTATTTCTCTACTTGGGCATCTGTACTTAGCCTTAGTATATAAGAAAGAATAAAAGGAAATCTCGATTTGGGTGTTTATACTTGGCCTGGCCTTAATTAGTCAGTAGTGTGATTGTGTTTATTGTTTGGTTTATTGCATTTTTTAGCTTAGTTTTTGATTGTCATACTTGGGGATGCATTTTTTCCATACACTCCATATAAAAAATCGAACACCCAAGACCGAAACTGAACCAAAATAAAATTTTCAGATTCAACTTGGCTTGAGCTCTCCCTAATTTCCTGCCTAACTGAAACCGAAGACACCCTACAGTGTATACGTAACAATAGAATAGATAAAATAAATATATCCTACTTACTTTTTTTTAGTAGATTCGGGCCGTGTTCATATGCATGTTGTAAGATCATCACGTGTATGCCTTTTGTTCTCTATCAGTGAGGTTTAATCCAATTATACTTCTTTTATTCTTGAAATGGATTTTCATGCAACAAATGGATTTGTTCTTAAAAAAATTCCTCTATGCTTGGGTTCCAAGAAGTGAATTGCAGGAACATTATAGATTCATTATCTATCCTAATACATGCAGTCCAAGTGAAAAAAAAATTAAGAGAGAAAGACTACTGATATACGAGTTACCCGATTTGTGGCTGACTTTGTTTGTTTTTTTTTTTTTTTCAATACCAAGAAAACTTAGTTCTCACTGTTGGATATCATGAATTGAGTGAATTTTGTTCAAACTGCAAGTAAGGTTTTTTTTTTCTCCATGCTCTTTGCTAGCTTTAATATTAATTAATTAATTTCATTCTATTCAATTTTCTCTATGGATTTACAAAGTTAATATTGTAATGATGAAATGGAATTTTTTTTTTTTTCTCCTTGCTCTTTGGTAGCTTTAATATTAATTAGCTCACCCTAATTCCCCACCCGACTAAAACCGAAGACACCCCTACATGTATACATAACAAGAAGATACAAACTATGTGAAGATATGTGAAATAGAAGTATGATAGGAAAATTCAGTCCAGCACAATAGAATAGAAAAAATAAATATATCCTACTTACTTTGTTTTTAGTAGATTCGGGTCGTGTTCATATGCATGTTTTAAGATCATCACATGTATGCCCTTTGTTCTCTATTAGTGAGGTTTAATCCAATTATACTTCTTTTATTCTTGAAATGGATTTTCATGCAACAAATGGATTTGTTCTCAGAAAATTTCCTTTATGCTTGGGTTCCAAGAAGTGAATTGCAGGAACATTATATGAAATTTTTATAATTCTAAAACTTTTTCATGTTTTAGGTTGTTTTAAAAGTAAATATTATATTTGTTACTTTTGTCTATTTATTAACTTTTACTAATTATTCTTTTTCTATTGGATTATTATTTATATTAATTTTTTTCTTATGTCAAGTGCAGATTCTTCATCCGGCTTATAGTTTTTGAAAACAAATTTGTGACAATTATGTAAGGAGAAGTGGTGTCAATTATGTAAGTAATTTTTTTTTGAATTAAATTACTATGTTATCAATTACTTTGGTGTTTAATATTTTCAATGCAGTAGTATAGTTTCTCCATTACAAACTTTCTTAGTTACAAAATCTGATCGGTACTATTAGCTACGATATTCAATATTTGGTGCTTGTGATGCATGTGCTAGAATTTGATGTTTGTTGTGTGATTTATGGAGAAGCTGGAGTTTTTTCTTCGGGTGTTTAGTGGTAAGCGTGCTCAACCAGATCTGGGATATACTGAGTTCGATACTTATCCGGGGTAGGGGAGGTTTTGTTATTTATTTGTAGTAAAAAGGTATAGACTTAGTCCTCTCTTTTTTAAAAAAAATAAAATAAAATGAAATGATATATATAGATAAATATTATGTTTTTCATCTTTGTAAATTTTGTAAACAGGTTCCGCGTGTCAACTCGGGTGACGAGGTCCAATTATAGTTGACAATTTTGATATTAGTTAGTTGTGTCGAGTTATTGTTGACATTTTTAATAATTTCAAGGACTATTTAACATTCTTTTAAAAAGTTTTGAAACAGATTATTTTTTAAAACATTTTTGTAGCCTTCTTTATTTAAAAAGTATTAGAAGCAAGAGTTTTTTCTTCGGGTTTTTAGTGGCAAGCGCGCTCGCCTATATCTGGGATATACTGAGTTTGACACTCATTCGAGGTGGGGGAGGTTTTGTTATTTATTTGTAGTAAAAGGGTAGAGACTTGGTGAAGATATGTGAAATAGCAGTATGATAGAAAAATTCAGTCCAGCACAATAGAATAGAAAAAATAAATATATCCTACTTACTTTGTTTTCAGTAAGTTCGGGTTGTGTTCATATGCATGTTGTAAGGTCATCATGTGTATGCCTTTTGTTCTTTATTAGTGAGGTTTAAACCAATTATACTTCTTTTATTCTTGAAATGGATTTTCATGCAACAAATGGATTTGTTCTTAAAAAATTTCCTCTATGCTTGGGTTCCAAGAAGTGAATTGCAGGAACATTAAATGAAATTTTTATAATTTCAAAACTAAAGTGGCATTTATCTATATAATAGGGGTGTGCCTACTAACACTCCAAATGAATACCCTAACACTCCAAACTTAATGTATTGGCACTTTATATGTATACTTTAGGACACTTTTTAGATAGCGGATACATTTTATGGAGTGCTAGAGTACCCAAAGGTAATACATGCATAGCATATATATTTTTTAAATTTAATACATGCATAGTGTATATTCAAAATTTTGTGATTTGTTAGTAGTAACCATATATTCATTCACTTTGTTGAATTAGGTCTATAAATGGAAAGACAATGCATGCTATAAAGGCAACACGTAAGGTATGACTACTTATACTTTTTCATTTTGGGCTTTCTTTTTATGTATTTGTTTTTATAGATGTTTTGGAGTACTAGAAGGATTTTTCATTGAGAGCCAATAACCACACCCTTTTCTTTGCTATATATATGTTCAACTGCTACCTTAGCGCCAAAGCCATAGCTATTCTTTAATTGATTGTTTAGTGGTTTAATCGAATTTCTATAATTTTGGATGGATTCACCTTTCGTTGCCATAGTTTAGTAAATTATTTTTAAATTTAAGTAAATTTCCCTTATCCATATGCAATTTTTGTAATTCGATCAAAATAGGTTTTTTGTACTTCACTTATGTCTTTCACTTGATACAAAGAGGATAAACTATTTTTTTAGTTTGAGTTACATTTCCCCTTTTTCCTTTACCCTCATACTTTTTGTCCCTTTTATTTTTTGAAAAATAAATAAATTAAGGAAGGTATACATTTTTTCATTATACAATCATAACATTCTTCTAATTCCTTAAATGAAAAAAAAATGAATGGCTGTTTATTTGGTGTTTGGTAACTAAAATTTAATTAATTTTATTTGTAACCTTTGTTTCGTAGGTACAACTCTCATAGTGGTGCACTCAAGGTAAGAATTCAAGAGTGACCAACTGACCGTATCACAGTTAAGGCTTTACATTTTGTTTGCATATAATTTCTCTATTTTTCTTTTCAGAACAACATTAATGTACCTAAATTCATGGTGAGACACAAGTTTTGGTTCCAAACCATTGATCTAATTAAATTAGTGCTTTTTCTTAAAAATGTAAAATCAAAACTAAGATTCTTAATTAGGGATGGAGGGAGTATTTTTTTGTGTGGATTATTTGTATGATTTAAGAGCATACATTACCTATAAATACTTTATTACTACGAGCTGAACCATAGTGCCTTTGGCACGGGTTACCCCTAATATATATATATCACACATCATTTCTTGGTCTCTTAATTTTTAATTTTATGGCACTACCAATACCAACATTTCACTCTTGCCCCTCATCTTTACACAATCCTTTGATGTCACATCAACTGATTTCTTTTTTCCTTTTGACTTCGTTTGGTTTACGGATTTTAATATTCAAAAAAGATAAGTTTATTCTTTTTCTTTATTTAGTAAGCACAAATTCTAGAAACATTTTTTTGAGAGAGGGAAAAGTAGTGGGTAAAATAATTTCTCTCAAAACACATGGGATTAATTTTCCAATGTGATTTTCAAGCATTTATTACAAAAAATTTAAATAATAATACCCTTACTTAAATACTTTTCATGTTTTACCAAACAAAAGAAATAAAATTTGGTAAGAAATTTAGTTTTCCACTTTCATGGGAAAGATAAGAGAATTGATTTTCATTCCGTGAACCAAACGAGGCCTTTAAACCATCCCGATCTCAAAGTAGAAGAGTGCAATGAAAAAATGACTATTTAATTTATCAATAAGTGAAAATTTGTACCAAAAAATAAATAAAAATGTCTCCAATGACACATGTTGTGTCGGCTTAAACCCTTTTTTAAACTAGGCCAGTTACTCTGCATTTTTTATTTTTATTTTACAAGGAGCCACCCTTTTCGCATGCATTTTTTTTAATAGAAAGCCTGCAATTTTTTATTTTTATTTTTATATGCAGAAGCATGCATCCACTTACTCTTCTTTCTGTCTATTTACTTTCTCTTTATTCTATATATTCTCAATTAAAATTTTACACTTCATTCTATGTATACATTTCATGTAACTCCATTCTATTCACAACCAATCTCTATATTTAATACGAGAGTTCCACTCTCTACATGTATATATTAACCTTCATTTCTGTAGTCTCGATTTTTTGTGTTCAAGGTACATATTTATTTGTGGCATTTTATTTATTTATGTATTTATCAATTAATAATATAATTTATAAGTACAATTTATATAATAATCTCCCACATTTTTTGGTAGCAATGCTTTTTCTTTTAAGATTTAATTGGTGGTTATCCGATTACACTACTTTCGTCTCCATCCCTTGAAATTAGTCTATCTAATTATGATCTAAATCCATACCACATATGGCAAAAAAAAATCATCTTAAAATATTAAATTATTTTAATAATGAGCAAGTTATACAAGAATAATCAATATGAATGTATATATACATATATATTTCTTATTTATTTAGTATTTAACTTCTATAGTTTACATATTCTACATATCATTTCACAAATCATTTTAATTTTGTATATTGAAATCATTTAAAGGAATTTTTGCCAAATAATTTACGAGGCATGCGGATAAAAGTGGATTAAGTAATGATCCACTAAGGTAAAGCAATGCACGGTGTAGATCAACACAACGCCGAAGTGAACCCAAAAATCTTACAATTACGTTGGGACAATACAAATGCATAAGTGATGATGAACTCCACGTTTTGAACACCAACACCGAAGAATTGAAAAGTAGCAATTATTTCGCAATACGCTTGACGTGGCACATTGCCACTGAATTATATGCCACCTTATCAAAAAATATTGAGATAGAACATCTAATTGATAATGCAGGGTGGTCTGGCATTTTTTTTATTTTACATGCCAACATCTGATCATAACTTTATCGAAACTTGTGCTCGACATTGGTAGGATACATTCCACCTCCTTATATGTGATATATGCTTTACACCATTAGACTTTATAATGATAACATGTACATTCTAGTTATTTTTGTCTTTGATAATTTTCTACAATATATTTATTTAGTTATATAAGTTTATTTTAATAAATAAATTTAATATCATTATTAATGTGCCCAATTTAATATAGGAATTTTGATTTTACCCATTTTTTACATTAAAAATGCTATAACTTAAAATACAAAATTTAAAATTTAATAAAAATTTAATATTTAAAATCTACTAATCAAGATCAATTAAACAAGATTCATCATGACTATAGAATTATGTAAAAAAAATATCAATAATTTTTTCTACATTAAAAATGCCACAATACAACCAATATTTTTCGGATAGAAAATTAAGGCAATCAAACACATTTAATTGAATTTTTCATGCAACTCAATTCTAGGCAATTCAATGGCCTAGAACTTATTTTCTTTTCATGCAAATTCCATACTTGCAATCAAACGCACCCTAAAAAAAACATTAGATGATTATTTTCCACTTCATACTATCTTTGTTTATTTTATTTAAATTTGTTAAATTTTTAATTATTAAATTTATTATATTATTTCAGTTTATAAATAAAAACATGTTGAATCATTAATTGTTCTCATCTATTACTTCATTTTACACCACTTATCCCACCAACCATATCATCTTCCACCACATAATTTTTCCCACCTACTACTTCACTTTACACCACTTATCCCACTTACCACATCTTCTTCCACCATATAATTTTTCCCACAAATTGGTGGGATAAGTGGTGGACAATGAAATAGTTGGCAAAAAAAAATTATGTGGTAGAAGATGACATAATTAGTGGGATAAGTGTTATAAAAAGAAATGGTACGTGAGAAAAAATAATAATTCAACATGTTTTTATTTACATTGAAATAATATAATAAACATAATAATTAAAAACATAACATAAATTCAAATAAAATAAATATAGATAGTAGTATATGAAGTGGAAAATATCATCTAATGCTTTTTTCTCGGTTCTTTAATAAGTCCCCATTAGGGGTGTGCATTGGTTCGAAACCAATACATTTATTATAATCCACCAATCAATTCAATCCAACATAATTTTATATTTTATAATCTAATTTAATCTAATTCGACTTGGTTTCAATTAAAATTCAATTTGACATTGGATTTGATTGGTTCGAAACCAATGTAGTGTAAGGATTATTTAAATTTCAATAACCTACAAAACAAATCCAATCAACATCAGAAGGACTATGACAATATAAATAAAAAGTTTCCTTTGTTACTAAAATAAAAATAAAAATAAAGTCATTCAATATTAAAGTCTAATTTATTAGTAAAATAAAATAGAAATAACTTAGGATTTTGTATTTGGTTCTTTTATATATGTAGCAATAATAATGTGTAGCACGCTCTATATATTAATAATTTAATGTGTATTAACAACCATTTATATAAGGATAAGTGGTTTGACATTGGTTTCTCTTAGGTGATAACCAAACCAATCAAATGTTTGGTCAGTTTTCTAAAACATAAACAAATCCAATCCACTAGTTTCATCAAATTTAATCAAAATTAGATTGGATTGGATTATTGTAACGACCCGGCACATCATATACGATATTGTCCGCTTTGGGCGAGTGCGATCTGCAACCCCTCAGGGCCAGTCCATCTACCCCCCTCACGGCTTTGTTCTTGGCAGGACTGACCCCCCCAAAACGCGTCATACTAGTTAGTGCCAAGCCGCCCCATATATGGGTCTCAATGTTTCTCCCACTTTTCGATATGGGATTTACATCCTCCCCCCTTAAGGGAACCGACGCCCTCTTCGGCACACCGTACTCTGTGGGGTTCGCTCTAATACCATTTGTAACGATCCGGCATACCGTAGTACGATATTGTCCGCTTTGGGCGAGTGCGACCTGCAACCCCTCAGGGCCAGTCCATCTACCCCCTCACGGCTTTGTTCTTGGCAGGGCTGACCCCCCCCCCCCCCCCCCCAAAACGCATCGTACTAGTTAGTGCCAAGCCGTCCCATTTATGGGTCTCAATGTTTCCCCCACTTTCCGATATGGGATTTACAATTATGCACACCCCTTTTCCATCAAAATAACATGAAAGATCTATTTTTTCCCAATCAAAATTTCTATATTAAATCTGACATAATAATAAGGTATTAAATTTATTTAGTAACATAAACTTAAATAAAGTGTATCGTAGAAAATTATCAAAAGAAGGAATAACTAAAATGTAACTATTATCATTGTAAAGTCGAATAGTGTAGGGCTTATCTCACATGTATAGAGGTGGGATGTACAGGTAGTATCCCACCAATGTAAAACACAAGCTTTTTGACAACGCCATGATCAAATTTTGGCATGTGAAGTGAGAAGCATTCTTTAACAAGGTGGCATGTAATTCATTGTCAGTATGCCACGTCGAGTGGATTGCAAAATAATTGCCACTTGTTAATTTTTTGATGTTAATATTTGAAATGTGGAGTTCATTATCAACTACACGTTTGTATTGTCCCAACATAGTTGTACAATTTTTGAATTCACTTTAATGTTGTATCGATCTACGCCACGCATTGCTTTGCCTTGGTGGATCATTATTAGACCCACTTTCATTTGCATGTCTAATAGATTGTTTGACAAACATTCTATTAAATGACTTCATATTACAAAATTAAAATGATTTGTGAAATGATATGTAGAATATAGGGGTGGCCGCGGTTTGGTAGCCAAACCGTATCAACTGGTATTCATATGTTCTAAACCATAAACCGCACCGACACGATCGGTAAACCGACTTTTGATTAGTTCGGTTGATTATACCCAAAAACCCGACAAAAATAGAAAGAAGAGGGCCAACTGAATTTTGTTGCTTATATAAAAAAAATTAAAGATAAATGATGCATAAATAGAAGATACATAAGCAACAAAAGAAGACGAAGTCAAACAAAAAATTAGAGTTTATACTAAATATTAGAGCTCAAATAATACAAACCAAAATGAAATTCAACAAAAGTTGCAATTGATACTAACTTGTGGAATCAAATAATACTAATTTTAAAACCTAATTTGAAGTTTGATCCCAAATTTTTAACCATAAATCACAAAAATGCATTATTTGACTAATTCATTACTCATTTATTTTACTAATCTAGTATATATATATATTAAACAAAGAACGAAGCCTGGAGCCTTCCGTTTGTGGAGACCGGAGATAAGGGCAACTGGAGCTTGGAAGATGGATGGAGTGATGGAGAAATAATGGCAGGAGGAGGGATAAAGTGAGAAGAGTAGAAAACAGTGGGAGGAGGGACAGGCATAGGAGGGAATGATGGAGGAAGGAGGGCTTTGTGACGGAGAATTAAGAGAGTGAGAGATATCACGCATCAATAGGCTCAAATGAAGTAACTTTAGTAAATGAATTTATAAATTTATTATTTTTTGTAATTGTCGGTTAGTCGGTTATAACCAAACATAGGCATAAATGAAATCGCTACCGAATTAGGTTGGTAACCGAGCGGTCAATTACTGACCAAATAATAGTCAGTTCGGTTGGTTAATGACCCATTTCCCGGCTGTATGAAATTACCACCTCTAGTAGTGCATGTGCATTGCATGTAACTATGCAATAACTAATAAATTTATAAATTAAATTAAATAAATTTTATATATATATGTGTGTTAAAATAATTATGCAAATTAAATTTTTCTCTAAAAGATTTAAAGTTTAATTACGAAGAATCCTAAAGGAAGGTTTGGTTTTGAACAAAAAAGCTTAGGGTACATAATGAAAAACTAGAATAAAATTTGTTAAATATTATTTTTTGCCTTAGAAGCATTGATGCTTCTTGTTTTATTTGTATTTACCCCTTAGAATTTATCATGGTAGCACGTAAATTTAGTTAGAAAAATATTATTGTTAAACTACTTTCGACTTCTCTTAAAGCAAATAATGTATTGAGTGATTGTACATTATGCTTTACTTATAACATATTTTTACAGTTGAACCCACAACTACTTTAACAAATATAATTTATCTTATAGTTCTTGCATGTGATATTTTAAACATTGTTAGTTTGTAGAGTTTAATTTTATATACTTTAGATGCATAAGACAATTCCAACATAGGAAGTCAAAATAAATAAATGAATAACTTGTTCCTCAAAGGGTAAAAATGTCTCTTCGAATTAAATACTAAACCATTTAATTAATTATTAAAAAAAATTTAAAAAAAATATCATCCAAAGGGGTTAATTTTATAAGATTTTAAACGTGCGATTAATTTTGGTAAAATGTTAAGGCCCGGGACTGATTCAAAGTTTTCATAAAAAGTAAAACAAAAAATTAAATATTATCAAATTCAAAAAGTATCCACCGATTAGTTCATATGTTTATTTTGTGGCACACATGATGAACATGGATTAAACTTACATATTGATTAATTTGTGTTTATATTTATGTTAATTATATTTTGTTGAATGTCTTTCCTATAAAGTATTGTAGTTATTATTTTTCAGAGCCGGCCCTGGGGCAGGACAGGCAGGGCGACCGCCCAGGGCCCAAAAGTGAGGAGGGGCACTAATTTTTTTTTATATGTGTATACATATGTTAAAGAGTTTTAATTAATAAGAAAATTATTACAATTTTTTTCAATATATGTTGAATTCTATTTTGATGCAACAAAGTTTGTTTTATTGGATAATGATGAATTGAGAAGATCTTGCATAAATCTTGAAAATGTTTTAAAAGTTGATGATATTTCTAATGTTTATACTCAGAATTACAAGTATTGCAATTAATGTTACCACATTGAATCATATGAAACAAATAAATAATGGGTATCTATTAAAATTATGGAGTTTACAAAAGATATAGAGTTTTCTTATATGATGCTTAGTTATAAACTTTTATTGACTTTACCTATAACTCTGGTATTTGTAGAAATGAGTTTTTCCAAATTACAACTATTAAAATCTTACTTGTAAACCATTATGAGTCAAGATAGATCGAATGAATTAGCAATTTTATGCATTGAAAAGGACATATCAGAACATCTTGACTATGGTTGATGATTTTGGTGCTCAAAAAACAAGAATAAGTCATTTTAAGTAATTGTTTTGATCGAAATTTCATTACTACTTTTATTTTGTATGTACGTTTTAGTATGTGTCGTTGTTTTGGAGCATCTAAAAGTTTTTTGGAAAATGAAATACACATAAAGGCAAAACATGAAGCATATATGTGCTTGAAATATTCGTTGTATTAGTTTTGATATTATGTAAACTCGTACATTTCACATGAAACTAGTAAACACTTTGAATTTTTAATTGTAATGTGTTTTTGGTGAAATTAAACTATTTTCATTGAAATAAAATTAATTTATTTTTTAATATATTTATTTAAAAGGGGCATTATTTTAGAATTTTGCCCGGGGCCTAAAAATTGACAGAACCGGCTCTGTTATTTTTTTACGTTAATAATATTTCTTATCTGATATTTAATCTAGTTAATTATTAGGGTTATTAATGCTTTACAATTGCATATCATCATTATTTTAATTTTTTGCCTCATATGAACTATATATTTTCTTGGCTTGAGGAAGTGATATTTATACGCGAATGGTATTTGTAATCTATTTTTTCATTCATGTTAGATTTGGATTTTGGATGTTTTTCATATAAATATTTATCAATCCGGTTAGATTGTTCGAACATAGCATATTCAACATTCAGATAAAAGATTTAGAGTAATTTGATTGGTGTATACCATACAATGTAGGAATTTTAATCTTAAATAATATAAGTTTTAAGAATCGTAATCATGTATAGTTATTAAGAGACTGGTCTTTGGGCATACCTTAATTTATGATGCTGTAGAGCGCGAAGGTTTATGGGTTTGTGACCTTCCAAGGTCTTTAGGCATACCTTAATTTATGATGCCGTAGAGCCTGAAGGTTTATGGGTTTGTGGCCTTCCAACGTTTGAATCTAGGAGTGCTCAATGGATTATCTCTCTAAGATGGGAAAAAAGGATAGGAGCGTATATAGATTCGACTTGGGGACCATAAACCTAGGTGTCTTTATATACTAGCTCAAATAGAAGTCCATCAATTCTCATATGACTAGTATTATGTCTCTATACATTGCAAAATCCATACTCATTTGATGCATTAGATAGCCCATAATATAATTGATTCATGTGTAAGCCCATTTAAGAATTAAATTTCAAACAATATTATACTAAAATAAATAAATCTACGGTTTAGAGTAAATATGAAGTTAATGACAAGTAAAGTTAGAGAACTTACCCTTGTACAATGTACAAAAACAAATTTAATTCTTGAATAATCAAAAGTTAAAAGAAAAGCTCAAACACGTGCTCTACTTATAGAGTGCCAATCCGATAGTGTAGGATTTTGAATAAAATAAATATTCCTAGTGAAAAGAAAATAGTGTAGAATTATAACTTAAAAAAATAGAGTTCGATTTATAATTAATGAGGATTTTAACTCAAAAAATTAGAGTGCAATTTATAATTAGTTAATATTTTAACCAAAAAAATATAGAGTAAAATTCATTCTTACCCAATTGACTGTAAATAAAAAATAAAAAATAGAATGTAATAATGTAAGAACAGTTATTATTAGGATCCAAAATTTAAAACCAAAGCTCAAACGTGTGCTTTATTTATAGCACACAAATTATTATTTTTGGGTTCCATTATTTAACTTGCTCGCAAACTGAACACCATAACTTACATTAAAGTAATTAAATAAATTAAGATCTTAGGGTATATTTGGTGCGTCAGAAGAGTCGGAATTATGCAGGTTATGATAGGAAATAAATTAATCGGATAAGGATTAAACGAAATCAGATAGGACAAGGACTAATCGGATAAATATTTAATATTTTGCATTTGTTAGAGTATCGGATTACAAGTTCGAATATTATATAACCCAACTTACTTTTATTTTAAAAATACAGGCAATTTTAATTGTTTTTCACAAATTTCTTTTTTTGCTAATGCGATTCTCCTGTTTATAAATAAGTTTCGTAAAAAACTCTTTCAAAAAAAAAGTTTAATATTAAATACAATATTTATGAAAAAGTTCAAATATTTAAATTTTTTTATAAAATTAAAATTTCTTATAAATACCTTCATTTAACAAAAGAAAAAGAAAATTACCATATTATATGAGAAAAAATATTTATTAGTTGAGTTACTGTGATTTTGGGTGGTGGGAAATTTTTATTAATCAATTTGATTATTTAAAAGGTGTAAAGAAGAAGATTGAAATAAATTCATAAAAAAAATATTTTTTATATTTGTTTTGTTAACCGGCAAGTACGGGGATGGTCTAGTTTTATCCGATTCTAATGGGATAAAATGATTATTAATTCTGAATGCAATTTTATCCCATGTTGCAGCAAATGTGAAATAGGATAAGAATATCCTATCCAACTTGCACCAAATATAGGATATAATATATTTATCTTATCCTTTTTGATAACAAATACTGGGTATGATTACTATATTCAATCATACCTCTAATTTCACGTGACAAACGCACCCTTATGGTCTAAATATAATAAATTGTTAGTAGGGGAATTGTAACGAGTTTACAAATAACTGAAACAGAGATTTTTAAGAAGTAAGAATCCTAATATAAATAGAATATATTACTGGTATTTAGATATTAATTTATAGAGTTTTAGATTAGAATCTTAATGAAAGTATAATAGAAATTAATGGATACTTTTAATTTAATAATATAGAATAAATATTCTTAATCATTTGATGAAAGTGCAAAATGCTTTTAGTATAAATCAACCCACCTTATAACTTAAATATATTACTGATATTTAGACGTTAATTTATAGAATTTAATACTAGAATCCTAATGGAAATGGAATATAAATTAATGGATACTTTTAATTTAATAATTAATATGTAATAAAATATTCTTAAATAATTGACAAAAGTCAAAATATTTTTAACATAAATCAATTTACTTCATTCACATTTTTATAATTAGTATAGATTAAATTTACACGGAAAAAAATGACCTCCTAAAGCGAGTCCGTGCCAAAAACATTATGAAACATTTGGAAACAACAACAAAAGATCATTATGAAACTCTGCTATATTACAGATGATTGCAAGTTGCAGCCTTTAATTTAGAGGCCCTGATTATCAATTTAAACATATACATACCAAGAATGGAAAAAAGTAAGGTGGTATTTGTTTTTACGTCTCAATTTTCAATATTAAACTATTCAATATTAAGAACTATAAATAATGTAATTAATGTTTGTTTTCTCGAGCAAATATAGTGCTGAATCTTAATTTAACTTTAATAAAATTCATTCCAGTGATACCCTCAAGCTTTTTATTCATTAGCATTAGATCCGTATAATATGGGGTTATGATTTCTAAATCCTAAAAAAATATAATGGATAAAGAATTGCGTGGTTGAGATTTAAGATACTTTTTGAATGATTGATAGTACTTTTGGCATGGGTTAAAACCGATATGATATATATATATATATATCATAATAATAAGAATAATAATAATGCCATCCATTGAACATTTGGAATGAAATAAAAATCAATCAAACTTTTTTGAAAATTATGTTTAATATTAAATATTCAGAGTTCAATATTCAATATTAAATACAGAAAGACAAAAAAATCAAAGAGACATTCAAACCCATCTCTATTTCTCTCATTCACCCTTATTCCAAAGCTAGTAATTTAAAAGTAAATTGTTACATTTTTATTTTCGTTCTACTACCTACATTTTTTAAAATCGTAGTAGATATTATTGAGGTGACCAAGTATATTTATTGTGTTTTCTTTTTTTCTGGTAAGGAATATCAAATTTGGTGGATTTTGACTCAGTGATCTTCCGACCCAAATTTTTCTTCGCTTATATATATATATAATATTTTTTTATTACAAATTCTTTATTTTTTTCCTGAAAGCTTGAGTTTTTACATAAATTCTGCTGTAAAATATGTAGATAAAAAAAATGTGCTTAGCATAATCATTGTAATTAAGATAATTTTAAATTTTTTTTTTTGTGATATGATACATAACTTATTTTTTATAAAGAAAATAAAATTTTAATTCAAAACAAATATAACTTGAGTTTTTTAGGAAGGAATAACTAAATTAACCCATTTAAAAAAAATACCCCTATACCTATTGAGAAGTGCTATATGCACAAACATAGCACACAGAAATACCACAAAATCTTACGTGCGTGGATGTCAGCTCGTCTTATTTTATTTCTTCAAATTTTGTGTTTTATAATATAAATGTATATCTCCAATGTAAATATGAATTAAAATATTTTTAGCAACGGACATGTAAATATGTGTATAATCATGTTTTCTATGTGGTATATAAGTTTTTCTAATATGCAAATTCAATAAAAGTTCATCTCTAGAGTTGATAAGGGGTCTCTCTCATCTTAGTCATTATTAAATATGGATCTATTTGATAGCTCTAGCCGAATACTTTTCCATAACATAACTTTCATAATTAATAAAATTTTATAATTAAAGATAAAATATTTTTTAAATTTAATAAAGAAATTTGGAATAATTAATAAAAGAGTTAACCTGACAAGCTTAATATTGTTTAAGAGATACTCTATATGTCTCCTTCACAACGTCTTTCTTTTTTCTCTTCAATTTAGATTCACGTTTGGTCTTCACGTGCATTGGAGACAATTTTATATGTTCATCGTTTGATTTGTATGTAACACGTCATTTCTTCTCAATTTATATTGAGGTGAGATGGATTAAGTAAAAATTTTAATTTTTTCTTATAAAATGAGCCACACATGTATATGCTTTTGGTCGACCGGGTTCAAAGCCTCTTGCTCTAGCCCTAAATATCCCTGTATTTTAATATTTTATGGTGTTCTTGTGTGTGAGAGAGAAAATAAAAAAGTTTGCATAAAATTTTATTGATTTATTTATTTGGTCTACAAAATTTTGTTGATAGAATTTAAATTATTATATTTTGATAATTTACAAAATACTTACGAATTTTTATTTTTTTAAAGAACACCTAAATTGAAAATTATTAATTTCAAAATCTTATGATTTGTCAATTCACATAATTCTAAAATTTTGTGACAATAACACACCCTTAAAGAAAAGTCTTCTACATGTTCCTTTATACTTCTAGTTTTATTCTTCGCATTTAATCACAATATCATAATATCATGTATGCTTCGTTTGATAACAAGATAAAAAATGATATAACAAATAATTGATTTTTGTGAGAAGAAAGTGAATGAGTCGAGTGATACTCTCCGTCTCATGTTGGATCTTAATTTTTAAGTATGGTTTTCTCTCACATTGAAATATGAAATTAGTATATCTTTCACTCATACATAAAGCATGTACCCAAATCTTTACTCTTCTACCTATTTTCTCTCTTATGATCTTATCAACCTTTTCAAATAACTTTAGACTCTCATAACTTTAAATAAGAGACGTTGAATTTTAATAAAATTTATATTTGTGAGATATACTAATTTATATAAAGAAAGTCAAAAAAATTATGGAATATTACGTTTTATGTGTTTGCATATAAGTTTATTTTCAACAATTACGATAGTACCTTTGTACTTATAATTTGTGCATTTATTATTTTTCATGTCTTTTATGTGATATGTTATTTTTAACTATCATCTTTTTTTCATTTAATATTGAATAATAAGTGATAATAAAAGTTATTATATTAATAATAAGTGATAATAAAAGATATAGAATAAAAATTAATGAAAAGTAATAATACATAGTAAAATATTTCCATACCTCAATGAATTGCAAAAAACAATCAACACTCTTAATTCGTTTTCGGCTTGATATTGGTACAATTGCATCTAATCCGTAATACACACGTGCAAGAATTGCGAAACCTCAAACGTAGTTTCCAATATTATGTATATCCTCAACAAGGGATAGTATACCGAATGGAATGTAGTGTGCTCCATTAGGGAAAAAAAGGGAACCAATAATAAAAAAAAATCTAGCTATAATATGTGGCTTGGTATTTGTAAGAATCATCTCATTCGTTAAATATTCCTTAACATACTTCACTTGCAATGCATTTGTTTTACATTTTTCAACTAGTGATAGCATGCTAGAAAAATATTTAGCAATATAACTTCATTGGGAACCATGTAGTTTTGCTCGTTGAATTCGGATACTATTTCTCCAACCCCAAAAGATATTCCTACAATCAAATATAGTATTAGAAATAAATTAAAGTTCATAAATAAAACCTGTAAAAATAAAGTTTGTATTTACCTGTTACGAATGTAAAGTCAAATGGAGTAATACCCAGTTCGACCATATGAAGATGACAAGTATAAGTTTTATTTGACCACCGTTGTATAATTGAAGCTACAAGTTTGTGGTCTGATTTAGGCATCTCAATTCGCCAAAGCTGAGACCAATCACTTTGATCAATAATGCGTTTGACTTTCGAGTAATTTGTAATAACCTCACAATAAATTTTACTTAAGCCAGCCCAATTACCGCGTAGGTCGTATATATTACCTTATACATTATAATCAGCAATATTTGTGAGAACATAATTTGCTAACTGAGTGTATTGTTTTGTAATACGTCTCCCAGTATTATCATCAATAACTTGAAGTTTATATACAACCTCTTCAACTTCAGTTTGTTCGATAATGTTCCTTGATGTCTCAGCGGAACTGGCTCTACCCGGTGTGATCGGTGACTCTCTCCTCCTACGTAATGAACCGCCTCCACCAGTACTCGCTTTATTACCAAACATCCAATGAACAACATTTATTATAATTTCTGTGAAAAAAAATTTTATTATAAGAACAATTTATAAAAGTACAAGACTAGAAGAAAGAAGTCAAAATTCAGAAACACTTGCATGAAAAGTTGAAGAAATCCTATAATATGAATGATCGTAAATTAAATACAAGTGGAATAATGCTAAAATGATGAAGATATAATTTTCTTTCTGTTTAATGCTACAAATGCATGCAAATACCATCTTCAATTTGTTCCATTTTAAAGACACAAAAGACTACGGATGTATAGGGCCTCAATCATAGTCTTTTGAATAATGAAAGTTTCAAAAACACAATCATATGAATATTTGAATAATGATTTGTCAAAAGAATAATCATAATGATTTTGAAAAAGAAATAATGACATCTTCAGCAATATAATGAATGGGTGTTGAAAAAATTATTAAAAGTGGCAAAACATTTTTTGGAACCATTCATTTTGCAATTAGAACTTAGTATAAATTTTTTATGTTTAATACAAATTAACCATATAAATATGTTTTGTCTTTTAAATAATTTCATTTGAATTATTAAATTGTTGGGGACAAAAATATAATTAACCAAAATTATGGTGCAAACAATATAACGAAAGAGTTAGAAAAAACACAAAATGATCCATACGAGTGTGGCAAATTCGTATGGCTCATACAAGCGAGCTTCACTCGTATGGACCATTTTTTGTTTTTTTTTTCGGCACAAAAATCATACAAGTGAATTTCATTCTTATCATTATATTTCTTAGCCTACTTGTTGTATTCTGCTTTAAAATTTAACTATTCGAATGCCAAATTTGGCCTAAATTTTAAGAGCTCCGTTGTGAATGCTCTTATAACATTTTTTTTCAATAAAATAATAAGAAGGGCAAAATTAGAAAACACCAAAATGACGTGTAATGCTACCTCACTACTTAATAGTTTCCTACAAAAACTTAATTTTTTTTATCTAGTCAGTTCAAAAAATGGCTTAGTTTGGACAAAAGTCAGAAAAAATAGACCTTACCCACCAAGGACGTGCAGAAGAAGGATAGATAAATAAAATATTGTAAGTTTCTAGTATTGTATGGCATGGCTAAATATTATATCATTACATTAAGAATTATAATTGAATTATGTGTGGTTTCACATACACAAAATTGAGTAATATTTTACTGGCGTAAGTAGAGAGTAATACTAAACAAAAAAGAAAAAGATTACTTAAAGCACAACCCAAAAGTAATTTTCAACTACTCATTTTTGATATATGGTTCAAATTTATTTAAAGTACAACTCTTCGTAAATTTTTTTTTTTAAATGCCCCAAATTAAAATTCTAGTTTTATTTTTGGTACATAATTAATTGAACAACAATAAAAAATATAAAAAATAAATGTACTTTTAATTTAAGATAAATGAAATAGTATATTTATTTTATTGTTAAATATATAAAATTATTTAAATAAATATAAAATATATATGAATATTTTTCAAAAAGGAGATTATGAGATAAACAACTCACTCTCTTTCTGCTCTGTATCAATTACTCCGTAGAAAATATTCTAGTACAGTAATAAATTTCTCCCAACAACTTTCCACCTTCTTTTATTACAATAAATGATGTACTTTGACTTTATTTCTTCTTTTGAAAAATTTGCAACAATAATAGAGATGTACTGTATTTCTTTTGCAGTTTATCTTTTTATTTTGGTGTTATGGCTTCGTAAATTATTATCTTTACTACATCTTGATATCTTTCATCATAGTCTTGATATTGTGTTGGGGTACAACTATACCAATTTGATAAATTTGATACCGGACAGATGCGAGGTTGAAAAGAGAAATTCGTGTTCAACCTGATTCGTGAATTAATAAAAAAATATATATTTTTTAAAATATATAATTTATTGATAAATATATTGATTCGTTACATATGGGACATAACCGCATAACTTATTTAATTATTTATACTACTATAAATCCAGACTTAACTAAAATAATGAGACTTGATTTGATTTGAAATCTACTACATATCAAATATATTAGATGAGGAAACCTAATTTATTAAACATAAAACATACCAAAAACTATTATTCTAGACTTATCAAAACCCTGATAATTAAAGGTAAATATTGCCCTTAAGAAAATAAAATAAATATAAACAAATAATAAATTAAAATCGCCTTGACTCGTTTCACGTCAAAGTTAGTTTATAATTTGTATTTTGAGGCGATGTAGTAGAGAAATGGATTTGTAAGTAACATTGTCTACATTAGAGAGAGATGCAAGTGAATTAGTGCTTTTCATGTTAAGGGACGAAGAGTAGGTTTATTATTCTAGAAAGAGAATTAGTGTGTTTGCAATGAGGAAAGAGAGAAAATTGACTCATCCACGACGGGATGCAAATATAAATTGGAGTATTTGTAGCTATAGATTTATAAATTTGTGTATGATCATATTTCTTACGTGACGTATAAGTTTTCTTAATAGACAAATTCAAAAAAAGCTAATCTCCAACAGTAATATTGATAAGAGCATCTTTTATCTTAACCACCAATTTTTATTTTGTAAATATATTATTGAATATATATCTTAAATTAAAGATAAAATATTTTTAAACTTAATAAAGAAGTTTGGACTAATAAAAAAGCTGATATGGCAAGCTTGACGTTACAAATTTACAATGTCTTACTCTTTTTTGTCACGTCAGATTCATATTTAGTCTTCACAATTGCATTAGAGACAATTTTTTATGCTCATCATCTATAATTCTTACGTGGCATATTGTTTTTGCTCAATTTATATTTGTATTAGAGATGCTCTTATGTCTTAAAATATTATTAAAAAATTATAGAAAATTGTAAAAATGATTGCTCTATTGAGTTCCTATTTTTGTAAAAGATTATACAATTGTCAACACAATGTTCGCTAAAAAGGGAAATATAAAATATAAAATTTTCAATGTGCATGTATATCAACACGCTATTTATTCAAAAATAATCTACAGTCGTGTGAATGAGCTATTCTTTTATAAAAAAAAAAAAACAAAATGAAAACTTTCTTTATTCCCATTTTCACTTTTCATATTCTGTGAGTCATCGCCAGTTGAATTTTTGTGTATTTGGCAGATTCTTGCCCTCTTAAAGATGTTACATATCTTTCTCTTGTTATTCGTGTCAGGACTATACACATAAAGCAATTATTACTATTTTTTAAAGTTAATATACTATTTTACCTTTCATTTACATTCACTGATATATTTATAATCTATACCTTCCCCAAAAAAAACTTATAATGTATAAAAAAAATTATAAAATATAAATAAAGTACATGTATTTAGACTAAATTAGAATCACATTACATTAGCATAGTCTTTGGATGGATTTAGTTTGTTTACTAGGTTGATTTTTGAGACTGTCAAAATAGTATTTGACCGGCGAAAGTTACGAACAACGAATGATAATTAGTTGAAGTGAGTAAAAGTTGGTTAGACATTTGTGGATAAACATTTGTGAATAAGAAAAAAAAATGATACTGCCTCCTTTTTTTTCTTCAAAAGAGAGGTCTAGAAGTATCTCCAACAAACTCTTCAAATGACTAAATTACAAAAAAAAATAAAAATTAAGAATTGCATAAGCAAGATTGGCTTCAACAAAAGGTAACAATATTGGCTCTCTATTTTAAAGAGTCATTATCTGTCTTAAAATTTGGCAAGTGATAAAGGGCTATTTAAATTGTTTTTTTTTTTTGAATATTTTATTGATTGAATTTTGTGCTAGTCGAATAAGACAAACACCTCATTAATTGTTGAGAACAAACAAAAAGTAAAATATTATCATATGAAGAGTTTGTTCAAGTCATTTTAAGGTGATTTTCAAAAATCACTCTTCAAATAGTTATATAAGCCAATAAAATGCATATTTAAAGAGTTACTTTTGAAGAGTTTGTTGGAGATGCTCTATGTCTCTCTATTTAACTACCACCAACTAAAACTCATCCCAAGCACCCTAGTGAAATTCAAACATGTAATATTTAATATCTCTCTAACTAAGTTAACCCGCTTACTCGCATCGCTTCACTGTATAACTATACAAAAATTTGGTAACCATATCCTAAACAAATATTTTGTTTGGGCTGGACTTGTCATTGTGGTGTAAGAAAGTGGGCCTGTTTTCTTTTAATTTTTGTAATAATAAAGTACCAAAGTGGACGTGGTCTTCAGACACACTTATTAGTAGTTGAAAAAGTGAAATGGATCAATAATGAAACCCTAGCCTTAAGAGATTTCTCCTTTAGCAGCGCCTCTCTCTTCCAGCACCGCACATAGATCTATCTGAAGCCATCAGCTCAACAATTCCACTGGTAAATAATCCCTCTTAATTTCTTTATTTTTAAGTTCATTTTTACACTTAAATTTCAGAAATAGCAAATTAGACCATTTAAAATTATTTAATTCGTAAATTATCTAATTTTAGTATTTAGTTATAAAAATGAATTCTTTAAAAAAAAAAAAAACTAACTTTCGCATTTGATTATGTAAATGATTGAATTTTTGTATGAAATTTGGTGGAAACAATCTTCTGTGGATAAATTTCACAAAATTTTATTAAAAAATTCAATCGAGACGTGGGTATACTAACGATTGATATATGTGTGTATTTCTAGCAGTTTAAAGTTTAGATTCTTAGATCACTCACTTTGTGGTTGAATTTTTTTTTTATGTGGAAAAAATCACCTTTTTTTTATTTGTTAAAATGAGAAAATTTATGATTTGTTAATTTACAATGAAATAATTATAATTTTAAAAATTTACGCAACCAAACGATCCCTTAGTGTTTTCTAGGATCTGAGATTAGCATTTTAGAAAATATTTAAAAACTTTAGGGTTTTTTTTTGTTAATAACCATGATATTAACAGATACAAGGATTCAGTTTTAGACGTAAAGTTATGCAATCTAGATCGTTAAGTTTAAATTGAATGGTTCAGATTTAGAGTCATGTCCGCTTTGATGAGGACTTTACTAAATAGAAGATAATCTGAACTGTTTAATTTAGTATTAATGGCCTCCCAGATCATAACTTTAAGTGATTTTCGTCACTTCAGAGGTGTCAAGACCATAAGGATTAGAATAAGGAAAGTGTTTTTCTTACCGCTTATTCTTATCGGGTATTTTACATGGGTTGTACATTTGTTGTATTTTATAAAGGTATAACCCATGTAATGCACGCAGGTAAGAATAGGTCATAACAGTACTCGGTAAGTATAGCATTGCTCTTAGAATAATTGAATAAGAGGTGGTGATGTGACTTTTGAATTAGTGTGGCAGGAATTAAGCCAAGAAAAATTAGTCTACATTACTCACAAATGGTTCCTTATAAAAGTAGTAATGTGGCTAAAAATGAGTTTGAGCATCAAAGTTGAACAATTTACAAGAAAAATGAAGGCAAGGTCTTGATTAAATTGAAAAGCAGAGTAAATGAAAAAGGTGTGCATGTTGGTGCTTATTTTCAATAGTTGTATTGTCTGCAAGAGGAATGAGCTAGCTAGGTACAAAAAAAGAGGGTAAAAGGCTGGTGCGGAAAGGATAGTTTTGGTATAGTTTTCCATTTTTGTTCTTAGTATTTTCCATGCAATTATTCAGATTAATCGTCAATAGAATATGCTTCCTTGAAAGTTTTAAATTTTACCTTTTTTGAAATAAATAAATAAGGTCCAGATAAACCTGAATCAAAAAGTTTAAGTTTGAGTTTGGGTCTAAAATAGCATCTCAAACCGAATTTGAAAAATTCGGTCTTGGTTTCAGGTCTCCCTAATTTTTTCCCCCCGATCGAAACTGAAAATACCTCATTAATACAGTTGCATTTGTGTGTAAATAGGCAAAACTTGAAGCAATGGCTTAATACAGTTGAAGTTCTCTACAAGACACTGACCAAAGAGCACAAGAAGCAGCACACAAGGAGCTGTGTTGCATTTCCAGCTTGTGCTACATTATTTGTGTAGCCCCTCCGAGCTATTATTTTTGGTGGTCCACAGCGAGGTGAAATCAATGGCAACATCATCCACAACTTTGGTATTAGGTTTGTTGATAACATCAACATTCAGAAGTAGTTTCGGAGGATTTGATTTGAGCTTTTCTATTATGAGAGATGTTATGGAAGTTATTAGAGATGATAATATCCAAGTTATTGGTATATGTGGAATGGGTGGAGTGGGTAATAGAATACGTCAGATATGGGGTGGGGCTTACATGGGCTAAGGTTGTTTAAATAATCTTACTAAGAAATAGGCCCGATGTGGGATGCTCTAACCTTATTTTTAAAAAATATATGGGATGGGTACTTCACTTGGATGATTGGCTGGCCCCGGAAATAGGATGGGTACTTCACTTGGATGAATGTGGCTAAGGTTGTTTAAATAGGATACTTTGCTTAAATAGTTGGATGGCCCCATATATGAAATGTGGCTAAGGTTGTTTAAATATGTATACAAATTGTAAGAGGTAACAGAGAATGTACTTATGCAGTTTAGATACTAAAGAATATTATGCTTGGCTCTGTTTAATACTTGTAATATAATAATAAAAACACTTGATTTGTTTGAGAAGTTGCAATATGAGTTGATGAATGATATTGTGAGATGTTTTTTTACTTTTTTCTATAGAATAAAATTCGTTATGCGGCGAGAAGAAAATTTTTCCATAAAAATTAACGAAAGATTTTGATCGTCCTACTCATGAAAAAAAAAATTGTGATAAGAGATCATCTTATTGAATTGCTTATCTCATCTTTTAATTTATCATAAAAATAAATTTTTTCAATCATTTTTCAACTTTGTTACAGGTGAGTGTCTACACCAAAAAATGTGTTTTATAAATGTTGTTAACACTTAGTAAGCCCACTTGTAAGTGTCCAAGACTGAAGCATATAGGCCCATTGCAAAAACTGCAAGTGCTGCCAAACGAAATTATAGTTGAACATAACGGTTTTTAAGCGGTACTCATGTGTTAATGGGAAGAGTAGTTATAACACATTTTGTAAGTGTTGTCAACACTTACAATTTTGCAATAAATAACGGTTCATAACCCTTGCAAATACCAAGATTTTAAGTGCTCCCAGCCTTGGCAGGAAGAGTGTGATTCTGAAATAGAATTGATAGTTTTAAGTGTTTGGAACGTTAACAAACTTAAGTACAAACTTTCTAATAGACACATACTAATTTTTTGTACACAATCAATTCAATGAATTGAACTTAATCCTTTGCAATATGCACATAATAATAATTCTGCAAAATAATAATAATAATAATAATAATAATAATAATAATAATAATAATAATAATAATAAGATATGCCAAAGAGTAGGATAAGAAGCATATATAAAAGTTTTACAAAAAACTGAAAATATCGTCCCTTTGCATTAGACAAGAAGTACAACAACAACAACAACAAGCCTTTATCCCACTAGGTGGGGTCGGCTACATGGATCAAACGACGCCATAGAGGCCTGTCATGAATCATATCTATAGTGAAACCATTTGTCTCTAAATCCTTCTTAATAGTTTCACCTATAGTTTTTCTAAGTCTTCCTCTGCCTCTAACAACTAGGCTTCCCTCCATACGATCAACTCTCTTTACCACGGCATCTACATGTTTCCTCCATACATGCCCAAACCATTTAAGTCGAGATTCAACCATCTTTTCTGTAATAGGTGCCACCCCTACTCCCTCTCTGATAGTAACATTCCTGATCTTATCTTTCCTATTCTTGCCACTCATCCATCTCAACATTCTTATCTCAGCTACATTTAGTTTATTCTCGTGTTGGCTTTTGACCGCCTAACACTCAGTCCCATACAACATCGCTGGTCTAACCGCAGTACGATAGAATTTTCCTTTTAACTTGAGTGGTAAGCATTTGGGTCCAAGATAGTGTCCATAATCAATACCACTTCCTCCTTGTAATCAACTATGTGATGGTGAACTATTTCTCGATGACTACCATCTATCCTTCCCTTAGCAATAACTCTACCGTTAAACCCCTTTATCTCACACATGACGCCATCATTTAGCGACCAATGTTCTACACTACTTGAACTAGAAACCCCCGTAGTAGTTGCACTTGCTCCTAGGGGTGGCATTTTCAAACCGAAAACCGAAAACCGACCGAAAACCAACCGAACCGACCAAATTCAGTTGGTAACCGAACCGAATACGCTTTGGTCGGTAATCGATAGTCGGTAACTGACCATAATCGGTAACGGTAACGGTTTGCATTATTCATATTATCGGTTTATACCGACCGACCGACCAAAGTATAAAAATATAATATATGTATATATTTATTAACTTTCTCTCAGTCAGTATTATTTTTAAATATCTAAAATTCTAATTAAGTCTAATACACTAATATAGTAATATATAATATATATATAACTGTTTGTATATTATATAAAAAGGAAGTGTTTGTAAATATATAAAAGGAAGCCTTATGTTTGGCAGCAGAAGCCTATGCTCCCCCAAATGTACAAATGCACCACCAAATGCACATATTCTTTACAGTTATAATTGAACCAAACGAAGAACCCTCTTTTAGTTATAATTGAACCAAACGAAGAACCCTCTTTTTCAAACTAATTTGTCTATAACTGTATATTATATAATCAAAGGAAGTATTTATAAATATATAACTATTTGTATATTATATAATCTGGGCATTCAGGGATTTTGCTATGGTTATAATATATATATATATATATATATTATAACTTCACTAATTAGTAAATTCATAATTAATGAAATGACAAAATCAAACCCCCTGTCTCAAACTCACTTTGCACTCTCAGTTCTTCACTTCTTCTCAGATCTCACTGTCTCAAACTCTCTCACTCACACTTCCGCCGGGCCCTCAATCATATATATCCACTGCTACATCGTCCCATACAGCTTCACTCCTCCCTGGATCCCTCAATCCTCCGTCTCCCTCACTCTCACAGCTAGGTCACACTGTCACAATCAACAAGCCCTTTATCCGCAAGCCTCCTACAAATCCGATCTTTTCGTCTTTTCTTAGGTAAGCCTCGTACAAAAACCGCAGCCTTTTGATCCTTCATCCTTCTCATTTTTCTCCCCTTCTCCATCGTCCCTCTCTCAATACTGCACTGTGCATAACACTACCTACAATTCAACTATTCACGTGATGGTCGGTTTTAACTCATTACCGACCGAACCGACAGACCATTTCGGTAAAACCGAATGTCGGTAAACCGACCACTTCGGTTCGGTGGCGGTTCCATTCATGTATAAACCGACCAAATCGGTTCGGTTTGAAAACCGACCAAATCGGTTCGGTAACCGAACCGTGGCCAGCCCTACTTGCTCCATTTGTAGATTGAGACTTCCCCAAAGTGGAACTTAGTAATGTCTTTATATTGTGAAATTCATTACTAATATTCGAGTTCATGTCTTTTACATAATTTTCTAATTGGTTCAGTCGACCTTTAACCTTTTTACCCTTAGCCTTTTCAATTTCAAGCAATGATAAGGCAGGCAAAGAAGCTTCGATAGATGATCTTGCAATCCCCTAGTGTCTTTTCCAAACACATGGGATAATGCATCGCACTTTAGTGATGGTGGATATCCATTTTTTTGACTTGTTTGCTTTAGCTCCTTATGTTTTGCCTTCACCTTATCCTAAACGTTATAAATAAGGACAAGGATTTCAATAAAAAATATTAATAAAAACATTGTAGCTTTTAAAGTGGAAAACTATAGCATGAACTCATTATGTTTCTTTAAAAAGTTCTACAAAAAAGAACTCACCACTTGTTGAGCCAAACTCAAAGGAACTGTCCCATCTTTAGAACTATGAGATTCTATCCAAACCTCCACTCATGTTGGCTCCGGTTCCTCATTGTTCCTTTTTTGCATTTGTGGATTCATACATACATATATGTGTGTGTATTTTCGATTAATATTAAAGGATAAGTAAATGATATATATGAATAGAGGGCATGAGTGGATACATGACTTAAAGTATACGTACTAGATTATACTCTACTTCAGCTTGACCAGAACGCCCGCTTGTGTGAGTTGCGCCAATCTTAGACCTATTAGCCTTTCCTAATTCACTTTTCTTTTTAGCATCATCCGTACTCTATTTTTCCACAAACTCCTTCCATTGCTCTTGCTTAACAATAGGAGGTACATGTGCCCAACCTTTCTGAATTTGTGTTATACTTTTTATAATATCTTCATCGTAGCATGGATCTCGAAGACCTAAGTATTGAGCCCATCATTTTGTAACATTCTGTTTTATAACTTGGTGGAAGCAAATATCTTGTCTGCCATGAGAAATCATATAATTGGTTGTAATAAGGAAGACAATCAAAATCTAGAGAATGAAAAAAATTAACGAAAGATCTTTTGACTTTTTACCATTATGTCATTCCAAACATCTTCCTTGTAGGTTTCTGGAACAGCGCGCCAATCATTGTATGTTACTGGGATATGGGTACGGAGTAACTTGCCAAGCCGTGACTTGAATTGACCTAACCCAAGCCCTACAACTTGATTATATTTGTTGACATGAAGCTTTATTTTTTGTTGAAAAGAAGACCCAACATCTTGAACACCTTGATCGCCATGGTGACCATTTTCACTGGACATCCTAGGTTCTTGTATTTTGACCACCTGAACAAAATCATCATAAGATATTTAGAAATAGTCCCCTACCTAATAAAGAATATAAAATCAATTGTAACGTTACCTAAATTGCAGTTTCATGGGCTTAACTATAAACAAGATGAAGTGGAAGCAAGCCAACTAGATGTTCAAAAAGAGCGTAAACTGTAGCATAAAATTTTCAGAAATATTATACTATACGAAAATTTCATATTTTATAAGGTAAAAGAGGCTGCCATGAAATTAAAACAACCCAACCAATAATAAACAAACAAGATACTACAATTATCATATCAATGAAATTAGCCCAAAAATTGATCCATTTTCATATTTCATACTTCACAAACAAAAACTTAGTACAAAGAAATAGGTTGTGGAATAGCACGCATATCAACTATAAGTCCTTAAGCAGATTATTTAAATTGCTATTGTCCTTAAGAATCGACTGAAAGAATGTAGGGACCTCAAGTTCATCCACTCTTTTAGTCAATCTCTTTGGCGCATGTATAACATCATACTACCCTTCATTTACAAGATCCTTAGAGTAGAAAACTTGAGTAGCTTGAGAGGCAAGAATGAATGGTTCATCGTTAAGTCTATCTTTGTTCATTAACTTTTCTAAATTCACCATCACCAAGTTTAAGTCGGGGTCGACTTTGCAACCATTGATTTTGTCCTCAACTCTCACCCAATCACAATAGAATACAACTGTCTTGAATAAGGTGTAATATAACTCGAATATTCAAAGGATAACCCCATAATATGTTATCTCCGCTTTAATATACTTGGTGTCTTTCCCGCTTAACCTGAATTTAGTTATAGCTCTCATGAAGACACCACTATTTTGTGTCACTCGATGTTTGTCGTATTCCTTAGTAGAAAATTCAAACCCATTAGTACGATACTTCGTATATGATTGCACATCATATTTTGGTCCATTTGCTAGTCGCCAAATCATTGAGATAGTTAACCCAGCTTTTAAAAGCTACAAAATAATGTAAAAAATAATTAATACATATCTAATATATAAGTATTTTTGTTTGTAGATAGATCGATATATGCATAATTAACTAAATTAAGATCAAACCTCTTTAACCAACCACTGGATAAATCCCTCTTCTTTTTCCTTTAGCGCATTTCCTTTTTATTATGTCCGTAAGTATCTCCACAATAAAGATCATACTTCCTACATTATAAACATGTTCCTCAAAATCTAAATAAGGTGTTTATTTAGTGATTACAAAATAATTAACTCACATGGACTTTCTTTCTCCATTCATGCACTTCACCAGAGTTTTGCAACACCCATCTACGTGCTTGTGAATATTGTGTTGGGGTTAATAATAAATTCTTCCCACGTACTAAAGGTCCCTCATCCATGAAATCATCAATTTCATTGAGAAATGATTCATGAGTACGTTTGGATTTCCTTCACTCGAGTTTGGCATGTACTCCATACAATAAAAACTCAATTCCTCTATAATGATGGACTCCGCAATGCTCCTTTCAACGTACCTCTTATTGCGAGCATATTTTTTTTGTAATTTTTCATTAACCTATACACCAAGTACGATGATGTGACTAAAAATAAAATAATGTTTTTTTATTATTATATATATGGAGAGTCATAAATAATTTTTCTTACCGCTCAAAAGGGTACATCCACTTATATCTGACTGGACCGCACTTTAATGCTTCCTCAGCTAAGTGTATCATGAGATGTATGTTAATAACGAAAAAGGACAGAAGAAAATACTTTTCCAAAACGCAAACCGCCTCAAAAAGTGCATTTTTTTGCTAAATCAAGAGCATCTTTTCTAATCACCTTTGAGCATAACACATTGAAGAACAAGTTTATTCGTTGAATTGCCATTAGCAAATCCTTATGCTTTGAAAAAGCATGTTTAAGCAGCAATGGGAGTAGATATTGCATAATAACATGATGATCATGTGACTTTAGTCCCTTCAACCCAAAAGGTTGTAAGCTCACATGTTTACTTAAGTTAGAGAAACTCCCTTAGGCAACTTCAAGCCCTTTAAAGTGTGATAGAAGAATTCTTTTTCTTTTTTGTTCAAAATGATAGATGTTGGTAGTTTAACAATTTTTTCGGAACTTTCATCTGTAGTCAACCGTAACTTTTTTTTTAATCCCCATGGCCTTCAAATCTTTACGTGTATTTGTTCCATCTTTTGTTTTTTCTTTGAAGTCTAAGATAGTCGACAATAGATGATCTGCCACATTTTTTTCAATGTGCATTACATCTAGATTATGCCGAACATCAAGCTCCTTCCAATATGGAAAATCTAAGAAAATGGACCTTCGATACCATGGAGTAGTAATATCCTTGACCTCAAGATCATCTCTTTTACATTTTTTTTTGTTGTTGCCAATTTGCTTTTACCAATTTTCATCTTGATGCTTACTACTTTTTCTTCAATCTTTGAACCAGATAACCATCGCGGAGCTTTACGATGCTCAACCTCATTGTTGAAATAACATTTCTCCTCCCTAAACTTGTGATCATGCGGAAGGAACCTTCAATGACCCCCGATAACAAACCTTCGTACTATTTCTAAGCCATTCTGAGTCCACTTCTTTCGCACAAACCGGACATGCATTGTAACCCTGAACCGTGCATCCCGATAAAGTCCCACAACTAGGAAGATCATGAATCGCCCACAACAACATGGCTCTCATAGTAAAGTGATTCCTACTATATGAGTCATACGCTATTACACCTTCAAACCACAACTGTTTTAACTCATCTACTAAAGGTTCTAAGTAAACATTAATATCCTTAGTTGGTGCACTAGGCCCGGATATCAAAATTGTCATCGTAGAAAACTCTTTTTTTATGCATAGAGATGGCGGTAAATGATAAGGTACAACAATAACGGGCCAATAACTATAGTTAGTGCTAAGATTACCAAAATGATTGAATCCATTGGTAGCTATACCAAGACGAATATTGCGTGTCTCGGCAGCAAAGTCTGGCCACATCATATTTGCCGATTTCCAAGCTAAAGAATCAATTGGATAGCGCATAACATTTGTAATGGATTGTGCATGAGCGTGACAAGTTAACTCCTTTACTATCCATGGTATAGTAAACAATATCTTTAGCTTTGGAATAAAGGGAAAATGCCTCATTGTTGTGAGAATCCGGACCCATACCCCGAGAGAAGAAAAGAGTCCTCGTTCTCGGTTTTTATTTGAAAACGTATTTTATAGAGTCGCCAGTTTGTTTTACAAGAAAACAAACAAAAGATCGTACGAAGGACAATTCGAAAGTGAATTATCCTTCATACGTTTGAAACCAGAGATTTATTTTGAAAATTTACTTTGCTAGGGTTCGGGAACTACGTTACGAATTGGGAAGGTGTTAGGCACCCAATTCGCCCTTTCGGTCTCTTAATGGATCATGTATCTAATTCCTATTTTAGATATCTTGCAAGTAGTTCGAATGGTTTTTAGAATAGTCCTTTCCGGATAAATTTAGTTTAAAACAATATTTTGAAATCAGACTCGAGCTTTGCGAGCGCCTACGTATTCATTCGTAGAATGAAATCAGAGTCTCGTAGTTCCTTTCTTTTGGAAACTGTTTTTGTATTTTTGTTTGTTTTGAAAACGTGTCAAAACAGGTTTTAGATTTCTTGTAAAACTTAGAAAGGATTTGTTTTGAAAGCAATGAACTTCTTTGCAAATTATCTAATTTTCTATATTAAAAGTGAAATTAAATGCAGTACTGAAATTAAGGAGGGTTGTAGAAAATATACCTGATGCGCTTGAAGAAGAAATAAGAACCTTGCCTTGATTGCTCCTTTCTCTCTCTAGAACTTTCTCTTTCTAGATTTTCTCTCTCTAGAAGTTCTCTCTCAGAATTTCTCTAAAATGACTCTCTAATAATTTTGACAGAGTTTCTAATTGCTAAAAACACTATTGAGTGTTGATGTCCCCCAAATGAGACCCCAAAGGTCCTATTTATAGGGAAAAATCCGCCAAAAACGCTCCAAAAGAAGCTAACCGCAGGGGGTAGCCGCATGGCGTGCGGCTAGGGCGTGCGACAAGGGTGTGCCAACCGTACGGTTGACAGGTAGCCGTACGGTTGGGTGTGCGACAGGCGGCGGCGGTATGTGCCAACCGTACGGTTGGGAGCCAACCGTGCGGTTGGGGGGCGTGCGGCTGGCTATCAAAAAACTCAATTTTTCTAACGGGGCGCTGTCCCGCACCCCGCGACCTGACCGGGCAGGTCGATCCCTGTCCTAGTAAGTGAAGTGGCAATAAAGGTTGTGGTATATTTCTAACGCGCTCGAAAATCAGGGTTTTTCCTAACGATCTCTTGTATGCATGATGACTCAAGACTTGATGCAGAATGCTTGTTAGGTTCACGCGAGAGTCGCGGATTGGGGTGTTCACAACTGTCTATAAGGGTACTTTACCATATGTATTTTCAGATGTTAAACCCAAACTGTACCTCGGTAGGTTGCATATTGGACATTTCACCTTATTTGCATGCTCCTTACTATATAGAATACAATCATTCTTGCAAGCATGAATAACATCATAATCCATTCCAACTTCCTTTATAATGTTTTTCATATCCAGGTACTTCATAGGTGTTGTATTTCTTTCTGGCAAAAACTCCTTAAACAGCCCCAGAATATCCGTGAAACTATTGTCTGACAAACCATATCTCGTTTTTACACTATTCAATTTGACAAGAAAATACAATGTTGTATGTCTCTTAGGGCACGATGGATATAAAGGCTCACTTGCCTTACTATGCAAATTTTTGAACTTCAACCCCCCATCGATGTAAGAACCATCATCATATCCTTTGTTTATAAGACTTTCATTTGGTAAGTTATCAACCTCCCTATTAAACATTTCAAATGAATCATAAATAAGGTCTTCCATCGTAGGAACATCGGGTGAGGAATCCATTTGTTCAACATTTTCCATAGCGGCCCTTGTGTCTACATTTTTTGAATCATTTTCCCCGTGAAAATGCCAAACTGTGTATGATTATAGTATACCATGGCAAAGCAAATGAAAATGCATATCTTTAATGTCAAGCAATCTTCCATTTTCACACTTATTGCATGGGCACGAAAACTTCTCTTCACCACCATCATTCTTAACTACAAAATCTATAAAATAAGCTACTCCGTCAATATAGCGTGGGGTTCCTCTTTCACGCTCCTTCATCCATTCTTTATCAATTTGAGATGACATTTTATGAGAAAAAATAAGAGTGCAACATATAAGAAATTGCAATAAGTAGCAACCTCAGATGTCATTATATAAGATACATTAAAATACATTTTTAGCAAAGGAAACAATGAAAGACATATTTTCACACTGTCGAAAGCAAAATTGCTTATCCATGGCAGTCTTTTTGCCTTTCAACCTTGATATTTTTAACTATGGGTGTTGTCAGAAATTCGAAAACCGAACGAACGAACCGAACCGATCCGTTGCGATCCGAAATTTTTCGAATTGAAAAAAAAATCAAAATCGAAATAAAAAATCGAAACCGATTGATTTGGGTTGGTATGGGTTGGGGATTCGGGGTCCCCGAATTGGACCGAAAAAATTGAATCTTTAAAAAAAATTGCTAACTTAATGTAATTACTTAAGTTGTCTTACAATATGTTGAAAAAAAATCGAAAACTTTCTTACAACATTTACATTATACAAATGACCCAACCCTATGGATTATTTACATTTATAAATAATTACTTAAGCTAACTATTAAAATAAATGCATTATATAATTTTTTTGTAGCGCCTTTTGAGTGAATTTATATTTTTAGTGCAATTTTGAACTAAAGTTTTAACAATAGAAAAAAAAACAAATGAGACTGAACCGGACTGAAACCGAATAATTTGGAGAAGGTTTGGGTTTCATAGGTACAAAAACCGAAACCGAACCGAAACCAAACTATAAAGTTTGGGAAGGGTTTGGCGTACCCTAGTTTCTACCCCAATCGAAACCGAAAACACCCCTATTTTTAACTACTTCCTCTCGTAAGCAATTTGAGGCCTTCCACTTCTTCCCAAGCTCCTGCAGTTAATATTAAAAATATCAAAGCCAGCTTTATTTGCATAGAAGCAGCTTAGAAATTTGGGGGGTCCAAAAGAAACAACATTAACCGGAACACGATACTTCGAGAAAATTGCCTGGTATTTGCATTAAGAATCAATTAATCAACCAATCAACACAACTACAACCACTTAATTTGCCCCCCCCCCCTCTCTCTCTCTTCGTAGGATTGCCCTAGGCTTCCGCCCTCAACCTTCTACGCTCTCGTTTCCATCGTTGTTTTTGTGTAACACCTCACCCCATAACTCAGCATCTCTCTCTTTGGTGTTAGGTAACCCTACCGAGCACTACCTTCCTACATTTAGCAATTTTGTTAAACTATATTGCACCTTTTGAAGAGAAGAAAAAAAAAAGCAATAGCATTTAAACACTCCACTGTGTATCAAGTATGTCTCAGACATAAAACAACTAGTTTGATGTCCTAGTATGTATATAGTTCAAATATTAACTCACTATAAGAAGAACCATTCCTTTAATCAAGCCAAAGGATCCTCAGACTCACTCAACAAGAAATGCATAATCGCTATTTCAAAACATCAACTATATACTACTAATGTATGAAAAACTATGATCATGAAGAAAATATAACAATGTACCATATCAATTTGTTTGCCAAATAGTTTGATCTTGGTGAAATGCTAACTTAGTAACACAATGATATAAAGCGGACATTAATATATGGGAAAAAACTATTTTCAGTTTATATAAGCAAAATGCTACCTTAATTTTTTCAAGTCCTGAACAAAGAAGATCAAGAAGCTCTCCGCTTCCAGTTCCAGTTATAGCAGATATGGGAAGTGGCAAAAACCTAGTCCATAACCAAAATGAGCAGCAATATTTATCAAAACCAGAATTGAAGAACCCAAACAATTACTGCACTTCAAACAGAAAGGACAGTTTTATGTATGAACTACAAATATATGAAAGCATTACAGTTTTAACCACTCAAAAGAATATAAAATAAACTATTTCTTATTACTCATTTTCCTTGTAACAGAAGTTCAAATCGTCCAGTTTCCTAATTTCTTTAGAAGTTGTAAATGGGAAAATCTTTAAGTTTTCTGTACCTAGTATTTTTAGGAACTGGGCTATCCCCAGAACGTGTTCCAAGTTCACCACTTTACATGTATAACCAAACAGGTCTGTGCAATATCTTTGGAAAAATGACACTATTATTATTCACCAAACAATACACTATTCACTATTTTGCGAGCAATATCAAAAGCATAACTAATGAGGAATCAAAATAATCATTGGAAGCATAGTGAGCAATCAAAAGCATATCAAATGAGCAAAACCAAACAAGGAAGAAGAAATACATAAACTTATGAGCTTAAATTGTAATTTATCAGTTTTGAACAAGAGATTGAGGAACATCACTTCAATCTTCAATTTCACCTCTAATTCTTCCTTATTATACAATTTAGGTATATACAAAAACATTATATATATAAACTTAAGAGCTTACAGGTTAATCAATATCTCTCAAACAACAAGAAATTGAGATCCAATATTAATTCAATCTTCAAATTCGCCTCTGATTCCTCACTTCAATTGATCAATTTGGGACAAAAGAGATGAGAAAATTTAGAGAGAGAATCGAAGGGATTAGGCTACTACCATGTATATCTATACCTGAAATATTTACCTAAAAGAGAGAGAAATTGGGAAAACTTCTGTGAAGTGCTCGAATAAGGGATTAAGTTAGGGCTTCTGAAATTAGGGGATTGAAGAAGAGAATAAAACTTCTGTGAAGTGCTAAAAGAAACGAAATGCTTGATGTAAAGGGCCAGCGAAGAAAAAACGAAGTGGCTAGATGCTAGGGGCTAAATGTGAGGCACGTGAATCTAAATGTAAGAATATATTATATTTTTATTATTAATATTTTAACAATGTAACGGTTGGTGACTCTTATTTCTATTGTAAGTTTCCGGAACCGATGCACTTACCTTCTGTAGTCGAGACAAAATTAATTAAGTGCTGGAAACTCATACTAAATTTGTGAGTGTTTGAAACACTTACAAGTTATTTTTTTAATATGTTATAAAATAGGCATATTGGTGTAGTGTTAGGGAATGAAGTGGATGAGCTTCCTTGTTGGTTAAAATGTCTAAATCTCTATTTGATTGTTGAAATTGCGGAGGAGCCCAATCGCGAGGGTGTCGAGGCTCCTCACGATGATGTTCACGGGAGTGAAGGTGCTACTGAGGAGCAAGCTCACAAAGGTCATACCTTATCTAATTTTTTGGGTTCAAGTTATGCTTGGGGGGGCGTATGAGTTCGGGACATCTATAGGCTCAGGGTTCAGGGTTTGGTTTTAATGGTTTCACTGCTGATTTAGCTGGTTCTGATCTTTCATAAGATGAGGGTCAAACTACCATTAAGAGAGACCCAGCCCCACATGATTCTAAGGCTAATTTTCATAATACCAATCAAGAGTTAGGGCAGGAAGAGTCGGCTAGGAGATTTGCAGCTAACTATCATTTCTTTTCTGGCCCGAGAAAAGCTTCCGTTCTTTTTTCGTTTGTCGGTGTTACTACTGTCATACATTTCCTCATTGGTGGCATACCAATGGAGTATAAGATACGATAAATTACAACAGCTGAGGAGTTTACTAGATGACCAGTATTTTTTTTCTGGCTCGGGAGGATTTTTCGTTCTTTTTTGTTTGTCGGTGTTACCTAATGTCGTACATTGTCTCGTTGGTGGCATACCGATGGAGTATAGGATACCATTAGTTACAACACCCGAGGAGTTTACTTTCCCTGATTATCAAGATGATGAAGTTGTTCTTATTTCCTTCTCTTAATTCTCCACTTTTATTAAGATCTGGTTTTAATTGAATGTTTTTATGTTTCTCAGATACTTCTAGTACCTGTTAGTTATTTGCGTCAATGTTATAATACGGCTACAGATTATTGGTCCTTCTTATGCCACACGGCTCTTAATCCAATGGAGCATGACAAGTCTTATCATTTGCTATTATAGTTCATAGGGAGGGAACTGTCTTATCCTTCTATTAGATGGGTCTACGAGGTTTAGGCCCTAGTGCCTCGCCCCACGGTACCTCGTTGTAACTCTTCTTTATGTCGGTCCCTTCTTGTCACACTAAGGATGCAGCTTCAGCCGCTGTGAGAATTCGCAAATGCGACCCCCGGGTCTCGTTCCCGTTCGTTGGGCGTTTGAAGCGTCGGAAGGGATTCCATCGCTCCATTTGCTTGGAGTTGTTTGATGATTCATATCGGGTGTCCTTACGTCTATTCTAGATGCAAAGGGGTTCGTTCAGAGTCGCCAGTACGTTTTACGAGAAAACGGACAAAAAGGGTTGTGTAAGGGGAAAGGCTAAAGATAAGCCTTTCTTTACACGTTTTGTCTGCGAAACCAGGATTCTATAGGGTTCGGAAACTATATTACGGTTTGGGAAGGTGTTAAGCACCCATTCCACCCTTTCGGTCTCTAGTGGTCTTATATGTTTATTCTATGTTGAAAAACTTGGATGCTTTTACTGACAGTCTACTACTTTTCAAATGAAAACCCTAATTTATGGGGGAAGACGGGAAAGGGATGAAAACCTTTGTATTCCGAGATCCGATGTTTTATTTATTTGAAAGATGTAAATACATATGACAAAATCTTTTATTTTGAAAGAGTATCCCGTATTATTTCCTCAGATAATGACGGTTTTCTCGTGTTGTGTTTACTTTTGTGAAAGTTCGGATCTAGAATCGGGACTAATTTAATATGGAATCATGACTCTTGAGAGGAGAATTATCAGACACATCGCAGTCTATAGAGAAGACAGGATATGTTGATTTTTAATTCCTAAATAAGTCGTATCAGTCTGGGTTTTGAAAATAGAATTTTATCCGGACGATAACATACTTACTCTTCTGGTTTTGCAAACGTTTTTATCAGGGTCTTTTGTTTTGAAAATGGTAGACTATTTATAACTTGGCAATAAGTTTATTCAGATAAAATGTGGACAAAACAACAGAAATAAAACAAGTACACAGATAGACCCGTTTTATCGAGCGTGTTAGGAATCTATCCCAACCATGTTGCCACTTCGCTTAAACTAATCCTAAAAGTTTAATAAAACTAATGTGCAAATATCTTATTTAATTACTAGAAGAAACTTTATTTACCTTCCCGACGAGAATAATAATAAGAAAGAGAATATAATACGTTAGAGAGATCTCCGGCGATAACAATCTTCTCCTTCTTCAGATATTTCCGAGAATTCGATTCTAGAGACGGGATACGTCGAGTGTCGGGAATAGATCCGATAATTCTTCAGAGATAAGATGATAATATAAAATGCTTGATAACAAAATCAGACTAAAGCTCCGGATTTTCCAGATCCAAGTTGCTGCCCCTGAACCCTTGGGGGTGTTGGCCTATTTATACTTCTCGAGGAAGATTGTCGCGCGACATTTCCCCAAAAAAGGCAAGTGTCGCGCGACATATCTGTTTGTCGCGCGACATTCCTGTATGTCGTGCGACAAACGGCTGAAGTGATGGGTCCTGACACTGTGATGTGTCAGAAAGTGGTTGGTCGGGTGCAGAGAGGGATTGTCGCGCGACATAGTGGGATTGTCGCGCGATATTCCAATGATTGTCGCGCGACAATGTGATATGTCGTGCAACAATCTTTGGTAAAAAAAGGTTTGTCGCGCAACAAACCCCCCCGGGGTAGTTTCGGGTGCTCGGGTGGGTCCCGGACTCCAAGAAAAACAGTAGTTCTCGTAGGTCGTTAGGGTTCTTGCGGGGGTCACGGATCGGGGTGTCTACAGCCGCATAGCGTAGTCATTAGTTTATGCAATCATTTTTCTTTTTTAAAGTTGTAATGTTGAAAATATTTTCATGTATGTCTGTACAACTCTTGGTTGTCTATTTGAAAATTTCTATGAAAATTGTCTGTTGGAAATCTCTATCCTTTAATGAGCCATGATTCGTTTGTGATTCAAAAAATTTGTTATATTACTCGAAAACGTCCTAAATGAAAATGCATGCAATATTGACTATTTTTCGAGAATATATCAATACATTAACGAAAGTATCGCATTCGTAATGTTTCCCCAAAATGTCATGAGAGAGAAATAATGTATGTTTATTACATTTGCCGGTGATATGCGGCTTTCAACTTCTTTTCATCAAGCGATGCTAACTCTTCGTATCGTGCTATTACCTAGTCCAATTCAAACACTTGGTTTTTCAAGACCACCCTTAATGACGAAATTTCCAATTTTACCGGTCAAAATACAACTTCCAGTTCATAAGTTAGTGAAAACAACTTTGCATTAGTAGAGACTCTTTCGGTAGTGCGATATGTTAGCCAAAAATGCGAAAATTAACAATTTAAACAAAAATAAAATCGAGTCTCGTGTATCACACGATCTCCTTAAAATAATTACGCCGCCTCCCACGGTGCTTATAAGGTTTGTTATGGTGTTTGTCTCCCAGGATGAAACGTTATAGAGAGTGTCTACCTTAACACTTTTGGTGTCATTCACGGAACGAACTTTGTGTGTTTGAACTTTATCACCACCAAACAAAACTAGTCTAGAGAGAAGGAGAGAAGACTTCGTGGGAGAGATGTGTGTGTTGAGATGTGTGGAATGAGGTCTCAAAAGCCTCCAATTTATACAAGGGGAATGAACTCTAGAATTAATATCCATTAATCATAAAAAAAAATGTTTTGAATTAATTGCAACAATTAAATAAAAAATGTTTTTACAATTTAATAGGAATTAATTCAAACGTTTTAGAATTAATTTGAATTTAAAATCTCTTAATTAAGAGAAATTAAAACAATGAAAAATGGGTGTGTTTAAAGACAATAAAAGAACTGGAAAACTCTAAGTGCAAAACATGACCCTGTGCGGCTGGCCATTTTCGGAGCGACATTCGTGTCCGCAAGTGTGGGCGTACACAAGCCAAGCCTGTGTCAAGCTAAATTCGGTCCGTGATTTGCACCCCCTGTGCCTATGTGTGCGAGAGAGAGCCTTATATTTCTTAGAAGTTTATGAGCTAGTGAAAGGTTATCCTTTATAAACTTATAAAAGTTTTCCCAAAGTTCCAATGTGGGACTAACATTTTCCATTTTATTTTCCATCTCAAGCAGCTCACTTTGGGTGACAATTTCTCATTCACCCCAAATCCGTTTTGAGCATACAAATACACGATCTCGATGTACTCACGAAGGAGAACACGAATCTATAATTTCCTTTTCATAACCGAGTGTGAAACCCCATTTAAAATTACCCTAAAAAAGGCATCAAAACCATTTTTTTCCAACACGATAAACCTGTAGTGCATACGGTAGCTTATTGGCCCAATCCCGACCACCTTTCTCTATTTTGTTGATCACATTCTTTAGATTTTTATTTGTTACCTTTGTTGCTCCATTAGTTTAATGTTTGTAAAGGGACCACTTGTGTCTCTGTATCATATATTCTTCCATTATGTCATTAGTTTTCCCTTCAAAATGAGCCCCATTATCAAACACTATCTCGTGTGCACCTCATATATACATATAATGTTCTTTTGAATAAATTTTGCCACATTTTTTCCATCGATATTTGCGTATGATTCTGCTTCAACCTATTTTGTGAAATAATCGATTGCTACTAGTATATATTCGTGCCTATTGCTTGCTGGTGGTGATATTTTTTTGATGATATCTAATCTCCAAACTGAAAATGGGCATCGAGCTGTCATAGGGTACAATTCTTTCCGTGTGAGTTTTTGGGATTTTGCATGTACTTGGCAAATGTGACATCTTCAGATCTTCTAATATAATCATTACAATCTCGCTGCATGGTGGTCCAATAGTACTCATGCCAAATAATCTTTCAAGCTAAGGTGTGTCCACTCATATGAGGTTCGCACTCTCCCTCGTGTATCTTATTCATAATGGGCAGGAATTCTTCTTCTGGATATTTCATCGACAAGTAAAAGTAAAAGAGGAAAAGTGACATCTTTACTATTGCTGCTCTATTTCACTTCTTAATATTTTTTAATAAGTTGCATATGATGGTTATTTACTATATATGGTATGGTTTGAATGGTTCGGTTCTAGTATGGATCGTTCATATACAGACCACCCCATTTAGCGACAAAAATTTGTTGCTAAATATGTGGTATGTTCTATCCGTAGTTTGAATGATGGAGGCTACAACATGCAATAATTATTAGTGGACATAAAAACTGACATATTAAATGTGGCCATCGTGTATTGGTTAAAATAATCATATCATATGATATTCTAACCAATGAGTGATTGACACATTGATATGTCAATTTTTTATGTTAGAATTTTATGTTCTTGTAGAATTACTCACATAACATGTATATTTCAATTTTCAATTTCTTGAATTTTTTTTTAAATTGCTTATATTCAAATAACAAATATGTGTATGAAATATCTTGTTTGGTAAAACACAAGAAGAGAACTTCAATTTCATTATAATAGTGGGGGCTTTGGCCATACATGAAACTTAGTAAGATATATTCATGGTCATGATAGTGTGTCTTAAGGGCATACGTTAAATATTTATATATGAAAATAATAAGGTTCCAACATGCATTAAATTATTTATAGATTGTCTTGTAAGATAATCTTCTTCTTATTCAAAGTATATTTATCGTGTATCCGTATTAACATTTTCCATATATATTACTTCTATTATTTTAAATGTGAACTAATTCAAAAGAAAAGGAAGAGTATGCAAAAGTGGATTTTCTACCTTCTGTGGTTCAAATTGAGTGCTGCTTATATTAATTTCATGTCCCAATGGAAAAAGTAGCATTGATAGGAAGCCTATGGTATATTTGTAATTAACTATGAATTACATGCTAAAGAGCACTACATTATATTCAAGGTTCATTACTTGATTTTTCACACTAGTATATCAATCAAATATAATTCTGCTTGTTGCAATATCCAATTTTTTTTTTTTGGTGGGGTGGGGTGGGGGGGTGGGGGGGGGGGGGGGGGGGGGATAATGAATTTCACCGGTAGCGTCTTAAGCGAAAATTAGGCATAACAATTAAAACAAAGGTCATTTGGGTATTGGTTATTTGGTTTATGTTAAATTTTTGTAATAAAGTTTGCTAATGCACATAGTAAAATGTCAAAAGTATCCGTCCTTGAAATTGCTTAAACTTTTTTTGGTTGAGACAAAGAATAAAAATTAAATGTTAATCTGAAATGTTAATTATTTTAAAAATATTATCAATGACAATAATTTAGAATATTAATTATAATAAAATTAATAATATTTTCAAATTTCAATTCATACATCATTTATACATTAGTAGTACTTAAAAACATATTTCCTAATTTAATGGAAGTTACATATATTGCGAGTTGATAAGTTATGGGGGTTAGCCGGGAAATATGATTAGTATGGTCATTAAATTATGTATTCAAATATGATTGGTGGGATTATTAAATAAAGTATTGCCAAATCTCACACTAATTGAAATTGCAATGATTAAATTATCAATTAAAAGTAATAAGAATGAGCAATGGTACTTGGCCCAAAAAAGCAAAATCCAATAATTTGTATAAATGAATATCCTATCACTTATAACTTTCATGCATGCCCAAAAAAGCAAAATCCAATAATTTGTATAAATGAATATCCTATCACTTATAACTTTCATGCATGCTCTGATATTGAAGTGTATATTTGTGGTCAAAATGCGTTTGAGACACAATTTTTAAACAATGTTTTGGCTAAATAGTATTTTTTATGGAAAATATTTTTAAGCCACACTTTTCATATATATATATATATTTCTATAATTTGACTCTACTATTAATTACATTTTCTAAATTTAAGTGGTATCAATTATATACACCAATCTAAATCTATCTAAAATTTATCCTATTTAATTGTTTATTCTAAATTTTTGGTGGGGTCATCAGACCCTATAAAAATGGGCATGGCCACGCCCCTTGTTATTTGAACATCTTCTATAATAAACTCTATCTTATTTTGATTGGTGTTTCATACTTGAAAAAATGAGATAGTTGTTGCATTTTTTATTTTATTATAAAAAGATTAAAGGTGGATACCAAATTTTACTATAAAAAAACTAAATGGGGAATAAAATCCAAATGACCTTTAAATTAAAATAATTTAGATGCATTAATCAAAATATACAATTTACAAATGTTTGAGATAGTCATCTAAAATTTTAATAAAAGAAAATTAATATATGTATCAATTTTTTATTAATCAACCTTTGGTTTGAATTAGATTATAAAATTATGTTGAGATTGATCAACTTATTATAGATATTATCTTTAAGGAATTTTACCAAAAAATTATTCGTGTAACTCTTGAACTAGAACCTGTTGAAAGAAATTAAATTAAATAATAATTGACATGAGCGAAACCCACTAGAATCTACAGTTAAGCAATTAGTAAAACATGAGAAGATGGCTTCAATTTCATCTTCTAGTTAGGGGTGTGCATGGTTCGGTTCATCAAACCGAAGAGTTAAATCGACAAGCTAACCAATCCTTTAGCTTCACGCCTAAGCTCAACCATCGAACCGTCAAAACAGCTAAAATCGACTGGGGTCAGTTCGGTTTCGGTCGGTTCAGTCAGTCAGTTTTTGTCGGTTTGGGCCTTGGGTCTATATATTATTTTGAATTTTTTATAAATTTATGATCTATTGGACCTTCTTTTCTTATTAAATGTTTGGGCATTTTATATTCTTTTATTATTCTTGGAATTTATTTTTAATTTTTGAACTTTTATTATTTTAAAAAAAATAATGCATTAGTTATATACACCAAAGCAATAGAAATACAAAAAGTTTACTAGTTGGTTCAGTTTTGTCGGTTTTATACACCAAAAAAACGATAATCAAAAAATCTATTTTGGTTGCCCGATTTCTTAATTTAACCAATCCGCAAAGCTTGAAAAACTGCTCGATTTTTTTTAAAATTTTTTGCGCACCCCTAATAACAGTAATCATTTTGCTGAGTTGATATGAGCGCACCTAAATATTCGTCCCTTTGGCCATTTATGGAAAATTACGAAGATATATTACTTATTTATTTATTTTTAATTTTAATTGTAACCCCAATATTATACCACTTTATAAGCAGTCTAGTGGAAGCATGTAGTGGAGTACCCAAAAAATTTCTCCAATAGTTGCTAATCTTTTTATTTATTTATTTTTTTAAATAAGGAGATTGTGTGAATAAAAAAAATATATTGAAAACTAGAATTATTTATATATTTTAATTATTTTTTTTTACATAATTCGTAACCATGGCAAAAATAATATTTAAACTTTGTCATCATGGTTAAAGGAAGTGACATACTAACTTGGCCTTTTTTTGAATAAAAGGATGGCGCAGAGCCTATTATTAGAAAAGAAAAAAGAAAGAAGAAGATTTAACATGACACACTAAAAAAGAGAAGCAAAACAACAGAACAAAAGGAACCCAAACTAACAAAATATAAACTGGGGCTGCTCCCTCTTACCAGCACTAACCGCACTATAAATTTGCGGAATCGCCTCATCCCACCACTGAAACTCATCAAAATTCAAAGCAACGTTGGATAGAATATCCGCAGCTTGGTTCCCCTCGCAAAAAATATGAGATGACCGAATCTCCATGGAAGCCATTAATTTAAAACAGTTCTCCCATCGCCTCCGTATCTGCCAAGGAGGGGAAAATTTTATGTTAAAGAAAGTTTGCAAGGTGACAACCGAGTCCATCTTTAGCCAAAGGCGCCTCCAACCTTTTTGAAAAGCGAGCTCAACAGCAAGAATAACCGCAAAAAACTCCGCGAAGAAAGCAGAACAATCACTAATTTTTTGAACGAAGACTCCCACAACCAACCCTTGATAGTTTCGAAATAAACCACCGCAAGCAGCTTGGTCAGAAAGGCCTTATATAGCCCATCCGTGTTACACTTAACCCAACCATGGAAAGGAGGGTACTACCTAACCTCCACAATTTTAGGCGCTTTTCTGGGTATACAGCTAACACCCCAATTTTAAATAATAATCAGATCACGAACTGTGTTAAACATGGCTCCTTTAGCCACCATAGTCGCTTCCTTCACCCAGCCCACAATAGCATAGCACAACCTATTAAAACTAGGCATTTTATCTTGAAACCTACAAGCATTACGTTGATGCCAAAGGCCCCACATGGCAGCCAACACTACAGCAATCCACAATTCTTTAACTTGAGGACTCATAGGCAGGTGGAAGATACCACTAAAAAAATCCATCACACCATCAACAATGTTAAGATGCAATTGAAATTTATCCGCTAACCAATTCCAAATTGCTTTCGCAAAAGGGCAAGTCAAAAAGAGGTGAGCAATGGTTTCATCAGCTTGCATACACATACAACAACAAGAAGCAATAACAATCCCACATTTACAAAGATTATCATCAGTAGCAAGTTTATTTCGAATGAACCGAACCATATGGATGAACTGCCGGGGAGGAACAAAAGCTTGCTACACGCAAGATAACCAATCAAGCTGAGGGCCATGACTCCTACAAACCTCATATATATTTTTAAACGAACAGTCGCCCGTAACAGACGGAGTCCAAATAAGCACATCATCCTTAGAATTAAAACTGATATTTTCGATACGTTGAGCAATATCAGGAAAAGCAGTTTTAAAATTTCTTGGAATGCACCATCTACCATTTACAATAAAATCACACACCCTTGCTTTGAGCTTATAAGCCAAATTTTGAGGAATACCAATATCTCGATTTACGCACCACTGGTCATGCCAAAAATCGATGTGAGTACTACTACCAACCCACCACTCAGAGTAACCAGAGATAAGCTCAATAGCTGCCTTAAAACCACGAAAAAGAGACAAGAATTTATAGCGGCCCCATCTACCAGAAGAAATATTAAGGCGCCTCTTAATAAAGACGCATAAAGGATTATCATTAGTGAGAACCAACCACGTAGTCTTGACTAAAGCAGACCTATTTAAAGCGCGCAAACTTCGAATATTAAAACCACCCTCACCCGCAGGCCTACACATATCAGCAATGGAGGGAGCAACTAACTTTCTCTTAGTGCAGCACCCAGTCCAAATAAAATTATGAATAGCTTATTCGAGGCTTTTGAGAAGAGAATAAAGCCAATTGTATATCGCAAAAGAGTAAAGTAACTTACTGTGAATAACAGAGCGAACCAGCTGAGCTCTACCTACAATAGATAACTAAACACCCCTCTAGCTCTCCATCTTGGATACAATAGAATCAAAAGAAGACTGCATAGTCCTTCGAGTGGGAACCCCACGAAAAATTGGGATACCAAGATAAATAAAAGGAAGAGTCTAAACACCCATACCAGTAACACTAGTCAACCTGTCCAGTCTACGACGAGCTCCGATACCCAAAATAAGATGGCTTTTAGCTTTATTAACCATTTGCCCAGAAGCTACACCATAGTCCTCAAGAAGACGCATAACCTTCTCCACATTAGGAACATAAGCATTACAGAAGATTATAAGATCATCAGCATACAACATATATGAAGGAGGAGTGCAATCTCGCGGACTGCTCATACCCTTAATATGCCCCTGAGAAACTAAAACATGTAAAGCTCGGCTGAGAGCTTCCACAGCCAAAATAAAAAGCAACAGGGAAAGCGGGTCGCCTTGCCTGACCCCTCTGCTACATTGAAAAAGACCCACCACTTTACCATTAATAAGAATCGACAAATATGCAGATTCAAGAATCAACTAAATCCAACCAATACAGATTTGACTGAACCCAAATGCATGAAGGACTTTAAACAAAAAGCCCCACTCAATGGTATCAAATGCTTTCGCAAAATCAATAAGAATACCCATATTACCACCAGAAGAGCGGTGCTCCAAAATATTAATACATTTCGACACCGAAGCAACACAAGAAGAACTCTGCCGCCCCTTCACAAAACCACATTGATTAGGAAGAATCAACTTATCAATAATAATCCCCAACCGAGAAGCAATAATTTTAGGAATAATCTTAAAAAGAAAATTACTAAGCACAATAGGCCGAAATTGAGATACCGAGTTCGCACCCTGAACTTTTGGAAGAAGAATAATCAAATTGGTGTTAAGATATTTCTGAACCTTTCCAACTTGAAAAAATTCTTGAACTGCAACGCAAACATCATTTTGAACAATAAACCAACAATGATGAAAGAAGAACCCATTGAAGCCGTCCGGACCCACAGCACTAGAAGCATCAAGATCAAAAATTGCTTGCAATAAGGCCGAATCAATATTAAAAATAAAAAAAATACATTGACTCAGCCCTATTGTTCTAAGTAACGTGTACATACTCGACTTATTGTACTAAGTCAATGCGCAAATACTTAATCTTATTATACCGGGTCAATGCAATAATGTTACAAAGAGGTTTAATAAGTCGCAACAACCTACCCTAAATAATTGCTGACCCAAAATCATTAATGCCGGGTCAATGCGATAATGTTACAAAGAGGTTTAATAGGTCACAACAACCTACCCTAAATAATTGCTGACCCAAAATCACTGATGCTCAAAAGATTCATACCTCAGACCAATTACTTTGAGCCCACTGGACTAACCCTTGGGGTTAATCTTTATTTAGTTGAAAAAATGGAAATAATAAAGAAACCCTTGCCCTAGCCATTTCTCCTTAGCAGCGATGATGATATCAACCCTAAATGGATGAAACCTTCTTCACTTATCTAATTCAAGCCAATATCATCAAGCTCAGCAATTCTACGGGTAAATAATTCCTCTTTCCTTAATACTTTTACATATACCAACATCTATATAATAAGGTGTGCGTAAGATTTAATTAATAGTCACTTTGGCACGAGTTATGACTTAATAGTTATATGTTCTTCTACTTCGTAGTACGTTTAAGTTAATTTTTACATATAAATTTTGTTTAGTATTTACTTGGATCTGAGTTGGATTACAATTTTAGAAACTTAAAATTTTTTCAATGTCTAGCAACCTTGATATTGATAAAAAAAAAGATATGATGGAAAAGAAGTATTGTAGCCAAACAGATGTCAATTTGAATTCTGCAATGTTGTTTTTTCTATAAGACTGCACTATTAATTATAATTCCATTTAATAGTGGAAATGGAGGTACTTTAGATTCGACCAATTTTGTTTAACCATTAGATCCATCTGAACTATAACTATGGCTGTTGCCAAATTCTTGAACAGTTTTTGGAGATAAAAAAGATAAAATTTCCATAAAAAACAAAATTCCAAAACGCAACTCAGCGTGTTTGCATTTATGTGTTTCACATTGTCAGGATTGGATTTTTTTATTGTTTGTTAATACGATTGCATTTGTATGTACAGAAGATAGGCAAACTTGAAACAACCACCCTTGGGGATTTTGAGTATTTTGAAGATTCTCTGCGAGATACTGATTGAAGGGAACAGGGGCACACGAGGAGTTGTGAAGCGTTACTGGCTTGTTCTACATTTCAAACTATTGTCTTTGGAGGTTTAAGGAGATGTAAAATCAGAGGCAAAGTCCGCTGGTTTGGTATTGGATCTGAGGATGGCATTAACATCCAAAAGTAGTTATAGGGGATTTGGTTCGAGGTTTGATATTATGAGGGATGTTAAGGAAGTTGTTATAGACGATATAATCCGCATTATATGTATATGTGGAATGGGTGGTGTGGGTAATAAAACAGCGGTTCGCATCTAAAGGCTATGGGAGCACAAGTACGGGATCACGCTTTCACCACACATGCATGTTCAAGCTCTCCATCCGGTACTTTGAGCATGTCTCGGCCTGAAAGCATCCCCTTCTATCAGCCTAGGGGTAAATGAATTGCAATCAATATCACATGCAGGTACGTCTTTGCTGTTTTTAACGTATCATAGTACTCTGTTTTGGTACGTCTTTGAAATTGTTTGGGGTTCATTTTAGTTGATGAAAAAACCATCTTGTGGCCCTTTGTTGCTCCTAAATACTCTGAATTTGGGGCTTAGTTGCTGCATTCTAAGCACTATTCTGCAGTTGTTTCTGGCTTAACATTGAGTTGGTTTTGGGTCTGTTTTTTCTGGATAATTAGTGCGTAGTTGCTAGTGATTTGAGGACTGTTTTAGAAGCGTATGGCCTGAATTACTGAACTCAATCTAGGGTCAGTTTTGAGGCGTTTGCTGCACTTTTAAGCTGCTGTTGAGCTTGTTTTGCTGCCTTTCAATTGAACTGTTTGGATCCTGATTTTAGGCTGCATTTATGCTTGTTTTGCTGCACTCTTTAGGCTGCTTTTGAGCTTGTTTTGCCACTGATTTGAGGACTGTTTTAGAAGTGTATAGGCTGATTCTATTTTATTTAATTTAGTTTACATTTTATGTTTTCCCAATGAAAATAAAATTAGAAGAGTTTCAGATGTAGGGACTAAGGCCTACATAAATGATGCAGCTGTGAAAATTATGCTATTAGGAGGGGATTTTCATATTTCATTTGGGGTAAATTAATGAAAAGTGCATGATTCATGTTGATGGGGTTTTGGCCGTGGGTAGTACACTGAACAATGTGGGGATTGCATTTTTGTATTTTGTATCCACAAATTGAATTTATTAAATGAGATGGTGGGTTGTAATGACGTGGCACTGGCAATGGAATAATTTTTTTGGTGGGGAAGGGACAATTGATTTAGACCATGCGTGTATTCGATGAGTAATTAGCAAATGTATGCATGGCAAACATGATTTGATGAGAAACTGGATAATGGCATTTGGGGATTTTATAATTGGTGGTGTTTATATTTATTGGTGGAGCTGATTGATATGACTTGAATGCTTGTTTAATTTTTAATCTCAAATTAAGGGTCTCACTTTCCTTTTTGGACATAATTATTACACCCGTGCTTACCAAAATAAAATATTTTATTCTTCACTCATTAACAAACATCATTGAAGTGTCCAAGTTAAAGTGAGACTAATTTGAGACGAGGTATACTTGATACACGCACTTTTGGTACCACGCGCGTCCCACGCGTCCTTACATTTTGTGCTTATCTCTACTTTAATTTTACATTTTGTTTACTTTGCTTGTCAACGTTAACACATACTCCCCCCGTCCCAAATTGCTAGTCCCTCTTTCCTTTTTTGGATGTCCCAAAATAAATGTCCACGTTTCATAAAAGGTAAATACATACCTATTTTGCCCTTTGTACTTTCACTTTTCAAGTAAATGTTTTGAATAAAGAAAAGGGTAAAAAAGGAAAGTCAATGCAAATTAAGCAAAAAGTGTAATGATGATGTTGGGTCCTTAATAAGTTGGATTTCCCAAAAGGGACCAGCAATTTGGGACGGAGGGAGTATATCAATTAGCATTATCACGAAAAGGAAAAGTTACTTGAAACTGGAATAAAATAACAAATGAAACAGAGAGCATATAATTAGCATTTAATCTTGAGCTTGAGAAGTCTAAATTGTTTATACTGTGATAACTACATTTACTCCATTTTGGTACCAAAAAAGTAGTTCCTCATTTACCCGTGATAACTACATTTACTCCATTTTGGTACCTTTTTGATAGGAAGTAACGAGGGCCCCTTCATCTGTGAGGCTAGCTAGATGTAGTGCGAAACCATGGGCAAGATGGGGCACTGGAGAAAGGAAAATTCTTGTTCTCGTTTTGAATGAATTGTGCCAACCAATTAATGAAAATAAGCATCAATTGGCAACTCAACTAGGGTGCAAAAGGTATTTTGCACGAGAAGGGCACTTGTTTCCTTTGAATGTGCCAACATGGAAACATATGAAACAACATGATCTTGACACAATTTGGGAAAATGTGCAGGTAAAACTCTATGAAGCATTTTAAGTTAAATTGATTAAACATACCTTCCATTTTAAGTTATTGATTAAACATAACTTTCATTTTAAGTTATTTGAAGATATTCTATTGTGGACAAATCCAATTTTCCCAATGATGAGGATTTGCGAGAAACTACTTTCAAACAAATGAACAAACAATTCCTCAACTTTAGATTGGCGATGCACACTTGAGTTTTTCTACGTTGTGAATCAATGGAGGCTGCTCTTTAACATTGCCCTCTAGTGTTGACTCATGATAGGTGGCGAGATCTTTGCCCAACTTTCCTTGATGACAAATTTTAGGTTGTTACAAGTAGTTTTTAATTTGCAGGAAAGAAGTAAAATAAACAAACAAAACAAGGCACAACAGACTATCGTTCATACAATTGGGAGTAAAGGATTTCATTGTTTGGAATATGAAATGGTAAGATTTCTTTAATAAATGGTTTGATTTCTCATTCTAATTATTTTAATATAACTTAAATTACTTTACAGACGCAAGAGACTGGAGAGCATCCAAAAATGACGTCCTTTTCGGTGAGGATGGTGAAGGTTGGGTGCAAAGAAGCTAAAAAAGTCTATGTACGACTTCTCATTCTAATTAAATTTATATCTTGACAATTTTTTTATATATAATGGATGTTCATTATATATGCTTAATTATGCTTTGTAGGATTACGTTGAAGCCCTACAAATCCAACCGCAATCAAAAAGTGGGGTGCCAATGGATGAGGATCAAGTGTTTCCACAGGTTTTGGGACATACATCCATTAACGTTCGTGGTCGTGGAGCTGGTCCCAAGCCTGTTTCTTCATCAACAAGGGCTAGAGAAAAAGAGAAGGACAATGCGAGAGACAAACAAGTGGTCGATGCAAGGAGAGAAGCGGATGAGGCAAAAAGAAGGTTGGAAGTCTGCAAGGCGAAGTTGATTAACTTAAGAAAAATATGGAAATCTTGATGAACCTAGTGATGCAAAACCGTCAAGGTAAATAGCCTCTCTCTATTGGGACCTGTGTTGATGGGCTAATTGGTAGATTATTTTGACAATTGCACTCTCACGACTAGTTTGGGACCTGTTTAGGATTGTGGTTACATTATTCCTGGTGTAGAAATTGGTAAACCAAAGGTATAATTATCTGATTGTTGATACAACCATCTAATTAAGAGTATATAGAAAACCCAGCCTGATTTCAAATTAGTTGAATGATGGCCAAGTGCTCGAGATTGATTCTGTGCGCACGTAGTTCTCAAACTAGCATAACTGTCCTGGTTTCAGAAGCTATACTTGAAACACATTTTGAATTCCAAAACCATCCCAAAAGGAACTCTTCTGATTTTTTTTCTTTTTCTCTGCTGGTTATTGCAAGTGTCGGCTGTTCTCAAACTAGCATAACTATCCTGATTATTTCCAATCTTGAATTTGTTTTAGAAATGTGGGGAACTGGGGATTCAATAGCATTGGAATTTCTTGAATATTGGTGGTAAGTGGTAACTCTAGAAACTATTGGAGGTAATTTGGTGACAATCCAGCAGGTGCAATAGTGAGGAAATTGTACTTGGAATAATCAGTAGGAAAAAAAAATCAGAATGGTCCCTTTTGGGATTGGAATTCAAAATGTTTTTCAAGTATAACCATCTAACCTTAGTCAAATGATGGAAAAGCAAATTATTTAGTGGTGAACTTTTATGTATAATCCATTTCATCATTACTCGAGATGATTGAACTTTCCATGAACTCCAAGAGGCGAACCAGAAGTGTTGGGCGCAATTTAAGAGCTAATTGGAAACTTTTAGAGGTTCTGGTGCAGTATTTTGGTTATAAGTTTTTCATACGATGTCCAACTGAGTCCATCTATGTGTGTCATTGGAAAGGTAATCTAGTCATCTACAACTTTTGTGTTTCACCGAATTTCAAAATCTAACATCTTGGAGGCCAAAATTGCAGTGGAAAACAGTTTCACAGTTCACACAAAAGCCCAATTTTTGTTCAGTGGGTGTCTGCATCCATATATGATAAAAACATATTTTGCTATACACTAATTATGTGGACCTGGGACCTTAATGTAATATTTTTCTATGAACTTGGGAACTATTACAAGTGGAACAACACTTGGGCAAGTTAGTTTTAATTGAAAAACTAGAGAATTTTTGAGACACATCTAAGTTAATTTTGGTTTGGTATTTACTCTGGATTAAGTCAGGATTTCAGAAAGAGCAATTCTCCTTAGCCCCAACCCAAAAGCACAACTCGAAACCAAGTGGAAATGTGTATCAACCGCTCATTACTTCCTCTTTCCTGAATTCTAGAGCTGATGTGCGGTTCAAATTCATTTAGGATTACAACTTTTGTGACATTTTGTAGGCTTCCTGGCATTTTCATTTCATAAATAGTTTCCTCTGTAGATGTAAATGGTTAGTATTTACTAGGGACCTGAGTAGGATTAGCATTTCAGAAAACTTGACTGCACACACGATGCATATATGATTCGCATGTATAGAATATGAAGAAAAAACTTCTATAACACTGTGTGAACCAATATTGTTTAGTAGCCCGGGTATGAATCATGTCGCAATCATATTTTTTATGGAAAAAAAGAAAAGAAAAATAAGATTTTAGGGGAAATATTTGAAATCAAAAGCATGAATCAGTTGCGGTTGAAATGGTAATCTGTTCTTTATAGGGTATATACATATTTAACAACTTCAAAATTTTCCGAATGCCTAGCACCCATGATATTGAATGAAATACATAATGGAGAAAGAAGTATGTAGCCAAACTGCCAAAAAATGTTAATTTGAATATTGCAATGCTGTTTTTTTTTCTTTAAGACTGCGCTAATAATTGTATCTCCAGTTAATAGTCGAAATGGAGTAGATTCCCTCAATTTTGTTTAGACTTTAGACCCATTTCACTTGTAACTGTGGCTGGGCCAGAGTACTCGAATTTTGTGGACATGAATCATAAAACATAACTTAAAAATGAAAATCGGAAATGCATCTCAACATGTTTGCATTTATGTGTGCATTGTTTTTATAGTACACAGAATTTCTCAGGATTGGTTTTCTTCATTGTTTGTTAATACCGTTGCATTTTTATGTAAATTAGGCAAACATGAAGCACCTAGTTGAGGATTTTGAGTTTTTTTTGAAGATTTCTCTATGAGACACCAAGTGAAGAGAGCGAGGGCACACGAGGAGCTGTGAGGCATTTCCGGCCTTTTCTACTTTTTGTGCTTAGCACCTCTAAACTACTCTTTTTGGAGGTCCAAGGAGATGTAAAATCGAAGGCAACATCTGTCCGACACGGCATCGGTACCAAATCTGGGGATGTCATCAATAATTTTCTCGGTACCAGATCTGGGGATATCATCAATAACCAAAATTAGGCGGATTTGATTCAAGGTTATCTATACTGAGAGATGTTACGGAAGCCACTAGAGATGCTAGCATACGCATTGTAGGTATATGTGGAATGGGTGGTGTGGGTAACAAAACACCGGTAGGTGATGGAGGTGTTGAAACGGTTCCAAAAGAGCTAAGAGGATCATATTGAGATACTCAAGAATTTTAATTTACTATTAGAAAGTGTATTTATAGAAGAGTTAATTACATGTAACATCTTGGAAGTTTGCGTACTTTGATTCACACAATCTTTCAAAATGCATAAAGAAAAGTAGAAAACCAAATTCTTTTTAACTCCATCTTGCGTCCAAAATTAGATGGACATCAGTACATCACATTATCTTTTATGTTATTATTATACTGGTCTTATATTTCATTATATTATTAATTTCATTTTGTGGTCTAATTCTTTTCAAAATTTGTTACCATTGCCAAAAAATTATTTTGTCTAGAATTTTAAATAAAGTAATAGTATAATAATAGCTTGGGCCAATGATAGTTTGAACCACTAAGAAGTAAGAATCGACTCACTTTGAATCAAATTGCTTAAACAAAACTTTTGTAAATATATATATTGGGTAAAAGGGAAAAATAAATATGGAGTTCACTGTGTCAAATGCAAGGATAAAATGGAAAAAAATATGCGTCGCACATTAGGCACGTTTGTGGTGTGCGATAAAGCTAATGGAACTCTACTACTCTTATCACACCTCGACGTTTATATAGTATAAAATATAAATGATTAATATTAAATTTATTTTTTTTAACACAAGCAATAATTTCATATCACAATTTATTTTTTTAAAAGAAGTTAAGATTTTACAACCACCACAATAACGAGTGGATACAATAAAAAGTAAGGATGGACATACAACCACCACAATAATGGATGGACATACAACCACCACAATAATAGATGGACATAAAGTATGTTAAGATATATGTTCACGCATATCGAAATCAGGACTTTCTTATTATGTTAAGATATATGTTCACGCATATCAAAATCAGGATTTCCTTATTACGAGAAGGACGCGAAATGGTTGTGATATCATTAGTTAGTCGGATCAAAATTGAATCTCTTTGACAAATATACTACATTGCTATTAAACAATAATTTCACATAACAAGTTTTTTTAAAAGAAGTTATGATTCCACAACTACTACAACAAATGATGAACATACAATCACCAAAATAACAAAAGAATAGAAGAAAAGGTCAAAGGTCGACGTATAATTTCCACAATAACGGGTGAACACAAGGTATATTAAGATACATGTCCATGCGTATTAAACTCAAGACTTTCTTATTACAAGAAGGACATGAAAAAGCTACAATATCATTAGTTAGTCAAGATCAAAACTGAATCTCTTTGCTGGATTTATTGCATTAATATTAAAATATTATTTTTAAATGTCCGCTTATGTTTTTTTTAAAAAAAGAAAAAGAAGAAGAGAGTTTGTCTATAATTTTGCAGAGGGACTACATTTTGGTGTTCCCTCGTCAAAAAAAATCAAATAAGACAAAAAATTGATGGGGGCGAAAAATAAATGTTTTGCCCAAATGCATAAACTTTATATATGATGTATTAAAATGGGATAATTTTAATTGCACCCATCATATATGTTATGCTTTTTGTCCTAAGTAAAACTGTAAATATTAGAAAAACAAAAAGTTTCACTTCATAATATAAAACTTGCAACTCATCCTACTATTTTTTTACGCATAATTTTTTTTTTACTGTTATTGCTTTTTTAATAACCCTTTCATTTTATAACTTCGGCATTTGACAAAATCTTTGTTACTTTCCTTTTTATAACTTCTCATAAAACTTAATAACTTTTTTAACAAATTTTCAATTTCATTTTCCAAACAAACCAAAAAATAAGTAAATAAAATATGAAATATTTTTTGTATAGACCAGCCATTACTCATAAGCTGCTCCTCGTGGTCAAGTTTACACCAATTTGTAAAGTTAGCAGAAGTGGTTAATAGCTCCTAAATTTGAGTCTCCCCAAGTTCGAAGATCAGGTCTATTCGTTTGTATTTATTTATTTTTTATAAAATTAATTTATTAGGTTTTGAGCCCAATGATAAAGCATAACGGCCGCACTGTTAAATCTAATGGTGACAATCATTATTCAAAACATCTAAGTACTCTTGTATATGTACTTTTATTTATAAAAAGTATGTTTACATCGTAGTCATATTCATACTGCGTCACTCGTTTTGTCAATCATGTGTTTGACTCTTTAAAATTGCCAAACCTCTTTGACACACCGCGTGGTATGTTGCGTAAACATACACTTATAATACCATGGGATTCTAGCAACAATTCTAAAACATCCGACAATCAAAACCATTAAACATGCCACGGCCATATAACATACTATACACCTAAGCCGCCATAGTTCTAGGTGACATTGGTTCAATATAGCCCGTCAATCTAACCACCACGGCTTTCTTGAGAATGAAAGATCACGAGTGGCACTACAATAATTGGGTGATATAGCGAAAAGAAGATTTTTTTTGTCACAAATTATATATTTTTAATGAGAAAATAAGGAAATTCTCACACAATATATGTGAAGACTATCTTAACTAAAATTACAGACAAACAAAATTCACACAAAACCTTCTTGAAAAGACATAAATTTAGAATATCAAGTCCAAATAGGCGCCTCCCCAACTAGGCAAATCCTACTCAGTTAACTTACAAACACATTTAACAATTAAAGTGTGCGAAAACTATTCAGTTAACCTACAAACACACTTAACAATTAAAGTGTGCTAAAACTAATCTAGAAAGCCTACGAAATTATAAAAATATTTTAACCAAAAATAAATAAATTATATACTGGGCTGGACTTAGAGATTTTGGTGTAACAAAATGGGCCATTCTCTTTTACTAATAATAAACTAACAAAGTGGAATAAATACTGAAACCCTAACCACTTTTACTGGTTTCTCTTCAGCCTCTGCACATAGCTCTATCTAATTTCTGATCTGAGCTATCAACATTATAAAGTTCAATCCATTAACAAGTTCAGCAACTCCACTGGTAATTAATTCCTCTATTATTTTTTTACCAGTATACATGCGCACACATCTAGTATCCCTAGATATTTTTTAAGTTATTTTTTACATTTAAATTGTCAGTTTAGTATTTACTAGGATCTGATTTGGATTACCCTTTTAGAAAGTATTTAAAAAGGGTGGTGATATTGGCACCCCCAAAAATACTTGATAACACTCCCACTTGAATTCGGTCGTTCGCAACCGAATAAAGTGTCTATTATTTGGTTGTTGAGGATCGAATATAGGTCTATATATTCGGTTCTTGACAACCGAGTAAGGCATTTTCAAAATTTTTCAAATTTTTGCAAATTTATATTCGGTCCTCCACAACCGAATAATGTATACGTTATTCGGTTGCGAAGGACCGAATGAAAAGTGGGAGTGTTTTCAAGAGATTTTGGGGGTGCCAACATGACTACCCTTTAAAAACTGTGTAGTTTTCCCGGTGTCTAGCAATATTGATACTGACAGAAATACATAATAGAGAAAGGAATTAGGAATATGTAGCCAAACAAATGTCAGTTTGAGATCTTCAGATGCTATTTTTCCTATAAGATTATACTGTTAATTTGTATTTCCAGTTAACACTGGTAGTGGAAGTACTTTAGATTCCCTAAATTTTCTGTTCAGACTTCAGACCCATTTGACTTGTGAATATGGTTGGGCCAAATTCTCGAATACTTTTTGGATACGTGAATAATAAAGCTTACCTTAAAAAACAAATCTGAAATGTATCTTGATGTGTTTGTACTTGTGTCTGCGTTGTTTTTCTAGTACACGACATTTCTCAGGACTGGTTTTTCTTATTTTTTGTTAATACAGTTGCATTTGTACGTACATGTAGGCAAATTTGAAACAGCCACATTTGGGGATTTGGAAGTATTTTGAATATTCTCTACAAGACATTAACTGAAGAGAAGGTGTGAGGCTTTTTCTGTTTGTTCTACATTATGTGCGTAGCACCTACGAACTATTTTTTCTAGAGGTCGAAGGAGATGTAGAATCAAAGGCAACATCAGATACGACATCAGTACCAGAGATGGAGATGGCATTAATACTCAAAAATAGGATATTTTATTCAAGGTTATCTATTACGAGAGATGATATGGAAGTCATTAGAGACTATAACATCCGCTTTGCTGATATATGTGGAATGGGTGGTGTGGGTATATGTGACGCATTATATTTTCTTCTCTAACTTGGGTAATGTTCTTTCATATTTAGCTTCATATATTTCAAGTAATATACATCACTAGGGTAATGTTCCTTCATATTTAGCTTTATGTATTTCAAGTAATATATATCAACTAGTAGACAAATGTTTCCTTAATACACAGACATTTGTACGAGATGATAATGATAAGAATAAGATGAGGGGCTTAAATAAAGTTACAGGAAAGAAGCGCGCCCGAAGATACGAAATTACATTTTACTGTTTGACTGTTTTTGTTTATGCTTTGACTTTTTGATCAGTAAATCAGCGTTCGTGTTTTAATCTCGGTACTATTTTGCTTGCCTTTTTTTTTTCTTTTAATTTTGTATTAAAATATGTGATTTTCATATTGAGGCAATGGGTTAAAAGGGCCTCCTTTAAAATTAAAACTAGTGAGAGGACAAGTTACTTTTTCATTATAAAGAACTACAACCAATACAGAAGAGATGACTTCAAACTTTGAGTTGTGATAACTACGAGAAACGCCATGGAACCCAGATATGGCTTTAAACTTTCATCTTAAATGTAGTTGAGTCACATTTATGTTGGAGTTTGAATAGTTGAGATGCATTTATGCTTGCTTAGAAATTATGCTTTTAAGATATTTTTAGATTAAGTAGTATTACTCAAGAAATACAATTGCTCAGATATAAGCATCTTGAATTCTGGATTGTCTACGAATCCAACGTAACAAAGATCAAGGACACCATATCAGATGGACTGCTTTTGGATTGTCTTTAGGACTGCATTTGAAGTATTTATATTCTGCATTTAGGACTGCATTTGAAGTGTTTATATGCTGTTTCTTGGCTGCTTTTAGGCAAGTTTCTTAGCTGTTTATACATTATTTTCTTTGCTGTTATTATAGGACTTTTTCGTGGCTGCATTTAGGCATGTTTTTACACTGCTCTAGGGACTGATTTTAGGACTGACAATTAAGGCCCAATTATTGTAGCTTTGAATATATTTTGAGTGGTATTTTGTGCTTCTCTGCTCTGTTTGTGACTGATTTGGCTTTTCTAGTAAAGCTGATTGATGCTTTGCTTATTGTAGTTTCTGTGACTTTTTTAGTGAGTTGTTTGAGGGGGAATTTGGTGTTGTGTATACATAGTTTTTATCTTGGAAGTGCTGCTAATTGTTGAATTGTTTTTCCAGGTACTTTGAAGTACTACTGTCCGAGGAAATGGAGTAATATGTGTGGCAAAGGAGATTAAACATGTGGAGCATTGGTGACAAGTTGTACCTAGACTTTCATAAGTATATCTAAGCATATGGAGCCAATCTACACCATCTTAAAATGCATTTCACTCTGCAGATTTGATCATTTAATTGTAATACACGGGAGATTTGTTCAGAGAGAAAAAAGGTACACAGCAGATTTGCTCGGAGAGAAAAAAGGTACACGACAAATTGGGATCGTAACTTGTAGTGGGGAGCAAGTTCCACTAATGTTTAGAGCACAATAATATTTGGAAAGAGGTGGAAGTAAGTGTCCAAGTTTTAGATTCATTAATTTATATTTTAGTGTAGTCGTTTAATATTTCTAGTGTATTCATTTAATTAGGATTAAATTGAGTTTCCTCTATAGGATAATACAGATGCTTCTCCAGAGTATAGAGAAAATTATCTAAAAAATGTCGGAGATATTTGGAGAAAGTGGAAAAGTCATGTGAAAACTAAATACTACGACATTTGGGAAACCGATGAGCAACGCTTAAATGCAATAAGTCGTGTAGGGTGGTTCGAGAGCAATTTGAGAGCTTGTTGCCTACTGGGGGACTGAGAAACAAAAGGTATCAAATAATTTTATTTGTTTGTTATGTCAAACCATTAAGATGTAACATTGATAAATTAGCCTTGGAAATTTTGTAGGTTATTTTCACTCAAAACAAAAACAAAAAATATATCGTAAATTTCAAGGTTTGAATCACGAAAACTGGGAGAATGCAAATGTTCTTATTATAGCATATGTAAATTTCATTATATGGAGGATGCATGGGAGGATACTAATTGAATTAACATGTTTACGATGAATCCAGAGACAGAAGATGTTATTGTGAGTAATAATTATTATGTGTTTATTGGAATTTATTACTATTGTTAAAAGGAAGTTTTTACTTGTGTATATCTATTAAAATTTCATGTAAAATTGTAGGCGTAGATTGAGGGTCGAAGAGTTGCTTTGCTAAAAGAAGAACAAACCCTGGAGTTTATAGATGGGTATTTAGGTCGTTGGTCCCGATGGGCATGGGTATGTGCGAACTTATGGAAAAGTTATCGCCCCCAAGTTGTTTTGGCAAAAATATTGAAGAAAATAAATTTAACTAATTACGCGAGGAGGCTTGAGCATAGTACAATGCAAAGCCTGATGAAGTAATTAGAACGTATGATGTAGAGATCAATGAAGGAATTAAAAAGGTTTTGACAGCTATATGAGCTTCTATTCAGGATGAAGTTTTAGCAGAGTTGCGTGGAAGAAAAGATCCTTCTAGCATTGGCACTGCAATTTTATTCTTGTCGCATATTTAGTATAATTTATATTCAAATTTAACAAGTTACACGAGGAGGCTAGAGCATATTACAATGCAAAGCTCGATGAAGTAATTAGAACGCATGATGCAGAGATCAATGAAGGAATTCAAGAGGCTTTGACGGCTATGCGAGCTTCCGTTCGAGATGAAGTTTTAGCGGAATTGTGTGGAGAAAAAGACCCCTCTAGCAGTGGCAATGTAATTTTATTAATGTCACATATTTAGTATAATTTCCAATCAAATTATTCATATTTAGGAGCGAGTGAGTTAGACTAGTTTGTAAGGCACCCGTCCAAATCCAAGAGACCTTAGTTTGAGTCTCATTTTGGGTGGGGATTTCGTTATTATTGTGGTGTATGATAAAAGAACTAAAAATTGTTTGTTTAGTTTTGAAAATTGTATCTATAAAAATATTGTTTGTTTAAATATAACACACTTGAAAACTAAATTTTTTTTAGTATGACAACTTTACCTTTTTTAGCTTATTTAGATCATATGATTTGATTTTAAATGAAAATAAACAAAAACCATATAAATTTAAACTTTTTAACAAATCTAACCCATTCCATTTATGAAATTGCTAATCACCATTATTTCATTAAATGCAAAAATTCATAAAATAAAATTTGTAAACTTGACATATTTTTATGTTAAAGTAAAACTAATTAAGTATTAATAATTATATATTCAAATTCTTGAATCAACTAAAATAGTTTGAGTCAAGTGGCTGATATATTTATGCTAGTTCCTTAAATATATAAATATACTTGAGATGCTCTCTAAGCTCTAAAAATAGAATATGGATGATTATGTTATCCTAGTAAAGTTTTTCAAGAAAATCACCAACTTCAACATATATACAACAAAGTTGATCTTCTAACAATTTAAAATCACATTTTAACCAAGATAATACAATCTCTACAGTATTATTTTTCTTCATTTAGGCTCCGTTTGATAGTAACATGGAAAATGAAAATAAAAACAACTAATTTGAGTGAGAAGATGGAAAATAAGTTGAGGCATATGGTGAGATACTCTCATCTCATACTCATTTTTGTGAGTATATGTCCTCCATCATCCTTTAATATTTTGTGAAAAAAATTTCTCCACTATCACTCAAAGAAAATTTTGTCATGGAAAAAAGCAAAAGATAAGAGTTAATCTCATTACATCCTTAAACTTATTTTCCATTTTCTCATTTAAATTAGTTATATTTTTTTTCATTTTTCATGTCGATATCAAACGGAGCCTTAATATTATATTATGAGAGCAACAAAATGTAGTACTAGAAATAACAAAATAAAGCAACAAGTAACTCCAAGTCCTGGATTCTGATATGTGAGAAGTTAACAGGTGAGCCGATGCTATATATATATATATAAATATATCTATACTATCTATATAAATCTATGAATCATCTACTACACCCACAAGTTTATGAATCATATATATATATAATAAATTACCAAACACCCAAATGAATCATAAACAAAATGAGGATATAAAAAAGCCTTAAGGCTATTGTAAGAAGAATGATGAAGGGAGATACGTATCTCCGGTGTTTGGTCCAGCGTTGTGGAGGGAAGAGAGATAGAGATATGATCTGCGTCATGGATGGAAGATAAAGGGTGTTCTTAAATGCACCCACATAATCTGTCTTCTCAACCCACCAAAAGTCAAAGTTACGTTAATCTTAACCTAAAAAATAGCGTAAACCCCATTCTTCTCACCCCACTTTCTATACTTTGAAAAAATTGCTACTAATTTGTCTTCTCACTCACTTAAAATTTTAAAAATTAATTAAAAAACTTCTTTTATTTTTCAACAAACAATTATCTACTATTTTCATTTAATTACATATATCTCATAACTTTAAGTTTATAATAAATATTCTTTAATTTTTATATTAAGTGCTAGATTTTTATTTTTATTTGCTTTGGTACGATAATGCTTTCAATGATATTTTTCTTAATTTATTCAATATTTTTATTTATACATGAATGTAGAGCTCAATAAAAAACTCACGTTAAGTTATACAATGTCAAAGCTAAAAAATGTTTGTCTTAAAATGTCCCTAATATGTCATAAATAATATATATATATATATATATATGTATTGCATGTTGTGCTTTTATTATTTCAATATTTAAATTCTAAAAATTACTCGTAAAAAAATATTGAAAAATGAAATAGTTTAGTGAGAAAATCTCTATCCTTTTAATATTTTGCAAGGATATCGTTTTCTTGAGTCTTAAAAAATTAAATATTTTAGAAATCGAAACTAACAAAATATTTTAATAAATGATTTATTTTTATAAAAAATATTTTATTTTTTCAATTCATTTTTTCCATTTTCATGAAAGACAACATTTTTTAAAAAGAAAGAAGAAAATGTTTTTAAGTCACTAAAAAAATCATTTAAGAACACTCGGGGTGAAAAGACGGATTTTGTAAATGTATTTAAGAACACTTGGAAAAATTCATCACTATTCACTTTTTTTCCTGCGATTTTTTTTCCTCTGTCATCTTTCTTCTAGTATTTTTTATAAAAATAAAATTAATCTTATAATATCGTTGATGCAGTGAATTAAGATATATTTATATAGTATATGATTTTATTATTACTTTTGTTAATTAATTAGTTAACTTCAACGGCTCTTCTGAGCCTTTACAATCTAACCTAACTTATTACTTCATATCGCTCACATGTATGTTTTAGAAAGAGGGAGAGAGAGATAGTTTACGTAAGTATGTATAAAAAAAAGTTAATAAAGAAAATTAGCTTAAGGGCTTTTATGTGCTTTTTTTAATTATAATTAATGTTTAAATTTTCATATATATTATAAAAGAATTAATTTAATTTTTTTATTTAATATTTCTTATATTAATGAAAAAATTAATATTATTTAATATTTTTACTTTTAGCGACAAAACTTTATCGTCTTTATATTGTTTTAGTAAACTCACCCCACCACTGGGGTGAAGTACAAGATTTTTTAAAGATTTGATGGGGTGAGAAGAAAGTATTCTCACACTGGGGTGAGAAGACTGATTCTGTGGGTGCATTTAAGAATACCCAAGATAAATGATTTGCATCGTGGGTGAAAGAAAGAGAGAGAGATGATCTGCGTAATGGAAGAAGAAGAGGAGAGTGTTTATATCGTGTGTTTTCAAGAGGCTAAAATAGATATTTTATACTCTTTAAAATTAAGTTTTCAATTTTAAGTGGTAAAAATTAAGTTGGTACTTAATTTTTTTAGTTAACAAACAACTTTGAAACCACTTAAATATGAAAATTTTAAATTTTCAGATTTAAGTGGTACAAGAAAAGCAACCCCTTAGACCTTCCATTTCTTTTCTTTTTTTTTTAAATGAATTTATATTTAGTAAGAGTGTACATGGTTTGAATTGGATCAATTTATTATTTAAACTTAAACCAAACTAGTATAATTGATTTCAAATTTTTTTTTACCCAATCTAAACCAGTTAGACGGAAAAATCAAACCAAACATCAATAGATTGGGTTGTTAGTTATAAAATTTAATAAAAAACAATAAATTTATGTAGAACTAAGAGAATAATGAATACATATTATTGATGAGCCAATAAGATAGCACTAGGCCCGGCAATTTATAATACGACACGAAATCGACACGAATTTACCGGGTCTGGGTGAACCCTTAACGGGTGCGGGTCATAATCGGGTTGACCCGCCAAACCCGTTTATTAAACGAGTCGATTTCGTGTATATTCGCGAGACCCGAATAAAATCCGTTTAACCCGGTAAGAATATATACGAGTCGATTTCGGGTCGTGTAAACCCATTTATAACCCGTGTAACCCGAATATAATTTTTATATATATATAAATTACTTAATTAAATTATTAGCGGGTCACTATATGTTATTCGTATACGACCCGAATTGAACCATTTATTTTAAACGGGTTAAACGAATCGAGTCGTGTCATTCGTTAATTAAACGGGTCATGTATGAATTTGAATTTTTCACCCGTTTATTAAACAGGTCGTGTACGGGTGGAGGCACTTTTCACCCGACACGAAACTTAATAACAGTAATCAGTGTGCTGAGTTGATATGAGTGCGCAGCTTAATATTCACCCCTTTGGCCATTTATGTAAATTTACAAAGATATATTACTTATTTATTTATTTTGAATTTCAATTGTGACCCCAATATTATACAACTTTATAAGCAGTCTAGTGGAAGCATGCAGTGGAGTACCCAAAAAATTTCTCCCATAGTTGCTAATCTTTTTATTTATTTATTTTAAATAGGGAGATTGTGTGAATAAAAAAATATATTGAAAATTAGAATTATTTATATTTTTTAATTAATTTTTTTTACATAATGAAGATAATTTTCACATTAACAAATTATAATTGTGTTAGTCACGACCCACAATATTAACTCTTTTTCGAACAAATATGATGTAAGAGCAAGTAATGCAGTTTACTACAAGTGGTTTAAACTTTAAAGCTCCGAATTCTAAATATGATATTCATTTGAATAATTGAATTGGATTGATCCAATACAAAATTAATCGGACCAGATTGATGTATTGGTTAAGATGAATTTCAAATTCGAAAATCCACGTCCAATCGTATCAAATCTTGAAGGTTTAAAAAATCACTAAATTGAAACTCACGGACATTTCTAGCCACTAGTATAAACTGTAAATATTAGATATAGGTGTACACAGAATTTCTGTGCACATATTTTTCTGATAAATGTGTATAACATAAGATTATTGTTGACTTAGTGGGTTAGAAATTGTGTTTTCAACATAAAAGTAATAAGAGTAAAATAAAAAATTATTAAAAATTTGGTGTCATAACCGTTTCTACTTACATACTTTTTTTAATAGTATAGATTTAGGGATACTTACTTTTTTAATAGTATAGATTTAGGGATTGGGCCAAACTAATGTATTGCAACATAACAAGTGAGCCTCTTATTTTTTTAATTTAATAATTAACTAGGGGCAGTGTTATTTACATATTCATATTTGTCACAAATACCCGTTTGTTACAAGTACCAATATAATGTAAATTTATTATCACTAATACCCTCTTGTCTAAATAAGGTTTGCCTAATGAGAAGTAAGTATAGTCACATATATTCGGCTTACTTGATGGGAGTTTGTTGGTAAAAACTCGTTTAATATTAAGCAATGGAGTGCATAGTGTGATAGAGTGTTTTTCAAATAAGTTCTGCCAATGAGAGATGAGTGCATTCACAAAAACTCGACGTAAATAGGGAGAGTGTGTTGTTAAGCACTTGTCTAATATCAGAAAATGGAGTGCTGAGTGTGTTGGAAGTGTTGAGAAATGTTTTTAGTTAAATTATGGAGGGGGCATTTGTGACATTTAAGGAGCGTAAATAACACTATCCTAAACTAAGGGTACGTTTGTTTATTTGTTTGAATTTGAGTGACTGAATCTAAAGACTAAAGATTAGTTCTGAAGTTTGAAAACTGAATATGAAAAAGTTGCTTATTTTATTTTTGAATGTAACATTTGAATAAGTATTTTTTTTTAGATATTAAATCTGAATGCTGAACGAATGTTATTTCGATAATTTTACCCTTATTATTTTGTTTTATAAAAATGAATATGAGAGTAAAAGATGTATTTTAAGTCTTTCAGTGTTAAGAGGAAAGAGAACTACTTAATTTTTAAAAAGCAAAACAATATTTCATATCTAAACTCTTAAAACTACACAACATGTTTTAAAAACTCTAAAGCCTGAATAGATGGTTCATTCAAATTTGTTCAAACAAACATCACCCAAGTAAAAGCATCTCCAATAGTAGTGTATATTTAGTTTTTTGTGTAAAATATACAAAACTTGTAAAAAATTTAAATTGTAGCAGTCTTTTAAATTTAACTTTCGTGTAAAATGAATGTGTAAAATACACCCTAAGACCTCGTTTGGTTCACTGATTTTAGTACTCGGAAAAAGAAAGTCTTTCATTTTCTTTGTTTGGCAAGTACAAATTCCGGAAATACTTTCTCAAGAGAGGAGAAAGTAGGGAGTAAAATCATTCATCTCAAAACACATGTGATTGATTTTTTCATATGATTTTCAAGCATTTATTACAAAAAATTTGGACAATAATAGCCTTACTTAAATACTTTACATGCTTTACCAAACACAAGAAAAGAATCTTGATAGAAAATTTAGTTTTCCACCTCCATGAAAAATATAAGGGAATTGATTTCCCTTCCGTGAACCAAACGAGACCTAAATTTATACCGTCACATCATCCTTTTCTTTCTTAATTATTTTATAAAATTTTAAAATGTAATAACTTTTAATAAAAATCATATATTTTTATAAAAATTATATATTTAAAATCTACTCATCAAGATTAACAAATCAAGATATGTTATTGTTATAATATTATGTATACAAAAATTCAAAAAAAAATAATTAAAAATTGCATAAAATGATATATAATATGTATCATTATCTTATTGGTTTATTCAAAATTTACACAAAAATTTAAAAGTGCACAATTGAAGTATTTTTTTTTACACTTTAAGTTTTATATAAAAATGTATTGACACATAAAATTTACACAAAAAAATTTATACAACAATTAGAGATGCATTAAGTAAACTTTTTCGAACCTAAACTCATGCGTATCCATAAATAATTGCTGACCCAAAATCGTTGATGCTCAAAAGATTCATACCACGGACCAATTACTTTGAGCCCACTGGACTAACCCTTGGGGTTAATCTTTATTTTGTTGAAAAAATGGAAATAATAAAGAAACCCTTGCCCTAGCCATTTCTCCTTAGCAGCGATGATGAATATGAACCCTGAATGGATGAAACCTTCTTCACTTATCTAATTCAAGCCAATATCATCAAGCTCGGCAATTCTACTGGTAAATAATTCCTCTTTCCTTAATGCTTTTACATATACCAACATGGCAACATCTATATAATAAGGTGTGCGTAAGATTTAATTAATAGTGACTTTGGTACGAGTTACGACTTAATAGTTATATATTCTTCTACTACTTAGTATGTTTAAGTTAATTTTTACATATAAATTTTGTTTAGTATTTACTTGGATCTGAGTTGGATTACAATTTTAGAAACTTAAAATTTTTCCAATGTCTAGCAACCTTGATATTGATAAAAAAAAAAAAGATATGATGGAAAAGAAGTATTGTAGCCAAACATAAGTCAATTTGAAATTTTGAATTCTGCAATGGTCATTTTTCTATAAGAATGCACTATTAATTATAATTCCATTTAATAATGGAAATGGAGGTACTTTAGATTCGACCAATTTTGATTAACCATTAGAGCAACTATGGCTGTTGCCAAATCCTTGAACAGTTTTTGGAGATAAAAAAGATAAAATTTCCGTAAAAAAACAAAATTCCGAAATGCATCTCGACGTGTTTGCATTTGTGTTTTGTTTTTATATTACACGGCATTTCTCGGGATTAGATTGCTTTATTGTTTGTTAATATGATTGCATTGTATGTACAGAAGATAGGCAAACTTGAGACAACCACCGTTGGGGATTTTGAGTATTTTGAAGATTCTCTGCAAGATACTGATTAAAGATAACAGGGGCACACGAGTTGTTGTGAAGCATTACTGGCTTGTTCTACATTTTGAGCTTGGCACCTTCAAACTTCAAACTATTGTCTTTGGAGGTTTATGGAGATGTAAAATCAGAGGCAAAGTACTACGCTGGATTGGTATCGGATTTGAGGATGCATTAACATCCAAAAGTAGTTATAGGGGATTTGGTTCGAGGTTAGATATTATGAGGGATGTTAAGGAAGTTGTTATAGACAATATAATCCGCATTATATGTATATGTGGAATGGGTGGTGTGGGTAATAAAACAGCGGTTCGCATCTAAAGGCTATGGGAGCACAAGTACGGGATCACGCTTTCACCACACATGCATGTTCAAGCTCTCCATCCGGTACTTTGAGTATGTCTCGGCCTGAAAGCATCCCCTTCTATCAGCCTAGGGGTAAATGAATTGCAATCAATATCACATGCAGGTACGTCTTTGCTGTTTTTAACGTATCATAGTACTCTGTTTTGGTACGTCTTTGAAATTGATTGGGGTTCATTTTAGTTGATGAAAAAACCATCTTGTGGCCCTTTGTTGCTCCTAAATACTCTGAATTTGGGGCTTAGTTGCTGCATTCTAAGCACTATTCTGCAGTTGTTTCTGGCTTAACATTGAGTTGGTTTTGGGTCTGTTTTTTCTGGATAATTAGTGCGTAGTTGCTAGTGATTTGAGGACTGTTTTAGAAGCGCATGGCCTGAATTACTGAACTCAATCTAGGGTCAGTTTTGAGGCGTTTGCTGCACTTTTAAGCTGCTGTTGAGCTTGTTTTGCTGCCTTTCAATTGAACTGTTTGGATCCTGATTTTAGGCTGCATTTATGCTTGTTTTGCTGCACTCTTTAGGCTGCTTTTGAGCTTGTTTTGCCACTGATTTGAGGACTGTTTTAGAAGTGTATAGGCTGATTCTATTTTATTTAATTTAGTTTACATTTTATGTTTTCCCAATTAATTTAGTTTACATTTTATGTTTTCCCAATGAAAATAAAATTAGAAGAGTTTCAGATGTAGGGACTAAGGCCTACATAAATGATGCAGCTGTGAAAATTATGCTATTAGGAGGGGATTTTCATATTTCATTTGGGGTAAATTAATGAAAAGTGCATGATTCATGTTGATGGGGTTTTGGCCGTGGGTAGTACACTGAACGATGTGGGGATTGCATTTTTGTATTTTGTATATCCACAAATTGAATTTATTAAATGAGATGGTGGGTTGTAATGACGTGGCAGTGGCAACGGAATAATTTTTTTGGTGGGGAAGGGACAATTGATTTAGACCATGCGTGTATTCGATGAGTAATTGGCAAATGTATGCATGGCAAACATGATTTGATGAGAAACTGGATAATGGCATTTGGGGATTTTATAATTGGTGGTGTTTATACTTCTGTGTAATGGGATTTTTATTGGTGGAGCTGATTGATATGACTTGAATGCTTGTTTAATTTTTAATCTCAAATTAAGGGTCTCACTTTCCTTTTTGGACATAATTATTACACCCGCGCTTACCAAAATAAAATATTTTATTCTTCACTCATTAACAAACATCATTGAAGTGTCCAAGTTAACGTGAGACTAATTTGAGACGAGGTGTACTTGATACACGCACTTTTGGTATCACGCGTGTCCCACGCGTCCTTACATTTTGTGCTTATCTCTACTTTAATTTTACATTTTGTTTACTTTGCTTGTCAACGTTAACACATAGTCCCTCCGTCCCAAATTGCTAGTCCCTCTTTCCTTTTTTGGATGTCCCAAAATAAATGTCCACTTTCCATAAAAGGTAAATACATACCTATTTTGCCCTTTGTACTTTCAATTTTCAAGTAAATGTTTTGAATAAAGAAAAGGGTAAAAAAGGAAAGTCAATGCAAATTAAGCAAAAAGTGTAATGATGATGTTGGGTCCTTAATAAGTTCTATTCCCCAAAAGGGACCAGCAATTTGGGACGGAGGGAGTATATCAATTAGAATTATCACGAAAAGGAAAAGTTACTTGAAACTGGAATAAAATAACAAATGAAACAGAGAGCATATAATTAGCATTTGATCTTGAGCTTGAGAAGTCTAAATTGTTTATACTATGATAACTACATTTACTCCATTTTGGTACCAAAAAAGTAGTTCCTCATTTACCCGTGATAACTACATTTACTCCATTTTGGTACCTTTTTGATAGGAAGTAACGATGGCCCCTTCATCTGTGAGGCTAGCTAGATGTAGTGCGAAACCATGGGCAAGATGGGGCACTGGAGGAAGGAAAATTCTTGTTCTCGTTTTGAATGAATTGTGCCAACCAATTAATGAAAATAAGCATCAATTGGCAACTCAACTAGGGTGCAAAAGGTATTTTGCACGAGAAGGGCACTTGTTTCCTTTGAATGTGCCAACATGGAAACATATGAAACAACATGATCTTGACACAATTTGGGAAAATGTGCAGGTAAAACTCTATGAAGCATTTTAAGTTAAATTGATTAAACATACCTTCCATTTTAAGTTATTGATTAAACATAACTTTCATTTTAAGTTATTTGAAGATATTCTATTGTGGACAAATCCACTTTTCCCAATGATGAGGATTTGCGAGAAACTACTTTCAAACAAATGAACAAACAATTCCTCAACTTTAGATTGGCGATGCACACTTGACTTTTTCTACGTTGTGAATCAATGGAGGCTGCTCTTTAACATTGCCTTCTAGTGTTGACTCATGATAGGTGGCGAGATCTTTGCCCAACTTTCCTTGATGACAAATTTTAGGTTGTTACAAGTAGTTTTTAATTTGCAGGAAAGAAGTAAAATAAACAAACAAAACAAGGCACAACAGACTATCGTTCATACAATTGGGAGTAAAGGATTTCATTGTTTGGAATATGAAATGGTAAGATTTCTTTAATAAATGGTTTGATTTCTCATTCTAATTATTTTAATATAACTTAAATTACTTCGCAGACGCAAGAGACTGGAGAGCATCCAAAAATGACGTCCTTTTCGGTGAGGATGGTGAAGGTTGGGACGTTGGGTGCAAAGAAGCTAAAAAAGTCTATGTACGACTTCTCATTCTAATTAAATTTATATCTTGACAATTTTTTTATATATAATGGATGCTCATTATATATGCTTAATTATGCTTTGTAGGATTACGTTGAAGCCCTACAAATCCAACCGCAATCAAAAAGTGGGGTGCCAATGGATGAGGATCAAGTGTTTCCACAGGTTTTGGGACATACATCCATTAACGTTCGTGGTCGTGGAACTGGTCCCAAGCCTGTTTCTTCATCAACAAGGGCTAGAGAAAAAGAGAAGGACAATGCGAGAGACAAACAAGTGGTCGATGCAAGGAGAGAAGCAGATGGGGCAAAAAGAAGGTTGGAAGTCTGCAAGGCGAAGTTGATTAACTTAAGAAAAATATGGAAATCTTGATGAACCTAGTGATGCAAAACCGTCAAGGTAAATAGCCTCTCTCTATTGGGACCTGTGTTGATGGGCTAATTGGTAGATTATTTTGACAATTGCACTCTCACGACTAGTTTGGGACCTGTTTAGGATTGTGGTTACATTATTCCTGGTGTAGAAATTGGTAAACCAAAGGTATAATTATCTGATTGTTGATACAACCATGTAATTAAGAGTATATAGAAAACCCAGCCTGATTTCAAGTTAGTCGAATGATGGCCAAGTGCTCGAGATTGATTCTATGTGCGTTCTCAAACTAGCATAACTGTCCTGGGTTCAGAAGCTATACTTGAAACACATTTTGAATTCCAAAACCATCCCAAAAGGAACTCTTCTGATTTTTTTTTCTTTTTCTCTGCTGATTATTGCAAGTGTCGGCTGTTCTCAAACTAGCATAACTATCCTGATTATTTCCAATCTCGAATTTGTTTTAGAAATGTGGGGAACTGGGGATTCAATAGCATTGGAATTTCCTGATTATTGGTGGTAAGTGGTAACTCTAGAAACTATTGGAGGTAATTTGGTGACAATCCAGCAGGTGCAATTGTGAGGAAATTGTACTTGGAATAATCAGTAGGAAAAAAAAATCAGAATGGTCCCTTTTGGGATTGGAATTCAAAATGTTTTTCAAGTATAACCATCTAACCTTAGTCAAATGATGGAAAAGCAAATTATTTAGTGGTGAACTTTTATGTATAATCCATTTCATCATTACTCGAGATGATTGAACTTTCCATGAACTCCAAGAGGCGAACCAGAAGTGTTGGGTGCAATTTAAGAGCTAATTGGAAACTTTTAGAGGTTCTGGTGCAGCATTTTGGTTATAAGTTTTTCATACGATGTCCAACTGAGTCCATCTATGTGTGTCATTGGAAAGGTAATCTAGTCATCTACAACTTTTGTGTTTCACCGAATTTCAAAATCTAACATCTTGGAGGCCAAAATTGCAGTGTAAAACAGTTTCACAGTTCACGCAAAAGCCCAATTTTTGTTCAGCGGGTGTCTGCATCCGTATATGATAAAAACATAGTTTGCTATACACTAATTATGTGGACCTGGGACCTTAATGTAATATTTTTCTATGAACTTGGGAACTATTACAAGTGGAACAACACTTGGGCAAGTTAGTTTTAATTGAAAAACTAGAGAATTTTTGAGACACATCTAAGTTAATTTTGCACGTGTTTAAGTTAATTTTTACATATAAATTTGGTTTGGTATTTACTCTGGATTAAGTCAGGATTTCAGAAAGAGCAATTCTCCTTAGCCCCAACCCAAAAGCACAACTCGAAACCAAGTGGAAATGTGTATCAACCGCTCATCACTTCCTCTTTCATGAATTCTAGAGCAGATGTGTGGTTCAAATTCATTTAGGATTACAACTTTTGTTACATTTTGTAGGCTTCCTGGCATTTTCATTTCATAAATAGTTCCTCTGTAGATGTAAATGGTTAGTATTTACTAGGGACCTGAGTAGGATTAGCATTTCAGAAAACTTGACTGCACACACGATGCGTATATGATTCACCTGTATAGAATATGAAGAAAAAACTTCTATAACACTGTGAACCAATATTGTTTAGTAGCCCAGGAATGAATCATGTCACAATCATATTTTTTATGGAAAAAAAGAAAAGAAAAATAAGATTTTAGGGGAAATATTTGAAATCAAAAGCATGAATCAGTTGCGGTTGAAATGGTAATCTGTTCTTTATAGGGTATATACATGTTTAACAACTTCAGAATTTTCCCAATTCCTAGCACCCATGATATTGAATGAAATACATGATGGAGAAAGAAGTATGTAGCCAAACCGCCAAAAAAAATGTTAATTTGAATTCTGCAATGCCGTTTCTTTCTTTAGGACCGTGCTATTATTTGTATTTCCAGTTAATAGTCGAAATGGAGGAGATTCCCTCAATTTTGTTTAGACTTTGGACCCATTTCACTTGTAAATATGGCTGGGCAAAAATCCTCGAATTTTGTGGACACGAGTCATAAAGTGATAAACCGTACCTTAAAAATGAAAATTGGAAATGCATCTCAACATGTCTGCATTATTTGTGCATTGTTTTTATAGTACACAACATTTCTCAGGATTGGTTTTCTTCATTGTTTGTTAATACCGTTGCATTTTTATGTAAATTAGGCAAACATGAAGCACCCAGTTGAGGATTTTGAGTATTTTTTTGAAGATTCTCTATGAGACACCAAGTGAAGAGAACGAGGGCACAAGAGGAGCTGTGAGGCATTTCCGGCATTTTCTACTTTTTGTGCTTTGCACCTGTAAACTACTCTTTTTGGAGGTCCAAGGAGATGTAAAATCGAAGGCAACATCTGTCCGACACGGCATCAGTACCAAATCTGGGATGTCATCAATAACTAAAATTAGGCAGATTTGATTCAAGGTTATCTATACTGAGAGATGTTACGGAAGCCACTAGAGATGCTAGCATACGCATTGTAGGTATATGTGGAATGGGTGGTGTGGGTAACAAAACACCGGTAGGTGATGGAGGTGTTGAAACGGTTCCAAAAGAGCTAAGAGGATCATATTGAGATACTCTAGAATTTTAATTTACTATTAGAAAGTGTATTTATAGAAGAGTTAATTACATGTAACATCTTGGAAGTTTGCGTACTTTGATTCACACAATCTTTTAAAATGCATAAAGAAAAGTAGAAAACCAAATTATTTTTAACTACATCTTGCGTCCAAAATTAGATGGACATCACATTATCTTTTATGTTATTATTATACTGGCCTTATATTTCATTATATTACTAATTTCATTTTGTGGTCTAATTCTTTTCAAAATTGTTACCATTGCCAAAAAATTATTGTCTAGAATTTTAAATAAAGTAATAGTATAATAATAGCTTGGGCCAATGATAGTTTTAACCACTAAGCAGTAAGAATCGACTCACTTTGAATCAAATTGCTTAAACAATGCTTTTGTAAATATATATATATATATATATTGGGTAAAAGGGAAAAATATATATGGAGTTCACTGTGTCAAATGCAAGGATAAAATGGAAAAAAATATGCGTGCACATTAGGCACGTTTGTGGTGTGCGATAAAGCTAATGGAACTCTACTACTCTTATCACACCTCGACGTTTATATAGTATAAAATATAAATGATTAATATTAAATTTTTTTTTTTTTTACACAAGCAATAATTTCACATCACAATTTATTTTTTTAAAAGAAGTTAAGATTTTACAACCACCACAATAACGAGTGGATACAATAAAAAGTAAGGATGGACATACAACCACCACAATAATAGATGGACATAAAGTATGTTAAGATATATGTTCACGCATATCGAAATCAGGACTTTCTTATTATGTTAAGATATATGTTCACGCATATCAAAATCAAGATTTCCTTATTACGAGAAGGACGCGAAAAGGCTGTGATATCATTAGTTAGTCGGATCAAAATTGAATCTCTTTGACAGATTTATTGCATTGCTATTAAACAATAATTTCACATCACAAATTTTTTTTTTTTAAAGAAGTTATGATTCCACAACTACTACAACAAAGGCTGAACATACAATCACCTAAATAACAAATAAATACAAGAAAAGGTCAAAGGTCGACGTATAATTCAAGGTTATATATTACGAGAGATGATATGGAAGTCATTAGACACTATAATATCCCCTTTGCTGATATATGTGGAATGGGTGGTGTGGGTATATGTGACGCATTATATTTTCTTCTCTAACTTGGGTAATGTTCCTTCATATTTAGCTTCATATATTTCAAGTAATATATATCACTAGGGTAATGTTCCTTCATATTTAGCTTTATGTATTTCAAGTAATATATATCAACTAGTAGACAAATGTTTCCTTAATACACAGACATTTGTACAAGATGATAATGATAAGAATAAGATGAGGGGCTTAAATGAAGTTACAGGAAAGATGCGCACCCGAAGATACGAAAGTACATTTTACTGTTTGACCGTTTTTGTTTATGCTTTGACTTTTTGATCAGTAAATCAGTGTTCGTCTTTTAATCTCTGTACTAGTCTGCTTGCCTTTTTTTTTTCTTTTAATTTTGTCTTAAAATATGTGATTTTCATATTGAGGCAATGGGTTAAAAGGACCTCCTTTAAAATTAAAACTAGTGAGAGGACAAGTTACTTTTTCATTATAAAGAACGACAACCAATACCGAAGAGATGACTTCAAACTTTGAGTTGTGATAACTACGAGAAATGCCATGGAACCCAGATATGGCTTTAAACTTTCAGCTTAAATGTAGTTGAGTCACATTTACGTTGGAGTTTGAATAGTTGAGATGCATTTATGCTTGCTTAGAAATTATGCTTTAAGATATTTTTAGATTAAGTAGTATTACTCAAGAAATACAATCGCTCAGATATAAGCATCTTGAATTCTAGATCGTCTACGAATCCAACGTAACAAAGATCAAGGACACCATATCAGATGGACTGCTTTTGGATTGTCTTTAGAACTGCATTTGAAGTATTTTTTTTCTGCATTTAGGACTGCATTTGAAGTGTTTATACGCTGTTTCTTGGTTGCTTTTGGGCAAGTTTCTTAGCTGTTTATACATTATTTTCTTTGCTGCTATTATAGGACTTTTTCGTGGCTGCATTTAGGCATGTTTTTACACCGCTCTAGGGACTGATTTAGGACTGACAATTAAGGCCCAATTATTGTAGTTTTGAATCTATTTTGAGTGGTATTTTGTGCTTCTCTGCTCTGTTTGTGACTGATTTGGCTTTTCTAGTAAAGCTGATTGATGCTTTCTTTATTGTAGTTTCTGTGACTTTTTTAGTGAGCTGTTTGAGGGGGAATTTGGTGTTGTGTATACATTGTTTTTATCTTGGAAGTGCTGCTAATTGCTGAATTGTTTTTCTAGGTACTTTGAAGTACTACCGTTCGAGGAAATGGAGGAATATGTGTGGCAAAGGAGATTAAACATGTGGGGCACTGGTGACAAGTTGTACCTAGACTTTCATAAGTATATCTAAGCATATGGAGTCAATCTACACCATCTTAAAATGCATTTCACTCTGCAGATTTGATCATTTAATTGTAATACACGGCAGATTTGTTCAGAGAGAAAACAGGTACACGGTAGATTTGCTTGGAGAGAAAAAAGGTACACGACAGATTGGGATCGTAACTTGTAGTGGGGAGCAAGTTCCACTAATGTTTAGAGCACAATAATATTTGGAAAGAGGTGGAAGTAAGTGTCCTAGTTTTAAATTCATTAATTTATATTCTAGTGTAGTCGTTTAATATTTCTAGTGTATTCGTTTAATTAGGATTAAATTGAGTTTCCTCTATAGGATAATACGGATGCTTCTCCATAGTATAGATAAAATTATCTAAAAAATGTCGGAGATATTTGGAGAAAGTGGAAAAGTCATGTGAAAACTAAATATTACGACATTTGGGAAACCGATGAGCAACACTTAAATGCAATAGAGTGGTTCAAGAGCAATGGGAGAGCTTGTTGCCTACTGGGGGACTGAGAAACAAAAGGTATTAAATAATTTTATTTGTTTGTTATGTCAAACCATTAAGATGTAACATTGATAAATTAGCCTTGGAAATTTTGTAGGTTATTTTCACTCAAAACAAAGACAAAAAAATATATCGTAAATTTCAAGGTTTGAATCACGAAAACTGGGAGAATGCACATGTTCATATTAGAGCATATGTAAATTTTATTATATGGAGGATGCATGGGAGGATACTAATCGAATTAACATGCTTACGATGAATCCAGAGACAGAAGATATTATTGTGAGTAATAATTATTATGTGTTTATTGGAATTCATTGCTATTGTTAAAAGGAAGTTTTTACTTGGGTATATCTATTAAAAATTTCATGTAAAATTGTAGGCGTAGATTGAGGGTTGAAGAGTTGCGGTGCTAAAAGAAGAACAAACCCTGGAGTTTATAGACGGGTATTTACTCAGGTCGTTGGTCTCGATGGGCATGGGTGTGTGCGAACTTATGGAAAAGTTATCGCCCCCAAGTTGTTTTGGCAAAAATATTGAAGAAAATAAATTTTAACTAATTACGCGAGGAGGCTTGAGCATAGTACAATGCAAAGCTTGACGAAGTAATTAGAACACATGATGCAGAGATCTATGAAGGAATCAAAAAGGCTTTGACGGCTATGTGAGCTTCCATTCGTGATGAAGTTTTAGCAGAGTTGCGTGGAAGAAAAGATCTTTCTAGCATTGGCACTGGAATTTTATTCATGTTACATACTTAGTATAATTTTTATTCAAATTTAACAAGTTACGCTAGGAGGCTAAAGCTTATTACAATGCAAAGCTCGATGAAGTAATTAGAACGCATGATGCAGAGATCAATGAAGGAATTAAAGAGGCTTTGATGGCTATGCGAGCTTCCGTTCGAGATGAAGTTTTAGCGGAATTGCGGGGAGAAAAAGACCCCTCTGGCATTGGCAATGTAATTTTATTAATGTCACATATTTAGTATAATTTCCAATCAAATTATTTATATTTAGGAGCGAGTTAGACTAGTTTGTAAGACACCCGTCCGAATCCAAGAGACCTTAGTTTGAGTCTCATTTTGGGTGGGGATTTCGTTATTATTGTGGTGTATGATAAAAGAACTAAAAATTGAACTGAAAACTGATACTAAAAAAATTGTTTGTTTAGTTTTGAAAATTATATCTATAAAAATATTGTTTGTTTGAATATAACACACTTGAAAACTGAATTTTTTTTAGTACGACAACTTTACCTTTTTTAGCTTATTTAGATCATATGATTTGATTTTAAATGAAAATAATCCAAAACTGTATAAATTTAAAATTTTTAACAAATCTAACCCATTCCATTTATGAAATTGTTAATCGCCATTATTTCATTAAATGCCAAAATTCATAAAATAAAATTTGTAAACTTAACATATTTTTATATTAAAGTAAAACTAATTAAGTATTAATAATTATATTTTCAAATTCTTGAATCAGCAAAAATAGTTTGAGTCAAGTGGCTGATCTATTTATGCTAGTTCCTTAAATATATAAATATACTTGAGATGCTCTCTAAGCTCTAAAAATAGAATATGGATGATTATGTTATCCTAGTAAAGTTTTTCAAGAAAATCACCAACTTCAACATATATACAACAAAGTTGATCTTCTAACAATTTAAAATCACATTTTAACCAAGATAATACAATAGCTACACTACTATTTTTCTTCATTTAATATTATATTATGAGAGCAACAAAATGTAGTACTAGAAATAACAAAATAAAGCAACAAGTAACTCCAAGTCCTGGATTCTGATATGTGAGAAGTTAACAGGTGAGCCGATGCTATATATATATACTATCTATATAAATCTATGAATCATCTAGTATACCCACAAGTTTATGAATCATATATATATATAATAAATTACCAAACACCTAAATGAATCATAAACAAAATGAGGATATAAAAAAGCCCTAAGGCTATTGTAAGAAGAATGATGAAGGGAGATACATATCTCCGGTGTTTGGTCCAGCGTTGTGGAGGGAAGAGAGATAGAGATATGATCTGCGTCATGGATGGAAGATAAATGATTTGCGTCGTGGGTGAAAGAAAGAGAGAGATGATCTGCGTAATGGAAGAAGAAGAGGAGAGTGTTTAAATCGTGTGTTTTCAAGAGGATAAAATAGGTATTTTACACTCTTTAAAATTAAGTTTTCAATTTTAAGTGGTGAATTTGCCACTTAAAACTTTTGATGAAAATTTTCAGTTTTAAGTGGTAAAAATTAAGTTGGTACTTAATTTTTTTAGTTAACAAACAACTTTGAAATCACTTAAATATGAAAATTTTAAATTTTCAAATTTAAGTGGTATAAGAAAAGCAACCCCTTAGACCTTCCATTTTTTATTTTTTTTTAAAAAATGAATTTATATTTAGTAAGAGTGTACATGGTTTGAATTGGATCAATTTATTATTTAAACTTAAACCAAACTAGTATAATTGATTTCAATTTTTTTTTTACCCAATCTAAACTAGTTAGTCGGAAAAATCAAACCAAACATCAATAGATTGGGTTGTTAGTTATAAAATTTAATAAAAAAACAATAAATTTATGTAGAACTAAGAGAATAATGAATACATATTATTGATTAGCCAATAAGATAACACTAAGTCCATATATAAATCAAATTTTCCTAAATTTTTTGTGTTAGCATTTCTTATTCGAGCAAACGACACAATGGTCACTAAATTTTTGAATCCGAAAATTAACCAATTGAACCAAATCAATTTGTAAAAAACCAAATTGAAAAAAAAATTGAAAATGAAATAAAGAAACTGAATAATTTCAAATGGGTTTAGACCTGTCCATTACAAAAGCGAACCAAATAAAGGTAAAGTTTGACTTTGTCCATTTGATGCATGCATTTATTTTCCATTTTTACGGCCATAAAATTTCTTTTTAATTATTAATCTCATTTACATGTTTCATTTCACGTTGTGCTTTAATTGCCTAATTACTCGATGCTCTTATTATTTGGTGCCCTATTTTCTTATGTTCCATATCAAATTATTTGTGATTAGTAGGGGGCAAACAGATCAAATACGAAATGGATACCACGTTATTTATTATTCGTGTCCTTTATAAATTTACTATCTATATCCTTATCTATATCTTTTTAGATAGTATATTAAACTATTTTTATTCTTATCTTATCAGATATCTCATATTTGGATAATATTCTTATTCATTTTTTCTATATGCATACACATTGCTTATGTTTTGTTAACATAAAAATTAGCTTAATTTTAAAATTATATTTGACTGCATAATCTTTCAATTAAAATGATACATTATACAAGTTGTAACTCGAGAAATGTGACAAAACATTGCACAACGTATTAAAATAATGTTTAACATTTTATGTCAAACTTTTAACTCATATAATGGATTTATTTTATTTATTTTGTATAACCCAATAAGATTTACGTTATGATTATAATATAACCATACATATCATATCCCAATAAGGTTTACATTAAAATTATAGTATAACTATACATATCAAAATGACAAATTAATGTTGAAAATCATTATAATTTTAAATTTGATATGGTCTTAAACATTTAATCTTAACAAATCACATATGTTGTAAATAGTGTTTCTCTTTCTTTTCTTTTTTATATGTGTTTTTCTTTTTTGGTTTAGTTAAATTTTTTTTTTTTGATAAATTGTGGCCAACTTATGTACACCAAATTAAATCATGTTGGGATTTAAAAAAAAAAATGAGGAGATTTATATAATATACTAAATTATAGCGGATACGGATATCCGGTAAATCAGATATTCGTAAGTATTGATCATTCACCTCGGATACGGATTATCCAAGTCGAATACTATCATTATTCATATTTCTATCCTTTTTCTCAAATATTTATAAACACTATCTAAATCTTTTTTTTCCAAATATCTATTTAGATAAATATCCACAAAATACAAATTCAAATTCGGAACATATTTGAATTTTTGAATACCCATTTACCCTCTAATAATTAGTGATCTTGTTTTTTTTATAAGTTGATACTTTAATGGTTTGATGTTCAAATGGTCAACGGATAATTTAGAGAATGAAACCAAACCAAATGAAATCAAAATTTTAAGTCTGGTTTGGATTTAAGTCTCTCTAATTTTCACCCTGACCAAAACGGAAATCACTCCTAATTAAATTAGACTAAATGTAGGCATGTTCGAGATACCAAACTTCATTTAAGAATATTTTAGCCAAGTTTAAAGATTCAAAATGTAATCATGTACCTTGTACATAGTTTCATTTTATAGTTTCAGCGAGTTTGTCCGGTAAATTTAATAGAGTGTATATCTTAAACTCGTTTTAAAATTTGATAGATAAAATGATTAGTTTTGGAATTTAATAAAAATAATGATACTACTCCAAACTCTATTGATCATATGGACTATTGGATTGGGCTTATGCATTGTGGTGTACCATATGGGGCCATTATCCTTTTCCTTTTCCTTTTTTCTAATAATAAACCAACAAAGTGGAGCTTTTTTCGTTGAAAAGGGAAAGTGGAATAAATACCGAAACCTAACCCTTCTCATTTCTTCTACGCAGCAGCCAGTTTCAATCTTATCAAGTTCACTCCAATAACAAGTTCAGCAGCTCCGCTGGTAAATAATCCTCTTTCTTTCTTTGATCTGTATGTAGTAATGGGCTTTTTGTTATATGTTAAATAACTGTTTGATTCGAGTTTTTGTTCGTTTTTAGAACCTAAATTGATAATTTCACACGAAAAGTTTTACCTTCATCAACTTATGATTTAATTTCTTTTGCCGTGAGAAACTTCTAATATGATTTTACCATTTTAGATTCCAAGAACAAACCAAAACTTGACCCAAGGGATCACTAAATATGTATAAGGATTACTATTACTGTTAGTATCCGTAGGGTTCTTTTTTTTTTTTTTTTTTTTTTTTTAAGTTAATTTTTACATGCAAATTGTTTAGTATAATATTTTCTGTATTAACTCATATTTTAGAAACAGTATATCTGTTGATGTAATTTCCTTGGTATATTTTTAGTAGGATCTGAGTTAGATTACCATTTTAGTAAATATTTAAAAACCACAAAAAATTTCCAAACAAATGTCGGTTTGAGATCTTCAGATGCTGTTTTTCCTACAAGACTGCTGTTATTTTGTATTTCCTGTTAATACCGGAAATGGAAGTATGTTGGATTCCCTCAATTTTTTTGTTCAGACTTCAGACCTATTTGACTTGTGACTATAGCTGGGTCAAATCCTCGATTTTTTTAGACACATGAGTAATAAAACATACGTAATAAAACATACTTTAAAAAAATCCGAAATGCATCTGAACGTGTTTACATTTCTCAGGATCAGTCTTCTTTATTGTTGGTTAATATAGTTTTGTTTGTATGTACATGTAGGCAAACTTGAAACAACCACAGTTAGGGATTTTGAGACACTGCTTGAAGAGAACAGGTGCACACAAGAAGGTGTGGGGCATTTCTAGCTTGTTTTACATTCTGTGCATAGCACATCCCAACTATTCTTTTTGGAGGTCCGAGGAGACGTAAAATCAGAGCAACGTCCTACACTGGATTGGTATATCAGATCTGGGGATGGCGCGCATCAACATACTAAAGTAGTTTTGGGGGATTTTATTTGAGGTTATATGTTATGAGCGATGTTATGGAAGTTGGTAGAAATAATATTATCTGCATTGTATGTATATGTGGAATGGGTGGTGTGGGTAAGAAAAAACATAGAACAAGCAAGTTGGGCAAGGGGTACGACTTGAAAGTTCTTTCCAAGAGCGTGAACGGGTTAAGGTAATCCTTTATCAGCCTTCCTTTTTATACTTCTTGTTGATGTTATAAGCCGATCTAGATTACTGCATGCTGCCATAGTAGTATTCAGCTATGCGAGAGATTAATTCAAAATGATTCAAATGATAAACCTAAGAGGATTACGGAAATCTTGGATGACATGTGGAAAGAATCAATTGTATAGGTGATTATAACAATTGCAAGTAGGAGTGTTCCAATCCAAACCGACGGAATAGACCAATCCAATCCATTTTTTTTGGATTTTATGCATGATTGGATTGGATTGGATCCAATTTTTGAAAACTGAAAAAATTGGATCCGATTTTCAATTTGAGTGCTCCAGAAAAAAAATCCAATTTTTTTTTTTTGTGCAATATGCTGTCATTCTACAACATATTAATAGGCAGTAGCATTATTTATTTTATTTGGATTGTTCTAGTGGGTATATTGGCTCTCTTTCATGTCCATTAGTCCTTTTTAATTTTCAATTGGATTGGAATGAAACCGTCTGTTGGATTTAGGGGTGTGCAGAAATTGGATCGGACCGAATGGACAGACCAAATAATAATAATAATAAATATTTATTATTTATTTATTTTGAGTTTTACATATGCAACAGTCCAGTTTGGTCTAATTTTTAGAGGACTGAACTAGACCGGTTTGGTCTTCAGTCTAGTGACAAAAAAAATATTCCTATAAACCACACTGGACCGGTTATATATACAATATAGGATAAAATTAAGTTAAGCACCATTTGTCGCACCATTTGTTCCAGCAATTGTTAGCAAGTTTTTAGTTATTTGGATCTCAAGTTCAATCCCGGGGTTAGGCATGTGAGCATTTTGTTTTTTGGTAACCCTTTTGTTCAAGGAAAATAAAATAAAATAAACTAACCCTATATAAATTTTAGCTGCCAGCCAACCACTCATCCCCCCCCCTTGCGTCTTTCTCTCTAAATCCATCCCCTTTCTCTCTCTCTAAAACTTAACCCTAAATCATTTTTCAACTTACTCCGCCACCACAACCAGCCTTACTTAACCCCCTCCTCCCCAACTATTTCTCAATTTATCCCTTTTGTCACTCACCCACTATAAATCCATGTTTAAATCGAACCTAAGGAAACTTAAATCAATCGTCTTCGTTGTTCGTCCTCACCCTAGCCGTCGTTGTCACTGTCGTCGACTCTGTCTGTCGCCACCTCTAGCAAACCGAAACCAACCCCTTTAAAGTAGTCTGATCTGGTCCAGTTTTTGGAGGGTTCTTCGGTTCTGTCCAGTCTAGTCCATAAAATTTTAGGATCGAAGTGCTCAGTCCAGTTGACCAGATTGTGAATGCCCATAGTTGGATTGGATTGGTGGATTTGTTGGATCGGATTGGATGTCAAATCCTAAAACTGTAATCGAATTTGATTGGATTCATATGGTTTAAAAACCACTGGATTGGATCAGATGACCCCTTAGCTGCAATGTATTGACCTCACGAAACATAGATGTTTGCATCCAAAAAAAAAATGATAAAATATTCACTTTTTTTCTATTTAAGTGTCTAAATCACGAAGCATTGATTCTTTCCAATACAGCCTTAGCGCTACCCGGTTGCAGAGGACATTGTGAATGAATGGGAAGGTTTACCCATTGCAATTGCAACCAATTGAAAGGCGCTCAGAGAAAAAGAAGAAGCTACATGAAATTATGTGCGTGGACAGTGCTTAGACAACTAAAATGATTTGTGCACAGGTGACTACGTAGCTGCGTACATAACTCGGAATGAAAGATATCTTATTGCATTGTTGCTTATTTCCAGAAGATTCATTCCGATATCTTATTGCATTGTTGCTTATTTCCAGAAGATTTTGGTATTTTGATTTAAGACTTAGTAAGATAAGGGAAGGGGCTAAGGTTGTTTAAATATACTTATAAGTCGTATGACTGTATGAGGCGAGATAGAATGCACATGCGCATGTTAAAATTCTCACAGGATTCTAATATACTATCATGAATTGAATACATAGTGTGTCAAAATGCACGACCTTGTGTGAGAATTTGGTATTTCAATTGCAGCAAAAGGTTAGTTTATGTTCAGATTTGATAATCGATTGAAGGAGTGGCAAATGATGGACATATATGAACACTACACTTCAATTTCAATAAAATGCAGTGAAATGATGAGATTCACTGTGCTTCTCTCACCATCCTCTCGTTCAGAACAAGGTTCATCACTCTATTTTTCACAATATATTAGCTTTGATAAATAAAGCAAATTATAATTCTGCTTGTTGCGAATTTTGGATAAACTTCACTAGTAGCCCGTATGTCTTGAGCAACAATTCAGACGTGAATTACTGAAGTCAAAATAATTTAATTGCATTAACAACCTTTGTTAGCAGTCTGTATCTTAGAACATTAGTATTTCATCTACATGTAAAAGATGAAAAATGACCCATTTCTGTTTGTACTGAAGTTGGTTTTATTTATTCATTATTTGTCTTTCTTTTTAACAACTTTTTAAGTTGTGTACGATGGTAATTCACTATATGTCGTATGGCTTGAATGATTTGGGCTATATATATGGGCTGAGGACGGTTCTCTTTAAAAAAAATAACTAAATAAGGATATATATATATATATATACACATATATATTTGAACTTGATCAAAATTGGCATTAAGTATTAACAGAACGCGAGGAGAGGACTTCAAATTAATCTTAACAATTGGCCGAATTGATATCGGCACGCATGTAAATTTTATATAGCTTTTACTCTTAATTTGGGACATTCGAAAAAAAAATAATAGACTCAGCACAAACTTTGCTATTTATAATATTTTATGTAGCTTTACTCTTTAAAAGCTTCTGTAAAGTAAATTGTAGTAGGCAATTCCGTTTACAGGTATTTGTTTATTGGTGATTTTATTTTTATTCGTGATTTTTTGCAATTAATCCATATTATTAAGTTAATCCAAGTTGCTTATTAAATTAATTCGCCAGCGTAGATAGATTTACAAAGATATATTATTGATTTAATTTTTATAAATATTATTTTATTAATAATATAATACTAAAATATTCACTAAATTAATAACTACATCCAGTTTAGTTAAATAAATAAAATTATTGCATTGTAAAAAGGAGAAGTAAAACTAGGTTAGGATGAAAAGTAAAAAGCTAACAGTATCCTTTGTCTCCTATGTCACTTCCATCTTCGGGCTTGATCTCCATTTTCGGCGTGAACTTTTCTTTTTTGATAGGACTTTGTTTGTCCTCTACTTGTTGTCGGAAAGTGATTTACATTTGGGAAAACTCATTCTCGTCTTTTTCATTTCCTAAATCCTAGAACAGACCAAGTGTTTTTGAGTAAAACTTCTATTTTTGTTTCAATAGTTGATTCAACTTTTCAAAAACGTTAGATTTAGTATTCTTAATACTTCTTGCACATTTTTGATAATAGACTATATTTGTTGATATATCTGCTTCAAATTTCTTATCTGGCTCTCCAATGATTGAAGAGATTTTTATTTGTGATTCATCAAATTTAAGTATTTTTGTATCAAATCAAGTATATTGGAAGTATGACGTTACTTATCTGCTTTGAGCTACAATTTTTTGGATTTGTACCCTAATTCAAGTTTTGAAATTTAAACAAGAATATCTTAGTATTGGTCTATATTTAGCACATGGAAAAGAAAATAAGATACAAAAGAATTGTACATTCTCCTATATTTTAAGCGTTAGTCAAGATTAATGGGTATATATGCTTATAATCGGCCATCAAAAATCGAATAATAGGTATTTTACTCAGTTCTCAAGTGTCAAATGAAAGTGGGAGTGGAACCTAGTATTTTGTGGGTAAAAACATCAACCCCTATTTTAATTTTCCCTTTCAATCTATGCCTGTCCCATTTTTTTGACTGTCCTCCTGCAAACTCCTCTTTCTCAGTTATCTAAACTAGAACACACCTAACTTTGCAGTAGCTTTCCAATTCTAAAGTAAACTTATTGTACTAGTACTACAATAAAAACACATCATCCACCAACGACACACCCACCATTCATTCATTCATTCATTCATTCATTCAGTCATTCATTATCTCTCTCTCTTATACTACTCTTAACATTTAAAAAGGTAATATTCTTCTTAAGTTTGCGTTTCTTCGCAGTTTTTTGCACTCAATTCGCTTGGTTCTCATTGTCTTATGTTGTTTCTTAAGACTTCTTTTATTTATTATTGGGTTTGGCTCAATTAGTTGAATCCTCTGTTAGCTTATGACTGATAATGTATGAAACTTATTATGAGATTTTCAATTTTGAAACTCGAAATATGGAAGCTTAAATTTGGATTTTCGCACATTTTCTTAGTGAGTGGACTGAGATTTATTCTTCCGTTTGTATCTTTTTTACCGTGTGTTTTGGTTTGGTTGTTCGACGGGAGGTAATTAATTGATTTTTGATAATTAATCCACATAACACATCATGATTGCTGCCCTTAGGTATATATTGTTGATATAATAATACCTTTTTTTATGTTCTTGAGACAATAAATTTCTATTTGCTCCAAATGCACGACTATAACAAGACTCATCTTATAACTCTGAAAAATTCTTGACATTAAGGTCTCGTTTAATTTGGGTATTAACAAGTGGGATGGGATTATTAATACCACTCTTTTTATAATATTTTGTTTGGTTCGCACAAATGTGCTGAGATTATTAATACTGAAACTAACTTAATCCAACTCTTTGTGGTATAATTTAATACCAGGGGAGATGTGGTATTGTTTTTCCGGAATTAAGAAAAGTTGACTAGGGTGTAATGACCATAATTATCTCGTATAATTTTCTTATATAAATTTTTCCAAAGGTGAGATGAACTCAATTCTCTCTCTAAAGTGTTCATTCTATTTGACTATCATCATCCCATTTCTCAGATGAACCCGCTCCATCTTCATTCCTTACAAAGATCATCACCGCTGCAAATCGAATGGGTCCGCAAAAAACTCCAATTTGGTCCACAAATTTGATTAAAATAATTGACCCAATGAAGATGATGATGAAAATCTTGAATAATCAAATAGAGATGGATACACTTGTACATAACTATTCATATGTAAATTTGTGAATGTGGAATATATATATATAGATATATCGATGGATATAAAGTTGTGAAGAGAAATTGACGGGCTTCTTTGTTGAGGAAATTAAAGGATTGTAAAGAGAAATTGACGGGTTTAGTTGTTGAGGAAATTAGAGGATTGTAAAGATAAATTGACGGGTTTGTTTAGTGTAAAGAAGGAATTATTTAATTTCAGTATTGTTTCATTTACTTTGAGTCTATTTGGTTATCTTTCAATTTATGAATTATTTAATTTTAGATTGCTTAATTTATGAATCATCTAATTTAAGCGTTTGGTTGTAAAAATGAATTAATATATAAACTTAAGTTAATACCTAAGACATTAAATGAAAAAACGTAGAGACATAGTTAAAATTACATAACTTCTAACTATCATATAAGTTTATGCGGAAAAAATCACATTACAAATTTTTTTGTTACAATTTGTTAATTTACAACAAAATAATTTTAAATTAATTGGAAAAGAGAAATTTTTCTTCTTCTTCTTACTCTTTTGAGAAAAGAGAGGTTGCATAGAGTTTGAAATCTTGGGAATGTGGAATCCATTTAAAAATGTATAAGTAAAAAGTAAAACGATATTATTAATCTACAATCATACTCAAGCTTATTTTTTACGGTTTAATTTTCTATTCCACTTCTAAATAATATTTATGAAGTTACCTATATTTCATTAGATTATTCTGTACATGCTACATGTGTTTGATTGGCACATATAATTGAAACAAAAACCTTTAACAATTAAATGATTTAGTGATTTAAGTGTGAACTTATTGATCAAAGGCGAATATTTGATTTTTTGTTGCAAGCAATTTTTTTTTTATAAAAATTAAAATTAAAATTATAAACTAAAAAATCAAAAAGTACAATAATTCTAAGCGGTTAAAATTGGATTATGCTCTATAAAATGACTAGATTATCATGATGTACAATTTGAAAAAAATATTTTAATAGTTATGATTAATGGCCTAATGATTAAATGCATGCTCCTACTACCTAAAGTCAAGGTTCAAGTCCTAATTGGAAAGCAAAAGTTAACAAAAGCATTTTTTTTTAATGAATAAAAGAAAATCAAGATACAATCGAAAAGCTACAATTTAAAGGCACTTGAAACTAGTCTTGGTTTTAGATTATTCTTAAGGGTCATACATATTTTCACCAAGTGGATTATTAGTAGCGAGATTCAAACCTAAACTTATTAAGTAAAGTATTTGAATCTCTACCAACTCAGTTAACTCTCATCGGCTTTAGCTTTATATGATACTTAATATTGTCGCACCTTCATATTCATAATTCGTCCCTTATTTCATACCTACATTACAATTTACAAAGAAATATTGTATAATATTAGTAGTTGAACTTGTACCAAAATTACTATGAACCTTTAAAAAATTATCTTTAATTTCAAGCAAACAATCTTTTATCTTTTATATTTAGTACATTAATTATGTACCAAAAAGAAGACTAAACTCTTGATTTTTAATGTTCTAATAAAAATACTAAACCCTCAATTTGGATAGAAAGAGTAATTTTAATGATTTATACATGTTATTTTGTTATTTTTTTTTCTTAAAAACCATTTTCATTAATATGTTGTGCATAATTGAAATAATATCCTCCATTGTATAAAAAAAATAGGGTCTTCTAAGTAAGTAAATACAAAAGCATCTAATTTTCAAATTTTACACTGGACCCTTCAAAATAGAGGATCGGCCCTAATTGGTTAATTATATATATATAATTGAAAATATACTTATAGTACCATGGCATTTCTAGCAATAAATCTAAAACATCCTATAAGCCAAGTTAATTAAGCCTATCTCAATAGTATCTTGTACCAACTAAAGCCATATATCACATACCGGAGCAATTTTAGCTCTAAATCGCATTCGTTCGACATCGCTAGTCATTTTGTTCATCATAACTCTTTTCAAAATAAGAAATAAACAGATGATACTACAACAAACGGGTAATATAGTGACAGAATTGGAAAAACATTTCTTTTGTCACAAAATAATTTGCTTACCAAATAAGAAAATTTGTCACTCAATAAATGCAAACACTCGACTAAATACACAAATTATTTCATAAAAAGTTAATTCATATATTTGCCATTGATGTATATTAATTTAAAATTTATCACTAATTACATTATTTTAATTAAAATAATTTTAAACATGTGATTCTATTATAAAATATTTTATGTGTTTAATATTTTTCGTTCGTGGTAATTTTAAGAGAGCCAATATTAGGCTGGACTTGTCCATTGTGGTGTCACAAAGTGGGCCAATTTCTTTAAACTAACAGAGTGGTCTTGGCCTTCAAATAAATAGTGTCAGGTTCAAAGGGAAAGTGTAATGATAATGAAACCCTAGCGATATCTGCAACGCTGCTACTTTCTCTTACGGCTGTGACACAAGCTCAACAACTCCACTGGTAAATAATCTCTGATTCTTCATTTCTTGTGTTATTTACGCTCTCGTATTGGTGAAGGTGTTAAAATGTGTTTTTAATTAAAATTTTAAAATATATTTTTAATTAAATTTTATAAGTGTTTAGAAATGTAAATAACACCGTATTTTTTTAAATTATATATCTTAGTTTGTAACTCGTGCTAAAAGTATTATTTTAGTAAAAGATGTTTGATGTCAGCTACACAATTATTCATGATTTCAGTAATACCAACTCTGTAGATGTAAATTTTTTAGTATTTGAGTTAGCATTTTGGAAAATATTTAAAAACTAGAAATTTTTATCAATGCCTAGCTACCAATGATACTGACAGAAATAAATAATGGAGAATGAAGTAGGTAGCCAAACAAATGTCAATTTGATTTCTGCAATGCTATTTGTATATAAGATTTGTCAATTATATTTCCAGGTAATAGTGGAAATGGAGGTAATTTAGATTCCCTAAAAAATAATATTGTTTAGACTTTACTCATTTGACTTGTAACTATGGCTGCGCCAAATCCTCGTATACTTTTTGGACACACAGTAATAAAAGCTTACTTTAGAAAAACAAAATTCCGAAATGCATTTGAATGTTTTTGCATTTATGGGTGTTTTTTTAATGGTACTTGACATTTATTAGGATTGGTTTTCTCTATTGTTTGTTAATATGATTGCATTTGGATGTACATATAGGCAAACTTGAAACAACCACCATCCGGGATTTTGAATATTCTCTAAGATACTCACGGAAGAGAACAAGTGCACATGAGTTGTGAGGCATTATCAGCTTGTTCTGCATTTGTGCTTAGCACCTCCAGACTATTCTATTTGGAGGTCCAAGGGATGTAAAATCAGAGGCAACTTCCTACACTGGATTGGTATCGGATCTTAGGATGGCATTAACATCCAAAATTAGTTTTGAGGGATTTGACTCGAGGTTATATATAAAGAAAGATGCTATCGAAGTTGTTAAGAGACGATATAATATGCATTCTATGTTATGTGGAATGGGTGGTGTGGGTAATAAAACGCTGGTCCGTGTTGAAAGAGCAAGAGGAGCTATTGTTAATTATTTGCATATTGTATAGTTCTAACGGTGGTTTCTAATTTGCAGGAAAGAAGTAAAATAAACAAACAAAATAGGGCACAACAGACTATCGTTCATACAACTGGGAGTAAAGGATTTCATTGTTTGGAATATGAAATGGTAATATTTCTTTAATAAATGGTTTGATTTCTCATTCTAATTACTTTAATATAATTAAAGTTTATTTACTATAGACGCAAGAGATTGGAGAACATCCAAAAATGAAGTCCTTTTGGAAGATTACTCGCACTAGGAAGAAGAAGGATGGTGCGGATGGTGAAGGTTGGGTGAGCAAAGAAGCTAAAAAACTCTATGTATGACTTCCCATTTTAGTTAAGTTTATATTTTAAGAAAATGTAAATATAAGATGGATGTTCGTTGCTATAGAATACTTAATTATGCTTTATAGGAGGACGTTGAAGCCCTACAAATCAAATTGCAATTAAACAGTGGGGTGATAATGGAGCCCCATGCCCGGTTTCTTCATCAACAAGTGGTTGATTCAAGGAGAGAAGCGGATGAGGCAAATAAGAAGGTTGAAAATCTGGAAGGCGAAGTTGATTAACTTAAGAAAAATATGGAAATCTTGATGAACTAGTGATGCAAAACCATCAAGGTAAATAGCCCCTATATCTTGGGACCCATGTTGATGGTTTAATTGGTAGTTTATTTTGATGTTGATACTCTCATGGCATGTTTAGTACCTGTGTTAATGGACTAGTTGGTAGCTTATTTTAAAAATTACACTCTTTTGGATCTTGGTTACATTATTCCTAGTGTAAAAATTGGTAAACCAAGGGTAGAATAAGGACATACTGATCAAATTGTTGGTAGCCGTCTGATTAATAGTATTTAGAAAACAAGCCTGATTTCAAGTTAGTCGAATGATGGTCAAGTCCTCGAGATTCAATTCCAAAACCATCCCAAAAGGGACTCTTCTGGTTTTTATTTTCTCTACTGATTATTGCAAGTGTTGGCTATTCTTGGAGTAGCATAACTGTCCTGATTATTGCTATTCTTGAATTTGTTTTAGAAATGTGGGGATTTAATAACACGGGCTTTTCTTGCATATTGGTGGTTATTCTAGAAAATATTGGAGGCAATTTGGTGACAATCCACCGGGTGCAATAATGAGGAAATTGTACTTGCAACAATCAGGGGAGAATTATTTTATTTTTATTTTTTTTCAAAAACACTCCCTTTTGGGATGGTTTTGGAATTCAAAATGTGTTTCAAGTATAACCATCAGTCTTAGTCGAATGGAAAAGCTAATTGTTTAGTGGTTAACTTTTGTGTATAATCTGGTTCATCATTACTCGAGATGACTGGACCATTGTTAGAGCCTAATTAGTTGTTAACAAACCTCAAATAGGTATACAATGACTTCCATAAATCCCGAGAGGTGAACCAGAAGTGTTAGGTGGAATTTAAGAGCTAATTGGAACTGGCGCAGTATTTTGGTTATAAGTTTTTCATACGATGTCCAAATGAGTCCATCTAGGTGTCATTGGAAAGGTAATCTAGTCATCTACAACTTTTGTGTTTCACAGTTTCTCCAAATTTCAAAATCTTCTATCTTGAGGGTCAAAATTGCAGCAGAAAACAGTTCGCACAATCAGAATTGTTATATCAATTTTTGGCGGTGATTTTGTTTCCCCCCTAGTATTAGACAATGCCTGGTCTATTTGTGATCATTTTTTACGGAAATATTTCATGTGTTAGCATTTCTCATTTGGGCACCATATCCTAAATATTTAGGGAGCCTATATTAGGCTGGATTTATGCACCATGATATAACAAAATGGGCCACTATCTTCATAATAAACTAATACATAATAGATAAAAGAATATGTCGCCAAACAAATGCTAGTTTGGGATCTTCAAATACTGTTTTTCCTATAATACTATACTATTAATTTGTGTTTCCAGTTAATACTAGAAATCGAAGTACTTTAGATTCCCTCAATTTTTTGTTCATACTTCATTCAGGCCCCATTTGACTTGCAAATCTGGGCCAAATCCTCGAATTTTTACGGATTCGAGTAATAAAGCTTACCTTAAGAATGAAAAATCCAAAATGCATATGAATGTTTTTGCATTTATTGGGTGTGTTTTTCTTTATTGATTGTTAATATAGTTGCATTTGATTGGACATATAGGCAAACTTGAAGGCCATTTGGGGATTTTGAGTATTTTTTTAAGATTCTCCGAGACACCGATGGAAGAGAACATGTGCACGCGAGGAGCTGAGCTTTTCCGGTTCTGCGTTCTGTGCTGAGCACTTCCAAACTATTTTTTCTGGAGAGGCAACATCCTATGCTGGATTTGTGTAGAATCTGGGGATGACATCAACATCCAAAAGTAGTTATGGGGGATTGGGGGATTTGATTGGAGGTAATATATTACAAGAGATTACAGAACTTGTTAGAGGCGGCGAAATTATCCGCATTGTAGCTATATGTGGAATGGGTGGTGTGGGTAATAAAAAGTTGGTAAATGCGACAAGATTCACCATATCAAATGGAAGGATGATATTGGATTACATTTCACATCTGACTTATTTATATTATAACTATTTTTTCACCTGTCTTTATATAAATACTAGTATATTTAATTACCATTTAACTAAGTATCATCACATATTATAAATTTAAAAAATTAATAGTTATTATACTGTACCACGTAAAGTGTGTCCTGAGACTAATATAATATAATTGGTTAAAATCAAACAGGAATCTCTTTATGAGATTTATTGTATTGAAATAAAAAGACTTGTTAAGTGTCAATTTTTTGTTCCGAAATAGAACAAAGATAATTTGTTTCTATTTTTCTGACTGGTTTGAAGTTTTAGACGTGAGCACCAAATTGAAGTATGTCTGAATAAATAACTAAAATAGAAATTATGGTTGCTTTAGTGGATAAGACTTGGCTTATTAACCAAAATATGTAGAATTCAAGTCTTGGGGCCGGACTTACGTTTTTCACAAAAATAATGATAGTAGGATCAAAACCGAAAACAAATAATTTGGCGACATGATTACCCTTGATTGATGAGGATCTCTTGATTTTTTTATATTAATATAGATATTTGCTATCTATGTTTTCCATTGCCCAATAATTAAAAATTGCCAAACATATTTGACATACCAAGTGTCCCAAGATATATATTATTAGAATATATACATATAGTGTTTAAAATAAGGTGGTCATGGATTCGATTAACATAAATATAGTATTGAACCTTTTATTGTTTTCACCCGTTATGATCATGGTTGTGTGTCTACTCCACTCCCTTATCATGGTGATTTTATGTCCACATGGTAGTTGTAGTCCCGTGACTTGTTTATAAACAAGTTGTATTATGAAATCATCACTAAACCTTTTTTGGAGAAAACATATACTTTTAATAAGGATTGTTTTGCAAATTGCTAATTAGACAATTTATGATTTTTATATTTATTTGTGTTCGCCATAAAAAGTGAACAATTATAATGATAATTGTAGTTCATTCATGAAAGTTTAAATCAAGTCTTTCTGATTAAAATTTAAAATTGTCTAATTCTAGTAAACAGATATTTCACGCCAACTCTATGTTTTGGGGAGATCCACTTGATGTTGTGCATCTAGTCAAAAAATTGAATAACATAAGGAATTTAGAAGACGCTTTTATTCTAGTATTCAGATTTTTTTTTCATTTAAATCTTTCAAACACTCTATAAATTAAAATTGAATTCTACATAATTACACATTTTATTCTAGTATTCAGATTTTTTTTCGTTTAAATCTTTCAAACACTATAAATTAAGCTTGAATTATATATAAATACACAAATTTACAGTGGACTAATTACTATCAATGTTCCCCAAAGAGTGAAAACAGAAAATTATCAACGACCTTATTACCATTCGGCATTGTCACTCTGTTCTTTTAATAAGGAGATTCTAGATTCAACTCACATAAATGTGGTCATTGAACTATTGTAATGGAAATTGTAAATTCACATTTTGTACTAAAAATTTATATATAAAAAACATAATATCGTAAAATTATCACTTTATATAAAATAAAAAAATTACTATCAATGGTGAGAATTTCGTCGCCATATTCCAAATATTTTGGGGAGCCAATGCTGGGCCAGACTTATGCATTGTGGGCCATTTTTTTTTAATAATAAACTACTAAAATGGGCCTTTTTTGATTTACTTATTTATAATAAATAAAGTAACAAACAGTACGTAAATCAAAACCCTAGATCTATCTTCAATACTTTCTATCAATATCAGCCGCAAAATTACTCAGACCAAAAACCTTGAGATTTCTTGGCTTTATCAAGTTGAAGATAATATCAGCAAGCTCAACAAATCCACAGGTAAACAATCCCTCTTTCCTTATTTTTCCTATATACATATATGTATAAAAAAAATCTATATAATAAAAGGTAATAGTTTTTGAATATTAAATATGTTTAAATGACAAAAATTATATGACAGACATTGAAGTTTTTAAATTTTTTTATTGATTAATAGTACCTATGTAAATTGTTTCGTTACTAGGATCTGAGTTGAATTACCATTTTATAAAATATTTAAAAATTGTGAAAATTTTCCAATGTCCGGCAATTATGATATTGACAAAAATACAAAACAGAGAAAGGAGTATGTAGCCTAACAAATGTCGGTTCGAGATCTTCAGATGTAGTTTTTTTTGTAAAACTACTTTTATTTTGTATTTTTTAGTTAATAATGGAATGGAGGTACATTAGATTCCCCCAGTCTTTTGTTCAGACTTCAGACCCATTTGGCTTGTGACTATGGCTAGGCCAAATCCTCGAATACTTTTTGGACACATGAGTAATAAAGCTTGCATTAAAAAATAAAACCCTGAAATTTCATCTCAACGTGTTTGTATTTATGTTTGCGTTGTTTTTATAGTACAAGACATTTCTTACGATTGGTTTTCTGTATTGTTTGTTAATACAATTACATTTGTATATATGTACATGTAGGAAAACTTGTAACAACCGTGGATTTTGAAGTATTTTGAATATTCTCTACGTGACACTGACCGACGATAATAGGGGCACACAAGAAGGTGCAGGGGATTTTTGGTTTGTTCTACATTCTATACTTAGCACCTTCAAACTATTCTTTCTAGCGGTTGAAGGAGATGTAAAATCAAAGACAACATCCAATACAACATCGGTATCGAATTTGGATATGGCATCAATGCTCAAAAGTAGGGGATTTGGTTCAAGGTTATCTATTATAAGAGATGTTACAAAAGCTGCTAAAGACTATAATATCCACTTTGCATATATGTGTGGAATGGGTGGTGTGGGTATATATGGAAGTGGCAATGGCTACAAAACTCTAAGGTACATTAAGCTTCCTCAATAGACTTGTTTTGATATACTTTTACATATGCATATATATATATATATAGATATGAGGTAATGAGAATAAATAGTCTTTTTTAAAATAAAAATCACATAGATGACACCTTCCTCTTCTTTTGTAAAATCAGGACAACCAACATACGAGCGATATTTGTCCATTGTAAAATTGTACTATAATACAAAATCACCCTCTCATTTAAGCACAATTACAATCATGTCAACCTCTCATAATAAACATTCCTCTATTGTGAAAACCATAACTCGATCTCCATTTGATCTTCTTTTTCATCAATCATTTTCAAATAAAAAACCTTAATGAAATGCTAACATCATTCTAAGATACGATTCCTCTGTGCATTCATTTTGATATACCTTCACATATGTATATATATATATAATATAGGCAATGAGAATAAATGTCCTCTTTCAAAATTAAAATCAGTTACATGAAATCCTTCATTTCCATTTGTAAAATGAGGCATTGGGTTTAAAGTTTTTCTTCTAAATTTAAAATCAGTGAGAGGACAACTTACCTTTCGAGATCAAATGCCCCCATTTCTGATATTGAAGCTGTTATGAGGACACCCTTTGGCACAATGGTCAAAGCATTGTACGACAACAAAGTCAATGTAAATACCGTCAGAATGATAACTAGATCGGTGGAAAAGGTTATTACCATGTTTTTGGACAAAGAAGATGCATTTAATATCAGGGGGAAGATGCTAAAGCTAATAGCGGATGATATTGCAGTTACGTTTGGGTTGCCGACACATGGGAAGATGATTCTCGTGCAACTAGGAGCAAAAACGTAGAAAATTGAATCCGAATTTAGGGAAAGGCAATTTAACGGAAAATTAAAGCTCAACAAACCTGCAATATGGGAAGCTTTAGCTCGAACTATCAATGAAAATGGCCTGCAAGTTAATGAGAATTTTGCATGTTTGATCATCCTATATATGGTGGTCACGTTGTTCTTCCCCAATTCATTCGGAACAATTGGATGGTCATTCTTGCCCTATATTGAAAAGTTCAAAAACAGTAGCAAAATAGCTTGGGCAATGGTGATATACGAGAAACTGATCAAAAGCATAAAGAAACACCATAATGATCCAATCAGGACACATGGGTGTGTCATTCAATTGCTAGTAAGTACTTCACAATATTTGTAAATATATTTATTTATAATTGTAGAATAAATCCATTCTTTCTTTTCTTATATAATTTTAACCGGTAAAAATAATAATGTTATTAAATTACAGTATTGGTTATGCGAGCACACAAGCATTGTACAACCAATTCAACAAATGAAGGAAGAAACGCCAAGATTTGTGCGGTGGAACATTTTCTCTCTGATGCAAGAAATGCAAAACTTGACACTGTCGGATTTGGATAATGTAATGTACTCACATAAATTTACGGTCAATTTTTATTTTTACATTGAACACATATTAAGGAACCTCTTTCCCAACTCTGTCCCTCAAGTAATCTTTACGTTCGTCATATATGTGTCCTTACAATTTGCACTCAATGTGATGCGAGCTTATTTTTCATTAAGATTGCTTTTACATGTAGTTGGGTTTATTATGACCTTTTTTTTAGAATAGGTTACCTTTACATAAGTGCTTTGCAGTAAACACGAGTGAAAAATTGCATAGAACTTTAGTGCAAAAGTGTTTTTGCATTAAATCTGAGTGCAATTTTTAAAAATAATCAAGTGTAAAAACACTTTTGCACTAAATCCGCGTGCAATTACAAGAAATAAATCAGTGCAAAAACAATTTTGCATTAGATTCGTGTGCAATTTCCAGAAAAAAAATTAGTGCAGAAATAATTTTGCACTAAAGCCTCATGCAATTTTCAAAAAATTTAGTGCAAAAATAATTTTGCACTAAATTCGCATGCAATAATGCACTTTCATCTTTTCTCTTTATTTTCAATTATGTCTTTGTTTTATTTACTTTTATTGCTAAGTTTTTTTGTTCCCTTTACTTATAGTATATTTCAGAAAACAATATTATTATGTTTATTCAATGATTAAAACTTTGTTTCACATTACAGATATATGAAGACATCTAAAATATTTCTGAAGCTGAGAAAAGATTGTTCCATGCTGAAACAAAAGATGGGGCGGATGATGGACTTGATAATAAAAAGTCCAAGTCCTTAGACATTTCAAAAGAAGAAAATAAAAGGATTTTCAATGAAGAAATTGAAAGGTTAAATAAGGAGAACAATCTCCTTAGACAAATGATAATGAAGTTGGAAACAATTCTCGAAGTAAAGCAAAAGTGGAAGGCTGAAGCACTTGAAAGCTACAGGGTGAGGATCTTCAATGTGAAACGAAAGTAATTGACAGTAGCAGCCCTTTACAAGAGAAAGACGGCCTTGATGACTACGTTGAGTTTGAATGCACAACCTTACACGATGAAATTAGCTTCAAAACTCTAGAAAAATATGAAAAAAAAGGAAAAAGAAGAAAAACCAAAAGAACCAATTGTCAAATCTTTATTGTTAAGATTGAAGACAAGAAGAAAAAGAAAACAAAAGGATGACGACATATTTGTGTACTACCTGAGAGACAACCAAAGGAAAGAGGAAAATGAGAAGGAAGATGACATCACTGAGCTCAAAATAGTGGAAAAGCATGTACAAGAACAAAAATGCAACAAAAAGGAGTATAAAAAGACAAAAATGGGTAAAAAGAACTCTACCAAAACAAATGGCACTTCAAGTTTTGAATTGTTAGTTGATAACACACAAGTCGACAACGGAGGCAATCAATGCTGACGATTATGAGTACCGAACTGAAACATCAAAGAAGTGCCAATTTCAGAGCATGAAGACAATGAAAGAGATAATGCAATATCTTGAACCTGATCAACAGGAGGTGGTTGAATGCTTCTTCAATAATGCAAATAGACGGTAAGTAACATCTCCCTTCTACTATGCAAATACACGGTTCTAATTAAAATTTGCACAATAATAAGAAATTTGAATAATGAAACTCTAATAAAGAATAAGTGCCCATGATCAGTGACGCTTCTACCCAACTTACAAATACAATTAAATAATCCAATTATTGATTGATTTGTGGTTTCTTTGAATAGCATTGTTGCTTGGCAAGATGAGAATTTGAACCTTCATATAATAGGGTCATTGCTGGAAGATCTCATGTGTAACCTCTTTGTAGATGCACAGGTAATATGTAAACCAAAATTGTATTTTAGGTTTTCATGTATATACACAAAATGATATCAAACTAATGACATAAATAAAATGTTTTTGTAAATGCAGATCATAGACTGGTATGCTTTATACTTGAAAAGGAACCCATCGCCAAATGATATTAAAAGCATATAATTTTCTTGTTTAGCTTGGGTAATATGTTCTTTCATAATTTATTTTAATATATTATATGTCATATATAAACTATTACATAAATGTTTCTTTGATGCACAGACTTTTGTCAAACATAATAATGACAAAGAACCAAAAGAGGTGCTTAGATGATATTATACTAAGCATGCTTGATGATACAGAGCTACTCCTTGTTCCCAATGAATAGTGGAAGGAAATAGCAAAGATAAGAAGGGCTTCCACTGAACATTACTTGTATTGGATTTGAAGAAAAAAAATGTCACATTACAATAGTTTGCATCTAAAGGGCAACAAAAGAAAGTTTAGAAAGTTTGATAATCACTACCTTGACGATGCAAAAAAGATGGTAACTCTAAAATATTCATTAATATTAGTTTCAACAAGAATGATATTAAAACTACATTTCATTTCCTTTATGTAGAAGGATGCTGTGACATATGTCATGAATATATATGGCTCTATATGCGTGACCAACCACATATGGATGAATCGATGGAGATAATTGTTGAAGAGTGTCCACAACAAAGGAGAAAGGTAAGATTTGTACAACCTTTGACACAATAAGACTATATTTCTATATATGTCACAAATTTATTATTTGTAAAAACTTCATTTCAACAGAACTTCATGAAAAAATTAATCTACTGACCCCTTCAAATGGACAATCCTTTTTTGTTTAGAAATGACTCATTTCCAGATTTTGTATACTACCTTCCAGTTTTGTCATTTATTTATTTTTGTTTTCTAGGGCAATAAAATAAATGAACTTCATGATTTAAACTCATTATGTTCTAGTAATAAATGTATTTCGAAGAGTTTTCACCACTTGTATATCTTTAACATATCTTATTTAGTTATAGTACAAGGCTAGTTTTGTTCTATTTCCAAAGTATCATAACCAAGTCACCTTAGTTCTAATGATAATAACAAATATATAAAAAATCACAATAACCATAAGAAGAATATTTTTTATTCATTAGAACATAATTGGCCCAGTAGAAAGGCCAATACGTACTTTAAGTATAGTCAGAAATATGTGAGAATATCTAATAATTAATTTATTGAGCTATGGCAGTATTATAGGATTAAATGAAGGGCCTGAAGGTCATCCTGAGCCTTAATAACTTTATATTGAATTCAAGCTGGCCTTACCTTTTATATATATTGAACTGAATTAAATTTCGACGCCAGACACTTTGACCTTCATATCACATTGCACTGCCCTTAAATGCTTGAAATTAATCTCTAAAAGTGTGGTAGATATTAACAAAGATGTATATTGTAATATAGTCTCTTGGCAAAGGAGTTATGTCTCTATGATTTGGTTGCAAAAATTGATCTAACCTTTTTTTTGTAAAAATAAGTTTGTTCTTGATTCTTTTTAGAATTGCTAGCATTTTATTTTATGAAATTGTTACGCTTAATTTTTTGAAACTAACATCAACAAAAATATTCATTTGTAGTGCGGATTGTGCCTTATTCGTATGTGCGACTTTTGCGAGAAGCTCATTCTTGAGGAAACAATACCAAAATTCTATAACGGTGCATTAATGCGAGCAAAGCGCGCAACGATTAACGTGGCTTATATTGACAGATGAACCACATTCTTAGAAACCTTAATTGCAGTAATCAAGAAGCCGTTGATGACGTAATCGAGTTCATTAAGACCAATGAGCATGTCTTTACAGAATAGGAGAAATAGGTTTACGAGCGATGATCATGTCTTTCTAGAAAAGGAGAAATAAATGGGTAGAAATAGATGTTACCCTTCATTTTTGTTTCAAAGGGTTTTGTAATATATTTGGTTATGTTCTTACGTACTAAGTGTTAACAAAATATTAAATATTGATAAATATTTTGCTATAGAATGTTTGAAAAAGGAAAATGCCTTTTACGACTGATGAATATGGGATCTCTACTGTTATTTTTGAACCCTGTTGAGGTTGTACTATTATTATTTAGGCTCTTTTTAATAGTAACATGAAAAATGGTAGATTTTTTTTGAAGAAGGATGTAAGACATTTGCTCAGGAAAATAAGTATTAAGATGGAGAGTATTTTACCACATACATTAACTTAGTTCTCACTTTTTACACAAATCCAGTATTTTTTTTTCATATTATTATCAAACGGACCCTTAAAGTAAAAACGAGAGTAAAAGAAAATTGTAAAAGTAAAAGTGGTTTTAAACGTACCTAGATAAAGTTTAACTAGCATTACCCATTTCTTTAGAAAATTGAATTTGTATGCTATGTTTCTAGCATATTGTATTACTTTGATAGAAAGCAATTTTAGGTTTGTCAATAATATTTATACCCCATCTAATTACTGAATGCTGGTTCTTGAATTGCATTCCTAGTATTTGGTTTCAATGAACTTGAGTGATAATAAATCCTGAATGTACTATTTTATTTGGATATTATATTTGTTGTTATTGATCAAAGTTTAGAAAAAGTCATTTCGACTAACATGCAAAATCTGAAAAAGGTGGAGAGTATGAAAGTATCACTTTTGCATTTAACAGGCATAAAATCAGGAGACCACTCATAAAATTGTTTTCCAAGTTAATTCATCTTGACAAGTTGCAGTCCCATTTAGTGCAAAATCGTTTTTGCGGTGAATTCATTATGACAAGTTGCACTCGTATTTAGTGCAAAATCGTTTTTGCACTAAAATATTTCACTGCAAAAATAATTTTGCAGTAAATCCGAGTGCAATTCTTTAGAAATATTTCACTGCAAAAATAATTTTGCACTAAATTCGCGTTTGTAATTACCAAAAATATTTCACTGCAAAAACCCTTTTGCACTGAATCCAAATGCAATTTAGCATAGATAATCCAAGTCTTTCGCATTCAAATAAACAACTTGCAAAGAATAGCAACATCGTGATATTATTTATTCCACAAAAATAGAAAAACATCTTCATTCATATATCAAAATCAAAATTATATTCTTTTAAAATCAAAACTAAAGGAATTCAAAAAAATTCTCAAATACCATCATACCAAGAATTTCAAAATTCCAAAATATTTGCTAAATGTAATTATACTATGCCATAGTAAAATCTAAACAATCGGTGCAATGCACGTCTTCTTATTGTGATATTCATAACGATTACACCTTCCACACTTCTGTTTTTTCTTTGTGCTTAAACCGATGCTCTCAATTCGATTCTTTTTAGGACGAACGGTGTTGAGTTTTACCTATCGAGAGGTCTTAGTCTTATTTTTGATACATCCGAGACATTAGTAGGACGATCAGAGTTAGCATCATGTGTATTTTACATGAGCATAAGAGCTTTGAAATGTATTACTGGTTTAAACCGATTTAATAAGCTGTATTGTTTTTCTAGAAGTATCCCGAGCAATAGTCATAAACCGAAACCTTATCAAGTGTATCAGCCACTCCACGAGATTACAAAAAATGGCATGTGACTCTCACATAGGAAGCTCATCAATTCCGCCATGAATTACAACCACACTCCCATGTCGAAGGATCTACGTGATAAGACTTTTTCTTTATAATTTCAAGGCAAATGATGCGAGTGAATTAGATGATATTGAAGAAACAAACCTTCAAACCATGTCGAAGACTCATTAACCTTCCCCTATCAAGCATTTTTCAACCTCCGGACACAAGATGAGTTCTTCCAGGATTCCTCGACAATGTTCAAGTTTCTATCCGACATTTGCTTCAATTATCTATAGCTCAACACGAATATTCATTTAGCATTGTTGTTATAGAAAGATTCCGTTCATTTGCAACCCACAAGTTTGAAATTGAACTTTTGGCCATATTAGAACACATAACACCATATCTTCTTTACAAAGACCGCAGTTTTAACCCAATAAATTCAAGTGGTGCACCTTAATTTTACAATGATCATATTTCGTAAGCATTCTTCATAAAAATAGATATCTTACGGTAAACCATAGGCATCTTTGAAACTCGTTCAAGCGAACGATCATTAAACACAACTAATTGTATTTGGAACTAAATTCAAAGCTAATTTTCGTTTTCTATATTTCGATGGAAAACATGAACTGAAGTTAAAATTCGCTCAAAGTTTTTGCACAGGTTTAGGCATATAACGGCATGAAAATCATTGAGGGAACACCCGAGGAATTGAATTGATCAATCCAACATGTCTATCTGAAATAAATGTCAACACCCTATAGTAGTTCTCACAATAACCTTCAAATGCTTCAAGAACCATTGCCAGTTATCCACATTTTCTGCACCACTAAAATTTGAGCATGATCCAATCGGTCAAATTTGGAGAAATTCCTATCAAAACAAATTTAAATTAGAATATTATCTATACTTGTCAAAACTAGATTACCTGTTAAAGCAAAAAGACTAAAAACTGAATAATAAAGTATACAACATACAATGTCCCAAAAACCTTTCTTAATCAAAAACGTACCTCCAATGGACATCCATACTTGTTGCAGTGGCTATATACATGAGTATAGACAACTTTTATAACATTCTTGAATCATTTTACAAACTGACAGCCATTTTAACATATAACAACGGCCGACAAAAGTTATTCAAGCCATATATGCAAGCTTCATTTCATTGATATGAATATTCTTCATCTTTGAGCTTATTTACTTGATCAATATTGATAACTCTAGTGTGAGCTTCATTTGTCAATCTTCAAAGTACAATATAGCTTCCCGAGAGTTATTCGCTTTATTAGTATGAATCACCCCGCAAAGCTATCTTGTATTCGATGCAGAATCTGAAAAAGGTGGAGAGGTTTATCTCATAGGATTAGCAACGAAGGTTAATTCTTGTGTTGAGTGTGGTGCAGTAGAATTCATACTTGTATGACAAGTGTGCACTCGCATTTAGTAGCAAAATCACACTTTTTGCACTGTTGTGAGAAAATATTTCACTGCAAAAACCATTTTGCAATAAATTCGAGTGCAATTTTTAGTGAGGAATATTTCACTAAAAAAAAATTTTTGCACTAAAGGTTCGTGTATAATTCAACCAGAAGAAAATCGGTTTCACTAGTGGAATCCCTTTTCAGGGCACTAAATCCGGAGCGCAATTTAGTATAGATAATCAAAGCCTTTCGCATGGTCAAATAAACAACTTGCAAAGAACTAGCAACATCTTGATATTATTTATTCCACAAAATATCATAGAAAAACACCTCTCACTCGGTTCATATATCAAAATCAACTCAAGCTTACATTATTTTAAAATAAAAACTAAAAGAATCCAAAAAAATTCTCAAATACCATTATATTGCTTGTTCTTGAGATTGATTTCAAAATTCCAAAATATTTCACTAAATGTAATTATACTATGCCATAGTAAAATCTAAACAATCGGTGCAATGCACGTCTTCTTATTGTGATATCCATAATAGTTACACCTTCCACACTTCTGTTTTTTCTTTGTGCTTGAACCGACGCTCTCAATTTGATTCTTTTTAGGACGAACCGGTTGAGTTTTACAATCGGGAGGTAAAATTTTTTGATACATCTGAGACATTAGTAGGACTATCAGAAGTTGGCACTAGGTAAATTGCATGAGCATAAGAGCTCTGAAAGTTACACGTAAAGAAACAAGGATCGCAATAGTCGTAAACAACCTTCCTATTAGCCAAAATACACAAAACGACATGCGAATATGGGAAGCCATCAATCCGTCATGAATTACAACCATACTCACATGTCGAAAGATCTATGTGATAAGACTTTTCCTCTATAACTTCAAAGACGGAATCAGATGATTTGACAACCTTCCATATCGAACTCTCATTAACCTTATCTTTCAAGCATTTTTTAACCTCCGGACACAAGATAGTTTTTCAATTTCTCGACAATTCACGTTTATCCGACATTTGCTTCATTATTTTCACACGAATTTGATCTAGCTCATTTCAGGAGTTATAACTTTCGACCATATTATCATCTTCTTTCAATGCATTAACCCAATGATCAAGTGGTTTCAACATTCTTCGCCGGATCGTACACATTTTGAAATAGTATTAGTAAACAAACTTAATTCCTCATGAACAATTTCAAACGTAAGCATATCCAACTGAATTTTGTCTATCTGTTATTAGTTCTTCACTAAGAACATTGCAAGTTATCCACATTTTCTACATCCACTACAGCCATCGTAAGTGGAAAAATCCTTATCAAAATAATTTAAATTAGAATAGGTCTATACTTGTCTAGATTACCTGCAAAGCAAAAGATTAAAAATTGAAATAATAAAGTAGACAACATACAATTCAAAAATTAATCACAAACGTACCTCCATCTCCATTTGTCGCAGTAGCAAACAACATACAACCCTTAAATTTCATCTTTAAATGGCAGCCACTTTAGCATAACAACAACCGATAAAAGTTAAAGCCATATATGCAAGCTTCAAATGATATGAATATTCTTTTAAACTTGTGACTTTCTTCGTTAACCTCAAGTACAACATAGCTTCCCGGATTTATTCGCTTTATACTATCAATGTACCCCGCAAGCTGGTTGTACGATGCAGAATCATTCCCATGAATCTCTTTGAACGTAATCCCCTTGCCAGTGTAAGCAAAGTAATAGCTTAATCTAACACCGCATTCTCGCCTGAAGTAATATATAATCTCTAAAGGTTTCACTAGCAGCTTGTCTCGAACTAAACCAAAAATTACTGATTTACGAAGTTGACTTATCATGGGCGATTTCCTCAAATTTTTGAATCCAACGCCACATGTATGCTCCTTCACCATTTCCTTTATTTCAAAGAACCTAGTAAGATTAAACTTTTGGGATGCATGGATTATCCACTGACAATCAAGCTCATCCCTTTTACTACACACAACGGTGATCCCGTCTTTGCAATTTTCTTGAACTCAAATTTGAATCCATGGTGAATCGAAAATTTCTACAAACTTGTCCGAAACTCAATGGCCCCTCCCAAAAATCTTTGTCCAATACCTATAATAACATTAGCCTAAGCACAACAATTAGGTGGTTCGTGTGCTACATAAGAGCCATTTTCATGATCTTTCATCCACACAACTCACAAAACTTGATGAACTGCTACACACTAATCATTTGACGTCAAAAATTTAGAACCCTCCGTCCGCCTAACAAAAATATCTATATTTTCCACTCCTTTTACCACTGCGAAACAAACCATGCATTGAATTTCATCATCCCCATCTGTGAGGACCCGCGCTTTTGATACTGGCTCCCTCGGCGGTGATTCCTCCTATTTCTCGGTTTAATTTTAAAAAATAGTTTGTTTTATTATAAAGAAAATGTGAAGGTTTGTAAAGGAATAAGAGTCCCTAGTTGTTCTACTAAACAAACAAAAGTATGTGTAAAAAATGAATATTTATGGATTAAACGACCTCTTAAACACGATTAATGCACTACGATTTATATATTAAACTGGGTACAAACGTGTATTGATTCCTTCGTAAATCGAGATCGATAAAACTGAGATTTTATGAAATTAACTGATAAAAAGATGTTTAAAAATAGTTTCAGCTCATTCTATACCTTTGGTTTTGAAAACAGGGTTTAAATATGAAATATGGACTGATTTTGAGATAAACAATAATTTTTTCATGCAATTGATCAATTATAACTGATAAAATAAAGACAAATAAAAAAATTAAAGCTGGGCTGAGATAAAAAATACATGAAAGCCTAAAAAATAGTAGAATACTATTTTAGAGCACTATTCCCGAAGTTCCAGAGCTGTCTGATGCCTTAAATGTGGTCTGTGCAGGTGTATTTATAGTTGTAGAATAATTAATAGACTGGGTCTGGAAGTGTTTGTTTGTGGACAAAGGGTGTGTCCGTGGACACATGGTACCTTGTGTCTTAAGGATACAACTATTAGAGCTTGTGTCCGCCGACAAACACCTTGGTTCGTGTCCGTGGACAAACCCCTGATTGAACGTGTTACGGTTTTTTCAATTTTGGCCAAAATAAACATCGGATTAATCTATTTTTTAACATGTTATTACCCATGTTAAGACCTACATATTTTCCAAATTTCAGAATTTTTGGACGTGGGGAAGGCCTCCGTTTGATTTCTTGAGCTGAATTTCCAGTTTTTCAAATTTCGTAAGATTCGACCGTCAGATAAAGATGGATTTTAGTATGTTATTCCTAGTAACATTTCCTAGCTCTCCGCAAAATTTCATGATTTCAGGAGGTTGAAAAGTATCGAAACACAAAAAAATGAAAAAATGACTCGGAGGTGTTTGTCCGCAGACACAAGTCCAAATTCTTGTGTCCCCAAGACACACACAGGTGTGTGTCGTGTGGACACACCCTCTAATGAGTGTGTTATGGGGACACACCCCTGGGGGTATGTGTCCGTAGGCGGTTTCTTCAATTCCAGTCAAACGGCTTATCAGATCGATCTGATTTTTTAGTATGTTGTTACCCATTATATACCCTGTCTATTGAGTTCATTTAGTCTTCGGGAAGGTCATCTTTCAATTACCCAAAGTAAAATTTTGATTTACTAAATTCCCCGATATTCGGCCGTCAGATTGAGCTGAATTTTGAGTATGTTACTCCTTATGACAATGTCTAACAACCCTCAAAGTTTGAGGATGATTAGAAATGAGTAACTCTCCTTTCATAAGTTTTCAAGAGTTTTGACGCTTTTCAGTTCCGGCAGTTTTTGATAATTCTCGTAACTTCTCGTCCGGGATCATTTTGGCTTCCTCATTTGACTTGTATCACATGTAAATAATATGTATGCATCTAGAAATACTCGTGCATGCATGCGTGTTTGTTTCTCTAGAGTTTTGGATTCTTTTGAGGATCGCAAAATGAGGTGTTCATATACCCTCTCGGCCTGGGTTCTTTGTGATGCAAAGAAATCAGGACGATAACGAAAATGCATCATTTTGTGGCACTCGCATGAATCACATGTTATATTTTAAAAATAGTGCAATGCAAATGATGTCTTGCTATGCTGTTTATCTCCGCCTGGGATGGATGGGTGATTTTTGGACTGTTCGGGACATGCTCTGTGTTGTATTGTGACTTTGTTCTGCTCTACTTCCACTAGCTGGGAAGGTTTTATCAATGATTCTGGTCGGGTGTTGAGCTAATGTACTCTTATTGATATGGACAGTTCTATTAACGATTTTGACTTGGGTGTTGAGTTGATTTACTCCCATCGGTAGGGATGATTCTGTCAACCATTCTAATTGGGGCGTTGAGCTAATGTACTCCTATCAGTAGGGACAGTTCTATCAATGATTCTGACTTAAGTGTTGAGCTGATGTACTCCGATCGTTAGGGACGGTTCTGTCAATAATTTTGATTGGGGTGTTGAGCTAATGTACTCCTATCGGTAGGGACGATTCTGTCAACGATTCTGATTGGAGTGTTAAGCTGATTTACTCCCATCGATAGGGATAATTCTGTCAATAATTCTAATTGGGGCGTTAAGCTGATGTACTTATATCGGTAGGGACGGTTCTGTTAACGATTCTGATTTGGTTTTGAGCTGATGTACTCCCATCGGTAGGGACGATTTTGTCAACGATTCTGATTTGTGTGTTGAGTTGATGTACTTCTATTGGTAGGGATATTTTTGTCAATGATTCTAATTGGGGTGTTGAATTGATGTACTCCCATCAGTAGGGACGGTTCTATCAACGATTTTGATCGGGTGTTGAGCTGATGTACATCCATCGGTAGAGATGATTCTATCAACGATTTTGATTGTGGTGTTGAGCTGATGTACTCCCATGGGTAGGGACAGTTTTGTCAACGATTCTGATTGAGTGTTGAGCTGATGTACTCCCATCAGTAAGGACGGTTCTGTCAACGATTCTGATTTTTATCTTGAAAGGATGATGGCATATGGTATGGTAGGGACATTGCTTTAGGTTTGAGAGGCTAGGGAAGATGGTCTGCTAGGGACGATTGATGGTTTGTTGGGGACACTGCTTTGGTGAAGGAAGGTTGGTGATCTACTGAGGATATTATGATTGATGGTCTACTAAGGAAATGAAAATTCCTACTAGCTAAAATAAAGGCTAGGGGTTGATGATCTATTGGGCATATGATGATTGGTAGTCTACTGAGGATCTAATGAATCCTACTGTCTAGGATAAAGACTGAGGGTTGGTGATCTGCTGGGGATATGATGATGCATGGCTAAGATGTGGAGGATTAATGATATGTTAAGGTGATGAAAATTGATGATTTGCTAAGGGGGTAGAGTCTCTGAGTAGACATAGAGAGATATAGAGAGAAAGTTCTGGTGTGATATCTTTTTTTAAAAAAAAAACTAAAACTTTTGGTTGGCTTTTTTTTTCTTGAGAAAAAAATCGAGTTACGCTCTCTCAATTCTCGAACCTAGTGTATAATTTTTGGACTTTGCCTCTTGCTTTGATTCCGTGGCATTTTTCTCATATCACTAGGGTACGATTTTGCTTATTATTTTCTGACTTCGTGAGAGACAAATTTTTCTGTGCCTACATCATTTTCTATTTTTCGATGCCCTTATTCCTTCTTGATTATTTGAAAGCTTTTTGATGCAGCTTACTTATTTTTTTTCTTTTGCATGCTTTGTAGTCTTCCTCACCCAAAACATAGCCCTGGGCCTTTTGGCCTAGCTGTCACTCTTGGTGTGGCTCTCACTGCCATCTTTTGCCTTTTCTTTTGTTTTAATATTCTTTTCTTCTGGCACTGTGAGATTTATCCTTTTTTTTACTCTTTTAATTTTTTCTTGTACCCACTTTGTTAGGTTTTTTAAGCATCATCGTCCTTACAATTTGAGAATGTTTGCTTTGGAAGTTTGTATTTGACATTGTCATGTTGTGATTTTTATTTTTGGTCCGAGAACCTTTAGGAGCGTATCTTAAAAGCTTATCTTAAAAGATAAGAAATTGGGCCAAAGATCCTTTTGTGGGGCTTGTTCCATGTGTTTTGTGAAATTTTCTCATTCCAATCTTTCTCTGATATCCTTTCAAAGGGTTTTTTTTTTGGTTTTGGAGAGGGCTTAAGTAGTTTTCCTGTAGAAAGGGCTTTTGTATGTGCCTGTGGAAAGGGCTTGTGAAGTGCTTGTAGAAAGGACTTTGGAATGGTGCCTGTAGAAAGGGCTTTGGATTCGTGCCTATAGAAAGTGCTTGGGATTTACCTGTAAAAAGGGCTTTGGTTCGTGCCTGTGGAAAGGGCTTTAGAATGGTACCTGTAGTAAGGGCTTTGGATTCGTGCCTGTAGAAAGGGCTTGTGAAGTGATTTGCCTCTCTGGGAGGAATTTATAATGTGATTTTCCTTTTTGGGATGGCTTATGAAATGACTTGCCTCTTTGGGAGAACATGTGAAGTGAATCGACTCTCTGGGAGGAATTGTGATGTGATTTGACTCTCTGAGATGAATTCTGACGTGGTTCGACTCTCTGGGAGGAATTAATGTGGTTCAACTCTCTGGGAGAAAATTATAAGGTGATTTTATCCTGATGATCAGGAGTGCTCTGGTTAGAGTTGTGCAGGCGGTGTGATTAATCATCGAGGTATACACCGAGATGCGGTGGTGATGCTTATCTGGCAGGTCATGGAACCTATAATACATATGTGCTCTTGGACTGGTGCGTGGTACACTTATGCATGAATGCATTATACAAATGCTTATGCCATGTTTTCCTAAATTTCAAGTATTCGCGTACTTCTTAAATCATTGCACCATCGTTTTTATAAACTTGGTTTTGAAAAGGTCGTGAATCTTGAGGTGCCTGATTTATGAAGTATGATACGCTACTTGAAATTATCTAAGTGCAGATGCATGCATGCAAGACCGACCATTATCCGAGATCATAGCAATATTGAAAAGGCAAATATTGATTTATGGTTAATTTAGTGAGTGAGTGCAATGTGATATCGATAACAGGAGAAATGGCGTTCTTCCGTTTGGGATTCTGTTAGTCCAGCGTCATGCTTTTGTTTTGATAAGTTACTATCTCCTTCTTGATTCTTGAGCTTGTTTGAATCTGTGTGCGTTGCTACTTTTGCTCATACCCTCAATTTTATGAGAATTATCGATGTTCTGCATTTTCATGAGTAGGTGTGGAATATCCGGGAGCCTTTAGATGCTAACCAATTGATTTTGTTGACATGATTCTACTTACAGAGATAGAGTTGGTTCTGATGATATGACAACCATAAGGTCATGGTGGTGTAGGTTAAGGCACCTTCAGTGAGAATGGTAAATGAAGATGTTAGTCTTGGGGTAGTTGTCCGGGCATTCTTATCGATACCCTCAGTGCATATACCCTCAGCATCCTCAGTGTATGTAAATGATGATGGAGAGGCTAATATTTGAGGAGCTTCTTAAGTCTTCTTGTCGATACCCTCAGTGAATATACCTTCTGCACCCTCAGTGTATGCGAATGATGATGGAAATGCTAGTCTTTGAGGAGCTGTTTAAGTCTTCTTGTCGATACCCTCAGTACATATTTCCTTGGCACCTTCAGGGTATGCCCTTTGCACCCTCAGTGTATCTATGGCAGCTTCATGCTCTTCAATTTGCTCGCGTCCTTTCAAGAATATTGTTTATGGATTGAGTTTAAGCAAAGGTAGACATGAATTAGGATACTTGAAAGGAAAAAAAAATGATTGATTTTATTAATAAAATGAATGGGTACATTGATAAGAAATTCCTCATTCTACCCTTAACCCTTACAATTTCGCTTCCTTTCTCTCTCAATTCGCCCTATTTCTAGGATTGTTCAAGTAAATTGAATTAATGGTGTTTGCCTCTACTTAAGGCTTCTTTTATCAAGGAAGGATAATCTTCTTGGCATCGATTAAGTCTTGGATGGCATGCTCAGGGCGCAACAATTATCAGTGTTATGTCCGAATCCTTGATGGTAAGTGCAACGTTCATTGGCATTCCAGCCAGGGGGAGGTGGATTGGGGGGTGTGCGAGGAGCTGGCAACTGCAGAACACCCTCAGCTTGTAGTGTGGCTAAAGTTTGACTTAGCGAAGTCGATACACATGAAAAGGGACTGTGCTTCTTTCTACTGCTTTTCTTTTTTGGCCTTTCTTCTTGCGGATAATGGAAGTTGGTTTCTTAATAAGGACTCTAGCTTTGGTAAGACTAGACTTGATTAATGGCTGGGGTGGTTTTCTCGTATTAAGAATAAGTTTTCTTAACCTCAGCAACTTGGGCAAGTTTTTCTTCTGTCTCATTGGCCATGTGCATCAATGCCGTGTATCGGTCGAAGTACTTGTGACCCATGCCATTTCGGATCTCGGGCTTAAAGTTCTTGATAATTATCCCTAACTGCTCTTCCTCGAGAATTCTATCAACTAATTGAGATGCTAACTCCCTCTAGCGAGTGATGAAGTCAATGACATTCTTATATTTTTTCTATTTTGTCATCTCGAGATTCTTACAGATAACTTTGAGCTCCTAGTTAAACTTATAATGTTCCATGAACTCCTTCACTACACTTTTTCAGTCGGCTACCTGGTGCTTCTCTAAACTCAAAAACCAACTGTGTGCTGGTCCGGTAAGAGTTTGGTGGAAACTGTGGGACAAGTGATCATCTTTCAATCCGTACAATTGCATGGAAAAAAACATAAGCATTGAGGTGCAGGTGAGATGGAGTGTTCCCCGAGAACTTCTCGGTGTGAGAAAGTTTGAAACCAATCAACAAACTGGCATTTGGGTATAAAGATAGGTTTTGGAGATCAATGATATCATCGGCCTTTTTGGCCACCCTCGGGTTTAGAGCTTTCATCTTATCTTTAAGCATGGTAATGGCCTCGTTTTCTTCGCCTTGATTGATTACAGTTTCGGGGTATTGGTCCTAGTTTGGATCTCCGTTAGGGATGGCCTGGGGATTACAATTTTGAAAAAGGGTTGGTTATGTTTAGGGTTCAGCTAGGTGGCTTCAAGATCTTGCACTGGTGGTACATCGATGTTGGCAAGGGGCACAAGGGGTGGGGGGTTGATGTCGGCGTGAATTGAGGGAGTATGTTGGAGGATATTAGCCGGGCATTGCAAGGCCTCGGGTTTGGTGGCCTTTGACTGAATTTAGATTTGGATTGGGATGGTTTGGTTCAGCAGGTGTTCTAGTAGTGATTAAGGCGTCAAGGTGGGCTTGGGTGGCTGCTTGGTGATTCTTCATGAAGGCTATAGATTGGATCAGATCATGGATTAGATGGTAGAGATGTTTAAAGGTTAAGGTACCACCCTTAGCTTGTGGGAGAACGGGACCAGGCGGCGGATCTGCTGCACGAGAGGCTTCATCATGATTACCCTCACTATTGTTGACCCCAGTTTGATTGATCGGTAGTTCGGTGTGTGACTATGAGGAATGGTCGATGGTGAGTCTGATTTCGTGAGTCGTCTGGCGTGATAGATAATCTGAGTATGGTGAAGAATGGGGAGAAAGAAATCGTGGATTGACCAAGAAATCAATATTTTGCCATGGGTTGCGTAATTCTCAAAAAATTATGACTTGACAGGAAAATAAAATCGAAAATTACTTTTTGGTATTTATGAAAAAATAGATCGACAACAACAACTTGAGAGCCCCATGGACAGGTTTAGGGTAGGAATATATATTCCTGGGGTGCCCTTATAACCTTCCGATTTTGAAAATTGATTTTCGAAAAAATTCATTTTGGAAAATGACTTATTTTTTGAAAAACATTTTGGAAAACATTTTTTTGAAAATCGAGAAGTTCTCTCCTCTTAGAGTTATTTTTTATGGAAATAGTGATAGAAAAATTCTCACTGACGGGTTTTAGTGAAGGATTTCTACAGACCGGGTTGGACAGCCACCGGCCGTACTTGGCAAACAAAGAGTTGGTATGTTTGACAAGGCCTTTTGTTCACTAATCTTAAGACTGACGGTTAAGAAAACATACATAAATTCATGTATACTAAGCTGACGCATCCTATATGCAAGCGAGGTTTGACGGGTAAGGTTTAGGCTCCATCCTATCTGGCTAGGTCTTGCTATATACCCTAAGTGCGAGTACGTGCAAGGACCTTTTGATATATGTCCTGGGTACATGAGTGTTCTTGTCACTTGATATATCTCGGTTGGTACTTGGCCAAGGAGAGTGGAAATAAGAGCTTTTGGTTTATGTTGACCCAGACGAGCCAACTCCCTGCTCACTAAGCAGTATTTCTGGGTTGAATAGGGCAATTTCACACTTGCGATAATGCATGATGATAGTGCGTGTGTGCAAAAATAACAATTATGGAGGTACATTATGATGAGCACTCTAAGGTTTGTTTGAGTACTTTTAATTTTTATTTATGAAAAGATTTTTCTCAAACAAAAAAGGGAATCGAGGTATCTACATAAATCGCATCTATGTTATCCTAAAACTAAGGCCGAAAATAAAAGCACGCAAACATAAACGATTATCCACGTATATTATACTTTTGTTTAGAGTCTAATTTTCTTAAAAAATCCCTAGCAGAGTCACCACTGTGAAAATTCGTGCTTTTGACGACGGCCCTTTGCGGTGATTCCTCCGGTTTCCCGGTTGAGTTGAAAAATGGTTCGTTTTATCATAGAGAAAAGGTGACGATTTGTAAAAGGAATCAGAATCGCCAGAACAAACAAAAGTATGTGGTACTAAACAAACAAAAGTATGTGTAAAAGAGGAACATTTATGGATTAAACGAACTCTTAAACATGATTAATGCAAAACCAATTGATTCAAAAGGTTCGAGGATTAAGTTATGAATCGGGAAGGTGTTAGGCACCCAATTTGCCCTTTCGTTCTCTGAGTAGGATATGCGTGGAATTATAATTGAACATTTGCATGCTTATTAATGTAACCGCATATTAGCCCATACTTTTAAGAACTAGATTTTGGGATGGGGATGAAAATCATGTGCTTCGTATTTCGCCCCTCGATTTCAGAAATCATTGTGTGTGTTTGTGATTTGAAAAAAGGATCTTTATAATGATAGATAGCAAAACAAGTGTTTTTTGAAAGATTTAGGGCTTTTCGGAAGTTAATTCCATTTAGAATCGGATATCCTGCAATCCTCGAGATTCGTTCGTCAATAGTATATCATAATTTAATAATTTAAACAGGCATTGACGAATATAGTACCCTCATATTGTATTAAGCGAGACTAATAAAACCGAGATTTTATAAAATTTACTGATAAAAATATATTTAAAAATGGTTCCAGCTCGTTCTACGCCTTTGGTTTTAAAAACATGATTTAAATATGAAATCTGGACTAATTTTGAAATAAACATCAATTTTTACATACAATTGATCAATATAAATGATAAAATAAAAATAGATAAAAAAATAAATCCGGATTAATATAAAAAATACCTGAGAGCCTCGAAAATAGTATAATACTATTTTAGAGCACTTTTCCCGAAGTCCCAGAGCTGTCTGATGCCTTAAATGAAATCTATGCAGGTGTATTTATAGCTGTAGAATAATTAATGAGATGGGCCTCGAACTGTTTGTTCGCGGACAAAGGGTGTGTTCGCGGACACAGGATACCTTGTGTCTTGAGGACACAACTATTAGAGCTTGTGTCCGTGGACAAACACCTTGGTTCATGTCTAGGGACAAACCCCTGCTTTAACATGTGACGGTTTTTGCAATTTCGGCCAAACTAAATATCGAATTAATCTAATTTTTTAACATATTATTATCCATGTTAAGAACTACATACTGTCCAAATTTCAGAAGTTTTAGACATCAGGAAGGCCTCCGTTTGATTTCCCAAGCTGAATTTCCAAATTTTTGAATTCTCGAAGATCCGATTGTCGGATCGAGTTGATTTTTAGTATGTTATTCCCATCATCATTTCCTAGCTCTACACAAAATTTCATGATTTTAAGAGGTCGGGAAGTATCGAAACGCGAAAAAAACAAAAAAACGGCTGGGAGGGGTTTGTCTGCGGACAAAAGCCCAAAAGCTTGGGTCCCCACGACACACACAGGTGTGTGTCCTGTGGACACACCCTCTAACGAGTGTGTCATGGGGAAAAACCCCTGGGGGTGTGTGTCTGTAGGAGGTTTCTTCAATTCCTGTTAAACGGCTTATCGGATATATCTGATATTTTATTATGTTGTTCATCATTATATACCCTATCTACTAACCAAATTTTAACTCATTTAGACTTCGGGAAGGTTGTCTTTTTATTACCCAAAGTAAATTATTGGTTTTCTGAATTCCCAGAGACCCGATAGTCGGATTGAGCTGAATTTTGAGTATGTTGCTCCTTATGGCAATTTTTAATAACCCTAAAAGTTTGAGGATGATCAGAAATGGGTAACTCTCCTTTCACAAGTTTTCAGGAGTTTTGACGATTTTTGGTTCCGGCAGTTTTTGGTAATTCTCGTAACTTCTCGTCCGGGGTCCTTTTGGCTTCCTTCTTTGACATGTTTCGCATGTAAACAACATGTATGCATCTAGGAATGCTCATGCATGTATGCGTGTTAATTTTCCTAGAGTTCAGGATTCTTGTGAGGGTCGCAAAATGAGGTGTTCATGCCATCTAACATAAACTCTGTCATTATGAATAACAAATAGCTCTACATATAAAGGATTCCTCTCGCACACCAAACATTTTAGTTCTTTGACACTTATACAAAGAAACAATCGAATTCTAAAGGAACAACCATTATAATAAACCACGCCTATAATGCCTCTATTAAGATCCCTAAAAAATGAAACATAAGAACTTAGAACCGATACATTGCATAAAAAACATGTATGATCATTCATTCACAAATGAAATCATTCATTTAAACTAATCAAAACCTACAATATAAGAATCAAGTGCAAAAATACAGCACTTAAAACATCTAAGATCAAAACTGAAAAACTGCAAATTCATTTTTGCAATTTTTTTGCACAAATGATGAAAGAAAAAAAAGGAAAACAAAGCAAAGTGCAAAAATATTGCATTAAAAAATACTTAGATCAAAACTAGAAAGTTGCAAATCCACTTTTGCAGTTTTTCTACACAAAAGAGGAAAGAAAAGAAAAAACAAAGCAATACATAGATCGATTACAATATACTAAATAGCCTTTAAAAGTATGAACATTCAGCCATGATTTGATCAAATCCTCCAAATTATAAGTCAAAAACAACCAAAATGAAGTAATATGTCTATAAGTTTTGCACAAATCACAAGATAATTCTCCATAATATTAATATATCATCAAAACTAAAAAATTGCAAAAACACTTTTACAATTTTTCTGTAGTTAGGGGAAAAAAGAAGAAAAACAGAGCAAAGCATGGATTCATTGAAATCATGCTAAAATAACCTATAAAAATATGAACACTCAATCACTATTTCATTAAATCCTCCAAATATAAGATATAATCAACCAAAACGAAGTAAAATCACATCTAAGAACATGAAGAAAAAACTATAAGTAGATAATGCTTCAACATCCATGGAGCTAACAGATTTATTCTCCTTTCCTTCGTTAATTCCGTCAATCTAAAATGCTTGCCTCTCTTCAATGGTAGTTGCTTGTCGATCATCGTCTCTCTCCCTGTTCAACGCCATCCCTGTTCTATGCGGGATATGTTCTACGTGGGATATGAATTAAGAGTTGAAAGAGGGAAGGGTAGTTTAGACATTTTAAAACTCTTAAATTGTTTAATTTATAAAAAACAAAATACTTATAACTAACTTAAAAATCAAAATTTTCCTTACAACCAAAAATTAATGTGAAAAAATCCTTTATTTATTAAGTTAATATACGATGTCTTTTTAGTGTATAAAATTATGGAAGGAGTCCTTTGAACCCATTTTCTCTTTGTACATTTTGCGACTTAGTATTTCTATATTATTATACTTCCTTGTATGTTTTTTAAGTTTATTTTTACATATAAAACTGTTCATTATTTACTCTAGATAAACTGAGGATTTCAAAAATAGCAATTATGTATGTAGATGTAAATTGTTTAGTTACTAGGATCTGAGTTGGGTTACCATTTTATAAAATGTTTAAAAACTGTGAAAATATTCCAATGTCTAACAATTATGATATTGACAAAAATACATAACAGAGAAAAGAGTATATAGCCTAACAAATGTCGGTTCGAGATTTTCATATGTAGTTTTTTTTTTCTGTAAGACTACTTTTATTTTGTATTTATAGTTCATAATGGAAATGGAGGTACTTTAAATTCCCCGTCTTTTGTTCCGACTTCGGACCCATTTAACTTGTGACTATGGCTAGGCCAAATCCTCGAATACTTTTTGGACACATGAGTAATAAAGCTTGCATTAAAAAATAAAAACCCGAAATTTCATCTCAACTTGTTTGTATTTATGTTTGCGTTGTTTTTATAGTACACTTCTTAAGATTGGTTTTCTGTATTGTTTCTACAGTTGCATTTGTATATATGTACATGTAGGCAAACTTGTAATAACCACATTTTGGGATTTTAAAGTATTTTTAATATTCTTTACAAGACACTAATTGGAGAGAATAGGGGCACAAAATGAGGTGTGAGGTATTTTCAGTTTGTTCTACATTGTGTACTTAGCACCTTCAAGATGTAAAATCGAAGACAACATCCAATACAATATCGGTTCCAAATTTGATGATGGCATTAATACTCAAAAGTAGGGGATTTGGTTCAAGTTCATCTATTATGAGAGCTATTACCAAAGTTGCTAGAGATTATGATATCCACTTTGCATATATATGTGGAATGGGTATATGTGGAAGTGGGAATGGATAGAAAGGGCCTCAGTTACAGACTCCAAGGTACATTAAGCTTCCTCCACATTCTTGTTTTAATATACTTTTACATATGTATATATATATATATATACATATGAGGCAATAAGAAAAAATAGCTTTTTCAAAAATTAAGATCACATAAAGAATGCTTCACTTTTCTTGTGTAAAATTTGGACAACCCACATAAGAGTGATATTTGTCCATGGTAAAATTATAATAAAATATGGAATCACCCTCTCATTTTTCACATAATTACAATCCTATCACCCCCTTACAATAACCATTCTTCTACTGCGAAAACCATAACTCGATCTTCTTTTTCATCAACCATTTTCAAATAAAAACCTTGAATGAAATGTAAACTCATATCTAGATATGATTCCTATGTACATTCATTTTGATATACTTTCATACATGCATATATATATATAGACAATGAGAATAAATGGCAATTTTCAAAATTAAAATCACACACAGGACACCTTCTTTTTTATTTGTAAAATAAGTACAATCAACATAAGAGTGACACTTGCCAATGCTAAAATTATAGTAAAAGATGAAAATTACACTCTCATTTTCACAATTTCCAATTGTGCCGCGGTCACAATCACAGCCTTTTTCTCTACTGCGAAAACCCTAACTCGCGATTTTCCCCATATTAATTTTCTATTTGACCCAATATTCTTGATCATCAATCCATTTCATTATCTAAATCTCCATTTTTTACATCTCAGTCTGTCCTATTCGAAGCCGATTGAACCATTTATAATACCTTTCGAAGCAAATTCGAAGAACACTGCTATTTGGTAATCTTTTGTTGTGTTTTGTTAAGTAGTTCTTCGATTTAATATTGTCTATGCATTGAGACAATGTGTATAAAAGGGTATCTTCTAAAATTAAAATCATTCAAAGGACAAATTACTTTTCATTTATAAAATAAGGACAACCAATACCATAAAAACACCATATACTTGGTGAAAGTATAGTAAATGATGAAATTGCCCTCTCAATTTGAAAGGGGCTTTCCTCTGCCCAGTTTCTCGTATCTCATTTAGATCAAATATCATCTTCTTCCTTGCCATTTATTTCTCTTTAAGATCTCGATCACTTCGTAGTCCGTTTCTCTCTCTACAAGCACTGTCGCCGCCCTCTTTATGTTTTTACATTACCACCTCACTTAATCAATAAGGCCTTTCTTCTCTGTCAATTTCAGTCTCCCACTAGAAAGATAGGCAAACGATATGCTAATCCATTTCTAGGATTTCAGTCTCAGTTTCATCCATGTGCATTGTATTCGACACCTAGGGTTTCACTCTCGATCCTTTTTTATATCTTTTGGTGCCCTAATATATATTTTGAATGCTAATATATATGTTTAATATTTAATTGATGTTTCCTTAATATATATATATATATATATATAACTTTTCTATACCAATTGATGTTTAATGTTCTGAGAATGCATTATTTTACCTATTACGATATTAATCAGTTGATTGGCATGTTGCAATTTATGTTCAACTGAAATCTTTCCTTTACCCATCTACTCATTTGATTCCGATATGATTTGAACTAGTTTTTCATTTATTACTGATTGTGAATTTAAGGTATACAAAGAAATATCAATTATGTGCAAATTCACTTTTGCAGGAAATCTATATATGATATGTTTAGTGTAAATTTGAACTAGTATGTGATTTTTGACAAATTTAAACCAAGTGTTTTGATATTGCTTTTAGAAGTAATTGGGTTTGCTATGCTATATTTTTGCGTTAGGTTGCTAAATGCTTGGTTAAATATTTTGTAAGGAACACTTTTGCAGTAAAATAGAATAGGTGCAAATTCACTTTTGTAATAAAACAGTGTGTAATTTTGAGAAAGAACCGGGTGCAAATTAATTTTTATAGTAAATATATAGGGTGTGTTCTTTTGGTGTGATTTTAAGATAGGATTTGGTAAATCACATGATTTATGTAATTTAAGAGTATTCTTTTGCGATAGGTCTCGATATTTTAAAATTCCATCAAATTTTGAAATCCTGTAAATTACATGATTTCAAAATCCGCTAAAAATGTTGGAATTTTGAAATCCCGTGTTGAATTACAGTGTTATCATCTCTTTTTAATCATATCTCTCTTTCGTTATTAATCACTAAGATTTTTCTCTCCAACTAAAATACATAAGTGGATAAAAATCCCACTTAAACTCAACTTACACTAATGTATATTGAAAATTTCTAATATTTTTAAAAGAACACCTAAATTGAAAATGATAAGATTTTAAAATCACAAATTTCTAAATTATATGATTTATCAAATCACATGACTTCAAAAATTTGTGAAAAGAACACAACTTAGGTGATATGTTTAGTGCAAACCCCCGCAACCAACATTTAAGTTATAATGAGGAATTCATTTGGGGTAATGTTTAAGTCAATCTATGATGGAAAAGTAAATGTAAATAGTGTTATAAGGGTAACATAAACAGTTACCTGAATTATTGGAACATACTTAGAGAATGAGAATGCGTTTAATATTGGTGGGAAAATACTAAAGCTAACAACCGATGATGTTGCAATTACTTTTGGTTTGGTTACAGCTGGGAGAAATATTATTATACAACTAGGAAGAAAGAATATATGGAGTATGAGTTTCAAAAAAGGCAATTTCAAGGCAAAGATATGAAACATGATGACAAGCATAAGAAAGTATTACAGAGATCCAATAAAAACACGCAGATGCATTATAAAAATGCTCGTAAGTTCGTGAAAATCTTTTGTAAATATATTTATTTAAACAAAGAATTCAATCATGGTTTTGTTATATTGTTTTAACTAACAAATAAAATAAACTTATTAAATTGCAATATTGGCTATGTGAACACTTTGAACTCATACAACCACTTCAACATTTCAAGGATAAGATGCCAAGATTTGTGAGGTGGACCTCTCCAATCTTAGGCTTGCAATCTTAACTTTCCCATTAAGGAATGTAAAGGTACTCGCAAAAGTTTGTAGTATATATTTTACATTTTTTCATTTAGTATAAATAGTTTGTATAATACATTTTTTTATTATTAGTATTTGTTTCGTTATAAATTTGAACTCATTATGTTTTAAGATTGCTTTTAAGAGTACTTGGGTTTGCTACTAAATGCTTGGTTGCTTTTCGTAAAGAATACTAACACATTTCAAAAACTAGGTGTAAATCCACTTTCGTAATAAAATAAGGTCCACTTTTGCACCACTTTTACAATAAGAGCAATTTAAGATGTCGCCAATACAAAGGAACATTCATTTTAGATTTAGCATAAAATAAATTCGTTTATTAAAAATAAATATTTGTGGACCTCCCTTATGATTGTGTTAGTGGCTATTATATTTATTTAATGGTTGCAATTTTGTCACACATGATAGGTATTGGAAGACATTCAAAACTTGTTTAAAAATGTGTAAGCACTATTAAATGCACATGACGAGTAAGGTGCATAGGATCAATGTGGAATGTGTAAAGGTACTCAGACAAATTTACAAGTTATGTTTTATGCAACTTTTTCCTTTAGTATAAATAGTATCTATAATATGTTTTTGTTGATTAGAATGTATTTAAAACAAATTTGAACTCAATGTGCTTTGAGATTGCTTCAAAACTAATTGGGTTTGATATGCTTTGCTTTTCCATTAGGTTGCTAAATGCTTGGTTGGATTATTTTTAAGGAACACTAATACATATTAAAATTAGGTGCAAATTCACTTTTGCAGTAAAACAGTTTGTAATTTAAGTAAGAATTAGGTGCAAATTCACTTTTACAATAAAACATTGTGCAATTTTAAAAAAGAACTAAGTGTAAATCCACTTTTGCAATAAAACATGGTATAATTTAGAGAAATAACTAGGTGCAAATCAACTTTTACAGTATAACAAGGTCTAATTTAAGATGTCGCCAATATAAAGGAGCATTCATTTTAGATTCAGTATAAGATAAACTAAATATAAGGGTGTAAGTGGCTCTTATATTTGTTTAATGATTGTAATTTTGTCACACATGATAGGTATCAAAAAGATTAAAAAATTGCTTGAAAATGCTCGTGCTGAGGAAGATGTGGAGGATGGAAGTGACAACAAAAAGTCAAACTCTGTACAAGTTTTGGAAGAAAAAATTGACAAGTTAAGTAGAGAAAACAATCACCTAAAAGAAAGAATAATAAAGGTCGAGACATTGCTTGAAGTGAAGCAAAATGAAAGATTGAAACACTTACCATTGGGTTAGTATGCAAGAGAAGTGACAAGCAACGACAAGGTACTAGAGAATAAAGAGGCACTTGCGCAACGAAAGTCATCTTGAGGGACTCGATGACTACTTTGACTTAGAATGTGAAACTTAGTGGAGGATAAACACATTTTGGCTTCAAAACTCCAAAAAAGATGGGGGGAAAAAATCCCAAATAAGCTAATGTGAGGTCTTTTGTGTTAAGGTTGAAAAAAAGACAATGTGTAAAAGGAAAGAAGAAAAGAAAGGGGATGATGTCACCAATGAGCTCAAGCAAGACAAAAAGCATCAACACTAAAACAAATTGGACAAAGAGAGTAAGAAGAGTATAAGGTTAAAAAGCATTCAGCCAAAGCGAAATTGAAAGATATTTTAAGCTTTGACTTGCATATTAATGGTGACACACAACCAAACCTTGTAAAAATTGGGGATGAGAGCAAGGAAGCACATGATAAAACACCAAAGAAGCATAGATTCCTAAGCATCAAGTTGATGCAAGGTAGAAGGCGAGGATAGAGAGGTGGTCAAACGCTTTTTCATAAATGCAAATAGAAGCTACAAAATGTTTTCTAGTGCAATTTGGCTAAATTTCTAAGGAATTAGAAAGGGTAATTTACAATGTTTAACTACACTATTTTTTTGTTGCTTAATCTATTTGTGTTGCATATTCTGAAAAAAAATTTTGACTAAATGGCACTAGTTGTTGAATACACTATTTTGACCTTGCTTTGGCTGCATGTTAATTGTTTTTCAGCTAATCATTAATTTGCAGTTTCTTTGAACATGGTTGTTGCTTGTTAAAACAGTTATTTAAACATTTGCATAAATAGGTCTTTACTTGAAGATCTAATGTGTGATAAGTTTGTAGATGCATAGGTAATATCAAAACCCAAATTGAATATACATAACTTATACTCAAACTAATGACATAAATCTATTTTTTTTCTAAAAAATGTATATCGTTGATTAGTATGCTTCATACCAGTGAGAAATGCATTGCCACATGATGATAAAAGCATCATATTTTCTTCCCTAGCTTGGGTAATATGTTTATTCGTACTTTAATTTTGCACATTTTAAGTAACATATCAACTGGTATTAGATAAAAAAATTTCTTCAATGCATAGACATTCCTACGAGAAAAAAATTAGAAGAATAAGAAGAAGTGCTTGGATGATATTATATAAAGGATGGCCGAAAATACAACACTGCTATTGTTTCCAATGAACAGTGGAAGGAACCATAATGATAAACATAGGTTTATATTGGACATTCCTCTTGTTCAATTTGGAGACAAGAGTTTAGTCCTATTATAATACTTCACAACCAAGGAGCAAGAAGAAAATAGCAATCACTACCTCAATGTTGCATACCAAATGGTAAGCCTAAAATATTCATAAATATTTGGTGCAGAAAAAAGAGATAACACGTTGCCTGAATATTTATATGCGCATGCATAAACTAACGGATGGAAGAATTAACAAAAATAGTTGTTCGAAGAATATCCGCTACAAGGAAACACGTAACAATTTATAATCTTTAACACAAGAACAACATATATATTCATATACATGCTTATCAATATTAGACTTCGTAAGAAGCTAACATCAAAACAAAGTATTCTTTTGTAGTGCTGATTGTGCACTATATGTGAGCGAATTCATTCGAGACATTCATTCGTTGGGAAAGCATTCCGGCAAACATGGTTGCTCATCTAATGCAAGCAAAGCGCGCAAGAATAACTAGCCTTATATTGGCATATGATGAAAACTCTTGGAAACCTTGAGAAGAAGTTGTTAAGAAAATTGTTATGTTTTTAAATACCAACAATGATATGTTAGAATAGGGTGCATAGAAAAAAAAAAAGAGCACAATTATGGGAATTTGTGGTCTGATAAGATGGTGAACTAATATTTTGCTATATACTTGATGTATTAGTGTCAATAATACAATGATCATGAATAGTTTTTGTTGATCAATATGTTTTTTCGTTACAAATTTGAGATCAATGTGTTTTGAGATTTCTTTTAGAAGTACTTGGGGTTTACTTTGCTCTGTTTCTGTGTTGGCTTGTTAGATGCTCGGTTGAATATTTTGTAAAGAACACTAACACTTCTCAAAATTATGTGCAAATTCACTTTTGCAGTAAAACAAGAGTAGGTACAAATTAAATTTTGCAATAAAATAGTGTGCAATTTTAGAGAAAGAACTATGTCCAAATTCACTATTGCAGTAAAACAATGTGCAATTGTTAGAAAGAACTAGGTGCAAATCTATTGTTGCACTAAATTTGGAATCAAATAATCATACATGTTTTAGTGCAAAAACATGTCATTGATAATCAAAGTCAAAATATACAACTTACAAGCTCCAACAATGTCTTAATTTTATTGATTGCCCAAAATTAGAAAAATCTTCGTCCATAATGAAAAAATCCCAACATGGCATTCATATATCAAAAACCAACATAGCATTTTAATATTAATAACCTGTACAATATTCTTTTAAAGTTTAAAACTAAAGATATTTGAACAAATTCTCAAATACCATCATACTAATAATTTCAATTTCCAAATATTCACTAAATGTCTTTTTATTATGATACCCATAACAATTGCACCTTCCATACTTATTTTTGGACAAAGAAAATCAAAGGACAATAACTGTGAGAATCCGCAAATGCGACCCCCAGGTCTCGTTCCCGTTCTTGGGTGTCTGAAACATCGAAATGGATTCCGTCGTTCCATTTTCTTCTTTTTGGGTTGATAATTCATATCGTGTGTCCCTCTATCCTATTTCTAAATGCAAGAGGGTTCGTTCAGAGTCGCCAGTACGTTTTATGAGAAAACGGACAAAAATAGTTGTGTAAGAAGAAAGGCTACAAATAAGCCTTTCTTTACACGTTTGTCTACGGAACCAGGATTCTATAGGGTTCAGAAGTTATGTTACGGATTGGGAAGGTGTTAGGCACCCGTTCCGCCCTTTCGGTCTCTAGTGGGCTTTTATATGTTTATTTTATATTGAAAAACTTGGATGCTTTTACTGACAGTCTACTACTTTCAAAATAAAAAAAAACCTAATTTTGGGAAAAAATGGAAAAAGGGATGGAAACCTTTGTATTCCGAGATCCGATGTTTTGTTTTGAAAGATGTAAAATACAAGTGACAAAAGTTATTTTATTTAAGAGAGTTTCCCTTGTTATTTCCTCAAATAATGACGGTTTTCTCATGTTTTTTATTACTTTGGAAAAGTTCAGATCTTGTATCAGGACTAATTTAATATGGAATTAGAACTCTTGAGGGGAGTTTTATTAGGCATATCGCAGTCTATGAAAAAGACAAGATATGCCGGGTTTTAATTCCTAAATAAGTTTTATTAGTCCGAGTTTTGAAAACATAATTTTATCCGGATGATAATGTACTTACTCTTCTGATTTTGTAAATGGTTTTATCAGGGTCTTTTGTTTTGAAAATGGTAGACTATTTTATAACTTGGCAATAAGTTTATTCAAATAAAACGTGGATAGAACAACAGAAGTAAAACAAGTACACAGATATCTAATTTTAAATACTAAAAGAGATTTTATTTACCTTCCCGATGAGAATAATAATAAGAAAGGAAATATAATACGGCAGAGAGGTCTCCGGCGATAATGATCTTTTCTTTCTTCAGATATTTCTGAGAATTCAATTCCAGAGGTGAGACACGTCGAGTGTCGAGAATGGATTCGATAATTCTTCAAAAATAAGACGATAGTAGAAAATACTTGGCGAAAGACTAGAAAATCATATATAAGCCTATAATTCTTTAATCCTAAGTTGCTGTCCTTGAACCCTTGAGGGTGTTAGCCTATTTATAGTGCTGGAAATGGATTGTCGCGCGACATTTCCCCAAAAAGGGCAAGTGTCGCGCAACATGTTGATTTATGTCGCGCGACAAACGGCTGAAGTGATGTCTCTAACAGATTGATGTGTCAGAGAGTGGATGGTCTGGGTCAGAGGGGTCTGTCGCGCGACATATAGGAATGTCGCGCGATAATCCTACTTAAAAATAGTTTTGTTTGGCCAACAAGCCTTTTCGGGGCAGTTTCGAGCACTCGGGTAAGTCCCGGGCTTCAAGAACTGTACTTCTCGAAGGTCGTTAGGGTTCTTGCGGGGGTCACGGACCGGGGTGTCTACAATAACAATAAAACAAACTACTACCGGAAAAAAATCTACAACAAGGAAGGTGAAGAATGAGGAGGGGAAATTGGGTATACATTTTGGCTCATTTGTTTACGCAAATTGTCTCATTCATAATTGTTCACTGTAAATAAATAATTTGTAAATTTTTTCGTTTCAACAAAAATTTTTGAACAGTGATTTTTTCGGTATGAACCTTGTACGATATTTATAAGTTATGTAATTTTAACTATATCTCTACTTTTTCTTATTTAATATCCTAGGTATTAACTTAAGTTTATAACTTTATATATATACTTGTTAAATTTTGCAACCAAACACTCAAATTAAGATAATTCATTAATTAAGTAATTTTAAATTGTTCGATTTGTAAATTGAAAGAAAACCAAACGGGCTAAAAGTATTTCAATGAATTGCAGCATTTATAAGAAACTTCAAGTACAATAGGAGAATAGGGGTTGGCCCAATGGTAGATAACCTCCACCCTTGCCTTAAAATCAAGTGTTCGACTCATGAGGCGAGAGGAAGGAGTTTTTCTTTGTCCAAAGCGTTAAGGGATAGACCTCCCTAAATTTGATTTTTAATTTTAAAAAGGAAATTTCAAGTACAGTATTTTTTTTATCCCACTGATTTCCAAAATCATCAATTAGCAATGGATAGACATTCCTCTGAAGCTAATGAGCCCTAATTTCTTTGTCACTCCTCTATTTCTCCACTAATTTTTTTCTTGTCTATGTCATGAGATTTCTAGACTAGCTTTCGTGCACAGGAAACTCGACAAATCCCTACTTGCAGATCCAAGTCTCCTAGTGATCACAATTGTTTTGTTACTGACAGCTCCCAGTCAACCTCAAAACTTGAACATAATAATAGTCAAGCCACTGGATCACATCTTATGGTTTTCGTTGTGCTTTGTATATATATTAACAAAAAAAAAATCTTTTTGTATTCACTTTAGGAAAGTGGAATCACGCTCAATTAAACTAATCCACTATAAATAAGGAAATCCTTTCTATTGGTAGTTGCATTTCTAAATTCCAGGATGACTTATTAATTAAACCAGGAATTTCTATTACGAATTAATTGCAAAGCTGCTAAAAATGTCTATGAAAATGATGTTAAGAATATTTCTTCTAAACAAATATTTGCTAGATGGCAAGCTATTCTATATGTATTTTATTTTAAAATTGAATCTATTAAAGGATAATCTAATTCTCTTCCTAATTTTCTAATCCGAGAATTCTTAACAGGAAGTTTTAAACCATGATCCCCTCCCAAAGGGGTAAAGGCCGAGGAAAGACGACAACTTTTAATCATGAAAGTTTAATACATGGATCTTCCTCTAGAAGGTATCCAAACGATTCTAAATCTCAAACTTCTAATCACGATGGATCTCCCTCGTCCTTTAGTGAAGTTCTAAAAGCTCCATTTGTTACTCCTTTTAAAAAATCTTTACAAGATTTTGTTATTTTCCTAAAAAAATGATAAGCCTTTATTTTCTAATCCCATTGCCTTGAGCTAGACCAAGAAATTCCCATTGTAAACAAGAAAACCTAAGAATACTATGAGACCATTTTAAACCCAATCTTTTAAAATCATTCATGTTAATAAAAACCATGGAGCTCGTTGTCCTGAGATCTAGTTTTCTAAAGCATTTATTATTGGAGTCCTTGGATTTCAATACTGGGGAGTCAATCCCAATAAAGAGAGATTTTTGAACCACTATCGTATGGAGTATACTTATAAGACTACATTGATGTGTGGCCCAAAGCCTTTTATTACCAAAATTCTTATAATACACACACTTCGTGGTTCCGATTTGAGGCCCTTCGCGAGCCATCCATTGATCTAAAGGCTCTTCCCCATTGGTTTATCAAATTTGGTCCCGAAGAAGATTTCTTCCATAAAGACATTAAACCCATTTTTAAAGAGTATTCTTCTAACCACCCCAAACACATAAATGATTCTCATCCTATTACCAATGCAATTATAATGAGATTTCTTGGATACTATTTTATTCCCTGGATTTTCCAATGGACTTACTCTATTGGAAATAAAAACCTCTTTATTCTCACCCAAGATATCTATTATAAATGGTAGCCCAGGTTTGAGTTTGCGGACCAACTCAAAGAGATGATTAAAAATGTTGAAAATTATAAAAATTATAATCATCATGTTGAGGAAGAAGAACGGGCTAAAAAACAAGATATTTTATTTAATCAAGAATTTAGAACTCCTTCGATAGCCTCTTTAAAGAAAAAAATCCCGAATGTCTCGCTGCAGGAAATTAAACAAGAGATGTTAAAAGCCCTAGCTGCACAGCTAGATTTATTGGACGACGATGATCACATGCATGTCCACTTCCTCTAAAGCACCATCTGTTAATATGGATAAAGACGATAAGGATTCTAACGAAGACGGTGACTATAACAATAATGAAGGCATGAAAAGTTGTATGCCCCTCCCTCTTGGGTTGAACAAATGGAAAAAGAAGAAGAGGACAAATTATTAAAGAATTAAGGCAAAAACCAAGTGGGATAAAGGTGGCCAAGTTGGCCGAGCCTTTTAAATTGAAAGATTATCCCGCTAACACTAGAAGATAAAATGAGCAGGGACCGACTAACTGTAATAATTCAAGTACACACATGTCCTAACGTCATCTCGGACCCCAAAACATTTCAAGTTCGGTCTTTTAGCATTATAAATAGGGATGATAGTTTTCTTGAATAGGCATCGTAAATTTTAATTCTTTGTTTTCCTTTTCTCTCTAGAATATAATCCTCCCAACCTTTATAAACTTTTGAGTTCGTATCAATATAATTATCAAATTGAGTTTGTTCTCACCTAAAAAAAAAAATCACGGATCTAATTAAAACTTTGGCAGGAAAATGAGAAAAATAAAGGATTGATGCTGATCCCACATAAACTTCCACCATTGATGAAGAGAGGAATATCAGGCCGTTCAGAAAGCAAACGTATGGTTAATTAGATTGGAACTCCACTTGTCAAATTCCTATTGGTTGGTGATACATTTCACCAAAACTGCTTAATAATTTCTTATTAAATGGAATGGTAATAATTAAAATTAAGGGCGGAATATTTAGGGGATTGAGATGGGCCGACTCTAATTTTTATTTTATTTTTTTTTCTTTCTCAGTATTAATTAAAATATTGATATAAGACTAAGCCAGTCCCAATATAAATTATTAGTCATTACTCATAAAAAGGCTAAATATAAATTATTATCTTATGGTTTAAGTGGTGAATATATTTTATATTCAAATAAAGGTGGTGAATTCAAAACCCCCGATTTATATATCATTTATCCCTTACCATTTTCTTGTATTGTGTTTCCAACAAACAATTAGTACTCCATTTTATTTTATTTTTGTACCCAAAAAAATGAATAGTCATAAAATATTTGTTTTTTTTAATTAGTATTCTCCATGATAAAATTCTCACTACATCACCCTCTTTAATTAGATTATGGGTTAACTTTTTTATATAACTTGTCCCTTACAAAAATGATGGATCTGCCCTTGATCATTTATGAAACATCTAAGTACCCTTGTACATGTAATTATAAAAACTATGTTTCCATCCTAGTCATATTTATAATGCATCTCTGGTTTTGTCGATAATATGTGCTCTTTAACGGGCCAGCCCAACTGTCGATAGTTGGGAGCCCACTTACATGCCAAGTAAATATAATAAGTATGAGTGCTAATTACATTGAGTCTTTTATATATATATATATATATACCATTGACACTATAGTAATTGAGTCATTGTCATTGTGGGTCTTTCTTTATTTTTTTTTTTATCACAAAAGACAAGTGATTATGGATCTTTGACAACTATGGTTTGTGAACAGTTCCACATTTTCGCTGTTTTTCCCTTTTTCAGGAAGTATATTTTCCTCATTTTTAGTGTCATATAATTTTCAAAGTCCATTTATGGTAGAATTTGGTATCAATTCTGTCACTTATTCTTAATTTAATTTTTGTTTATTACTCTTTTGAGTTGGTCGATTTTCACAAACAATCAAAGTGACATTTGTTTCGGAATATCTTATTTGTATATGCTAAGAAACAGATATATTTTCCTCCTTTTTAGTGTCTTATAATTTTTAAAGTCAATATATCTGTCATCATCTTTCATTAATTATTTCTTTTATCAAACACGCCACAATAAGTTATGGTAGATGGAAACTTAATTTTATATCTTATATAGTTTTTGAAATAGATTATTAAACCAGAAAGTCACTTCTTACAAATATATTAATTTCATTGAAAATTTTAAAAATAAAAAGTTTCACTTCAACACATCTTGCTTAAAGGCCCCGAGTAGCCTTGGGCTACCCTCTTTAAATGTCCCAAGAGAAAATATATTCTTGAAAATATACTTATAAAACCATGGGATTATTACTAACGATTCAAAAATATCCTATAATAAAAACAATTAATCCTGCCTCAATTGTACCCTTTAATGATTAATGCAACATACCATATACTTGAGCGGCCTTAGTTTTAGGTGACATTGACTCAATAGGACTAGTTAATTTGACCACCAAAACTTTCTTAAGAATAAACAATCAAAGATAGCACAACAACAATTAGGTGATATAGTGACGAAATGTAAACCGACAAAACATTTTTTGTCCACAAAATTCATGTTTTTAGTGACTAAATAAGGAAATTGACTATATCTGCTCAACATTCAAAATACTTACAAAAAATTAATTTATAAATACAATTGACATTGATACACGCCTAGGAATTTTAAATAATGAGTGCTAAAATAAGAGTTCTGCTGTATTTTTTTTCAAGGAAACACATTGAAAATTAAATTAAAATATACGTCAGTCTAACACTGCGGAGAAATTTTGACATGTTGTCATAGTTGGAATGGCGCAAATATTTTGCTGTTAAATTCTATTTTGTCACCGCTAAACACCGTGACTAGTGGCGGAAATATAAATTCTTCTTTTTTCTTTTTTTTTAACATTAAATGGACTAAACTAATACAAACATTATCCCCAAAAATAAATGAGGGCAAACTTAACTATAAGACTAAATGAGTGCAAGTTTAACTAATATTACGACTAAAAAAAATCTAAAAAACAAATGAAGGCAAGCTTGGATAATTTATTGTTAATACAAATAGATTCAATTTTTACTTGTCTACGTGAATTAATACACTTTTACCACTTGAGTTGAAACCCGAATCTTACCGGCTTAGATAATATTAACGATCTAATAAAATAAACGCGCTTAAAGGAAACAAAAAACAAAACTTATAATGAACAAAGTTGATACTACCACGGTCTCTAAAGGTGTGCAAGCAGGGGCGGAGCCAGCAAGGGTCCAGGTGGGGCCATGGCCCTACCTGGACTTTTGGGAAATTTTTTGAGAGTATGAGGGTTTTTGTGCGAGGAAGAAAAGATGAGGGGTTGATGTGTAATTATGGGGGAGGGTGGCTTGTGAATTTAAACCTATAATTTGGAGGGGCTGCGTTGTAATATGGGCGTGGGAGTCTAAAGCGCAGGGGAATTTATGGGGCGGGGGTTTTGGTGAAGTTGGAAAGTTACGGGGGGTGTTATGTGCAATAAAGACTATAAGTTGGAGGTTTTGTCTTGAATATATGTTAAGTTAAGTTGTAAGATTTTAGAGTAGTAGTAGCAGTAGCAGGAAATTATAAGTGCAACCATTTTCTTCTTCTCCCCTTGCTCTCCTTTTTCATTCAATCTTTTTGTGAGCTTCTTTCGTTCAGGTTTTTTTTTTTTTTTTTCAAGCAACAAGCAGTACTTCAAAGCTCTTCTCTCCGTCTTCATTTTTCATTTATTCCGATATTTTAGGTTAGATTTCTTTTTTATAATCTTATACATATTGTTTTAAAATTTTGAATATTAAAAATTTGTTTATTGACGTTGATTATTTGTTTATTGATGTTGATTATTCTGGTATATATTTGATTATTGATGTTAAAATTTTGAATATTAAATTTGATTATTGATGTTAAAATTTTGAATATTCAATTTGATTATTGATGTTGATTTGCTTATTAAATTGTTAAATATTGATATTAAATTTGTAAAAAATTCTCGTTGTGTTGTAGTTTGGCCCCACCTGAACCAGAATGCTGGCTCCGCCACTGTGTGCAAGCTTAGATCGATGTTATTAACTCTCTTGTAAAATATTAGCACTTTAATAAGAAAAAAAAAAAGAAAAAAGACCCTGATGACTTGCTGTTAAGAAGAATCAAAGATTTTAAAATAGACAAAAAGCACTTCGCTTTAAAAAAATAAAAATTAAGACAAAAGTAAGATGGGAAAAACCAAAAATTACTCGTTCCTATTCCCTCACAAAGTTAGCATTGTACCACTACACCAACCGAGTTAAATTGCTTAGACAAAACCGAATTATTATTATTTATTTTTTTAATATAAATGTTACATGGTTGTCGATTACGGGGAGAGGAGGAAAGGAAACAAAATTTTTGTAACTCGAACATGCGTTTGAGGTAGAAAAACTCTTATCTTTTTTCACTATGCTAATACTCCATGTACACAAAATGAAATTCTTAAAATCATGTAGATTTTTATTAAATATATATATATATATTAAAAAAAAAAAAAAAAAGAGGACGACGAAGATTCCAAAATTGAGTGGATGCAATGATAGCCACGTACCACCTGGGCACACCACTGGTAGTTAACACTAATGTATTGATTTGGGATTTACTAATAATCACATAATTTTAACTAAGACAATACCAAGTTTATATGTATATCATAATTTACAGAATATTTTATGTATTTAGCATTTTTTATTCGAGTAAATGGTGCAAATGATTACTAAATTTTAGAACCAGTACATTTTAACAATTAAACTTTAAAATGTATTACTATGCCCATCCAACTTTAAAGTACACACTCCATCCAATTTAACTATTAAAATTGGATGAAATGCAGACACATGACTTTATTTAATAAGCATGGAGGCTCAAAATGAAGTCATGTGCATCGTACATAACTTCATTCTATCCAATTTAACAGTAAAGTTGAATGAGGTGAGCATTTTAAAGCTCACCTTAAAATTAGAAGGGCAAAATGACTCGTTTTAAAATTTGATAGTAAAAATAGTACTGACTCCAAAGTTTAACTACCATTTAGAAGTGTTTACACTTCTTATTTAATCACTAATGTCCTTATACTTTGGATGCCACTAATAACACACACTTTTATATTTGATTTTATTTTATCCACTCATTCGGCACGTATATAATTCATAAATAAATATATTCTCGTTACATATATACCAAACTACTATTTTTTTTAGTACCCAACTTAAGCTCAACGCATATTTAATAAGAATGTATCAATTTATTCGTTAGATGCACACCAAATAAACGAAATGAAATAAAATATAATTAAATAAAAAAGTATTTGTCATTAGCACTTCCCAATGTTGAGGGAGCCAAAATATTGGGCTGTAGTTGTGCACTGTGGGATAACAAATGGGCTATTTTTCTTTTTATAATAATGAAGTTAAAAAAGTGGACTTGTAGTCTTTAGTTGAAAAAAGAAAGTGCTGAAACCCTAATCCTTATAATTTCTACTGAGCAGCCGCGAGTTTCTCCTCCAACTCTGCACAAAGATCTAAGCTATCAAACCTTATCAACTTCAATCCAATAACAAGTTAACTGGTAAATATATACATAATCCCTCTTTTGTTACTTTTATATGCTCATGGACACAAATATTTCACATAAAAAATTAGCACATTAATGTGATAGTTATTTATTATCTGTAATGGATCGTGATAAATTTTTTTAACCGATGCATGATGGTAATGTAATATGCTATGTCAGATATTTATGTCTTATTATGCTGTCTTATTGCTGTATATAAAATGTTTAGGTGGAGTTTGACGAAAATAAATAAATTATAAACTGACATTGAAAACTAAACTGACAAATGAAACTGAAAATTCTGTTTGTCTGTGTTTGAAAAAATATTGTTTGTTTAAATATAACAAATCTAAAACCCGAATTTTTTTAGTATGAAAATTTTGTTCAAATTAGTTTATTTGTATATACTAAAATGTAAGAGTGTAAAATACCTAAAAATAAGTATTTTACACTTTTAAAAATTTAGTTTTCAGTTTTAAGTGAGAAATTTACCGATTAAAACTTTATACGAAAATTTTCAGTTTTAAGCTGCTTCTTTTTTTTTTTTGTTAACAAACAATTTTAAAACTACTTAAATATTCAGTTGTCAGATTTAAGTGTTGTTATCAAACATCGCCTTAGTATTTACTCTGGAATAAATCTGAATTTTGGAAATAGCTGCAGCTCCATAGATGTGAATTTAGTGTTTGTTTACTAAAATCTGAGTTCAATTTCCAGTTAATAGTTGAGATGGAGGTACTTTGGATTTTCTCAATTTTGTTTGCTGGGCTAAGTCCTCGAATTTTTGGGGCACATGAGTAATAAAGCTTACCTTAAAAAAGAAAAATCCTAAACGCATCTCAATGTGTTTATGTTTATGTGGCGATGTTTTTATAGTACAAGACATTTCTCAAGATTGGTTTTCTTTATTTTTTGTTAATGCGATTGCATTTGTATGTACATATAGGCAACCTTGAAACAACTACAATTGGGGATTTTGAGTATTTTGAATATTCTCTTCGACACACTGACCGAAGAGGGGAACAAGTGCACACAAGGAACTGTTAGCATTTTCAGCTTGTTCTACATTCTGTGCTTAGGATCTCCAAACTATTCTTTTTGGAGGTCCAAGGAGATGTAAAATCAGAGGCAAAGTCATACGCTGGATTGGTGTTGGATATGAGGATGGCATCAACATCCAAAAATAGTTTTGGGGATTTGATACGAGATTATATATTGTGGGATATGTTATGGAAGTTGTTAGAGACGATAGTATACGCATTGTAGGTATATGTGGAATGGGTGGTGTGGGTAAAAAAGCATGGCAAGAAAGGAGTATGCGGGATGGGGCTAAGGTTGTTTAAAAATATACCCAAACACCTCCCATGAGTTTTCTAACACCCTCGCAATTGCAAAAGAGCTGTAAACAACAAGGATGCCATGATTATTACCGTTTGTAAACAACAAGGATGCCATGATTATTACCGTTAAAACGGTAAGGATTATTATCGTTACAATGGTAAGAAAGAAAACTATCATGGATGCTGGGTCCATTATAACCTGCATTTGAAACCACTTATTAGTAATTAAACAATTTCAACCATCAATCACTCATGAATCAAATCAAATTATTAGCGTGAAAAGATTAATGTTTTTGAATGAAATGAGTTACCCTTCCACAGATGCATACTTTTTTACACCGATGTTACATGTAACACCTATACATAGTTATTTGCAAAAGAGAACTAACGTGGGTGGGTATAATCAAATATTCTATGTACATTGTACTGACCTTGTGCGAGAATTTGGTATTTCATTTGCGTCAAAATGTTAGTTTATGTTCAGATTTGCTGATTTGATAATGGATTGAAGGAGTGAACAATGTTAGACATGCATATGAACACTACAATTTCAATTTCAGTTCATACTAAAGGTGTTTTTTTTTTTTTTTAAGTTGTGTATGATACAATAATACTTATACACTATTGAATGATGGAGCCATGGAGGCTATGGTGTATGTATATGAACTTGATCAAATTCTACAGTAAGTATGTAGTAGAACAATAGAAATGGACTTCAATTTCATCATATCAATCGGTTTAGCTGATATCGGTACACGTGTATGTAAATTTTGTGTAGCTATCACGAATCCATTTTTGATGGGGTCAAAATTGATTTAAATATATGAAAATGGATACGTGTCGTTTTATCATTGGGACCCCATGACCCCATCCAATTTTGCCCTCATCAAAATTTTTTCCGGCTATCACTTTTAATTTGGGACATTTGGAAAAGAAATAATAGGCTTAATTTGGTGTAGAGGGGGTATTTACAATTTTTATGCAGCTTTTCGCCTTAGAAGGTTGTGTAAAGTAACAGTAGTCAATTCTATTTACATGTACTTGTTCATTTCATTTAGCATACTTGTGGCTTCAAACTGAATATTTTCCAAAATGCAATCTTTTTTTCTTTCACTTTTTTTTCCTTTACATTTATGGTAAAAAGGTAGCATAGAATTTGAAATCAGAGCAGGTTTAAGCTTATGTCAACTAAAAAAAAAATAGTGTAAGTTACATATTAAAAAAATAAAATTAGCATGACTCAGTCTATTTCAACTCACTCATCTGTCTAATTCTGGATTTGTCCTGTGTGAAATTCACTTATAAACAAATAAGTACAAAAATACAGTAATATTATTAATATACAATCATACTCGCAGGAACTTAGGCCGTACAATTGCAATTGTATTTATTGTCTCTCTTGCAATTGTGCTTTTCCTTTACCAAAAATATTATAAATAATTGTCGAGTCCCATAATGTATTGTTATTTATAATCTGATCTTTGATGTGAATTCTATTAATACGATAAAATTATATCTTAAATTACGAGTCCATTCCCTTTTTAGGACATAATCTATATATGCTAAATTTCATGATACCAAATAATTATGTTACCAACAATTAATTAATTCTAAACTAGTGCATTCCTTAAAAATATAAAAAAAGTCAGATATAATTTTAATTTGATACAAAAAGAATATATCTTAGTTGACTTAACCAAATTGTTTCCAAGTTGAAATGAGATTTTTTTGTTGTTGATTAAGTATAAAAATAATATTCTTAGTGATTATACCAAATAATCATATAGGATGCATTACTAAATTGTACGTTATGAGAATATATAAACCCACTAATGCATCCGATATAAAATACCGATACATGTAACCCATCAAGCATAGCATTACTCTTACTTTACATTATTCATAACTTTTGGTATAATTAATTTGAATATGCAACATATTAATTCAATCCGTTCGTGCATTCCCCTGGTTTATAACTAGTTCATTCATCGAGTAACCCCCCTTGAATTTGGGATCCGATCCAAATAATATAAAATCAATTAACCAAACATGCAACATTCATAATACAAATCTCGAAAATAATTGTGTATCATCACTTGAAGAGATTTTCTTTTTTTTTCCCAAATACTTTCTAATACCACAAGGTATTTGGCAATTGGGCTGACTTTCGTGCACCTCAACTAATTCATGTTCGCGAAACAGTGACCATCTGCTGGTCACAAGATGTTTTTGCTGATGTTTTTGAGATAAAAATTAAAAATAAATTTGGGGTACGATCCATCGTACAGAGTGTGATCGTTAGAGTACCCCCAATAGTTTCTCAAGTTCAAAGCCTTCTTAAGTGTCCCTTTTTTAAAATATTGACTCCACATCATCAAAGTAATGTCAAAGCAATGTACACTTGATAGAGCAACCCGTACAACCCATTAAAGCAAAATTTTTACTTTAAAAAGTCAACACTAGTTTGGGTGTTACATTAATCCTCTTTAGCCTGCAAGAAGAAAAGGGAATATCAATTATCATCATATCTATGGTTTTGTTGTACCAGCCACTCTCATACAGCATCTCCCACTGAAGAAGAAAAAGAAAACCAGAAAAATGGACGGTTGTGATGAAATCATTAGTTAATCTTCTCTTATACAGATCATTAGAGCTTAACCCCATTATAAATCAACGGCTAATAACGTCACCTAAAACTCAAAAGAGATTAAACATTCTCATAACTAACATAACTTTCAACAACTCCATCTTCATATGATAGTCTCTCTTTACTATATAAACACCAACCTCTAGAGAACAAAAAATTATCAGTCATACAAATAAACTTCTTCTTTCAATACCTTCAAGCACAAGCGATTAAGAAATTTCAGCATGGCAAACCAATCGTCTCGACCCATTTTCATCGCAATGGTACTTGTATTCGTCCACGTGGCAACAATAGTAGCTGTTGATCCGATGCCGGTAGCTGAAGCACCAGTTTTTGAGCTATACATGCACGATATCCTTGGGGGTAGCAATCCTACAGCAAGGCCAATCACCGGCTTGTTAGGGAACATCTATAGTGGTCAAGTGCCCTTCGCTAGGCCTAATAGGATTCCGACCCCCTAATGGTGTGGTAGCTATCCCTAATGCCAATGGTGCCATCCCGACTATTAATGCAAATGGCATTCCTTTGGGCACCGGCTTAGCAGGCACAACTTTTGCCGGAAATGTCAATGGAGTCAATAATGTTGTTAGGGAACATCTATAGTGGTCAAGTGCCCTTCGCTAGGCCTATAGGATTCCGACCCCCTAATGGTGGGGTAGCTATCCCTAATGCCAATTGTGCCATCCCGACTATTAATGCAAATGGCATTCCTTTGGGCACCGGCTTAGCAGGCAAAACTTTTGCCAGCAATGTCAATGGAGTCAATAATGTTGCCACCCAAGTGGGACCTGACGGATTAGGGCTAGGGTTTGTGTTTGGGATTATCACCATCATTGATGATTTGTTGACCTCAGCTCCAGAGTAAGTTCACAGTCGATCAGGAAGGCACAGGGTGTCTACTTGGTAAGCTCTAGTGATGGGACCACACAGATGATGGTGTTTACAGCTGTGATGGAAGGAGGAGCGTATGGTGATAGCCTTAACTTTTTTGGGGTGTACAAGATCGGGAGTGCCATGTCACGGTTGTTCGTGACCGGAGGGACGGGTAAGTTTAAGAACGCCTGTGGGTTTGGAGAGGTCCGGTCGCTCATACCAGCCGGTCAAAGTGTGACCGACGGTGCCGAGGCTTTGTTGAGGATTACTATCCATCTTAACTATTGAGATTGATCGACTAAAGAAAGGAGAAATGGGTTTGTTGTGCGCAAATTGAGAGTGGTTTGTAGTTTCTTGATGTCAATGTGGAGGTGAATGAAGAAATGATTTTTATAGTTTCATCTATCTATAATTGGAATCCTATCTTTTGAGTGTGTCTCAAACTTCAAACATGACTTGGCAACTGTTCAAGATTATTAGGGTTAACGTTACCTTTAACTGGTTTTACATCATTAACGCATTGACCCGACAGACATGCTTGAATAAATGGGTAGCAAAAACTTGCAATAACCAGAACAAACCCACAATATATGGACAGACAGACAGATTATACACCACATGAATCTGATTATATTCAAATATGAAAGGGACAGGTTCGACTTTAGCCAATTTTGAACCTATTCAAATTAGACCTGACACAACCTGATCTAATGCCAGCCCTAATTTCTCGGGTTTGATTACTCACGGTACAGGTACAGGTACAGAGAAATGTATTAATCAGAATGTTGCCATAAAAGTGGAACATGATCTGGTACAGAAGTTGAAGTTTGTTCTCCTTAAGTCCAGACTTTTCATTTTTAATGATAATGCAGACTGATCTTTCTTCAGTCTCTAAGCCTTCATTCTTGGCAGTTTTAGTGCACTATTGGCAGCTATGCATTAGCTACAGCAGTGGGTTTTTTTTGGTACAGTTTGCCTCTTTGCTGCAGGCAAATTTCTGCAATTTATTGTTCACAGCTCTGCATTTTAATTTTTTGTTTTTTGTCTTCTTGGTTGCTTGTTTGGCCTTCCTTTTTGGTCTTCTTTTGGACTTTGTAGATGTTTTTCTCTGTCTTCTAGCCCCATGTTTAGGCTATGCATTTCCTTTTTGAATTGCTTGATGGACTTATTGGTTTTTTTACTTTAGTCCACCTTGCAATTTTGGTCATTTCATTGTGTTTTTTGGCTTATGGCTTTGGAGATGGCCTTGTTGTAATCTCCCACCTTTTTCTTTATTATGATATTACTCTTTTGCCCTTGCTAGGGCATAGAGGACTTACTAAAAAAAAAGGGAGAGAAAGAGCATAGGATAACAGAGAATAAAACAGACGAAAGCAACAGTCAAAGCAGCAAGCAAACTTAGAACTTCTGCAGTATGCAAATCATTTGTTACATTTAAAGCAACTTAAGAGGAACTTTAAAAGTAACCAAACCACTGAAACTGAATTTTGAGTCTATTTCTTGATCTTCTAGAACCCAACTCAAAGCCAATTGATGCTAGGTCGAAGGTGCCTAACATAATAGTATTGATATGGGGCCCTTCCAAATTGCAGGATCCTAGACGACCGCACGTGATGCCTAACGGACAGACCACCTCTACTTTGTAGAATTCAAACCAAGTTTTTAATACAAGATGATGAATCCCAAAATTTGAAGAGCTTCCTATCAGTCAAATTCCTCCTAAAAATCCAACTTCCAAGAAGCAGAATGGGAAGAAGAATAGGAATAAATTTGATTGCAGCACATTGATGCGCAGGCTAACTGAGAACTGGATGCAGGACTCAAGCAAATTGATGTCAACATCTATCACCACATAGAAAAAGAAGGGAATTTTTACTGAGGATCATCATTTTCTTTTGAATTTTGGTTCAGGGAATTCTTCTTGTAAATGTTACAATATTTCGGCCAGAAGGTCCCGATATTGTAAGGGTTATTTGGCAACAAGTTCCCGGGCATTAGTAGTCAGTCAATGTGGTACACAAATCATCGTCAAAATTGTATATGGCAACAATTTTTTCTTTATGATGGGAAACCAAGAACTTTATTGATATACCAAAAACTCATACAGCACTGGAGGACAAAATGTCCACTAAAGTGCTCATTTGGTTCGAGTTTTTATTTGTTCCTAGAACCCAAAGTGGTAATTTCACATGGAAAGTTTTAGCTTTCTCAACTTGTGATTGTACTTCATGACATGAACTATAAGAAACTTCTAGTGTGAATTTACCATTTTAGGATTCCAAGAACGAAGTAAAACTCGAACCAAACGAGCACTAGAGTACAACTAAACAAGGATAAAAATAAGAAAGCAAACAACCTATTCTAAAAACTGAACTAAAGTAGCAAATTATAATAAACTCTCCTTCCATGTAAGCCAGCATTGAGACTATAGTCCCTGAATATTTCATAGAAGGAGGCCCGAATAAATGCCCCAAACTTCACATTTGGAAACATCAGTATATAAGTGCGATGATATAGTGACATCAAATAGGAAAATAAAGGGATTATTACTAAAGGCTGGTGCTTTTTGTCCCTGACTTGGCAACTGGTTAAATTCGGCAAAAGGTGCCAAAAGTGTAGGCACTTCTCAGCCACAAGTTTCAGTAGTATACAATGTTCTAAAAAGCACTAGGCAGAAGTGGGGCGGTAGGAGTGTGCCTAGCGCCTAGAATACCTAGCTGCGTACTAGGTCGCTAAATTTTTAACTTCAATTCTAAAGAGTGATGTTAGGAGTTCACCCTCGAACGTTCTTGTAATTCAACCATGAAAAGAAAAATCATAACAAAAACGGATGACAAATTCACCTATCCAATTCAATAACCATCCTACCTGCCTAGGCCGCCACCTAGCCAGTCAAAGTAGCAGGCCACCACCTAGCACCTAGGCGTCCCTATGCAGTCTAGTATGCTTCATTAATATATAGGTAGGGGTAACAGTTTTGATTTGTGGAAGCAAGAACTGTGCTGATAATACAATTTTAACTTATCAACTGAAGTTCATTTGTAGAGTGATCACTAAAAGCCATATTATGGTGATTCAACTTGATGACCATAAATGGAGAGGCGCTGTCTATAGAATTTACAGCTGAAGCCACAAAAGTACTACGTAAAATCTTTGATTTTTTCCTCTACCTCTATCCCATGTGTAAAGTGTTTGAATCAATAGAGAACATTTTCTTCTATATGAATCAATATTATCCCATTCCAATTCCTTCCCAAGGGAAATCTCAAATTGGATCACATATTGACAGGTTATATTTGCACATGCACTGTTTTTTCCCAGTGTTCTGAAAATCGGGATTAATCAGCGCCTATGCACTAGTCGGCATTTAAATGCCACAATTATGCCTAGTCGTTGGTAAATCTGCAGGCTAAAAAAGTGGGGATTAATCGGCCAAATTGAGGACTTGGGCTGCTTCTTTTTACCAAAATATATATATATATATTCTAGTCCCAAAAAACCTTCCCATAATTCGTTCTTTCCTCTCTAAGATTCACAGAATCATAGACGATTCAAGTACATATAGTCTCATTAACTCAATCTCTCTCTCTCTCTCTACAATTCAACTCCATCATCAAGTATTGTGTGACTAGTCTTTTATTAGTTTTATGTTATTCAAAGTAATATTTATAATGGAAAATTGTTTGTCCGATTAATGCCCAACTTATCCCTAGTTAATCCCCTGGGCGCTAGTCCCCCGCTCGCCGACCTTGCCGACCTAGGAGCGCCTAGCAAACATAGTTTTTTCCTAAAAACAGACTTGTTTCTAAGAGTACCATTGTTCGCACTATAATGTATGAGTTGAAGCTTAAAGAAGGAAGAGCAAAGCCAAAAGCAGGAGAATAAGCAGCAACTTTGAATGACTAATTGCAGCAAGAATGGAAGTTCTGACCAATAGTGATCCCAAAAACTACTGTTGTGTAACTCACATATTACACGCATACATATATATATTTACACACATACAAACACATATATATAATATATATAAAATTGATAACTTGGTTTACCCAAATGTTACCTAATTATATGGATGCTTTGGTACGCAGCATGTGGTACAAGCATGGTACCTAGCCTGATACGCAGTGTGGTGGGGGCAGCCTTAGTTGTAACACTATATCCGGTTGCGTATACTATTCATCACCTCTTCTATACGTATACGTATATTGTACAGTGGAATCCTTGAGAAGGTTGGTGTTTTGGGTTGCGAACACACACTGTTTGAAGTTGGCACGCCCAATTCACAATACATACAGGGTCCATGAATTAGGCAACACTGGTTTAATTACCAGAGCTTCTTAGCGCACCTAACTAATCCTAAGGGTGCATTAGACCGTCAATTGGTAACTCCCCCAAGATTCAATCCTAAACGCCCTCCATTTTCCTTTCAAAGTCAGGATATCATCCCAATCTGCAGGCTTGCCTCTTTCAATCAAGATTCAATCCTAAATGAATGCCCTTTGGTTTTGTAGCAGTTCTTTCTATAGAAAATGCTTAAAATTTTCATCTTTTCCACCGGTGTGCTGGTGTCTGATAGCATAATTTCCATGGAGTCAATTTCCGCAGTACAACTTGGTTTACCCTTATTTCTCCTCCATGTATCAAATACTACCTCTCTCGCAATTTTTTTTTTCACTGAAAATAAGAAAAACTAGTACAACAATTCCAGGGAGTTAAATTATTTTCATAAAAAGCAATCAAACACACCATAAATTTCTAGCTTTCAGGTGCAGGATATTCAAGATTCAGATAAAATTTATAGACTGACAAAAAAAAATGTTAGCAAGCAACCTTTGCAATCCAATCAACTTCAAGAGAATATAGTACATGCCTCAAATCTTTCCTATAACAACAAATAATAAAAGAACAAACATATTATGCAATTCTTCACAAAAATCACTGAATTAACTAAGATCTTCACATACTGTTGGTTACAATAAGTAACATGCGAGGTTACATATTTTACATAGAGGGCATCAGCAAAGAAGCAAGTTAGCAGTATAAGCTTAATCTCGGTGATTAAGAGACGTATAATACTAATATCCATGTTAGCAAATACGAGTTCTTTGATTTCTATAAATGAGAAATGGAAAGAGAATATTTTGGACTGTAGTCAAAGTACAAGCAAGATAATATCCAAGTGGCAGAAAGAAAAAGTAGCCAAAAGACTATATAAAACATATATAATTCATTTACCAAATACAAAAAGATAATGGAGTCACCTTACTTTTCTTTTTGGTCCCGTTTGTTACGTTCTTCGGATCATTCCTGGTATCCTAAATTCCCATTCATTCAAGACTTCACCGTTTGGTTGGAGTTTTGGAAAGGAATCCATAAAATCTTAGGAAAGAAGAATCCCTTACATCCATTCCCATATTTATGAGGGGAAAGCTAAAGGGATTCCCAGGCAGCCTTTCCCCCCTTTTTTTACAAAATTAGCTTTAATTTTAACAAATAACTGAATATTTTTATTTTGCATTATAACAAAGAAATATTTAATAATATATAACAATATGTTAACTAATTTTAATTAAAATATTTTCATGTTTAATAATTTTTTTTGCACGTTATTTTCAATGTGGAAAAAGGAGAATTACAATCTTAACCAAAAATTGGCAAGGAATCTCAAATGCAAGGAGAGGAGCTTTTTTGGAATCTAAAATACCAATTCCTTTCCTACCAAACAAGACCTTTAGAAATAACTAGCCAATCACATTGCACACATATACCACCAAAGACTTTATAATTTCATGTACTCATAGTATCATCGCTAATCTTAAGAAGTACGAGGGCTGATGGGGAGTTAGAACAGAGAAAGAGAAGAGAATGTGTAGAGAAGAAGCAAAAGAACAAGGTAGGAAAAAGTGTAAGAACAGAGACGGGAGAGACAAGAATTGCAATGAAGTTAATATGCATTCGAAATCTAGTTTCACCAAACAATGTTTGTATTTCACTACGTTAATGCCTATATATATAAACAAACCCTGAAATAAAACCAACAAAGTACCTAAAGAATTTTTCTTAAAAAAAAAAAAATTGAAAGAATAAACACATAGACGAGATTATGTAATTAGGATAAACAAAGGCACAAAAGGAGGTTGCTAGATTTGATTATTCATTCTTCGATACTATTTCCCTTCCAATCTTTTTCCCGTTCTATTTAACCATCAAGAACACTACACAACACTCAAAGTGATCTAATGGTAAATGACATACCATTCAAACCGCTCCAAATAGAACACGAATTCATGACAGCCGGGTGATTTTAATGCGTTCAAGAACGGTAGCCTCATCCAGCCCGTAAAGTGAATCGATCAAGTGCATCCGCAATGAAGCGGGCCCATTAGCCATTTCCATTCCTATCTCACCAGCAACACCAAATATCGACAATGCTATAACAGTGGCTTCAAAGGCATGTAACAGGTCAACGGCAACAAAGGCCACAATGAGGGCTGTTACCGAGCATCCGGTGGCTGTGATCTTTTGCATCATAGGTACCCCGTTTTGTGCACCAAGTACTCGATCGCCGTCTGTTACAATGTCAACGGCCCCTGATACTGCACCTATACTGCCGCTCGATTTGGCTAACGATTTTGCTGCTTCGACTGCATCGGTGGATTCACGCGAGCTATCCACACCCTACAGAACAAAATACATTTAGGATTTTGATAAATACTTTAATAAGATTTGATTATTCAAAGTTTTCACAGAATGCAACGTCAAAAAACCCGAAAGCGTGAGATGATACATTTCTTAAGTTTTAGGCCAAGGAAGAAATTTATCATCTCAAATGAAGGGGCCGTTTATGAAAATGGAAGCCACCTCACAAATGATGTCAAGAAGTTGGTTTTTCTTCCCATACTGAAAAATTGCAAAATATATTACATTCAATGCAATATGGTGCAGCTCATTACTTAATGTTCCATTTTATGTTGGGATTTTACCAGGAATGACAATAAAGAACAATGGCTCTTTCAATAAAGGGGACATCCAAATTCAGGGTTAAAACTTGAAAGATAACAAGACAAGTATGCTCTAAAAAAATCCATCCATTAAGAAACTATGAAAGCTAAAAGATTAGTTTAAAATGTTAACGTTCATTCTACTACTCTTGTCCAAAGAGAGAGAGAGAGAGCCATTAAACTTTTTTTTTTTTTTTTTGATAGGAAACAAAAATTTTATTCCTAAAACAAGGAAAGACAATACAAAGATCGCTATGATTCCAAGGATGAGGCATCCTCTAGAAAACAAAATTGAAAAATCTAGAATAAGAACAAAACATCCTGCCAACTAAACAAAGTACTATCCCAGGCAACTATTACAATCTAAACAGAATAAATATTGATCTGTGCTATCAAAAATATTTGAAGCCTTTGCCCATTAGCCAACGAGAAACCGAGTATGACACCATAACTCTTATGTTCTACTCCATCTATCTTCGAACACTTCTATTCCTTTCAATCCATACTAGCCAAGCTACAGCCATCATAAAAAATCTCCACAACACTTTAGTTTTCTTGCCATGCTGCCTAAATCTCCATTTTATGACAATGAAGTATGCCCATCTAGACAGGACAGCCTCTATTACTCCAAACAAAACCCACAATTTAACCCAAATATGCTTAACAAACTCACAATGCAACAGAATGTGATCCACAGATTCTCCCATCTTCTTACACATTATACAGCACGATGGGGAAAACGCCATGTAAGGTCTCCTAGATTGAAGCGCATCATACGCATTCAATTTCCCCAAGGAAGCAAGCCATTAAACTTTTTAACCTCTCGTCCTCCAGAGATATGAATAATAGGGTTAAACGAAAACTGTAACTGAGAGATTTCTATTTCCCAAATTTCCAACCTAAACCATGAAACTCTACCCCATCCACTATCCTACCCAAAATATAAAAAAGTCTACAACCAATCTAAACAATAATAGTAACTTCGGATCCATTTGCCATTTTGCCTAATGACGCCTTGAATCTGCCGTCAGTTTCCCAATAACCATTGTAGAAAAATTAGCCAAACTCACACTTCAATATACCCACCTCTTGTATCTCTTTGAACCAATTTCTCACCAACACCATCCACTTAACATGATCATATACATTTCCAAAACATATGTCTCAGAAACCAACCTCTTGCTTGCACACTATACTTGGTCGAAAATTCTTTAATATCAAAGAATGATGTTATTTAGGAATGAAACAAATATAAGTCTCATTCAGAGATGAATGCTTTCTTGAGGTACTGACCATCATCTTTACAGACATCAACAGTGACCATTGTGCTTTTGGGGAGGCCATTGAGACACGGATTTACTACAACATTTGTCAGAAAAGTCATTATCTCTATTGAACAACTTGGAACAATTTGTACACTCCTTAACCCACTCAATATTTGACTTTGTTCTACATGCGCTTGCTTCCTGCAAAAATACTGCCTCAAACTTATAGTTTAACTCCTCCGCTAATCAATACCACCATTACTCTCCACCTTCCATTTCTCTGGTTGTCCATAATGGCACTTTCTTTAACATTATAACCCCAAATTTTATTTACTCTAGATTTTTGATAATTCTTGTTTTCATACCACACTTTTTCCAAAACGTGTTTAAACCCCTCACAGTTGAAACTGCGTCTAGAAAGCCTAAAAAATTCCTCTAAAAATCCTTGTGATCTAACCATTTTAGATTTCAGGAACAAACAAAAACTCGAACCATAAGTGCCTGTTTGGTTAGTTTTAGAAATTTTGAAAATCAACTGCACTACTTTCTGGTATGCAATTGGTTTGCATCAAGATGTGGGAAGAAGTATAAAAGTAAACCAGTCTTTTCAATTACACGCCAACAAAACACACTAATGGTGGCCTGGTTCATCCTATTTGTGACTGGGTGGTTCAATGCGTGCTATATTTGAGCTTCAATATTGTTTGAGAGGCAACAAACACAAGTGGTATAGCATGCACTCACACACATAATTGCATGAGATGCATGGGTGATGGGCCAAGCATAACAAATGAAGAACTATGATATGTTTATAACACGACGATGCGTTTGCATTATTGCATTTAACTTTAAATACCTATTACTATTTTGTACCTACCAAGCTTCAGGTCACGCCATCACAATTTTATTTGTGAAGGCTATGTTGATTCCAGAAAGAAGAAAGCTCTGATAGATTTGATACTAGCCTAAATTCTGTACTTAGAGTATTGCTTTAGCCAACATGTTGAGTACATGTCCACCTGCATTTATTTCTCTTGCATTCTGTTCTTATGTAACTCAGATAATAAAAGAATTGTGGAACTAGGGAGATGCTTATGTTTAAGCTATTTATTTTATGGTTTTTGAGGATCGTATCATGTACGGAATACTATAATGATCATTTTAATGTGTAAGTTGATCAAGAAACAAAGGTGCAATTTGCTTTGTAGGTGTGTGTTAGCAAACAAGTGGTATCATTGAGGCTGTCAACCTGTTTTAAGCATGTTAGGACCTGTGAGCCACATTTGCTTCCTTGGCTAGCTTCTGTGTTACAAACTTATTTCCAATGCACAGTTATTTTCTACTTATGTAAATCGTTTGTTAGCAAATTATTTCCAACATTATTAAATTAGTCTTAATATCACCATACCAACACTAACATTATGTTATGTTCCGGTCCAGGCCAGCAAGATATTCTCTACTTTGAGCTCAAGTCCGCACGGGGTTTTGTTTTTCTCCCAAAAGGCCTACTATATGGAAGGACCAATGACCTGCACATATATAGCACATTAGTTGACCACACCCAGGCAATGTGGGATTAACGCCAAGAGTGCGTAGCTTGCTAGCACCTACTGCAGCCACACCAGGGCACATGCAGCAGATCACCCAGAATACTAGGGCCTTTACACATTACTGGCTCTATTAGCCAAACAAAATGACTTTTAAAGCTCAAGGAAACACATTGTACAATTCTCAGCACAGTAGAACCTACTTCCGGCGGCATTATTTTTCGGTGGATAGAACAATGAATACCCTACTAACAATTATAAACAAGTAATCATTCCAATTCAGTGCATTCTCCTTCAACTTTTCAGTTCAGTACACCATCTAATTAAATTCGGAAACCATAATAAACAAATTATTCTATAAAAGTCCAGCCCAAAAATTTGAACCAAATAAGTTCACATGTAAACACATCAAAAGCAGGGCCGGACCTTTAACTGGGCAATCAGATGGTTATATTTATGATGAATTACATGGTGATTGTTTTTACCTCTTAGTGATGAATGGAAGGGCATTAAGAGGAAGAAATGGTGTTTTTACCTCTTAATGCAAAATTATACCAAAATCCGGCATTCAGTGTTGAGAGGCAAGTCTTTAACGAAGTTTTGTTCCAATGGTCTCCATATACTTTTCATTCATTAGCTATTGATTTATATCAAAACAACAAAATTAAAACTATAAAATGACATTGATTCAGCATTCACAACCAAATAAATTCAAGAGCTTCTATTCAACAACAAACATTCAAGGTTAAGCAATTAAAGGCGAAAAAAGCAACCAGACCTAAGGTGGTGTTTGTTTTTTACCTCTTAATGAAAGCCTGTTAAACTTTAAGACATATAACTAATGTTTGTTTCCTCACCTGTTAATGCTGAATTGGACTGAAATTCAGCATTCAGTATTAGAGAGGCAATTCCAGTATTAAACACTTAATTCAACTTTAATCAAATTTCATTCCAATGAGGCCCCTAATCTTTTTATTCATTACAAACCACGTAATGCACGCTAGTAAGAATACGGGTAAGTGTGCGCATTGCGCAATTGTGAAATGTCATATATTCAACATTCATGATCACATATTCACATACATTTTTTCAGAAGTTGCGTTCAACATTAAGCATTCATTATTCAGCGCACGATTAATTAATTACCTTGCCGGATCAAAGTGAAGCACTGGAAAGAGCAATAATCTCAGACCCATTCCCTCTACTAACCCTAGGCTTCAGCCCAACAAGCTCCAGACAAGCCTTCAACCGGAAACGGGAATCCCCGGCGGCAACCGGGTCCAGTACTCAAGGCTTACCCAATTGAGCCGCCAACTCGGCAGCTGCCTTCATAGGCGGTAGCCAGTCAGAGGTGAGTGTCCCCACGTTCCAAGCAGAGCGCGTGGGTCAGAGAGGTGAACTCCGGGATTTCCTGTAGAGAGTGGACCATGGCCGGCGATGCACCCGCGGATAAGAGGGTGTTGGCCATCAGATCCATTGACACGAAGTTGGTGATGCTTTGGATTAACGGTGATCGTTGGCGCAACGTGGATAGTAGGGTCCATGATTTTGGGCCCCACTTGTTGGTGTTTGTGATTTCTTCTCCTTCTGCATGTTCTTGTTGTACTTCAATTTTTCTACTCCTCTAGATTTCGTGTGATCTATTTTATTTTGATTATCCACGGGGTGTTCTGTTCGGGTTAATTATTGCGTATTTTAACTAATTTTATTAGTAGTTTGTGGTTGTTGTTAGCCAAGTATTATTTGAATTCTTCATGCATCAAAGCCTCTTAGTTCAATATAAAATCACTAAAATAATTTTGGGGTTAACATACCTTTAGCAAAAATTAGTTAAGGTATACAAAAATTGTCCTAAATACCTCATAAGATAAATATCGAAAAAAAAAAAAATTATTCGAAATGACATACTAGATCCTAACTTGTTTTAAAAATAATTCTATCATTCGTAGATTATTTAATTTTAAATAAAAATAATAAAATACAACAAATATAACTCCCGCTTGAAAGGTTGTAGATTTTTAATTACTTCTTTTAGAATTTAGAATATTTAGTTTCCATCTAAGTTTTCTACTATAAGACCATCTCCATTGATATAGTTAATAGTGTAAGGTAATATTATATATTTAACTTATCAATACTGGTCGAGTTGTACCGGAAAAAGTGTAAAAACACTCCGCACGACAGATGGTATGTCGTGGAAAAATATATTAATATATGACTCATGCGATATAACATATATCAAGAAAAAATGACATTGTTCATATGACACATTATGTGTCGTTTTAGGGATTCCTTCCCCACGAAACATGATGTGTCATGGCAGGGACTTTGGCGCCTTCTTGCAGCTTCACATGTGTGTCTTGCACTTAGTAAGGAGCCTCCCAACCATCAATTATACACTACAAGCTTGCAAAGTAGTCTCCCAACCATCAATTATACACTGCAAGCTTCACGTGATATTGTAAAATTTTCACTCTTTCTCATTTATATATACATGCATCATCTTATATTCAAAACACTCATACAAGCTCAATTCAAAACTTCGAGGATTTGCTCAATATTCATACAACCTCATTTAAATTGAAAAATTATCTCGCCAATGCTAGAAGATAAAATGAGTTGGGACCAACCGACTGTAATAATTCAAGTATACACATACCCTGACGTCATCTTGGACTCCAAAAAATAAGGATGATAGTTTTTTCTGTATAAGCTTATAAGTTTTATTCCTTTGTTTCCTTCTCTCTTTAGATTATAATCCTGCCAATCTTTATAAACTTTTGAGTTTGTATCAATTTGAGTTTGTTCTCACTTCAAAAAAAAAAAAAAGAATCCTCATTGAACTAGTTAAAACTTTGGCAGGAAAATGAGAAAAATAAAGGATTGATGCAAATCCCACATAAACTTCCACCATTGATGAAGAAAGGAGAGGAATTTCAGGCCGTTTCAGAAAGCAAACGCAATTGAAAGCGTTCAACGTTGGTTAATTAGATTGGAAGTCCATTTGTCAAATTCCTGTTGTTTGGTGATACATGTCACCAAAACAGCTCAATAATTTCTCATTAAATTAAATGGAATGCTAATAATAAAAATTAAGGGCGGAATTAGGGGGATTGAATGGGCCGGAAGTCACTCTAATTTTTAATTTTTTTCCTCTCTCAGTATTAATTAAAATCTATTAAAACTATATGAAAATTGTGTCTATTTTGATAAGACACGTATACGTGTCAATTTTTTATGAACTCTACATTTATATCACATTTATATACCGGGACAATTGAAAAAAAGGTCTTATTAGAGAAAGATTTTCACACTAAAGCCAATGAAATTTTTTTTTTGTAAATAAAGGGCCTATTTTTTATTTTATTAATAATATGACATGTGTTTATTTTTTTTCATTATAAAATGACATCCCAACCCTTAAAATAAACCTAAAAATACCAATATGCATTAAAATATGAATTGCAATATGAACTTGACAGTTTATATTTCACAGCAATATGAACTTTGCAGTCATATTTTACTGCAATATAAACTTTGCAGTCCATATTTTACTGCAATATGAACTTTGCAGTTCATATTTTTTGTGCAAAGTTCATATTGCAGTCCATATTTTACTGCAATGTGAACTTTGCAGTCCATATTTCTAGTGCAAAGTTCATATTGCAGTCTATATTTCACTGCAATATTCATATTTTTGTGCAAATTTCATAAAGAGGGGGTAATTTAGGTAATATATAACATGTTTTTATTAATTAAATGATATTTAAATTTATTCAAATACCTTCATTTAAATTATAAAATAAAATAGGCCTCTTACACTAATTACCAATTAAAAATAGGCCCTTCATTTAAAAAAATATTATTCATTGGAGTTTTGGTAAAAATCGATGTGTATTAAGACCTTCTACCTAATTTCTAGTTATATACATGTCTTTTATCTATCTAACTATTAAAACTAAAGTATAATGATCCCCTAATCCTCCGTTGCTTTTCACGCGTCTCTAATTGATAGCTTATCCTCCATTAATACTCTATTAATAGCTTATTTATAATATATTAATATCATACTCCTTCCACTTCCATTCACATGTACGTATTTTTTTGCATCACTTTCTTCATCCATTAATACTCTATTAATAACTTATTTACAATACATTAATATCATACTCATTCCTCTTCCATTCAAATGCATGTATTTTTCTGCATCACTTTCATACGTAATTATATTACATTTTTATAATTAATGCTTTAATGTATTCTTATCAAATCAACAATATTCTAACCCATCAATCTTTTCCCACTTCCCGTTAACTCTCATTTTAATGCATAGATGAAAGTGTATTCTATCTTTAATACCATCAACCTTTTTGATTGTTTACATTTTTAATCCTATAATGCCTATTTAATCTCTATCCCTTATTTTTTTAACTCCTTCATCTACCTCTCCTTTGCATGCGTATCCCTTTGTCTTTCTTGATTTATGGATGCACAAAAGTGACCATAGAACTTTATGGTACAAGTGTATTGTATGAGGAACATATGTGAAGATGGTTTTAGTTTAATAGAGAGTTGAATATAGTTATATTATATTGGTACAAGATTAGTGACTATTCACCTAATTAACATCACTTTCTTTCTTTCTTTCTTTCTTTTTTTAAGTTATTAATACATAAGTGATTAAATTATTGTGTGATCATTTTTATTGTACAGGAATTCATGTTTTCCATTCTATTCTCATCAGCCTTTCTCTTTATGATGCATCAAGAAAAAATAAGAAATGTAGACAAACTCCAACTTTTGGATTTTAATTTATCATCTGATGTAATTATTTTTTTTAATTTAATGTAAGTTCACTATATAACATAATTATTCATGTTCTCTCACAAAGTTAGCATTGGACCACTACACAACCGAGTTAAATTGTTTAAACAAAACCGAATTATTATTATCATTATTTTTGATACAAGTGTTACATGGATATACATGGTGGTCGGCTACGGAAAGATGAAGAGAAATGGGGTTTCTGTAGCTTGAACTTGAGCATGAGGTGTGAAAACTTGGCATATCTTTCTATTATACTAATACTTCGTGTGTAAAAGTCTGAATTTTTTAAATCATTGAGATTTTAATTAAATATACAAAAAAGAAAAGGAAGAAAGAAAGAAAAGAAAAGAAGAAGATTCCAAAAATTGAGTGGATGCAACAATAGCCACGGAACACCTGGGCACACCACTGATTGTTGACACTAATGCATTGATTTGAGATTTACTAATAACTACATCATTTTAACTAAGACAAGACCAAGTCTATATGCAAATCAAATTTTACATAATATTTTATATATTTAGCATTTTTTATTCAAGTAAATAGTACAAATGATTACTAAATTTTAAAACTGGTACATTTTAACAATTAAACTTTAAAACGTACCACTATACCCATCCAACTTTAAAGTGCACACTTCATCCAATTTAATTATTAAATCGGATGAAATGTAGACACATGACTTTATTTAATAAGTGTGGAGGCTTAAAATGAAGTCATGTGCCTCGTACATAACTTCATTCTGTCCAATTTAACAGTAAAGTTGGATGAGGTGGGCATTTTAAAGCTTGCTTCAAAATTGGAAGGGCAAAATGACTAGTTTTAAAATTTGATAGTCAAAATAGTATTGACTCCAAAATTTAGTGAACATTTAGAGGTGTTTACACTTCTTATTTAATCACTAATGTCCTTATACTTAGGGTGCCACTAATAAACACACTTCTCTACTTGATTTTACTTTATTCACTTATTCGGCACGTATGTAGTTCATAAATAAATACATTCTCACTATATATGTATTGACATACTATTTTTTTTAGTACTCAACATATGCTCAACACATATACAATAAGAATGTGTCAATTCATTCGCTACATGTACGCATAATAAGCGAAATAAAATATAATTAAATAAAAAAGTGTTGTCATTAGCACTGCCCAAAGTTCAGGGAGCTAATATTGGGCTGTAGTTGTGCACTGTGGTGTAACAAGTGGGCCATTTTTCTTTTACTTTTTGTTTTACTTTTTCTTTTACTTTTTCTTTTTATACTTGTAGTCTTTACTCTTTAGTTGAAAAAAGAAAGTGCTGAAACCCTAGTCCTTATAATTTCTACTGAGCAGCCGCGAGTTTCTCCTCCAACTCTGCACAAAGATCTAAGCTATCTAGTCTTATCAAGTTCAATCCAATAACAAGTTCACTGGTAAATATATACATAATCCCTCTTTCTTTTGTTACTTTTATATACTTCTGCATGAATACAAATATCTTATATAAAATTAGCATATCAATGTGACAATTATTTATTATCGGTAACGGATCGTGATAAATTCTTTTAATCGATGCATGGTGGTCATGTCAGATATTTATGTCTTATTCTGCTGTCTTATTGCTGTATGTAAATTGTTTAGACATCGTTTGATAAAAAATTGAAAACTGAAATTAACACTACTATTTGTTTAATTTTGAAAACTATATCTGAAAAAAATATTATTTGTTTGAGTATAACAAATCTAAAAATAAAATTTTTTAAGTATGATAATTTTGTCCCTTTATTTGGATTACATAACTCTAAAATGTAAGAATATAAAATATGTATTTTACACTTTTTAAAATTAAGTTTGCAGTTTTAAGTTGAGATTACCGCTTAAAACTTGATACGGAAATTTAAAGTTTTAATAGGAGAAAATTAAGTTGGCACTTTATTATTTTTTTTTTAACAAATAACTTTAAAACCACTTAAATATTAAGTTTTTAGATTTAAGTGTTGTTATCGAACAACACCTTAATATTTACTCTGGATTAACTCTGAATTTCAGAAATAGCTGCAGCTCCATAGATGTGAATTGTTTAGTATTTGTTTTACTAAAATCTGAGTTCAATTTCCAGTTAATAGTTGAAATGGAGGTACTTTAGATTTTCTCAATTTTGTTTGCTGGGCCAAGTCCTCGAATTTTTTGGGCACGAGCAATAAAGCTTACCTTAAAAAACAAAAATCCAAAGCGCATCTCAATGTGTTTGTGTTTATGTGGCGTTGTTTTTATAGTACTAGACATTTCTCAGGATTGGTTTTCTTTCTTTTGTTAATGCGATTGCATTTGTATTGTACATATAGGCAAACTTGAAACAATTACAATTTGGGGATTTTGAGTATTTTGAAGATTCTCTACGATACATTGAATGAAAGGGAGAACAAGGGCACACAAGGAACTGTTAGGCATTTTCGGCTTGTTCCTGTGCTTTGGTCCTCCAAATTGGAGGTCCAAGGAGATGTAAAATCATAGGCAAAGTCGTACGCTGGATTGGTGTTGGATATGAGGATGGCATCAATATCCAAAAGTAGTTCTAGGGGATTTGATATGAGATTATATACTATGATAGATGTTATGGAAGTTGTTAGATACGGTAGTATGTGGAATGGGTGGTGTGGGTAAAAAAGCACGGAAAGAAAGGAGTATGTGGGATGGGGTTTAAAAAATTGTCTGTGGTTGTCTCCAAAATGCAGAAACATATTTGTTGTTTCCCAAAAGCATGAATTGGGTAGTAGCGTTCGGGTAAAGACAGACTAACCCAAAAAAGGTTTTAAATAATAAACCTAAGAGGGTTACGAAAATCTTGGATGACTTGTGGAAAGAATCTCTTATACGGGTGATTATAATTGTCACAAACGTTTATTGACCTCACGAAGTAGAGATGTTTGCGTTCAAATAAAATTTGATAAAATTTTCACTAATTTTATCATGCAAGCGACATCTAAATCACGAAGCAGGGATTCTTTTCCAAAACTGCCCATTGCATTGCAGGAGACATTTTGAAGGAATGCGATGGTTTGTCCATTGCGATTGCAACCAGGTGGCGTGTGAAGGAATGTGGAGGGTTGCCCATTGCAATTGCAACCATTAGAAGTGTGTTATGATGTGGAAGACTATGCTGCTATGTATACAACTTAATCAAATATATCTTCTTCCGTGCTTATTCCCAGAAGATTTTATTATAATGACTACTTCGTAAGATAAGAGAAGGGGCTAAGGTTGTTTAAAAGACGGCTTATAAGTCGTACGAGACTAGAGAATGCACAATTACACATGTAAATGTTAAATTCTCAAAAGAATTTTTAATTTACTATTATGAAGTGAATTCATATTATGTCAAATTGTACTGACCTTGTGCAAGAATTTGGTATTTCATTTGCATCAAAATGTTAGTTTATGTTCAGATTTGATAATGGATTGAATCAGTGGACAATGCTACACATGTATATGAACACTACACTTCAATTTCAATTTCAGTTCATACTTAAGTTTTTTTTTTTTTTTTTTATTCTTCTTCTAATTCTTTACTTTTATTTCAAATTTTTAGAAGTAGTGTATAATACTTATTCATCGTTGAATGATGGAGCCATGGTGGTTATGACATATATATATATATATATATATGAACTTGATCAAATTCTACAGTAAGTACGTAGTATAACAATAGAAATGGACTTCAATTTCATCAGAACAGTTGGTTTAGTTGATATAGGTACACCTACATGTAAATTTTTTGTTACTTTTACTCTTAATTTGGGACATTCGGAAAAGAAATAATAGTTAATTTGGTGCAAAGGGAGTATTTATAATTTTTATGTAGCTTTTCGCCTCAGAAGGTTGTGTGGAGTAAATTGCAGTAGGCAATTCTATTTACATGTACTTGTTCATTTAGCATGCTCATGGCTTCAAACTGAATATTTTCAAAACTCAATATTTTAAAACTTGATCACTTTTTCTAACTATGCTTGGTACGTTAATTTTAGAAATGAGGCCGTTAATATGAGACATCCTGAAAATAAAAATTTGACTTTGAATGTGGGAAGAAGTAAGATTTATTATTGACAATGTATATATATAACTTTAATAATAAAATAGTATTTGCAATTTGTTGATGATACGTGCCCTGTAATAAATGATTTATTTTATTAAGTCTTCATTCACTATCTTATTGTAATCATTAGGGGGTGTTTCCGTTTCGGTCGGGATAGAATGTAAGGTATTCCAAAATCAAATCAAATGTAAAAATTCGGTTTCGGTTTCTAAATCTTTAAAACCTAAACTCGAACCAAACTTTTTGATTCGGTTTTATTTGGTTTTGACATATGTTTTTTTTTTTTTACGAAATCAATTTAACATAACAATGTAATACTAATATTAATGTAAGAATGTTTTATATTCAAATTAAAGTCGTGTTTTTTTAGAAATAAGGAGCAAATATATAGATACTATGTTTTCTATTTAGTTAATATTTTATTTGTATATTTACAAGAATAAAACACATTAAATAAAATGATTAATTATCTTGCCATCATGTATGTGATAAAAAAATATTAGCATTGTGTAGTGAATTCAATAATAAGGGTGTGATAATGACTTTTTTTTTAGATTATTACAATATGCAATTAATAAAAAATATATACTTATAAAAGGTTTTTTTTTTGTATTATAGTATAATTAATGTGTACTCTTAGAGTATATATTAACATTTTTTTTCTTATTCATAATTCGGTTCGGTTTGGTTTAGTTTGATTTTGAACTAGCTTGCCCCAAATCCGAACCAAACTTTTTGGTTTCGTACGGTTTTCTTGTTTTCAGTTTTGTTTTTTTTTTTTTTTTTGTTTGGGGTTTTACAGATTGGTTCAATCCTTTCGGTTTATTCGGTCGATTTTCGGATTGACTTTAACACAACTAGTAGCCATTTGCCAACTTTTACACTTTCCTTCGTCTTCCTTACATTTGATTAGAAATAATATTGTACATGTTATTTACATGGTTTTAATAATTTCCCCTCTATCTGTACATATATATATATATATATATATATATATATATTTGAAAGGACTATAAATTTGATTTTTCTCCTTCTAATTCCCATGCCATCCAATACAATATATGTGTTATAACGCTATTGACATGTTATTTCATATACTTTGTTATGTATTATATGAAAAATTAAAATTACTTTGTATAAAGACATTTTTGTAATAATGCAATAAAATAATTAATTGTCTAAGCTTACAACCTCAGTCTTAACTTATGTATTCCAACTTTGGAATACATGATGATACACCTACTATTTTCCACTTTCTTGAATAAAGGTGGCTTAGAGGTCTTCTTCTTCATTATTTCAATTTTTTTGACATATATAGTAAAAAAGTAGCATGGAATTTGAAATCTTAAGAATGTTGAATCAAGGTGAAATTGGGACAAGTAGAGCAGGTTTAAGCTCAGTTCAATTAAAAAAAAATATACCATAAATTATATATTAAAAAAAATATAATTAGCATCACTCAGTCTATTTTAACCCACTCCTCTGTCTAATTCTGGGTTTGCCCTGTGTGAAATCAACTTACAAGAACTTAGGCCATACAATTGCAAATTGTATTTATTATGGCTCTCTTGCAATTGTGCTTTTCCTTTACCAAAAATATTATAAATAATTGTAGAGTCCCATAATATATTGTTATTTATAATCTGATCTTTGATGTAAATTCTATTAATATGATAAAATTATATCTTAAATTACGAGTCCATTATCTTTTTAGGACATAATCTATATATACTAAATTTCATGATACCAAATAATTATGTTACCAATGATTAATTAATTCTAAATTAGTGTATTCCTTAAAAATATAAAAAAAAAAGTCAGATATAATTTTAATTTGATATAAAAAGAATATATCTTAGTTGACAGGACTTAACCAAATTGTTTCCAAGTTGAAATGAATTTTTTGTTGTCGATTAAATATAAAAATAATATTCTTAGTGATTATACCGAATAATTATATAGAATGCATTACTAAATTGTAAATTATGAGAATATATAACCCACTAATTCATCCGATATAAAGTACCGGTACTTGTAACCAGTAAGCACAACATTACTCTTACTTTACATTATTCATAACTTTTTGGTATAATTAATTTGAATATGCAACATACTAATTCAATTCGTTCATGCATTCCCCTGGTTTATAACTATTTCATTCATCGAGTAATCCCCCTTGAATTTGGTATCTGATCCAAACAATATTAAATCAATTACAAAACATGCAACATTCATAATATAGATCCCGAAAATCGTTGAGTATCTTACTTGAAGAAATATTTTTTTTGGCCTAGATACTTTCTAATACAACAGAGTGTTCGGGCTAAATTTTGCACATCTCAACTAATCCATGTTCGTGAAACAATGACCATCTGCTGTCCGATCCATTCAACACAGTGTGATCGTTGGAGTACCCAATAGTTTCTCAAGTTCAAAGCCTCCTTGTGTATCTCTTTTTTAAAATATTGACTCTATATCAAGAAGTAATGTCAAAGTTATGTACACTTGATAGAGCAACTCGCACAACCCATTAAAGCAATATTTTTACATTAAAAAGTCAACACTAATTTGGGTGTTACATTAATCCTCTTTAGCCTGCAAGAAGAAAAGGGAATAGCAACTATCATCATATCTATGGTTTTGTTGTACCAGCCACACTCTCATACAGCATCTCCCACTGAAAAAATAAAAAGAAGAAAGAAAAATGGACGGTTGTGATGAAATCATTAGTTAATCTTCTCTTATACAGATCATTAGAGCTTAACCCCATTATAAATCAACGGCTAGTAACGTCACCTAAAACTCAAAAGAGATTAAACATTCTCATAACTAACATAACTTTCAACAACTCCATCTTCATATGATAGTCCCTCTTTACTATATAAACACCAACCTCTAGAGAACAAAAAATTATCAGTCATACAAATAAACTTTATCTTGCAATACCTTCAAGCACAAGCAATTAAGAAATTTCAGCATGGCAAATCAATCGTCTCGACCCATTTTCATCGCAATGGTAGTTGTACTTGTCCACATCGCAACGATCGTAGCTGTTGATCCGACGCCAGTAGCCGAAGCACCAGTTTTCGAGATATACATGCACGATATCCTCGGGGGTAGCAACCCTACAGCAAGGCCAATCACAGGCTTGTTAGGGAACATCTATAGTGGTCAAGTGCCCTTCGCTAGGCCTATAGGGTTCCGACCCCCTAATGGTGGGGTGGCTATCCCTAATGCCAATGGTGCCATCCCAACTGTTAATGTGAATGGCATTCCTTTGGGCACCGGCTTAGCCGGCACAACTTTCGCTGGAAATGTCAATGGAGTCAACAATAATGTCGCCACCCAAGTGGGACCTGACGGACTGGGGCAAGGGTTCGGGACTATTACCGTCATTGACGATTTGTTGACTTCAGCTCCAGAGTCGGGGTCACAGTCGATTGGGAAGGCACAGGGTGTCTACATGGCAAGCTCTAGTGATGGGACCACACAGATGATGGTGTTTACGGCTATGATGGAAGGAGGAGAGTATGGTGATAGCCTTAACTTTTTTGGGGTGTACAAGATCGGGAGCACCATGTCACGGTTGTCCGTGACTGGAGGGACGGGTAAGTTTAAGAACGCCTGTGGGTTCGGAGAGGTCCGGTCACTCATACCAGCCGGTCAAAGTGTGACCGACGGTGCTGAGACATTGTTGAGGATTACTATCCATCTTAACTATTGAGATTGATCAACTAAAGAAAGGAGAAATGGGTTTGTTGTGCGAGAATAGTGCGTTTGGTTTGTACTTTCTTGATGTCAATGTGGAGGTGAATGAAGAAATGATTTTTATAGTTTCATCTATCTATAATTGGAATCCTATCTTTTGTGTGTGTCTTAAACTTCTAACATGACTCGTCAACTGTTCAAGATTATTAGGGTTAACGTTACCTTTAACGGGTTCACATCATTAACGCATTGACCCGACAAACATGCTTGAAAACAAAAACTTGCTATAACCAGTACAAACCCACAAATATGGATGGACAGCGTATACACCAAATGAATCTGATTGTATTCAACTATGAAAGGGCCAGATTCGGCTTTAGCCAATTTTGAACCTATGCAAATTAAACCTGACACAACCTGACCTATTGCCAGCCCTAATTTTTACGGGTTTGATTACTCACAGTACAGGTGAAAGTACAGATAAATGTATTAATCAGAATGTCGCCATAAAAGTGGAACATAATCCAACAATTGCTAAGAAAGAAAGGAAAGAAAAAGCACAAGATTATACTTCAAGAACAGAAAGTTTTAAAATTGTAGAGATAAAACAGAGAATAAAACAGACGAAAGCAACAGTAAAAGCAGCAAGCAAACTTAGAACTTTTGCAGTATGAAAATCACATATTTAAAGCAACTTAAAGGAACTTTAAAAGTAAGCAAACCACTGAAACTGAATTTTGAGTCTGTACTTCTTGATCTTCTAGAACCCAACTCAAAGCCAATTGATGTTAGGTGGAAGGTACCCAACATAATCGTATTGACATGGGGACCTTCCAAATTTGCAGGGCCCTAGACAACCGCATGTGATGCCTAATGGACAGACGACCTCTACTTTGTAGGATTCAATGAAGCAGAATGGGAAGAATAGGAATAAATTTGATTGCACCACATCGCTGCGCAGGCTGAATGAGAACTGGATGCAGGACTCCACCACATTGATGTCAACGTCTATCCCAGCATAGAAAAAGAACGAAAGTTTTACATTTTCTTTTGAATTTTGGTTCGGGGACTTGTTGTAAACGTTACAATATTTCGGCCTGAAGGTCCCAGTATTGCAAGGATTTCTTCGGCAACAAGTTCCCGGGCATTTGTAGTCAGCTAATATGGTACACAAATCCATCATCAAAATTGTATACGGCAACAATTTTCCCTTTTAGATAGGAAACAAAGAACTTTATTGATATACCAAAAACTTATACAGCACCGGAGGACAAAATGTCCACTAAAGTGCTCCTTTGGTTCGAGTTTTTGTTTGTTCCTAGAACCCAAAGTGGTAATTTCACATGGAAAGTTTTAGCTTTTCTCAACTTGTGATTGTATTTCTTGACATGAACTATAAGACACTTCTAGTGTGAATTTACCATTTTAGGATACCAAGACTGAAGTAAAACTCGAACCAAACGAGCACTGAGAGTACAACTAAATAAGGATCAAAACAAGAAAGCAAACGATCTATTCAAAAACCTGAACTAAAGCAGCAAATTATAATAAAATCTCCTTCCATGCATGTAAGCCAGCGTTGAGACTATAGTCCCTGAATATTTCATAGAGGGAGCCAAAGAATTGCCCCAAACTTCACATTTGGAAACATCAGTATATAAGTGCGATGATATGGTGACATCAAATAGGAAAATAAAGGGAATATTACTAAAGGTTTGTGCATTTTGTCCCTGACTTGGCAACTGCTTGAATTTAGCAAAAGGAGCCAAAAGCGTAAGCACTTCTCAGCCACTAGTTTCAGTAGTATACAATGTTCTAAAAAGCACAAGGCAGAAGTGGGGCAGCAGGAGTGTGCCTAGTGCCTAGAATCCCTAGCTGCGTACCAGGTCGCTAAATTTTTAACTTCAATTCTAGAGTGACATTAGGAGTTCACCCTCGAACGTTCTTGTAATTCAACCATGAAAAGAAAAATCATAACAAAAAGGAATGACAAATTCAGCTATCCAGTTCAATAACCATCCTACCTGCCTAGGCCACCACCTAGCCAGTCAAAATAGCAGGCCACCGCCTAGCACCTAGGCGTCCCTATGCAGTCTAGTATGTTTCATTAATATATGGGTAGGGGTAACAGTTTTGATGTGTGGAAGCAAGAACTATGCTGATAATATAATTCTAACTTATCAACTGAAGTTCATTTGTAGAGCGATCACTAAAAGCCATATTATGGTGATTCAACTCGATGACCATAAATGGAGAGGCACTGTCTATAGAATTTACAGCTGAAGCCACAAAAGTACTATGTAAAATCTTCGATTTTTTCTCTACCTCAATCCCATATGTGAAGTGTTTGAATCAATAGAGAACATTTTCTTCTATATGAATCAATATTATTCCCTTCCAATTCCTTCCCAATACCTCCCAAGGGAAATCTCGAATTAGATCACATATTGACAGGTTATATTTGCAGATGCACTGTTTTTTCCCAGTGTTCTAAAAATTGGGATTAATCAGTGCCTATGCACTAGTCGGCATTTAAATGCCGCAATTATGCCTAGTCATTTGGTAAAATCGGCAGGCTAAAAAAGTGGGGATTAATCGGACAAATTGAGGACTTGTGCTTCTTTTTTTTCCAAAATATATATATATATATATTCAAGTCCCAAAAAACCTTCCCCCACTCCGTTCTTTCCTCTCTAAGATTCACAGAATCACAGACGATTCAAGTGCATATAGTCTCACTAACTCAATCTCTCTCCAATTCAACTCCATCATCAAGTATAGTGTGGCTAGTCTTTTATTAGTTTTATGTTATTTTTTTTTTTTGATAACCATGGGTATCGGGGCCCCACCCCCACTAATCCCATGAGGCCCTGGTTGCTCAACCGGGAGACGCCCCAAGTGGCCCAAGAAAGGTTTCACGCAGTGGGGAATCGAACCTAAGACCGTGCGCCTACCCACACAGTCCCAAGTTCGCCTACCCACACAGTCCCAAGTTCGCCCTTACCGCTGTGGCAACCCCTTGGGTTTAGTTTTATGTTATTCAAAGTAGTAATATTTATAACGGAAAATTGTTTGTCCGATTAATCCCCAACTAATCCCCAGTTAATCCCCTGGGCGCTAGTCCCCCACTTGCCGACCTAGGAGCGCTTAGCGATTTTTAGAACATAGTTTTTTCCTAAAAATAGACTTGTTTCTTCCTACAAACAGACTTGTTTCTAAAGTACCATTGTTCGCACTATAATGTATGAGTTGAAGGTTAAAGAAGGGAAGAGCAAAGCCAAAAAGCAGAAGAATAAGCAGCGACTTTGAATGACTAATTGCGGCAAGAATGGAAGTTCTGACCAATAGTGATCGCAAAAACTACAGTTGTGTAACGCACACATATGTATTTACACACATACACACACGTGCATATAAATAATATATATAAAATTGATAACTTGGTTTACCTAAATGTTACCTAATTATATGGATGTTTTGGTATGCGGTATGTGGTACAAGCATGGTACCTAGCCTGATACGCATTGTGGTGGGGGCAAGCCTAGTTGTAACACTATATCAAGTTGCATATACTATTCATCACCTCTTCTATACAAATACGTATATTGTACAGTGGAATCCTTGATATTTCTGATATATGTATTTATATAAGCTGGTGCAACTAATAATTTAACGTGTTTCTTCATCTATCTATGCAAATCAAAACAAGGGGTTGAGAAGGTTGGTGTTTTGGGTTGCCAACACACTGTGTTTGAAGTCAGCACACCCAATTCACAATACGTATGGGGGCTCCATGAATTAGGCAACACTGGTTTAATTACCAGAGCTTCTTAGTGCACCTAACTAATCCTAAGGGCGGAGTATTCCGTCAATCGGTAACTCGGCCAAGATTCAATCCTAAACGCCCTCGGTTTTCCTTTCAAAGCCAGGATATCATCCCAATCTGCAGGCTTGCCTCTTTCAATCAAGATTCAATCCTAATGCCCTTTGGTTTTGTAGCAGTTTTTTTCTATAGAAAATGCTTAAAATTTTCATCTTTTCCAGCTTTAGTGGTGTCTGATTGCATAATTTCCATGGAGTCAATTTCCGCAGTACAACTTGGTTTACCCTTATTTCTCCTCCATGTATCAAATGCTACCTCTCTCGTAAGTTTTTATTTTCATTGAAAATAAGAAAAATTAGTACAACAATTCCAGGGAGTTAAATTATTTTCATAAAAAGCAATAAAACACACCGTAAATTTCTAGGTTTCAAAGGCATAGGTTCATCAAGATTCAGATCAAATATATAGACTGGCAAAAAAAATGTTAGCAAGCAACCTTTGCAATCCAATCAATGTCAAGAGAATATAGTACATGCCTCGAATCTTTCCTATTGTTAGTAACCATCTCACCCAAAAGCTTAAGCTGTTAAGTAGTGGGCCAACAATGTATATCACACTCTTCAACACTCCCCCTCATGTGCGAGCCACTCGCACGTGGATAGACAAACGAAACCAAAGGCCAAATTGGCCAAACCAAAGGTGCACTTTTGTGCACAAACACAAAGGGGGAAACAAATGCAAGCGGGAGGATTCGAACCCGAGACCTTACAAAACCTGACCTCTGATACCATGTTAGTAACCATCTCACCCAAAAGCTTAAGCTGTTAAGTAGTGGGCCAACAATGTATATCACACTCTTCAACACCTATAACAACAAATAATAAAAGAACAAACATATTATGCAATTCTTCACAAAAATCACTGAATTAACTATGATCTTCACATACTGTTGGTTACAATAAGTACTATGTGAGGTTACATATTTTACGTAGAGGGCATCAGCAAAGAAGCAAGTTAGCAGTATAAGCTTAATCTCGGTAATTAAGAGACGTATAACTAATATCCATGTTAGCTTTACAAGTTCTTTGATCTCTATAAATGAGAAATGGAAAGAGAATATTTTTTACTGTAGTCAAAGTACAAGCAAGATAATATCCAAGTGGCAGAAAGAAAAGGTAGCCAAAAGACTATAAAACATATATATTTCATTTACCAAATACAAAAAGATAATTAAGTCACTTTACTTTTCTTTTCGGTTCCATTTGTTACGTTCTTAGGATCATTCTTGGTATCCTAAATTCCCATTCATTCAAGACTTCACCGTTTGGTTGGAGTTTTGGAAACGAATCCATAAAACCTTAGGAAAGAAGAATCCCTTACATCCATTCCCATATTTATGAGGGGGAAGCTAAGGGGATTCCAAGGCATCCTTTCCCCCTTTTTCTACAAAATTAGCTCTAATTTTAACAAATAACTGAATATTTTTCTTTTGCATTATAACAAAGCAATATTTAATAATATATAACAATATGGTAACTAATTTTAATTAAAATACTTTTATGTTTAATAATTTTTTGGCACGTTATTCCCAATATGGGAAAAGGAGAATTCCATTCTTAACCAAACATTGGCAAGTAATCTCAAATGCCAGGAGACGAGCTTTTTCGGAATCTAAAATACCAATTCCTTTCCTACCAAACGAGACCTTTGGGAATAGCTAGTCAATCACGTTTCACACATATATCACCAAAGACTTTAGAATTTCATGTACTCATAGAATCATCACTAATCTTAAGAAGTACAAGGACTGATGGGGAGTTAGAAAGGAGAAAGAGAAGAGAATGTGTAGAGAAGATGCAAAAGAACAAGGAAGGGAAAAGTGTAAGAACAGAGACGGGAGAGAAAAGAATTGCAATGAAGTTAATATGGATTCGCTATCTAGTTTCACCAAACAATTTTTGTATTTCAATACCTTAAGGCCTATATATATAAACAAACCCTAAAATAAAACCAATAAAGTACCTTAAGAATTTTTCTAAAAAAAAACTGAAAGAATAAACACATAGAAGAGATTATGTAATTAGGATAAATAAAGGCACAAAAGGTGGTTGATAGATTTGATTATTCATTCTTCGATACTATTTCTCTGCCAATCTTTTTCCCATTCTATTTAACCATCAAGAGCACTACACACTACCCAAAGTGGTCTAATGGTAAATGACATACCATTCATAACACTCCAAATAGAACTCAAATTCATGACAGCTGGGTGATTTTAACGCGTTCAAGAACGGCAGCCTCATCCAGCCCGTAAAGTGAATCGATCAAGTGCATCCGCAATGAAGCAGGCCCTTTAGCCATTTCCATTCCTATCTCACCAGCAACACCAAATATCGACAATGCTATAACAGTGGCTTCAAATGTGTGTAACGGGTCAACGGCAACAAAGGCCGCAATGAGGGCTGTTACTGAGCATCCGGTGGCCGTGATCTTTTGCATCATAGGTACCCCATTTTGTGCACCAAGCACTCGATCACCATCCGTTACAATGTCAACGGCCCCTGAAACTGCAACTATACTGCCACTCGATTTGGCCAAGGACTTTGCTGCTTCGACTGCGTCCGTGGATTCACGCGAGCTATCCACACCCTACAGAACAAAATACATTTAGGATATCGATAAATACTTAATAAGATTTGATTATTCAAAGTTTTCACAGAAATGAAATGTCGAAAATCCGAAAGCATGAGATGATACATTTCTTAAGTTTTAGGCCAGGGAAGAAACTTATCATCTCAAATGAGGGCCGTTTAAGAAAATGGAAGCCACCTCACAAATGATGTCAAGAAGTTGGTTTTTCTTCCCATATTGAAAAATTGCAAAATATATTACATTCAATGCGATATGGTGCAGTGCATTACTTAATGTTCCATTTTATGTTGGGATTTTACCAGGAATGACAGTCAAGTACAATGGCTCTTTCAATAAAGGGGACACATCCAAACAAATTCATAGGTTAAAACTTAAAACTTGAAAGATAACAAGACAAGTACACTCTAACAAAATCCATCTGTTAAGAAACTAAGAAAGCTAAAAGATTAGTTTTAAATGTTAAAGTTCATTCTACTACTTGTCCCAAAAAAAAAAAATAGGAAAGAAAGAGACTTAATTAAGTCCATTAAACTTTTTAACATCTCGTCCTCCAGAGATATGAATAATAGGGTTAAACAAAAACTGTAAGTGAGATTTCTATTTCCCAAATTTCCAACCTAAAAACCCTTCATTAAACCATGAAACTCCACCCTATCCACTAACCTACCCAAAATATCAAAAAGTCTACAACCAACCTAAACAATAATAGTAACTTCGGATCCATTTGCCATTTTGCCTAATGACCGACCCTAGACGCCTTGAATCTCCCGTCAGTTTCCCAATAACCATTGTAGAAAAATTAGCCAAAGTCACACTTCAACTAACCCGCCTCTTGTATATCTTTGAACCAATTTCTCACCAACACCATCCACTTAACATGATCATATACATTTCCAAAACATATGTCTCAGAAACCAAACTCTTACTTGCTTGCACACTATACTTAGTCGAAAATACTTTAATATCAAAGAATGATGTTTTTTTTGGAATGAAACAAATATAAGTCACATTCAGAGATGAATGCTATCTTGAGGTACTGACCATCATCTTTACAGACATCAACGGTGGTCGTTGTGCTTTTGGGGAGGCCATTGAGACACGGATTTACTACAACATTTGTCAGAAAAGTCATTATCTCTACTGAGGAACAATTTGCACACTCGTTAACCCATTCAATATTTGCTTTTTTTCTACATGTTCTTGCTTCCTTCAAAAATAACGCCTCAAACTTAATGTTTAACTCCCCTCCTCCGCTAATCAATACCACCATTACTCTCCACCTTCAATTTCTCTAGTTGTCCATAATGGCACTTTCTTTAACATTATAACCCCAAATTTTATTTACTCTAGATTTTTGATAGTTCTTGTTTTCATACCACACTTTTTCCGAAACATGTTTAAACCCCTCCCAGTGGAAACTGCGTCTAGAAAGCCTAAAAAATTCCTCTCTTAAGATCCTCGCGATCTAACCATTTTAGATTTCAGGAACGAACAAAAAGTCAAACCATTAGTGCCTTTTCGTTAGTTATAGAAATGATGAAAATCAACTGCACTACTTTCTGGTATGCAATTGGTTTGCATCAAGATCTAGGAAAAAGTATAAAAGTAAACCATAGTCTTTTCAATTACATGCCAACAAAACACACTAATGGCGGCCTGGCACATCCTATTTGTGACCGGGTGGTTCAATGCATGCTATATTTCGAGCTTCAATAGTGTTTGAGAGGCATCAAACACAGCTCACATACATAATTGCATGAGATGCGTGGGTGGTGGGCCAAGCATAACAAATGAAGAATTATGATATGTTTATAACACAAGGATGTGTTTGCATTATTGTATTTAACTTTAATTATCTATTACTATTTTGTACCTACCAAGCTTCGCTCACAATTTTATTTCTGTAGGCTACCTTGATTCCAGAAAGAAGAAAGCTCTAATAGATTTGATACTTGCCTAAATCTGTACTTGGAGTATTGCTTTAGCCAACATGTTGAGTACATGTCAACCTGTATTTATTTCTCTTGCATTCTGTTCTTATGTAACTCAAATAGTTAAAAACTTGTGGAACTAGGGAGATGCTTATGTTTAAGCTATTATTTTAAGCTCTTTGAGGATCGTATCATGTACGGAATACAATAATGGTCATTTTAACGTGTAATTCGATCAGAAAACAAAGGTGCAATTTGTACCTTCATTTTCTAATGTCATGGATAAATGGATAATATTACTGGCCTTGTTATTTGAATCAAGTGACTCCAGTTCCAGCTGGAGACCCACGTTGCTTTGTAGGTGTGTGTTAGCAAACAAGTGGTATCTTGAGGCCATCAACCTGTATTAAGCATGTTAGGACCTGCGCGCCACATTTGCCTCCTTGGCTGGCTTCCGTGTTACAAACTTATTTCCAATGCACAGTTATTTTCCACTTCGGTAAATCGTTTGTTAGCAAATTCTTTCCTACATTATTAAATTAGTCTTAATATCACCATACCAACACTAACATTATGTTATGTCCTGGTCCAGCCCAGCAAGATACGCTCTACTTTGAGCTCAAGTTCGCACGGTTTTGTTTTTCTCCCAAAAGGCCTACTACAAGGAAGGACCAATGACCACACATATATAGCACATCAGTTGACAACACCCAGGCAATGTGAGATAAACGCCAATAGTGTGTAGCCTGCTAGCACCTACTACAGCCATACCATGGCACATTACTAGCTCTATTAGCAAAACAAAATGACTTTTAAAGCTGAAGGAAACACATTGCACAATTCTCAGCACAGTAGAACGTACTTCAGGCTGCATTATTTTTGGCGAATAGAACACTGAATAGCCTACTAACAATTACAAAAAAGTAATCATTCTAATTCAATGCATTCTTCCTCAACTTTTCAGTTCAATACACCATCTAATTAAATTCAGAAACCATAATAAACAAATTATTCTATAAAAGTTCAGCCCAAAAATTTAATTTCACATGAAAACACATCAAAAGCAGGGCTGGACTTGTAACTTGACAATCAGATGGTCATATATATATATATGATCGATTTAAAATTTTGCATGTTTGATCACCATTGAATTGATGATGAATTAGGTGGTGATTAATGTTGAATGGAAGGGCATTAAGAGGAAGAAATGGTGTTTTTACCTCTTAATGCTAAATTATAGTAAAATTCAGTATTCAGTGTTAACAGGCAAGTCTTTAATGAAGTTTTGTTCCAATGATCTCCATATACTTTTCATTCATTAGCTATTGATTTATATCATAATAATAAAGTTAAAACTATAAAATGACATATTGACATCTATTCAGCATTCACAGCCAAATAAAATCAAGAGCTTCTATTCAACAACAAACATTCAAAGTTAAGCAATTAAAGACTAAAAAACCAACCAAACCCTAAGGTGTTGTTTGTTTTTACCTCTTAATACTAAATGAAAGCCTATTAAGCATTAAGAGGTATAAATAATGTTTGTTTCCTCACCTGTTAGTGCTGAATTAGACTAAAATTCAGTATTCAGCATCAGAGAGGCAATTCCAGTACTAAATACTTATTAATTTAACTTTAATCAAATTTCAGTCCAATGAGGTCCCTAATCTTTTTATTCGTTACTAACACATTTATATAGTAATAAATAATAACGGTAAAATTGTCAAGGAAAATACTTACAATTCTACCATATATTTTTATCGGGTATATTAAATAAGTTGTTATAGTAAATACCTATTAGTAAGAATACCGGTAAGTGTGCGCATTGCTCAATTGTGAAATATTATTTATTCAACATTCATGATCACATATTCAAATACATTTTTTGAGAAGTTGCGTCAACATTAAGCATTCAGTATTCAGCATATAATTAATTAATTACCTTGCCGGATCCAAGTGAAGCACTGGAAAGAGCAATAATCTCAGACCCATTCCCTCTAATAACCCTAGGCTTCAGCCCAACAAGCTCCAGACAAGCCTTCAACCGGAAACGGGAAGCCCCGGCGGCAACCGGGTCCAGCACCCAAGGCTTACCCAACTGAGCCGCCAACTCGGCAGCTGCCTTCATAGCCGGTAGCCACTCAGAGGTGAGTGTCCCCACGTTCACGCAGAGCGCGTGGGTCAGAGGGGTGAACTCCGGGATTTCCTGTAGAGAGTGGACCATGGCCGGCGATGCACCAGCAGATAAGAGGGTGTTGGCCATCAGATCCATTGACACGAAGTTGGTGATGCATTGGATTAACGGTGATCGTTGGCGCAACGTGGATAGTAGGGTCCATGATTTTGGGCCCCACTTGTTGGTGTTTGTGATTTCTTTTTCTTCATGTTCTTGTTCTACTTCCATTTTTTCCTCTCACTAGATTTCCTGTGACCTGTTTGGAATATTTATAACTTTACAAGTGAGGAGCTCGTGAAATAGTCACGTGCCCTAGAAATAGTCACGTGCTTGTGATAAAATTCATGCTAAGGTTAATAAATTTGGACTCCCCTCAATTAGACCAAAGCTCAAATTTGCTTTTTTCATATTTTTTGCTTATAATTTTTATCACTTATTTTTGTTAGATGTATTAAATGAACTGTATTTTTCTTACATTTTATAAATATATAACTTATATATTGCATCCGGTAAAAGTTTGTAATAAAATTTATAAATAAGTGTAATATTATTCCTTGTGTTAATGTGGTTTAATATCTTACTTTCATTCTTTGGTCAGTTGCTTGAAATAAGTAAAGGAAAAAAAGAGAGCATTAAAAAAAAGTGATTTTTGGACATATTATCTCTCACCTAGTGTTTGTTTTTGGCATAGGCCCGGCCCTAACTTTTGAGAGAGCCTAGACAAACTCTTCTCTTAGGGCCTTTTTGCATAAAGGGGGTCCGATACGTTAAACAATTTATATAAAGAATATTCTTTTAGTAACGAAAATTTATCGTTAGAGGGTTGGTCCTTTCTTGATCCAAATCCTACATGTATATATAATTACATCAATAAATTTGTGACAAATAAAAAACAAACCTTAATTGCATTGACAAGTAAGCAATAGTTAACCATGATAAGAAATATTTAAATAATAAAAACGAATTAAATTTTTCGGTCTTTTACATTTAAAAGACCGTCAATCAAGATTTGTTAAAAAGTGTGTTATTTTAGCTTAAGGTTAAAAAATTGTGGCCATGGCTCAAACTCACGATCAGAACACTAATGCCAAAGCCACCATCCACTGGACCAAATGCTCTTCATACTTATTTTTAACACAAAATAATTTTCACTATTTTAACGTATATATATATATATATGTAAAGGCCCAAAATAATCCGAGACCCTGCTGCATCGGGAGCTCTAAGCGGCGGCCTGGGCCGCCTATACCCAGGGCTAGCCCTGTTTTGGCAAAATATGATATGTATTTTTAACGATTTCATATTACATAGTATATATTTCTACTAGGGACGGTGTCTTTTTGAAAAGAAAAGGTTGTGGACCACCTTCAAAAATTAACTTGTTTTAAATATAAGGTTGTGGACCACCTTCAAAAATTAACTTGTTTTAAATATAAATTCTATCAATGTAGATTATTTAATTTTAAATAAAAATAACAAAATACACAAAAATACTCCTCTCTCTTGTCTTAACTCGAGGGTGAAAATTCGTGAAAATTTCATTCATAATAAAAAAAATTCATTCTCTACTTGAGATAATTATTTCGAAATATCAAAGTTGAAGAAGAGAGTAAAGGTCTAAACACTACATCGTTAAAAATTGCATGTGCAAAAATTATTTTTTTATAAAACTTATATATATATATATTTTAAAAAAATTATATATTTAAAATCTAATCGTTGAGATATATATGATAAAATATACTAGAAATTAGGTAGAAGGTCTTACTACATATTGAATTTTACCAAAACTCCACTGAATAATATTTTTTTTAATGAAGGGCCTATTTTTAATTGGTAATTAGTGTAAGAGGCCTATTTTGTTTTATATTTTAAATGAAGGTATTTGAATAAATTTAAATATCATTTAATTAATAAAAACATGTTATATATTACCTAAATTACCCCCTCTTTATGAAATTTGCACAAAAAATATGGATATTGCAGTGAAATATGGACTGCAATATGAACTTTGCACTAGAAATATGGACTGCAAAGTTCACATTGCAGTAAAATATGGACTGCATATGAACTTTGCACCAAAAATATGGACTGCAAAGTTCATATTGCAATTCATATTTTAATGCATATTAGCATTTTTAGTTTATTTTAAGAGTTGAGATTTCATTTTATAATGAAAAAAAACAAATGTCATATTATCAATAAAATAAAAAATTGGCCCTTTCTTTACAAAAAAAATTATTTATTGGCTTTAGTGTGAAAATGTTTCTCTAATAAGACATTTTTTTTTTAATTATCCCTAAAATATATTGTAATTGTATGTGGAACAAAAATCTAGAAAAACTATTAAAAATTATATGTAATTTAATATAATCTAATTATATATCTATATATATATAGCTATATCTATACGTAAAACGGGCTCTTTTAGCCGTAAGCCGACACGTGTCCACAATTAATATTTCAATCAATCCACTTCCGTTTTAGAATCCAACAAGCAAGCAATCCGCCCGATGTGCGGGCGAGGTACATATGCATCCATATTAGAAATCAAAATATTTCTTTATTTGTTGCTACAAATAGAAATAAAGTTTTAATTATACACATACAACAAACATAATCATTTTAGTCTTAAGGGAATTATTCATCGATCAAGTCATGGGAAACATTAACACAATGAGGTAGTTAAACATATTAATGCATCAAAGAAGAGGCGTAGAGCTGTGGGCAAAAATATGCATTATTAACAACCTATATTTATAGTTAGTTGAATTGGGCAAAGGTCTGCAACAATATATTCACAAACTACATTTTGGGTGCTAAAGTTTTCATGATTCACCCATTAACTCAATATCTACTATAACATTTAAGGAAAAAAAATAAAAAATAAATGAAAATCAAGAATATAAACCATTGATTTCTTTACATACAACAAACAAAATGATGTTTGCTCCTATCCGATTTAGCAGAGAAATATGCATCCATTGCGTACTGGGACTTCTTATGACGATGAGCCTTTTCCCATGCAAGCTGCTCCTCTATGGCTTTTAGCCTTTACTACCATATGTTGAACTACATCAATAAGAAGAGATATATGTGGAAAAAACAAATTCAATTTGGAAAAAATAACTCAAACAAAATCATAGTATTAAGCATAATTGATAATTGAAATAGAGCAAAAGTACACTTTTATGAAGTATATATATACACAAAAATTTCTTTGTGTCATCCACAAAGAAACACTTATTCCATTTACATATATATAAGCAAAGTAATCAAAACTTGTCGATAAGAGAAAACCGATATAAAATGAGATTGAAAAAATATTACCAAATGATACAAAATAGAGGGAGATACTTGAGAGAATCAACCTTGTGCACAATAGAAGGGGAAGAATTGTACCATATCCATTTCAAGTTTGCTGCTTAAAATGTATCTATGCTATGAAGTTGTAATAAATACCAAAAGACACTTAATGGAACCCTCAAAGAATCCTAGTAGAGAGCAATAAAAGCAGAGATGAGAGAGCAACACTGTTCTTTTTCTATTAAGAGAAGAGAATAGATAAAAACCGCAAGGATAGAACATAATATGTAAATACCAACAGACGTTTGTTAACCATAACGTAAGCTAAATTAGGTTTGCATCCGACTCATTATGTTTTGGTTGCGATATTTTCCCCTTGAATTGTCTTCTTAAAAACGCTACTGTTTTTGTATAGTTTATCTTTTGAATTTTAATATGATTCTTTAATATCACAGTTATTGTTGCATGTTTATGTTTGTTTAATGTTTAGTTTTATCCTGAATTTTATTCAAGGAATTATCTCATGCATTTATCTTATGAACATTTTGTTTCCATTATTATTTGTAAAGTTTACATACAAAATAAATTCTAGCTAGTTAAGCGTTACATTAAACTAACTCATTTATGCTATATTTTTTAGCAAAATCAAGCATGCTTTGTATCGATCCAAATAACTTACAGTGGTAGTGCAACAGCGAGGTTCTTGGTATATATGCAATAAACCTAATTTACAATTTAAGCGAGTTATTTTAGGGGAGAACATGGGCAATTACATATAGTATCAAAGCGTATTGAAGACCACTACCACGTGAATGGGGTATAGTGAACGCAATTTGTAACTTAATATATACGGGTGAATTGATGTAGTTACATGTTCCTTTGAGTGTAGTTTATGCTTTATACTACCTTACTTATGATTACAATTTAATTTCAACAAAAACGTGAATATAAACATGATAAATAAATGGTAAAAAAAGATCGATTTCTTCGCCTTTCCCCAACTTTAACCAAACAGAGAACATGGATAATATGGAGAGAAACCTTACAAAATACAAATTCAATTCCTTGCCGCAATTTTTTTTCTGAAACAAAAAAAATAATTGTGTTCTCAAAATTCATTTAAACAAAATCTACATAATCCAGAAGTTAAAACAAATCACAAGTTGAAATAAATGATTGAATATGGATATCATATAAATTGATGCTCTAACATATTACACATAGGATATATTATGTTTACTCCATTAAGCACAAAAAAAGTTGAATGAATACCTAATCAGTTTTTTCCATTCTGATAAAATGACAAATTCCAATCTTTGACACTCAACGGATCTTTATCCTTTCCTTGACAAATTCTATAATTAAAAAAGAACATATACAATCCTAAAAATAATAAAATTGTGAAAATAAAGTAATTATAATCAAAAAATAACTTACTACTCTTGAATTGTGTTTTTGTTTGACCATGGCATTGCAGCAAGTAGGTGATTGGCACATTAGCCCTTGTTATAAGATCACCCAAATCTGAATTAAAACCCCAGATCCAAAAAATGTGAAAACTCAAACTGAAGAGGATCAACATCTAAATTACACAAAAACAAATCTCGTATTTAACTAAGACTAAAGAAATTAAAAAGAAAAAAAGCCATGGAATGAAAGTGAACAATATGAAATAAGACAGATCAAAATGCAGAGATCAAAGAAAGGACAAAATTAATACCAACAACCATTATCTCTTATTAGGGATCTTCAGAAACGCCAATTTGAAACAAATATTAGAGATAAGATGAATAAACAAATAAGGCATGGAATAAACTGGGAGTAGGAGAAAGAAGAGGAAAACTGCAAAAAGATGGGTCAGATCGGGAGGAAAACATACCTAATTTCTCTGTTGCACAGTGTTGGATTTATACGTGCAATAGATGAGTGTATCGAAATTAATGCAGGGGATATGAAGGGTCTTGCAAGAGGAATGAACTGCTGAAGAAGAAGATGAATGCGTATTGAAGAGGAAAAAGATTGCGTATTAAATGATGGGCTATTAATTAAGAGAGAGTAGTATTACGAAGTACTTCTTCCGTAATAATAGATAGATGGAAAATAAATGTAGAATTCATCAGATGCTGACACGTGTATCTTTATTTGTTCAAATGGGCAGCGTTTTAATTTATTTTTAGTAGATAATCTCTATCCACTCCCATTCTCTAAAGAGTCCAACCGTGGTGCATTACTTTCTCCATTTCTCTCCATTTATTAATATAACTCTTTTTTTTTTTTTGTAACTCCCTGGAACTTCGATGATCTTCTCGATCTCCACATATTCATTATTTAATTTACTACCTTAATTTTCTAATCCTTTTATTTCCTTCCCTAATGTTTTAATGTGCTTGTGATACTTTTGTAACGGAAACTGTTGTAAAAATTAAAATCATTCATTCAATTATATTAAATATTCCGTGTAAAACAATCCAATTCTGTTCTATGGAAATACATGCAGAAGCATCATAGGCAATTTAATATGACCAATGACTTGGAAGCATGGGTGCATGAAATTGTTTGTTTCCTCTCAAGTTGTTCTAAAAGCGAGTAGGCCTTCTCATCAACTCTAAATGGGATGCGAAGCCAACGGATAACGAGCTTATCGATTTAATGGAAAGGTACTCGGCTCATAAAAAAAAAAAAATTTTGTTTCCAATGACTTGTTTTTTTAGTTCTTTTTTTAAGTTTTCCTTATATGTGGTTATAATGCATGCCTTGGCCCGAACTTGAGTTCATGAATTTTTTGTTAATGAATTTTTGAGTTCATGAATTATTTCTTTTTTTTTTTCCTTATATGAATTTTTGAGTTCATGAATTTCTTTTTTTGCACATGAATCCTTCTACTTATTTACTTTTATCTTCTTATGACTCTTTTCTCTCTCTCTCTCTCCCTCCCTCCCTCCCCCCCTCTCTCTCTTTCTCATATTTATGATATCTTCCGCGGTTTGTCTTAACCTACGGCACCTCTTCTTCATGTAAGATTCTTCGTATTATTTCCAAATTTTAAATATTTTTCCTCTTTTATGTTTTTAAAATTTTTTTGAAATAATTTATTATTAGTACTTATTTATTAGATTTATATTTTTGGTCTTATTTGAATTTAATTGAACGTTGGTCTGTTTGAAACTCAAATTCTTCTTTTCATATCCCTGTTGCACCATCGTATTTTGATTTGTTGATTTTGTTATTATTCATTATTATTTTTTTGGACAAATGTTATTATTGATGAATCGCAAAATTTTGACTATCCAAATTTTACCTTATTATTTTATCTTTTCTTCAATGTTCCTTCCTATGATTTGAAATAGATTTTAGTCTAATATATAAAACCAACTTGCGATTAAAAGCAACATAAGGTGCAAGAGAAAAAAAAAGGTGTATTTGAAATAAAAGACAAACCAAATTCATCCAAAAACTACCCCTCTGAATTACAAGCCATCTTCCTTATAATTGTTGTAGATCGAACTTAATATATATCTTCCTCCACCATGTATATATTAATTCAATGATTTCCCTTTTTTTAATTTCAATATGTATATATTGTGGTATTGCCTTAAGAGTGATATAGTGTTGTATAGATTATTAATCTGTATATATACTACATTGCTTTCTTAAGGTTTGAGGTTTTTTTTTTATTCTTAGCTAGATAATCATGCAAGAGTCTTTTTTTGAATTCATCCTATGATTCCTAAATTTTGAACATTTTTCGCTCATTTACCTTTTTCAATTATTTATTATATGTTGTAATATCGTATTATTATGAATTTGCAAAATACTTGTGCATCGCACGAGGTTATAAAACTAGTATAGATAGTAAAATGTTGTTTTTGTATGTATTGACACGTGGCTGTCGTTACCATATTTTGAATGCTTTAACTGAATTATTGCTCCTTTAATTGCCCCACAATTCTAAATTATTTACTCTTCCTGTTATAAACGTGGGTGTCATGAGTCTCCCAATTACAATTATTTATATTTCCTCCTCATTAATTGTTGTATAATTTTAAGATCTGCATAATTATAAATAGAGTCTTTATGCGATAAATCTCTTAGCGTTATAAATTTTTGAAACAAGGACATGACAAATACTTCTTTCTTTGGAAATCTTTTTTGCCAATTCAACATAATTTTGGACAAAAATACCCATTCTATATTAGGTGCATTAAAGTTTTGTTACAAAAGTTTAATTTTTTCATCAGGCATATAAATAGAGAAGCCAATCGCTTTGCCGATTTTTTAGCTAATTTAGGGGTCAAGGAGCAAAGATATATGTTGTTTTGTATAGATAATCTCCCCCACAAGCTCATAGAGATAGATCGAGTTGATAGGGCAGGTCTGCCTGATTTTCGCAGAATTTCTTTGTAATCCTTCTGTTTGTTATTAATAAATTTTTTTAGGGACTTCTGCCTCCTTCGCTGAAAAAAAAACAAACTATGGTATGATTCTAGTTACCATCTTTTCCTTTTAAATTTTACTATAATTATATTTTGATTGCTTCATCCAAATTTATAAATAATATATACCTTTTAGATTTTTGAAAACGTATAAAACATTGCAGAAGAAAATTATTGAGAAATTTCTCTGCGAGTATTTTCTTCAAACTTCATTAAGAAATATCAAGAAGAATTTATTTAAAAATTCGTGCTACTTTTAGCAAAGATTTCGCTCCAAAAAAGTTCTACATAATTTTGTAGTGAAAATTCCAAATTGTTCAACAAAATAACAATGAAATATATAAATATTTTTATCAAGATGTGCAAAATTCAATATTTTGTTATAAAATTGCAGATAAATTTATTAATCATATTAACTTACAGGAAACTTTTGGTAAACTTACAAATTCACCGCTGAGTTGTAGTAAAATTTCTAGCTTACACATTAATATCAATTGAAAACAAAAGAGAGAATATAAGAGGGATGAGCAAAAATAGAAAAATGGGGATTGGTTGGGCGTATACATGTTGACATATTAGCTCTAATTGAACGTTGAAAATTGCAGGAATAATTGTTTTGATAATGCTACATGCTACAAGTATAAGCGGTAGGTAAATTATCACCTATCTTTAAAGGGATGAATTCGAGTCCCACTAGAAGAAAGTGTGAAAACATTATTAATCCTCAAAGAAGAAGAAAAAAGTATAAGTGGAATGTGATATTGGAGGAATCCTTTTAAAAAAAGAAAAGGGTATTTCGGTCCAATAAAATATAACAATTATCGATTTTGTCCTTATCACTAACTTAGGATAAAATTATCATCTTTAGTGCAGGAAATTTTCTCTTCTTCGACTCTTCGTAGATAAAGGATCGATTTATCACACATTATCCCTTACAAAAATATATAATATTTATAATTTTATCTATCTATCTATTACATAATATCATACTGTACAAGTTCTGCCAATTGATCTGACCTAATCAAGATTTTTAACGTTTGTAATGTCTTTGTATTAATTCTTAATCCTTTTTAATTTTATTATTTTTGCAGTCATCTTAAAGTTACGTATTGTGTGGAGGGTGATATTGCTGAAATTTCATTCTGGACACTTTGTTTATGAGCAATGCTACATTTATGTAGAAATCTTAGCACTTATTCTTACCAAATATATTACATGAGTTGTACCTTTACAAGATAATTCTTCATAAGCCATAAATGCTACGCCTAGTTACACCGAAAAATGTGCGAAATTATTACAAATAATAAAAAAAGTTAATTGATATCCCTACTAATTTTAAACAATTTATTGTTAACATATGAAACGGTAAAAGGGTTCATATCCCTATACATATCTCTTCTAGTTACACTAGGGGCTCGTAATTTTGTGAATGGAACATACTTAATTCTCTTAAAGCTTTTTTCCTGTCATCTAGGATGCCATACTGATATTTTGCTCAGACATGAATACTCTATCCCTAGAATGCTACATTACTTTCACTATGTTTGGTTCAACCGGGAATAGGAATAGAATAAAGTATCAATTACAAAAATACCATTTCTTTTATAAGATGAGAAGATATCTCTTACTAATTTTTCAAAAGGGACAATTACTATAATAAATTACAAAAATTATACATGCCTAATAACTATCCTTCAAAATTTACAATTTTTGTAATTTAAAAAAAATTACAACAGGAAAAAAGTTCCAAACAAATTTTTTTTTGAAGCAACGTAACTAAAAAAATATGTTCCAAACAATATTTTCATACACAGATGAAAAAAGAATTATTTATTCATAAGGAATGGAGTTATTTTAGTCCTAACACGAAAAATTAAAAAAGATGTCTACTGGTAATATATGGTTTATTTCTTATGATTTAAATGAGAAAACTTGCAGGGAAATGTTTGTTCCTGAAATCATTTATTCCGAACCTAAAATTTGAACCAAACGCGGGAATTTTTTTGGAATGGAAATTAGCATTTCCGAAATGGTTTAAATCTTGAACCAAACGAGCCATAGAGAGAAAAAGGGAAAAATAAACAAAGAAAATACTTTTCTTACTTATAAATCTTACAACTTTTTCTTGTATATAATTTGGATTTTTTTCCATGCAATATTTTTAATGATTTCTGATTGATATTATAATGATGGTGTTTATATATATTTATATTGTTATTTGTGAAAATTGTGCAATATTAACATTTTTTTTAAAAAGATAGAAAACTTGATAAAAGTAGGCACACTAATTACAATACTGATAGAAAGAAATGAAGTAATTATCAATTTATCATATCTATCTATTAATCCAACTATGATCAAAACATACGGACTCAAGATTGCTGAACTAAGATGATTGATTTTATAGAAAAAATATAAAACGTTCACGCATTGCATAAATTGCACACTCGTTATTATTTTAAAACTGTGCATGCTAGTATTGAAATAAAACATTAAAACAATTTTTTTTAGACTTGAACTTCTGAATAAAAATAATTTAACACATAGAATTTACACTTGATTTTACGTAACTATTAAAATTCTCTAACATATTGGAACAAAAAACAAGTGATTTTAGGTCAATAAATTTGGATTAAAAGCAATTCATTCAAAATTTCCAAATTTTACATGGAACAAATATCAATGTGGTCATAACTGGAGAGATTATGTACAATATCAGCAAACTAGAAATTTTATTAATTATCACAAGACTAGTACCCCTATTACCAAAGTAAATACGATTTTGTTTGGGTAAAGTATTCTTTTATGAAGTTGTACCATATACTTCTAAAATTGTACATCAACTCCATAACAATTACACATCATATATTTTATAGAAATTTACCAATATAGCCAAAGCAATTTTGACTTTTGTTACAGTGAAGTGCTGTTTCAATACTATTTTCAAGAATTATATCATATATACATTAAAGGATGTACATTATTTCAACATTAATTATAATTACTTTGACGATAACACTTTTTTATAGAACACGCTTAATTTATCTCCCATGCGGTCCACCACTTACTGTAATACGTTCAATGTCGCAATTTGTTTTTATACAATGTGCGCATACATCATAGCTTAATGGATCTTTAATGAAGTAGCAAAATCGAAAACATTGTAATCTGCACCAAAAATCAATTTTGTAGTCAATTTCAGATGTAACATGTTCCATAAACATTGACGTCATTAGTACCAAAAATAATAGGCTTTTCACTTTCACACTAAATAATTTCCTCATGATCTCTTCTAAATTTCCTTGATAGAGAGGTTCTTTAATTAAGAGCTTTTAATTTTATATTTGATTATATTCTTCTAGACTATTTATAAGACTACAAGTGCCGTTAATATTTGGTTGTGTATTAATATCAATGTAATTAATGCAATTGAATTTTCATAAGAATTAATTAGCAAGAGGGAGTTAATGTTACGAGTTGGAATTTGTTGATTCTTTCATCTATTGAGGGTTATGGTGAGCCTTGCAATTGATTGGTGAATGCAATGAGAAGTGAATGACCAATCACGATTATTTTGCTATCATTATATTACATCCACCGATCAAATATAAGGGTTATGAGGACCCTCAAGGATGCATGGTCAACAATTTCCAACTAAATCCCAAGGGGTCGGTCAACAAATATGCCTTGTTGAAAAAGAACTTTGGCTCTATTTTTTCTTCTATTTGCGGGTCTTGTTATTTCCTAACAAACATGCATGATTGTTAATTAATAGCCACCAAGAGGAAAGCATTAAAGTCACCACTTTACGCAACTTATGAATTAGCATTCGCTTAGAACATGAAAGTTTTAGAATGTAATAAAAGCAAATTAGCGACTCAAACGGGGAGTCAATCGGGTATGAAACGAAGGAGTTATGATATCTTAAAGTTTGCTAAATTTAACAAGTCGTGTAAAATAAAAATGCGTGCTTAACAGCTCAATTTCAAACCGAACCACCCAGAATGCGAAACAATTATCCACGCAGATTTATTTAAGGTACTGGAACATATTTGAAGTGTTCGAACCACTGAATTTGCCTCAGAACTCAAAATCACTAGTCAAAGTAAGATTATGCACTCGAACGGCTCTAATACATAGAATTTACGTGTGATAAAAATACGAGATATTACATTAGAGCACATATATACCTTTAAATGAAAACTTATGAAAACAAATAGCCAACGAGCATGTTTTTCTCTAAGTCTCAATGAGCACAAATGCGAAGGAAAATATGTAGAGAGAATGAGAGAGCAACTATGGGGAATTTATGTTTCAACACTAGGCTTGAGATTGAGAGAGATCAATGGGGTCTACATTTTGGAGAGGAAAAGTGTGTAGAGAGATGATCAGGACTCGTGAAAATTTTGGGTTTCTAAAAGTCCTAAACTATGACTTGCATTCACCAATTTTGGTCACGGTCAATAACCGATACTAAACAGTCATTGTCCATGATCATTCCTCTCCGTTTTGGTGCGACCATTTCTTCATTTTGGTGTAATGTGAGGTTGCCAAGAATATTAAAAGGCCAAAGCAATAGAATTGGATAAATTTCGGTAGTCTTTTGAAGTAAATTATACGATTTTATTGCTTATAAATGGGTATAAATTAAAGTTATTCTATAAATTGTTTACATGTATAATTTATATAGGTCAGAGAAATTTTGGAATAACTGAAAAATGTTCCAAAACTAAACCTAAAGGATGCCAAAAAATGAACTATTAGGTTATTAGGACCAGTTTTTTGCAACATGGCAAACTAAAGATATGTCATGTGTCACACTTATATGCTACTAATCGATGCGCTTATAGGTTATTCAAATACAACCTACCTTAGGTTAGAGTTTACATAAATAAACATGAGTTATTTTATTTTATTTGGATGAAATTTGACCGTTACATCACTTTTGTCCACAAACTTTATTTTATACGACACCCATCCATAAAGTTTGATCTCTTTGACACATTAGTCCAAAATCCAATGCACCATTTGTTTTTTGAAATGATTGGGTCAAGCATATTTTTAAACATGCCCGGCTTAGATTTGGCCAAACCCTCCCAATTCCAAACCCTAATGTCATTAGCTTATCTTCATTCATAGTCAAATTTCATTTAAGCCATCAACCGCAGAAAAGTGGAAATCAGTTCCTTTGAATCTCCACGCAACTTGTACATGATCTCATTAATTCATTCAACCCCTCTTGAGCTAACCAAATCATATATGTCGCCATTCAACAATCCAGTGAACATTTAAGTTGTAACCATCAATTAAGTTAAAATTATGTTTTTCCTCTTAAAAAATATTAAAATTAAAATAAAACTCTTAATTTGACACAGAACGAATACAATAATTTTTTTATAACTTCATAAAAACACATGCATTTATTTAGTTTGCATAAGTAGTCTCAATTTTTTTCCCCAACCATGCATACATATTATTTATAATCTAACAACCCCTTGGTGGACATTTTATCCCACAATTGGTGCTTAAGCAATCTTCCCTGCAAGAAAGATTCCCCAAAGGGTCAACGACCCCACTACATAAGGCATAACATTCAAATTTGCACAATTTCACATTTTTAGCTGCCACATCCCTTACAAATATGGACATTAATATCACAAGCACCAACACAAAAATCCTTTTAACTTCCACACTTGAAAAATTCTTCATGATGTACTATATATATGGCTTTTATATAAACTATATGTTTTTTTTCTCCTAATAATAGAGAAGAAGAAATTCTTCAAGACTTTTTTATAATTAGGTTTTGTTGTATTCTTCAAAACCTTTTTATATATAAGAGCTTCTATGTGGCATTAATGTTGAGTTGGATATTAATGTCAGTGTACTTAATGCAATAGAATATTTAATAACATATCTAATTAATTAAACTCGTATGGAAAAAAATTTAATAAGAGGGGCGGTTTAATTAATTAGTCATATATTGTGAGTTACGTTATGTTCTCTGCAATAAGATATTTAATGCCATGTGATGAAAAAAAGAAACTATTAGTATATTTTTCTTTTCAATAATATTCTTTAATTAGATGATAATTAACATGAATGGTATCCTACGTACATTATTATTATATTTATTATTATTATTTTGAATTTATGTATATATAATCTTATAATAACAATAGATCTTGATTTATTGGTCTTAACGAGTAGATTTCAAATATATAAATTTTATTCAAATATATGTTTTAAATTAAAAGTTATTACATTTTAAAGTTTTATAAAAAAAATTGGAGAGAGAAAAAGCTGAGGTATACAAAAGCCAAAAATCTACCATATACATTACTGTTGGAGATACTCTAAACTAACACACACACATATATACATACACGCATACTTATACGTGTGTATATACATATTTTTTTATTTACGATAACAAAGTAGAGTTGATTTTGAAGTAAATGAATAGTATCTTGCTCAAATTAAAATGATCTCAACCATCTTATTTTTGAGATAAGCTAATCCATTCGCTCATTTTCTTTACCCACAAAACTAGGGGCGTCTTTGCATAGGGGCAGGTGGGGGGGGGGGGGGGCGATTTCCCATCCTTGGATTTAGATTTTTTTAATTACATATGGAGTATTTTTTTAGGAAAAAAATATATATAAGGACTTATGTGCATAAATTTATATTTGAAAAGGGTGCTTAAGTGTAAGGGACAAAAGTTTAGGGGTCATTAAAAAATTACCACTTCAAAATATCAAACCTTTACCCATTAACTGCCGACAACATCCATCCCTTTCTTTTTGGCTATTTCCTCTCTTTTTCTCCCTTTCCTCTATCTCGGTTATCTCTCTTTCTCGTATATTATTCTTCACTCTTCCATTTTAGCTTTTAAGCAATCAGCACTGCTCATCTTCCACCACTTCTTTTTAGGCTTGCAGCACAGCTCATCCTCCATCCTCCACCCCTCTCACTCTACACCTCTCATTTTAAGCTATTTATTTTCATAGATCATTATTTCTTGATTACTTGCATAATATGAGTTGTATTTTTTAATTAATTATATAATGTTAAATGTATTTATTGAAATATTGATTAATTGTTGAATATTTGGTGATATATGTTTAAACTCCTAATTTAAAATATTAGTTATATTAGGTGTATTAAATTATCTTTTTGGAGAGATATTAAATTATCTTTTTTATTTGTGAAATTTGTTATTTCGAAATTGTTAAGAAAATTAACTAGTTTCTAATAAATTTATTACTTTAACCACCATTGGGCCAAAAGGGTTTTTGTTTAATACAATGTTAAGATTAGTTGATTTAGGTTTATAATCAAGATAAATTAACTTTAACATCATCAATAATATTAAATGTTGTGAGAATTCGCAAATGCGACCCCCAGGATCCGATCCCGAGTTCGAGGGTCTAAAACGTCGAAACGGATTCCGTTGTTTTATTTGCTTTAAAATATAGGGTTTTGTCCTATTTTCTATTTCTAAATGCAAAGGGTTTCGTTCAGAGTTGCCAGTACATTTTACGAAAAAATGGGACAAAATAGTTGTGTAAGAGAAAATGCTATAGATAAACCTTTATTTACACGTCTTGTCTACGAAACCAGGATTCTATAGGGTTCGGAAATTATATTACGGTTTGAGAAGGTGTTAAGCACCCATTCTGCCCTTTCGGTCTCTAGTGGTCTTGTATGTTTATTCTATTGGAAAACTTTGAATTCTATCTTTTGGAAATAACTAATGAAAACTTGATTGGAAAAAACGGGGAAATTGATGAAAACCTTGTATTCCGTGATCCGATATTTTAGTTTTTGAAATAATTACTATTGACAAAAGTTTGTCTTATCAATTGAAATGAGAGTGATTCGGTATTGTTTTCTCAAATATTAGTTGTTTATTTAATTTAGAAAAGATTGGATCTTATCGGAATTATGATTGGAATTACTCTTGAGATATCAATTCGTTAAGTCTATTGAAAGAAAAAATAACTGAGTTTAATCTTAAGTAAGTTTTTTCAGTCGAGGTTTTGAAAACTTGGTTATTAGGATAAATAGTATTTTTTGATTTTACAAAATTTTTCAGGATTTCATAATAGTTTTGTTTGAAAAGTAGAATATCAGTAACTTGACAATAATTTATCCAGCTAGAAAGTGGACAGAACAACAGATAAAAGAGTCTACAAAACAACTTAAATTTCAAGTTGGAAGTAAATGCTTTCGGTTTATTTGGCCCAAGCAAGCAAACTCCCTTCTTATAATATTCCGAAGACAATAAAACTATATATAGTGAACTTAAATAAGATTTAAACAATGATATGTAAACAGATATAATCTTAATTACTAAAAAAAATTAGTTACCTTCCCGACGATTGATGAAAAAGAAAATATAATAGACCGAAGACGGTGGATATAGACTTTTTTTCAGATAATCGAGAATATTATATAAGGAGGACGTGATAATAACTATCTTTTTTCTTTTAAAAAACAATACGGGGGAGATTTCAAAATATGAAGCTCCCTAGAATGTTTATTGTAATTTGTAGACATTAAAAAAGGTAGGTTTGTCGCACAAGTCCCTCTAAGATTTTGGGCTACAAACTTCCGGAGCAGTTTTGTATCAGGTGAGTATTACTCAACAATTAGCGAGCGTTCTTTAGGGTTCTTGCGGGGGTCACGATGGGATATACAAGTGTATTTTTTGATTAGTTGAATAATATTGTTAATTTAGGTTTATTTTCAAGATAAATTAACTTTAACATCATCAATAATAAGGTGTATTGATTTTAACAATATTAGTTATTAATATATATTGAATTGTTTGTATTTTTGAAAAAATGTGATGACAAATTCTTGTAGACATTTTCAAAATGTTAATAAGAAAGACTCAAAATAGGAAGAAGCTTAGAATTTGTATCAAGTATTACTATTAATACGATTATGATTGTGGTTAAATTTTTTAACTTTAAATATATTTTTGTTTGTTTTAAATTTTGCCTCCCGTTGGTTAAATTCCTAGGTCGCCGCTAACAACAAGAGCTCATTTTTTCACGTATTCGCACTATCACTCTAAAAAATAAACCATTCATATTCATTATCTCACTCTATCTAAAAACAAACCATCTTTACTCTAGCAAAAATTTTGAAGCTTAGCTACATCACATGATTAAGTAAAGACGTCGTCATAGGTACATTGTCAATTTTATAAAAGTGTTCATAGGCATGGAGTTACCCGTAGTGTATATATATATACAGGTGAGATTAGATGGGAGCTAGAGCAAGGCGAAATGATCAAGTTGGAGGGCTGGGGGTTGGATGTTGTGGGATGGAATGGGGTTGTGTGGGGGTGATGGTGAATGGGTGAGGGAGGGGTGAGTGAAGATTAGAGAAAGGTGGAGGAAGGTTTTTCTGTGTAAGAATTGACTGAAAATTTAGTTTTATAATTGAGTGAAAATTGCAATCGGAAAACTCGTTCTACTTCTTGAATTCAATCTTTGATGGTTTTAGATTTTTCTTAGAATTCTAAATCTTCATCTTCTGGTGCTATCTAAATAATAAAATTTTAAAACTATACTCCACTTCTAATTTCATAATATAGTATTAGAGTTGCCAAACAAACCTATTGAATCTTCATGTTATTTATATATGTTAAATTCTTGTTTCTTCTATAGCTAATATGTCTAGGACTTAGGATTTCATGTGTCACTTGCATCAATTATTTTTGTTAATTTTTCATTCTTGTTATTTTGTAATTTCGGTCAGATTATTACTAATATTGTTGCTATACTTATGTAATTTTTGTAGCTATCATAATGACCCTTTAAACATCATTTTCAAATTCAAAAGTATCCAACAAACTAGGAAAACTATCTTTAAAAGATAATTTATATGGCTAAGACCATCTCCATTGCAAAGGTTAAATAACCAAATTTAGCTTTTTTATTGGTTTATTGGGTAAGGTAAAATGGTAAAAATGAAGTTAAAAGTGCAAACCAAAGCCAAAGATTACTTTTTAGTAAAAAAAGTCAAAGCATCTCTAAAAGTAGTGTAACAATTGACTTGTAAATCTTATAAGTCAACCCATTTTTACAAAAAAAGAAAAATGCTACAACGGTAGTTTTATAAAAATATTTGTATTGGTTGTGTATTTTTTTATTTTTTTTTTTTTGCATTTAAGGAGTTTTGCACATAAATTAATAAATTATACACATCTATTTTGTATTCCAATGGTCTCTTGCGTAAAATTTAAATGAACCAATGAGAATCACACAAATAAAATGTGTCATTATATATAATGTTCAATAGTTTTGTATGAAATTTTTATACATAATTTCATAATATCTTGTTTTGTAACTCTTCATGAGTAGATTTCAAATTTATAAATTATATTAGAAACTAAGTTTTTAATTTATACTTATATCGATCATTTTAAATTTTTTGTAAAAAAATAAAGAGAGAGAAAGATGATGTGGATGTGTTGGGTTTGTATATTTTACACAAATCCTATGTGTCAAAATTTCTTAAAAGACTGATAGAAATCATATTTTTTATAAAACATGTAAATTTTACACAAATCAAAATTATACAAGATGGTTGAAGATGCTGTAAGATCTTGTGTAAATTTTGAAATAACCAATAAGATTCTAATATATGTTAAATATGAATTTAAGCAAATTTTTACTATTTTTTCTCAAATTTTGCTATAAATAATTTTTCAGTCACAATTGATCTTGATTTATAGGTATTAATGAGTATATTTCAAATATATAGTTTTTATTAAAATCTGTATTTTTCATTTGAGGTAATTACATTTTCAAATTTTATTGCTAAATATGAATTTAAGCAATTTTTTACTACTTTTTCTTGAATTTTTGCTATAAATAATTTTTCAATCATAATTGATCTTGATTTATAAGTATTAATGAGTAGATTTCAAATATATATTTTTTATTAAAATCTATATTTTTCATTTGAGGTAATTAATCTATATTTTTCATTTGAGGTAATTACATTTTCAAATTTTATTAAAAATATGAAGAGAAAAAGCTGATGTGAAATTATAAAATAAAAGTGTATTTTACACAAGCCTTGATTTTAAAAGACCGGCGGAGACAAAAAAAAAATATAAATTGTGTAATTTTACAAAAAAACAAAAAATATAAAAGAATGTTGGAGATACTCTCATGCGAGGCTAAAACTAGAAAGACATAAAAAATTCTTTGAAAAACATAGAATCAATAAAAAAAAATTATTAATGATTATCCACTCTTTTGGACTATTTTGTGGTTTTTTATAAAATGTGGGTTAAATACAAAGTAATTAAAAAAGTGGGCAAAAAACAAAAAGGTAAAATTTGACACAACTGCTCATATATATATATATATTTGAAAATTTTCAAGTAAGGAACACTATTTTAAAACAATTGTTATGGAGCGAACCATTTGGCATGCTTCCCGATGAAATTTTTTGATGAAATTTGGTGGGATGTTCTTCATCATATGTAGAATATCTCCTCCAAATTTTATCAAAAAATTCAACCGGGAAGTGGTAAGTTACAGGATTGAAAAATATTGGTCCAGAAATAGATATATAAAATCCAATATTTTTCAACTATTTGGTTAACCAAATTTTTGATTGATTTTTTCATGAAATTTGGTGGAGAATATCTTCACCAAATTTCATCTAAAAATATGATGGAGAATATCTTCACCAAATTTCATCTAAAAATTGAATCGAAAAGCGTGCCAAAGAGCCTAGTCCATAATAGTGGTCCTTAAATAGTGGTCTTTACTTGAAATGCACTGCATATAAGTAATCCAAAATGACAACCGAAGTCTGAATGAAACAAATTTTAGGTACTAAAGTACAAATATGCATAACAAACGGGCGTTAAAGTCAAAATCACCCTAACATAAACCTAATTGTTGGTCGAGATATATGCAACAAAATTTACTGTGACTTTAAAATTAGGGTGATTTTATTTATATTCGCTAGATCTTACAGTTAATCCACCCTTAAATCATGAAAATTTGAACAAAGTGCCAAAAAATTTCCCTTTTCAAAATTAATAAATATATCCACCAATTAAAATTAATTTATAAGTCACAAATTCATATTCCATTTTAATTAAAGTTCTTAATCCAAATATAATTCTATTTTAATATATTTTGACAGATTTATTTTCTAATTGTTGACACCCCAAATCTCTCTATGTTTAAAGTATCAACATATTATATTACTGGATTTAAATTGGGAATTATTTTATTATAAAAGTTTGATTCATAAAGGCATCCTTTAATTGAAATTTGGATTTAAATTGGGAATTATTTTATTATAAAAGTTTGATTCATAAAGGCATCCTTTAATTGAAATTTGGATTTAAATTGGGAATTATTTTATTGTAAAAGTTTGATTCAAAAGATTGTCCTTGAATTGCTGTTTACCCAGAAACAGGGAAATTTTTTAAACCCCTTTAATAATGTCTTGGTAAACATAATTTAGCAACGTGAGATTCGAAGGCGTGGAGTACATCTTTGCAAACAATTCTTAATCAAGTGGAAGGGATTGCCTGAGTCAAAAGCAACGTGGGAATCGCAAGCCAACTTGTGGCAATTCGAAGACAAGCTGAAGCAGTACGAAGCGATGAGGACGTCGCTGGATTAGGCGGGAGAGAGTGTCATGGCCCGCTCGATTATATCCATGGTAATTGGGAAAAATTAAGAATACTACAGAGGCTTACAAAATTTTCTAGAACCTTATGGAAAGATGGAGAAACAAGAGCCTCCCACTTGGTAGAATGTTCTAAAGTGGCCTAATTATAGATATTCGTAATAGATTATTCTAGCGTAGTCTAGTTAAAGATATTTGTATAGAATGTTATGGAGTGTAAATTTTGACCATTGGATCTAATCGATCTCGACCATCCATTAGGGAAGACATCACCTATAAATAGGAGGAGAGCTCATTTACAAGGGGATATAGCGAGTGAGTTGTAAGTTAAATGGAATCCCACTACAAGGGCAAACCAAAAAAACAAACTTGGTTGCTTTCATTAATACAAATTAGCCATCATAATAAAATTGTATTATGATAACCCTTTTGCGGGATACATAAATATTGTAAGATTGTTGATTAATTATAAAATCAGATGGTGAATTAGGGTAAAAGTTATGTAAGAAAATTGAAAGAAAGAAAATAATGAAGTTATTTAAGAAAATTGAAAGAAAGAAGATAATCGCGATAATCGCAAGCAAGAAGATAATCACAAAGTTATGTAGGAAAAGTTGAAAGAAAGAAGATAATCGCGATAATCGCAAGAAAGAAGATAATCGCAAAGTTATGTAAGAAAATTGAAAGAAAGAAAATAATAAAGTTATTTAAGAAAATTGAAAGAAAGAAGATAATCGCGATAATCGCAGGGGATTTGATAAACTCAAGCTGGCAATAGATGTATTATGAAACAAGAGGCCAGTGAAAAAGTGTATTTAATGGAATGTTTGACTTTTAGGAATGAACAGGTGAAAAGAAAGTTTTATTTAGAATATGTTTGACTTTTAGGAATAAACAGGTGAGAAGAAGTTTTATTTAGAATATGGTTTGGTGAATTAGAAGTTACTTAAAATGGAGTGAAAAGAATAATTTCGTAGGTGTAAATAAAAGTTTCTTTAATTAAAGTGGATGTGTTTATTAATTTAGTGGATATTTTAGTCTTAAATTATTAATAAAATAATATTTATAAAAATTAAATTAATAATATTTTTTTTGTAAATTTATTCACACTCGCGGATTAATTTAATAGGATTAATTTAATAGGTATCAGATAGAAATAAAATTGCAAATTAACTTAATAACATGGATTAACATATGTTATGTATAAATTGTACAAGATCAAATCTTGATCTTGCAGATAGAAATAAAATTGCCCTTAAAATTATTTGGAAAAATAAAATGAAAAAAAACCACTATATATTACTAGACTAGGAGTGCACTCTATTCGTATATAGTATGATACCTAATAATTTCATATGTTATGTATAAATTGTCCAAACAAAATAAAAACATTGATCAAATACTATTTTGTCAAAGAACAACAATTTCGTAGAATTAAGGTCATGGGTTTAAGTGTGCATGAAGAGTAATTTAATTTTGTAATTTCGGAAACCTATATATTGAAAGTCCTACTCATGTTTAATATATAGTATAGACACGTGGTAATATCTTCACTGATATTGTCAAGCTTTTTGTTGATTTCAAGTTTTGTATAAAATAAATTAATACATAGAATTTTACTAGTTTAAATTTGTTAACTCTCATTTAATGAGGATTACAGTGACCTAACTCTATAATTGATTATTAATATATCTAGTAAATTCTTCACCAAAAAGAAACACTTCATTTGGCGAGACTCAAAATCTGAAGATATTTAATGACATAAAATTATTAAAAAAATCACATAGTAGAGTCATCTGATCTTCTTCCAATGAGATTCAATAAATTTAAACTTGAATTTAACTTAATTATAGGTATACATATTAAGGCTAAAGTAAATCATTCCGAATTTAAATTTTATTAATTTATACTAATATATAAAGGTAGTAGCGCTTCCAACTTTTAAGGGTTGTAATGAAACCAAATTTACGAAAAATCAGTTTTGTCAAATCATGGCCCTGTTTGATGGGTATTTATTTTTTAAAATTTTAAAAACTCAATTTAAAATTATTTTTACTTTTACATTTTTTAAAATTTATTTCACTTTATTTTCTCTCTTTAAAATTTTTTTAAAACACCATAACTTTAAATCTAAAAATCAAAATTAGATAAAATATATATATATATATATATATTTGAAATCTACTCGTCGAGATCTATAAAATAAGATCCATTGTGATTGTTTTTTGAAATTATTTTATGAGATTTTTTAGTTAGTTGAAAAAAACTCAAACAAAAGCAAAATTTATTTTTTAATATACTTCCAAATTCTACCAAATACCATATTTTAAAAACTCAACTCAAAATATCAACCAAGCATCACCTATATACGTAGATTGAACCCGCAACTCTTAGGTTATCAAATAAAAATTTATCCATTGAGCGAACGCATATTTTATTTTATTTTGTTATTTCAACATAGATAATAGATGTATAAATAAAATAGGTCTAGTGAGGATGTACGCGGCCATCAGGACCAGTAGACCAATGGCACCATTTGTAAGTGTCCCGGTGACATTGGGCACAATCTAAAGACCACGGAAAAGGGGCGCATATCACACATCTGAGGCGGCACCACATATCTGTCCCAATACTAATTTCAGCATTAGCCACAAATATTGGCGTAATTACTGCCAAAAGTAACAAACTTTTCACTACCACACTAAATAAATTCCTCATGATCTCTTCTAAATTTTCTTGACAGAGAGGTAATTATTCTCTAATTAAGAGATGTTTAATTAATTTTGTTCTTAATTTAAAGATTATTTATAAGACTTCAAGTGCCATTGACTTGCTTGTTAATTAATGTAAATGTAACTAATGAAATTGAATGTATTAAATGAAAGTCTAATTAGCATATGTAATTGAATTTTTGTAAGAGAATTAATTAGCCTAGGGAAGTTACATCTGCACTCTAAATAAAAATAATTTTTCAAACAATTTTGGCAAATTAAAATTATGTTTTTTTTGTTACCAATGACATCTGAGAGAAGATTTTGTCACCACGTTGTCGCTAAAACTGTGTCATTAAGGTTTCTATTTGGTTGTAATTTTTAATTTTTAAATATTTAATTTATTTTAAGTATAGTTATTTAAAACTATTTTTCAATTTAATTTGTATACGGTATACTATTTTTAAAATTTTACAAAAAATATAATCTTTATTTCTTATTCATTTCTTATTTTTTTTCTAAAAAAAATAAATAAAAAGATTTTTTTTAAATTGAATGAAGTTTTTAAAATGGGTGAATAATACACAATTTTTTAAAAAGGCAAAATGTTTTTTTTTTAAATCCATCCAAATAACATCTTAAAATCTTGGTTCTTAGAGTCAAAAAATGGTTTTTATCACAGAAAATTTTGGCCAATTCTGGTAAAGACGGCTATAGGCTATAGCCCATTTATAATAAAACCTCTATAAACTAAATAGCTTTAGGACTAAACAAAATCTATTAATTTAGCAAATATTAAGTAATTAATAAATTATCAACATATAAATTTATTGACTAATTAATAAATTATTAATTTATCTATAATTTATTAATTGATCAAGATACGGAGTTTTTTTTTTAAAAAAAAAATATTATAATTAAAGTGTATTCAGTTTTTTGTTTTATGAACCAAAAAAATTATGTATTTGTTTAAACAAATACAATTAATGAATATGCTTATTTTTCTCGAAATCGTTTGTACATTATTATATTTTATGAACATTTTTCAATGCGGAAACATAATTTGAATAAACAAAAGTTATAGTGACACAATACATCGTACATACAACAATGACTTCTTATCTCAACAACTATGGAAACATCTCTCCAAAAAAATTCTTTTTGTTGGTTGGGAAATGTGGATTGCTTGAAATGGAGCCTTTTTTTAAGGGTAGTGTTATTCATCCCCCACCATCTCCCCCCTCCACAAATCTTTCGCAAACACCTCCCTTTAGAATTTAACTAAATACACATTTTAACATTTTCCTTATTTATCACAAACACTCTCTTTTATTGCTTGATATTATGCGAGCGCTTAGCAACACACTCTCCCCATTTGAACTAAGTTTATGTTAGTGCACTCACCTCTTATTAGTCGAACCTTATTTGCAAAAGACTTAAGCACTTTCAGTGCTTCATGTTAAACTAGTTCTTACCAACAAACTCTTCTTAAATGGGTCGAGTATATCAGTGTATGTAACTGCACTCACTTCTTATTAGGCGAACCTTAAGAGATGTTAGTAATAATAAATTTATTCAAAACGAGAACATAAATAACACCTCCTTTATTCAAAATAAATCTATATCCACTGCCAAAATGATTAAACATGCCACTTGCCACTTGCCATTGGATTGGATGGTATCCATCACTTTATGCAGAATAAAAGTTAACGAATCGGCTAGCTACGTTTGGAAGGGATGACTCTTTGTTATATAGTGTGTTTGGGGATATTCCTTCCTTTTTGTCGGATGTTTTCATTTTGGACTTGTATGGTGTAAAACATCCGAGAATGTTAACTATCTTGTGTACTATCCCCTCTTGGCTTTGTCTCATTGTCTATCTCGTAATCATTCGATTCCGCCCCTACTTCAATTAAAGTTAGCTCATACTCCTCCTTCTCCTTTAGGATAGGATCACCGTTGGTCCTTCGTTCATAGTGGTCATTTTATAGTGAGAAAACTCACCTTGCCTTTAAGTGTGAGAGGGGGGGGGGGGAGGGGGGCTCATTTCATGTAACACAAAAGAAAGCAGTGGTTGTTCACGTTCACTCACTCAAGTTAGGGATGCAACGAAAACGTGAAACTGAAAGCATATCCGTAATACTACTCTTTTAATATAATATATCATCCATGTTTATGTTAAAAAATGATGGATAAAATGACTAAATTATTGTGCGAATACAACAAAGATAATCCAGGTAGAATTCGAAAACAATTACCCGCAATGGGTCTTAGGAAAATTTAACTTGCAAGTGATTGGTCAAAGAGTCAATATCAAATAAGATTCTAAAAATTACGCTTGTACCATAACTTCTTAACATGTGAAGAAAAGTTAGAGATGAGATTTAAAGTGACGTCGAATTTAATGCATATTAATATCAGTGTAATTAATGCAACCAAATATTTAATGACAAAACTAATTAGACTCATATAGAATTGGATTTTCATAAAAGGGGTACGTAGTTTAATTTATTAATCATATATTTTGAGTTACATTAAGTGCTCCAGAAGAAATTATTATATATATATATATAATTAATCATTCATATCAATTGTAGTTACATAGAATCGGACATAAAATTTTGTCATTCTAGCTATATTATAAATTACATAATTTGCTAACTAAAGAAATGAATAAGTAAGTTTTTTACTTCATGTCACCCTCCTGAAAGTAGTCTCCCAACTAAAAGAGCATCTTCAACTTCCTTCTTTCTACATCACTAAACACACGAACTACTACGAACCATACTATATGCATCATCAACAACAAGCCACACAAAAGGTGGACATATCACCAATCATCCACAAATGATGGACAAATCACTTTTTATTAAATATTATATTTAGTTGGGTGACAAATAAATTGTTATTAGTGAATTTTAATCTTAAATAATGTTCTTTAATTAGGAGATAATTCACAAGACTATATGGTATACTAGCTTTAATGTTTCACCCAATTTTCTCAAGACAATTTTGTTTCTTTAGTGTTAGTTGTATCAAGAATTATAAACAATTATCGATCTGTGAATGGAGTGTTGTATGCATGTGCTTGAACTGGCGTGTACTCACGGCTTTACGTTGCCCACTTTTTCATCTTCAATACTTCGGCCACACGACAACTAGTATATGTAAGATTTTCTCTCTTTAGAGCTCTCTAATAATATCTATATTCTATCTATTTTATCTATCTATTTTTTTTTCTATATGTTTTCTATGATTTTAGGTGTAGAGAATGGTTCTATATATAGAAATAAGAGATAGAAGTTTAAAAGGTTTATGAAACTAGAATTGTAAAAGAAATAACAAATATAAGTTCAATTAGGATTTTAAGTATGAGAGAATAAAGAGTTGTATTCAAATTATGAGAGAATATTAAATTGAAATATTATTTCTTCTTTATCTTCCTTTCTAATCTTTAATTGGCTTCTTTCACCTTTTTTGACTTTTTATCATAATTTACTTCGTCCCTACAAAAAGAGAAAATAAATATCATTTCTCCATAATTTAAGCATTAATTATATACTAACAAAATATTATTTGCGGGTTTAAATAACAATTTTGAACACTTTTCAATTTAGGACTAAAGAAAATCTATTAATTTAGCGAATATTAAGTAATTAATAAATTAACGACATATAAATTTATTGACTAATTAATAAATTATTAATTTATCGATTATTTAATAATTTATTAATTTATTAAGATATTTCTTATTTTTTAAAAAATATTATAATTGTATTCAGCTTTTTGTTTTATGAACCAAAAAAATTATGTATTTGTTTAAACAAATACAATTAACGAATATACTTCTTTTTCTCAAAATTGTTTGTACATTATTCCGTTTTACGAACATTTTTCAATGCGGAAACACAATTTGAATAAGTAAAAGTTATAGTGACACAATACATCATACATACGATAATGACTTCTTATCTCAACAACAATGGAAATATCTCTCCAAAAAAATTCTTTTTGTTGGTTGGGAAATGTGGATTGCTTGAAATGGAGCCTTTTTTTAAGGGTAGTGTTATTCATCCCCCAACATATCCCCCTCCACAAATTTTTCGCAAATACCTCCCTTTAGAATTTAACTAAATACACATTTTAACATTCCCCTTATTTAGCACAAACACCCTCTTTCATTGCCTGATGTTAGGCGGGGTACATAGCAACACAGTTTCCCTATTTGAGTTGAGTTTATGTTAGTGCACTCACCTCTCATTAGTCAAACCTTGTTTGCAAAATACTTTAGCACTTCAGTGCTTGATGTTAAGCTAGTTCTTGCTAACAAACTCTCCCTAAGTGGGCCAAGTGTATCGGTATATGTAACTGCACTCACCTCACACTATGCGAACTTTAAGGGGTGTTAATAATAATAAATTTACCTTCGAGAAGTGTTTGTGACAAATACGAGAGTATAAATAACACCTCATTTATTCAAAATAAATCTATATCCACTGCCAAAATGATTAAACATGCCACTTGCCATTGGATTGGATGGTGTCCATCACTTTATGCAGAATAAAAGTTGCGAATCGGCTAGCTACGTTTGGAAGGGATGCCTCTTTGTTATGTAGTGTGTTTGGGGATATTCCTTCCCTTTTGTCGGATGTTTTCATTTTGGACTTGTATTGTGTAAAACATCCGAGAATGTTAACTATCTTGTGTACTATCCCCTCTTGGCTTTGTCTCATTGTCTATCTCGTAATCATTTGATTCCGACTTCAATTAAAGTTAGCTCCTACTCCTCCTTCTCCTTTAGGATAAGATTGTCGTTGGTCCTTCGTTCATATTGGTCGTTGTATAGTGAGAGAACTCACCCTTGCCTTTAAGTGAGAGGGGGGGCTCATTTCGTGTAACACAAAGGAAAGCAGTTCACTCACTCAAGTTAGGGATGCAACGAAAACGCGGAACTGAAAGTGTATCCGTAATACTACTCTTTTAATATAATATGTCATCCATGTTTATGTTAAAAAATGATGGATAAAATGACTAAATTATTGTGCGAGTACAACAAAAATAATCTAGGTAGAATTCTAAAACAATTGCCAGTAATGGGTCTTAGAAAAATTTAACTTGCAAGTGATCGATCAAAGAGTCGATATCAAATAAGATTCTAAAACTTATGCTTGTACTAGAACTTCTTAACATGTGAAAAAAAGTTATAGATGAGATTTAAGGTGTGTAAGAATCTGCAAATGCGACCCCATGGTCTTAGCCTCTAGTTTGGGAGTCTGAAACATCGGAAATGATTCTGTTGTTCCATTTGCTTCTATGTGTTGATAATTCATATATGGTGTCCCTCTATCCTATTTCTAGATGCAAGAGAGTTCGTTCAGAGTTGCCAGTATGTTTTACGAGAAAACGGACAAAATAGTTATGTGAGAGAAAAGGCTACAGATAAGCCTTTCTTTACACGTTTGTCTACGAAACCAGGATTCTATAGGGTTCGGGAACTATATTACGGTTTGGGAAAGTGTTAAGCACTCATTCCGCCCTTTCGGTCTCTAGTGGTCTTATATGTTTATTCTATGTTGGAAAACTTGGATGCTTTTACTAATATTCCACTACTTTCTGGAAATAACTAATGAAAACCTGATTTTGGGAAAAACGACAAAAGGGATGAAAACCTTGTATTCCGTGATCCGATGTTTTAGTTTTGTCGAAATCTGATTACTAGTGACAAAAGTTTATCTTATCAATTTTGAAATAAGAATGATTCGGTATTGTTTCCTCAGATAACAATACCAATTATCTCGTTTGTTTAATTTAAAAAAGATCGGATCTTATCGGAATTGATTTGATATGAAATTAAACTCTTGAGGAGAGTGTATCAGATACATTACAGTCTATATGGAAGACAGAATATATCTGAATTTAATTCCTATGTAAGCTTTTTCAGTCCGAGTTTTGAAAACTTGGTTTTAGCCGGATGATAAATGTTCTTACTTCTTCTGGTTTTACAAATGGTTTTATCAGGATTTTATCAAGTTGTTTTGTTTGAAAATGATAGAACATCAGTAATTTGACAATAAGTTTATCCAGCTAGAAAGTGGACAGAACAATAGATAAAAAGAGTCTATAAAACAATTAAAATTAGAACGAAGAGGGTGGAAGTAAATGCTTTCGGTTTGTGTTGGCCCAAGCAAGCCAACTCCCTACTCACTTATAGTACTTCCAACAATAACATGTATATATAGTAAACTTAATTAATATTTAAATAAATCTATAATTACTAAGTACAACAAAACTAGTATGCAGATATATTATTTGATTACTAGAAGAGACTTTAGTTACCATCCCGACGATATATATAAGAATAAAAAAGATAAAATATAATACGGCAGAGAAGATCTCCGGCGGATATCAGCTTTCCTCTTTGAAATATTTTTAGCAGTCTAACTCTAGAAGGTGGCACTTCGGTGCCAAGATTAGATCCGAGACTCTTGCAGAAATAAATGTTATCAAATGTGCTTCCGAATAAGCCTTAAAGTTTAGAAATGTAAGAGAGAAATTAAGATTTTCGGTGTCGGAACCGTGTCCTTGTGGTGGGGAATGGCCGCCTAGAACCCATGGGGGTGTTGGCCTATTTATACTGCTCGAGGAAGATTGTCGCGCGACATTCCTCCAGAAAGGGCAACTGTCATACATATGTCGTGCGATAAACGGCTGAAGTGATAGTTCTGACAGACTGATGTGTCAGAAAGTGGTTGGTCGGTGTTTGGGGGAGATTGTCACGCGACATGACCAGGTTTGTCGTGCGACAAATCGTATTTGCATTGGGTTTGTCGTGCGACAAACCCATCTAGTAGGGTGCTCTAGTGCGTGGATGAGTTCTGGACTCGATGTGAATTACATGGGAGTTTATAATATAGAAAATAGACCTTTAATTAAAGTTAAACAAGTAATAAACTCAATTAAAATAATAAACAAGTATGCATATAATAAACTCAATTAAAAGAAAAGGGCGGATGATAATGGAAGTAAATGCTTTCGGTTTATGTTGGTCTAAGCAAGCCAACTCTCTACTTACTTATAATACTTCCGAGAAAATAAACAAGTATATAATAAACTTTAATTAAACAAGTCTAGATAATAAACTTTAATAAAATAAAGACATATATAATAAACTTAAAACAAGTACGCACATAATAAGCTTAATTAAAATAAGAAAAGTACGCATATAATAAACTTAATTAAAATAAGACAAACATGCATATAATAATAATAATAATAATAATAATAATAATAATAATAAAAAAAAAAAAAAACTTAAATAAAAGAAATGGTCAAAATATTACCTTTTCGACGATAATATAAATACGAGAGAAGCGGACAAAACTCCGGCGTTGGCAAAGACTGACACTCTGGGTATAAACTTGATACTGAAAATATTCTTATTTTCTAAGAACCTAAAAATTAACTAGAGCATAATTCTCGACATCTCTAATAAAAGAGTAGGAGAATCTTATACTAATGAGAATTATAGGTTCAATGGCTAAAAAAGCTCTTATATGATCCTTCGCATTTGGCTCCTCCTTTAAAACCCAAGCTTTAGGCCCTTATTTATAAGGAAACCCAAGGCCTCACTTTTCACTTCCATCCAATGTGGGATGAAAAATTAGGCAAAATAAGGAAAATGCAAAATAAGCCTAAAAAATACCAAACTACCAAAATCAAAACTTAAGCTTAAAAATGGAGAATGACTAAATATATATATGTAAATGTTCTTGTGGGGGTCGCAAATTGGGGTGTCTACAGACCCTCTCGACTCAAGCTCCTTGCTTGCAAGGAATTGAGGCGACTGGAAAAAACTTCGATTTGTGGCTCCCACAAGAACCCTAAGAGAGTGTATGCATGCAAAAGTGCTTGTTAGTGCCTCCGGAGAGGGCTTATGATTGGTTTGCCTCCGGAGAGGGCTTGTGCCTGTATAAAGGACTTACACTGCCTCTGAAGAGGGCTTTTGTTACCTTGTTGTCTCTCTAGAGGGCTTGATTTCCTCTACTTGCCTCAGATGGGAGGACTGCCCTTACTCCACTGCCTCTTTGGGAGGGCTTATACCTAGAAAACAAAAAATCTTAAACATTGCCTCCAGGGAGGACTTTGTGATTGATGTTTTGCCTGTAGAAAGGGCTTATGTGAATGAATTGCCTCCTGAAAGGACTTTCGCCTAAAAAGGGCTTAGCAATTGGATTGCCTCCGCAAAGGGCTTATGTGAATGAATTGCCTCCGGAAAGGGCTTGTACCTGTAGAAAAGGCTTAGGAGCGATGTTTTGCTTGTAAAAATGGCTTATGTGAATGGATTGCCTCTGAAAAGGACTTTTGCCTAAAAAGGGCTTGTGATTGATGTAGGGGTGTTAAAGTCAATCCGAAAACCGACCGAACGAACCGAACCGATCCGGACCGATTCGCAAAACCCCGAACCGAAAAAAAACCGAAACCGAAAACAAGAAAACCGAACCGAAACCGAAAAGTTTGGTTCGGGTTTGGGGTAAGCTAGTCTAAAACCGAACTAAACCGAACCGAACCGAATTATGTATAAAAAAAATAAATGTTAATATATACTTTAAGGACACACGTTAATTATACTATAATACAAAAAAGATGACACTTTTATAAGAATATATTTCTTATTAATTACATATTATGATAATTTTAAAAAAATAGTCATTAGCGCATGCCTTTATTATTTAATTAACTACATAATGCTAAGATTTTTTTATCACATACATGATAGAAAAATAATTCATCATTTTATTTAATGTGTTTCATTCTTATAAATGTACAAATAAAATTGTAATTAAATAGAAAATATGGTATTTATATGTTGCTTCTTGTTTCTAAAAAATAATCATTTTAATTTGAATATAAATCATTATTACATTACTACTAGTATTATATTTTTATGTTAAATTGATTTAAAAAAAAAAACATATGTAAAAACCGAATAAAACCGAACCGAAACCGAACCGAAAAGTTTGGTTCGAGTTTGGGTTTCGAAGATTTAGAAACCGAAACCGAACCGAACCGAAACCGAACTTTTATATTTGGTTTGGGTTTGGGGTGCCTTGGTTTCTACCCCGACCGAAACCGAAAACACCCCTAGATTGATGTTTTACCTGTAGAAAGGGCTTATGTGAATGGATTGCCTCTAGAAAGGACTTTTGCCAAAAAAGGGCTTGTGGTTGATGTTTTGCCTGTAGAAAGGGCTTATGTGAATGGATTGCCTCCGGAAAGGACTTTTGCCTAAAAAGGGCTTAGGGATTGGTTTGCCTTCGCAGAGGGCTTATGTGAATGGATTGCCTCCGGAAAGGGCTTGTGCCTGCAGAAAGGGCACATGAGTGATGTTTTGCCTGTAAAACGGGCTTATGTGAATGGATTGCCTCCGGAAAGGACTTTTACCTAAAAAGGGCTTAGGGATTGGTTTGCCTCCGCAGAGGGCTTATGTGAATGGATTGCATCCGGAGAGGCTTGTGCCTGTAGAAAGGGGTTAGGAGTGATGTTTTGCCTGTAAAAAGGGCTTATGTGAATGGATTGCCTCCGGAAAGAACTTTTGCCTAAAAAGGGCTTAGTGATTGGATTGCCTCCGGAGAGGGCTTGTGAATGTAGGAAGGTCTTAGCGATTGGATTGCCTCCGGAAAGGACTTGTGCTTGTAGAAAGGTCTTAACGATTGGATTGCCTCCGCAAAGGGCTTATGTGATTGGATTGTCTTTGGAAAGTACTTGTGCCTGTATAAAGATCTTAGCGATTGGATTGCCTATAAAAAGGGCTTATGTGAATGGATTGCCTCCAGAGAGGGCTTGTGCCTATAGAAAGGTCTTAACGATTGGATTGCCTCCGCAGAGGGCTTATGTGATTGGATTGCCTCCAAAAAGGACTTGTGCCTGTAGAATGGTATTAGTGATTGGATTGCCTGTAAAAAGGGCTTATGTGAATAGATTGCCTCTGGAAAGGACTTTTGCCTAAAAAGGGCTTAGGGATTGGTTTGCCTCCGCAGAGGGCTTATGTTATTGGATTGCCTCCGAAAAAGACTTGTATCTGTAGAAAGGTCTTAGCGATTGGATTGCCTGTAAAAAGGGCTTATGTGAATGGATTGCCTCCGGAAAGGACTTTTGCCTAAAAATGGCTTAGGGATTGGTTTGCCTCCGCAGAGGGCTTATGTGATTGGATTGCCTTCGGAAAGGACTTATGAGATTGGATTGCCTTCGGAAAGGACTTGTGCCTGTAGAAAGGTCTTAGCGATTGGATTGCCTTCGGAAAGGACTTGTGCCTGTAGAAAGGTCTTCGCGATTGGATTGCCTGTAAAAAGGGCTTATGTGAATGGATTGCCTCCAGAGAGGGCTTGTGCCTGTCTGCGGGTGAATTCGGTTCTCTGTAGTAGTAACTGACGAGAAGCTAAAGAGAGAGGTCTCTCAAGGAGAAAAGAGCTCATTTGGGAGTTTATATACCCATTCTAAAAGTTTTGCTTTCTTTGGAAAATTTTGAAAACTTTGTTTTGTATGTTATTTTATTCCGAAAGAGGAGTTTTCACGATGGATTTCTCAATTCTTGTACTTCGTGCGTAGCAATGGTTCAACCGTTTGCTTTTTTCTAAGTCATTTCTGATTTTATCAAACGGAGAAAGAAATATGTTTTGAAAGAATCTCTGATCTCTTTAATATTCATTGGCCATTATGAGGCATTTTTGTAGGCCTACATCATTTTCTGTTTTTCTATGTCCTTATTTCTCCCTCATTCGGGGAAGCTTTTCCTACCTTTTCAGTTTTTGGCCAGGAGCTTCTTTTCCCGTTTTGGCGTGATCAGGAGCCTTACTTACCCAAGACGAAGCCCTGAGCCGTTTTGGCCTAGCTGTCACTCTTGGTGTGGCTCTCCCTATCACTCTACACAATTCTGTTTCTCTCGTTCGCTCTGAGCGCTCATGCGGGATTATTTCTCTTTTCTACTCTTTCAATTTTTTCTTCTCCCGTCTTATCTGATATTTTCTCATCCTCATTACCGGTTTTCAGTCTTCTGAAGATCAGAGATTTCTTTGTTGGTTGTTTTGCTCTCGCGATTTTTGAAGAAACAACTTAGAATTCTGCATTCGATATTATCGTGCAACTGTGTGTTTTTTCTGCAGAAAAGTCAAGAAAAACTACCTTAAAGTTCCCCTACCGAAAAATGCCAAGTTTGGGATATGATTGGTCATGCGACAGTTCAATGGAGTAGGTTTTGTCCCACAAGTGGGCTATTTTCTTATCATTCTCTTATTCTCTCTCTAGCTTCTCTTTTCTCGAGTTTTCCCATATCTGGATGCTCAGGGTGTTCTTCGATGTAGTTCCCATGCTAATGACAAGGATGATAGGGTAGATCGTGACTGCGGTGTGGTCTAGTAGGATGTGGTATGCGCTAAGAATGTGCATGCTTGTGTTTGGTGATCTATTGAAAGATAATGAATGTTATGCATGTACTAGTGAAGCGGTGTTTGAGCATGCTTTTTGTTGATAACTTTTGATATGAAAAAATACTACTTATAGTCTTAAGGATACTTCCCATGCTGTTTTGTTGATCTTGATTCGTAGTTTCCTGCATGTTTAAACAAACATTCATTAATTCACATAATCATCTCAACAGTAACATCCGGTTTTTGGAACTTATATACTTTCACCTTTCAAATCTTAAAAGCTTTCATAAAGTATGCACTTAGGTTAATAAAAAATCCTATAACTCTCATAATTACCCAAAGTACCCTCAAGTTTTTGAAAATTACATAATTTTATCCTATAATTCCCATAACTCTCATAATTACCCAAAGTACCCTCAGGTAAATTACATAATTTTATCCCATAAATCCCATAACTCTCGTAATTACCTAAAGTACCCTCAGGTTTTTGAAAATTACATAATTTTATCCTATAAATCTCAACTCTCGTAATTACCCAAAGTCCCCTCAGGTTTTTGAAATTACATAATTTTATCCTATAAATCTCATAACTCTCGTAATTACCCAAAGTCCCCTCAGGTTTTTGAAGTTACATAATTTTATCCTGTAAATCCCATAACTCTCGCAATTACCCAAAGTACCCTCAGGTTTTTGAAATTACATAAATTTATCCTATAAATCTTATAACTCTCGTAATTACCAAAAGTACCCTCAGGTTTTTAAAATTATAAAATTTTATCCTATAAATCTCATAACTCTTGTAATTACCCAAAGTACCCTCATGTTTTTGAAATTACATAATTTTGCCCTCTTATAACTTACATAATTTATACAAAAGTACCCTCATATTTATATATAAAAATCACCCCCTTATTAAAATACCCTCATATTTTATCTTATCTCTCATAAAAATAACTTCAGGTTTTGAAAATTACATAATTTTATCCTATAAATCTCATAACTCTCGTAATTACCCAAAGTACCCTTAGGTTCTTAAAAATTACATAATTTTATTCTATAAATCTCATAACTCTCATAATTACCCAAAGTACCCTAAGGTTTTTGAAATTACATAATTTTATCTTATAAATCTCAACTCTCGTAATTACCCAAAGTACCCTCAGGTTTTTGAAATTACATAATTTTATCCTATAAATCTCATAACTCTCGTAATTACCCAAAGTACCCTCAGGTTTTTGAAATTACATAATTTTATCCTATAAATCCCATAACTCTCGCAATTACCCAAAGTACCCTCAGGTTTTTGAAATTACATAAATTTATCCTATAAATCTTATAACTCTCGTAATTACCCAAAGTACCCTCAGGTTTTTGAAATTATAAAATTTTATCCTATAAATCTCATAACTCTTGTAATTACCCAAAGTACCCTCAGGTTTTTGAAATTACATAATTTTACCCTCTTATAACTTACATAATTTATACAAAAGTACCCTCATATTTATATATAAAAATCACCCCCTTATTAAAATACCCTCATATTTTATCTTATCTCTCATAAAAATAACTTCAGGTTTTGAAAATTACATAATTTTATCCTATAAATCTCATAACTCTCGTAATTACCCAAAGTACCCTTAGGTTCTTAAAAATTACATAATTTTATTCTATAAATCTCATAACTCTCATAATTACCCAAAGTACCCTAAGGTTTTTGAAATTACATAATTTTATCTTATAAATCTCATAACTCTCATAATTACCCAAAGTACCCTCAAGTTTTTGAAATTACATAATTTTACCCTCTTATAACTTACATAATTTATACAAAAGTACCCTCATATTTATATATAAAAATCACCCCCTTATTAAAATACCCTCATCTTTTATCTTATCTCTCATAAAAATACCCTCAGGTTTTATTTTACACAAAATTACCCTCTTATATACTTTATACAAAAAATACCCTCAGGTTTTAAAAATTACATAATTTTACCCTCTTATTATATAACTCGCATAATTACACTAAAGTACCCTCAGGTTTATGAATGAAAATATCCTCTTATCTATACATCTCTCATACGCTCGGGTTTCATTGATCACATAAAAATACTCTTTTATCTATATACCTCGCATATATACAAAGAATACACTTAAGTTTCTTACTCATAAAAGTACCCCCGGGTGTAATAAGGAGTAAGAAAATATGCAGTTAATCATGCTGGTGTAAAATATGCCTATAATGACGTAAAAATGACCATTAGGGCCCTGCAAAAGTGAGAGAAATTAAGTGAGTAGCGCAAAAAAGTGATTTTTTTGGCATAAATGAACCCATATGTTGGAGAAATGTACTTGTGGCAAGGCTTGTTACATGACAAACGATAAGTACAAGTGCACGATTCTCCGATAAATACACCTCTTTTCCTTCCTTCATTCCCACACTTACTCTCTTATCTATGTACAAACAAAGTCATCTTACTGCACAAATGTTGACCTTTCTTCTATCAAAGCTCGAGATGCACTAGTACCCTCGGAACTCAAGTTTTCCACTCCCCATACTTCCCTTACTTCCCTATCTGTGGAGTGTATGTGGCATGGACGGCTGACTCGGTAATTTAACTATGCACGATTTGTCTTTTCTTAGCCCCTCCGGGCTGACATCATTCGTTTAATCTGGCGATTGGTGGCGGAAGATCTGGCTGTCGTCCCTTATCTGATGTAATAGTTTTAGTTCGTGGGCTCAGAGCCCTCTGAGGCATGAATGAAGCTCGAGTTGCACTGGTGGCTGAGGATACGATGTGGCTTTATTCCAAGGCTAAAATGAGGTGTTTAGATAGCAAATGTACTGACTGTTTGGTGTTCTAAACCACTGCTTATGAAGTTTGAAAAACTTCTCTCTTTATGAAACAAAAAAGTTTTTATAATAATTAAACCGAGCCTGAAGTAACTTCTCAGGTTGCCTACGTTCCCCGTGGTGTTTCCTCCACAAACAAAAGTGAATTGGGGCTCAGGTTTACGTAGTTCTGGATTATACATTCTATTGCTTTAATAATAATATTTCTTGAATGTAGCGTCTGACCATCTATATCTGCGACTATTACGGCTTCCATTGTGTTGATTTCTTTAACGATGTACGACCCAGTTCTGAACTTTCCTCTCGGATCTCTTGTCGGCTTCTCTAACCTTTCTCAAAACTACATTGTTCTCACAAATACCCCGAGTCTTCACTTTTCGATTTTAAAGACCCCATAATGACGATACACGGCCTTCTACCGTTTCTCCTTTAGCGATGCTAACTCACTTTAACAGGTTGTTGGCCATATTTGGTTCGCCTGGTGCGGGGATTGTTCCTTCTTCGATTAGATCTTGGATGCGGTGTCGAAGGGCTAAACATTTATCTGTGTCATGGGCCACAGCTTGGTGGTATAAACAGTTCTCGTTCATCCTCTGGGAAAAAGGGACGGGATTTGGTGGAGGACGAGGTTTGAGTGGAGTAATCAGGCCCGCATTCCGTAACAATTCAAGACTTTTGGTTAAGGTTGTGGGGAGGTTGCTGAACTTTCTATTTTTCTTGGGTTGATATGTATTGGAGGCTTCGGCTTGTATAGGCCACGTTAATTGGGGTTGTTGCTGCTGAAAGGGGTTTTGTTGGTACGGATAAGAGCTTAACTGGTTTACAACGGGGGTGGCGTGCTCTTTTCGGTATATGGGACTTTCCTTGTTTCGGTTTCTGCCTTCCTGGCAAACTCTTCTTCTACTTGGGATCCCATGCTTAATAGTGCTCGAAAATATGGGAATACGTGTTTTCCCAAACAAGTCAATACAGCCGGAGTGAAGTTTTTCTGAATTATCTCCAATTGTTCTTCCTCGTCTAGTCGCTTAGACATCTGAGAGGCCATTTCTCTCCAACGGGTAACAAAATCACTGAAGCTCTCTTTTTCACCCTGTTTGGCCATCTCTAAGTGTTTACAGGTAATTTCTAAATCTTCATTGAACCCATATTTAGTCATGAATTCTTTGACGAAATCCCCCCAAGTTTTCGTGCAGTGCTTCTCTAAATCAAAAAACCATCTCAGGGCTACCCCCGTGAGAGTCATATGAAATGCTTGAGCCAACTTAGGTTCTCCACGGCCATATACTTGCATGGATCGGATATATGATTGCAGGTGTATTTTTGGGGGCGTGGTTCCAGTAAACTTGGTGATAGAGGGGAGCTTGAACCCCGGGGATAATCTTGCTTCAGGGTAGAGAGAGAAGGCATTCATATCAGTGACCTTGTCTACTCCTTTCATTAGGGAAACTCCCTTCTGCAGGACCCTCATCTGTTCCTTCAGCTTCTTCATTTCTTCACTTTCTCTTGACTCCTCGTCGGGCTGTTCCCGAGCTATAACGAATTCTGCATATACTGCCCGGAGTCGGTTGATGTATGGGTATTCATTAGGAGGGGCTACTGGGGCTGGTGGTGGAATAGGCCTTGCGGGAACCTCTGGCCACGGTTGGTACTGAGGATCAAAACCTTGTTGGGCTTGGGGTTGCGGCCAAACAATGGGTAGCTCTTGTTGCTGATAAGTAAGGCTTGAATCGGGGGCCCATTGATTGTTGGGATCGATTTGGACGGGATCGACTGTGATGGGACCCGTTTGTATTAGGTTGGTTCCTTGGACTAGGGGAAGTACTTGTTATGACTGCCCTTGATTTGGATCTCAATTCGGTGGTAGTTGTTCAAACCCCGGTGGTGCGGTTCGTTCGGCTGACAATTCTTCTACTCGGATTCGGGTACCTTGTTGCTCGGTCGCGAGCCTTGCCAAATTCTTGCTGACGGTTATAAGCAAACGATGCATCTCGGCTAAGGTTGGCTGCACTGCTGACGCCTCGGCTAGGCTCTGATCCATTTCTTGATTCTCACGTCCGTCGGTCATGGCGAATATACTTGGTCTTACTAATCTTCCGGTATGATCTCGACCGGCCCAACCTTCCAGACTGTTGTGTTTTACAGCTGTAGATGAAACCACGTGGCGAAGATGAAGGAAGACTATGATGTGACTCGATTTTTGCCAAAAGAACCACTAAAAATAAAATCACCGAGAAAAAGACTCGGGTTTTAAAAGGTGGTGTAGAGGAAGCCGTAAGGAGGTACATCCCCTACAGCTATTTAACAAGTGTTTTAGCTGACTCGATCTTATATGTAGCGTAGGTGTACGAACGGTTAAGGCTTCAGGCTCCCTCATATTTGACAAGACCTTGCGATATACCCCAGGGGCGGGTACGTGCAAAAGTCTTTTGATATACTTCCCGAGTACGTGAGTGTTCTCGTCACTCTATATACCTCGGGGGCGTACTTGGCCAAGGAGAATGGAAGTAAATGCTTTCGATTTATGTTGGCCCAAGCAAGCCAACTCCATACTCACTTATAATACTTCCGAGGGTTTGGGGTAATTTCACACTCGTAGAACCAATGCATGATTTGTGATGTGCGTGCAAACAAGAGTTTTCAAAAGGTTTAATTGCAAATATCTTATCTTCGAGGTGTATTTTGAAAACGCCATTTTTATTTAAAAAAATATTTCTTTACAATCAAATATAACAGAAAAGGAAAAATCCTAAACATATGTCTATGTCAATGAATGGACTCTACTGCGCCTCTAGGTCAAGTCAACAATAAAAATCCAGGCGCCACGTTAGAGGGGCTTAAAAGGCAGATAGGAAAAGCAGTAAAAGCATGCATTTCAACATATTATAAACAAAAGTCCACATATAAGAGCCTAGTTCTCTTGTAGTCACTAGCAGAGTCACCACTGTGAGAATCCGCAAATGCGACCCAGGGTTTCAGCCTCTAGTTTGGGAGTCTGAAACATCGGAAAGAATTTTGTTGTTCCATTTGTTTCTATGTGTTGATAATTCATATCTGGTATCCCTCTATCCTATTTCTAGATGCAAGAGGGTTCGTTCAGAGTTGCCAGTACGTTTTACGAGAAAACGGACAAAATAGTTATGTGAGAGGAAAGGCTACAGATAAGCCTTTCTTTACATGTTTGTCTACGAAACCAGGATTCTATAGGGTTCGGGAACTATATTACGATTTGGGAAGGTCTTAAGCACCTATTCCGCCCTTTCGGTCTCTAGTGGTCTTATATGTTTATTCTATGTTGGAAAACTTGGATGCTTTTACTGATATTCTACTACTTTCTGGAAATAACTACTGAAAACCTGGTTTTGGGAAAAACGGCAAAAGGGATGAAAATCTTGTATTCCGTGATCCGATATTTTGGTTTTGTCGAAATCTGATTACTAGTGACAAAATTTTATCTTATCAATTTTGAAATGAGAATGATTCGGTATTGTTTCCTCATATAACAATACCAATTATCTCGTTTGTTTAATTTAGAAAAGATCGGATTTTATCGGAATTGATTTGATATGAAATTGAACTTTTAAGGAGAGTGTATCAGATACATTACAGTCTATATGGAAGACATAATATATCTGAATTTAATTCCTATGTAAGCTTTTTCAGTCCGAGTTTTGAAAACTTGGTTTTAGCCGGATGATAGATGTTCTTACTTCTTCTGGTTTTACAAATGGTTATATCAAGATTTTATCAAGTTGTTTTGTTTGAAAACGATAGAACATCAGTAACTTGACAATAAGTTTATCCAGCTAGAAAGTGGACAGAACAATAGATAAAAAGAGTCTACAAAATAATTAAAAATGGAACGAGGAGGGTGGAAGTAAATGCTTTCGGTTTGTGTTGGCCCAAGTAAGCCAACTCCCTACTCACTTATAATACTTCCGAAAATAACATGTATATATAGTAAACTTAATTAAGATTTAAATAAATCTATAATTACTAAGTACGACAAAACTAGTATGCAGATATATTATTTGATTACTAGAAGAGACTTTAGTTACCTTCTCGACGATATATATAAGAATAAAAGAGATAAAATATAATATGACAGAGAAGATCTCCGGCGGATATCAGCTTTTCTCTTTAAAATATTTTCAGTGGTTTGACTCTAGAAGGTGGCACTCCGGTGCCAACATTAGATCCGAGACTCTTGCAAAAATAAATATTATCAAAGGTGCTTTCGAAGAAGGCTTAAAGTTTAGAAATGTAAGAGAGAAATAAAGATTTTCGGTGTCGAAACCATGTCCTTGTGGTGGGGAATGGCCGCCTAGAACCCATGGGGGTGTTGGCCTATTTATACTGCTCGGGGAAGATTGTCGCGCGACATTCTTCTAGAAAGTACAAGTGTCGCGCGACACATACATATGTCGTGCGACACATACATATGTCGTGCGATAAACGGCTGAAGTGATAGTTCTGACAGACTAATGTGTCAGAAAATAGTTGGTCGGTATTTGGGGGAGATTGTCGCGCGACATGACCAGATTTGTCATGCAACAGATGGGTTTGTCATACAACAAATCGTATTTGCATTGGGTTTGTCGTGCGACAAACCCATCTAGTAGGGTACTCTAGTGCGTGGGTGAGTTCCAAACTCGATGTGAATTATATGGGAGTTTCTAATATCGAAAATAGACCTTTAATTAAAGTTAAACAAGTAATAAACTCAATTAAAATAATAAACAAGTATGCATATAATAAACTCAATTAAAAGAAATGGGCGGATGATAGTGGGAGTAAATGCTTTCGGTTTATGTTGGCCCAAGCAAGCCAACTCCCTACTCACTTATAATACTTCCGAGAAAATAAACAAGTACGTATATATAATAAACTTTAATTAAACAAGTCCAGATAATAAACTTTAATAAAATAAAGACATATATAATAAACTTAAAACAAGTACGCACATAATAAGCTTAATTAAAATAAGACAAGTACGCATATAATAAACTTAATTAAAATAAGACAAACATGCATATAATAATAATAATAATAATAATAATAATAATAATAATAATAATAATAATAATAATAATAATAATAATAATAATAATAATAATAATAAACTTAAATAAAAGAAATGGTTAAAATATTACCTTTTCGACGATAATATAAATACGAGAGAAGCGGACAAAACTCCGGCGTTGGCAAAGACTGACACTCCGGGTATAAACTTTATACTGAAAAGATTCTTATTTTCTAAGAACCTAAAAATTAACTAAAGCATAATTCTCGACATCTCTAATAAAAGAGTAGGAGAATCTTATACTAATGAGAATTATAGGTTCAATGGCTAAAAAAGCTCTTATATGATCATTCGCATTTGGCTCCTCCTTTAAAACCCAAGCTTTAGGCCCTTATTTATAAGGAAACCCAAGGCCTCACTTTTCACTCCCATCCAATGTGGGATGAAAAAGTGGGCAAAACAAGGAAAATGCAAAATAAGCCTAAAAAATGCCAAACTACCAAAATCAAAACTTAAGCTTAAAAATGGAGAATGACTAAATATATATATATATATATGTAAGAGTTCTTGTGGGGGTCGCAAATTAGGGTGTCTACAAGGTGACATCAAATTTAATGCATATTAATTAATATCAGTGTAATTAATGCAACCAAATATTTAATGACAGAACTAATTAGACTCATATAGAATTGGATTTTCATAAAAAGGGTAGTTTAATTAATTAATCATATATTGTGAGTTACATTAAGTGCTCCAGAAGAAATTATTATATATATATTTTTTTGATTAATCATTTATATCAATTGTAGTTACATAGTATCGGATATAAAATTTTATCGCTCTAATTATACTATAAATTACATAATTCTCTGACCAAAGACATGCATAAGTAAGTTTTTTACCTCACGTTACCCTCCTGAAAGTCTCTCAACCAAGAGAGCAGCTTCAACTTCCTTCCTTTTGCATCACCAAACACACGAACTACTACGAACCATACTATATGCACCATCAACAACTACCCACACAAGAGGTAGACATATCACCAATCACTCACAAATGATAGACAAATCACTTTTTATTAAATATTATATTTAGTCGGGTGACAAATAAGTTGTTATTAGTGAATTTTAATCTTAAATAATTTTCTTTAATTAGATGATAATTCGCATGACTATATAGTATACTAGCTTTCATGTTTCACCCAATTTTCTCAAGACAATTTTGTTCCTTCGGTGGTAATTGTATCAAGATTTATAAACAATTACCGATCTTCGAGTTCGTATTCGCAACCAACCTATTGCTGTGAATGGAGTGTTGTATGTATGTGCTCTGGTTTAGCTACAACAAACTACATGTATATTATGAATGTTTATCTCAAATCGCCTGGGTGAAAAGTGATGTACTGATATATTATATACGTGTGATTATTAATTCTTACTATAAAATTTTCTCAAAATTTTCTTCATGTCTGTCGTGATGGATAAAAGGCGGCTCATTTGTTAGCTAGGTGCGCTACTAGTTTTGAAAATTCTTATATTTGGAAAGCTGTGTTTGACGTGCAAGATAAGAGAACTGGATAAGATAACTTTATCATATCCCCTGTTTAGTGTTAGTTAGGACTAGATATAGGGGCGAATTATTTATATCTACTAAAACTTCTTATCCTAGCGAGACAGGAATTAAGGAATCCCACCTAAGATGTGAGAATATTGTATCTTGCTTGGGATTAAATAATCTTGTCCGAATCTCTAATTTGACTCTTCAAACACATCTTATTTAAATATAATCTCATCATTTGCTATAAAAAGGGTAAATTGACCACCTGTATATAATAAACATAGCACATTTTACAAATTTCAAAAGCCCATTTTTATATTAATTTTTTTAAGTGCACATAGATCATTTGAGTAATGGAAGCCTCATTTTACTCCCATCAACCATATTATTTCTGTTAACAGCCACTTCCATTAGGCTCACAAATTATCCCACAATCTTCCCTTAGACGTAGTCTTCTACAATCAAGATTTTGCGCTGGGTCTTGAGTGGTTGAGCATAAAAAATTACACCCTAATTTGCACAATACATTGTGTTTAGCTACAACACATATGCCCTACAAATATGGACATAACAAGTACCAAAACAAAGAGACTCTTCACTTTCTCCTCAATTGATAAGAATTTCTTCATTGTCTCTTCTAAATTTTCTTGTTTCTAAGTTCTCTTTAATTTTGCATGCTCGGCTGCGTATTTATGTATGAATTTAATGCAATGAAGTTTTTTTAATAAGAGAACTAATTAATGATGCGATTTAATAATCGTAATTAAGAGGTGCTTAAATAGCCGTACTTAGTTACAAAACGTGTTTTAGATGATGTGGTATCACAATTTAATGAATTTTTAAATAAATTTGTGAAAAAGAAGGATTATAAATAATATTTATATTATTACTCGTTCCAAAGTAAGAATTTGAATTTGTATTTAACTTTTTCATAAATTTTGGATGATACATTAATTTTTTTAATTTCATGTTTACCTTTCATTATTTTTTGAAAATACATTTATTTTCATAAGAGACCCAAATTATTACTCCGTATAACAGAGAGGGTTTGATCCTTGATAAGGGAGAGTTATTTTCATTTGTATATTTTTTTTAAAAATGAGATGAACGCGATATTATAATTTGAGTAATTATACATTTACTAACAAAAATGACAAAATTAATTTAACAAATGAGTAATTATACATTTACTTTCAAAAAAAAAAATACTTACTCTATTAATTTAGTCATTTAAATTGATACACGTAAAATCACTGGCCAAATTTATATCTGTTTCTAGAGTTTTTTGCTAATATAAGCCATGTTTTAAACTTAATTGCCAAACTAAGTCACTTTTCAATATATTTGTCAAACTAGCACACTTTTAAAAGTAGTGATTTTGAATCACTATTTTAAGGGAAAAATAGTAATTTTGAATTACGTTTTTATGTCAAAGGGAAAAATAGTTATTTGAAATCACTCTTTTTAAAAGTGTAGCGTTTGGCAAATATGTTGAAAAATAGCTTACTTTGATTATTAAATTTAAAAAGTGACTTACTTTGACAAAAAACTACGGTGTCTATAGCAGTTACCTATAGCTAGCTTACTACACTCTAGGTATGCAAAAAAGATATTCACAAAAAAATACTATGAGCCACATGATTAAGTGTACACCATTGCATAATATCGAAAGCTCTACTATTAATAATAACCGTAGAATAGGTAAATTATTGAACCACATTTCTTTTTTGATATCGTGTGTTAGTTTATATACTTTTCATTAAAAATGTATTACTACTAGATTCAGGCAATCTAGTCGGATCCATCCTCGAAGTAAGCAATCTATACAACAACAACAACAACAACAACAAGCCTTTATCCCACTAGGTGGGGTCGGCTACATGGATCAAACGACGCCATAGTGGTCTGTCGTGAATCATATCTCTAGTGAAACCATTCGCCTCTAAATCCTTCTTAATAGTTTCACCTATAGTTTTTCTAGGTCTTCCTCTGCCTCTAACAACTAGGCTTCCCTCCATATGATCAACTCTCCTAACCATGGCATCTGCAGGTCTCCTCCATACATGCCCAAACCATCTAAGTATCAAAATAAAAACTTAAGTTGTGCTGTTATTAACCAACACATATGACACAAACGCATATTAATTCTCTTAATTATATTTTTATCAAAAAAAAATTCAGAAATTTAAAAGAAATTATATTTTTAAAAATATTAGAACATAAAAGATATGCTTACTTAGTTAAGTACCAAAATACATTACGTATTTGTACCATAAGTAAGAATATAATTATATAATGTATTTCAAATTTTGTTTTGTATACAATTTTTCATACATATATAGAAGTTTGAAAAGTCGTGGAGAAGCTCTGATGTCATTAGTACAAATGACTAAAATTCTACCCCCACCTTACTCTTCACAAGAATTCTATTCATATAAAAAGTAGACAAAAAAGAAGAACACAACTTGGCTCAAATAATTAAATATATGATATTTTAAAAAGTAAAATAAGTAAAATAATATAATTATTAGTAGCATGAGAAGCAACGCTAAATATGTTTTTGGAGTAAGTTTTAGGTTAGAGCTATTGATACACACTATTTTTTTTTTTGGTGATGGTTTAGCACATTTACTTCGCGTATGTAAATTAAATAAATGAACACATTTTTGTTATATATACACTGAGTCAATGTTGCGTACTCAATATATATACATCTAATATATGTTCATGTATTCGATACACATGTACGAGTAAATGTGTAAAAATTTAGGAGGGTACTATTGACATATACAATTTAACTCTCTAACACTCCATATGTTACTTTCACTATTCCTAACACTCCAACACTCCACCACTCCACATTTAATTTTAGGATTAATTAACATTCATTTAAAAAAATACTACACTCTTGTTCTCTACCACTCTACTCTCACTCATCTTCAATCTTCTTCTTCTACAAATCAACACATTGTCATTAAGCATTTTTTAGAAATTTCGGTTGGAGTTAAGCATTCCACTCTCTCTACAATTCAAAAAAACAAATCACACCACTCACCCCACAAATCTCATCTCCAATCTTCTTCTTCTAACTTTTTTTTGATAATCTAGTCATTCCACTTTTTTTCTCTTAAACTTTTTTGTTATTAGTTAAAAAAAGTTACACCGATGCACACACCACGTCAAAAGAAAGTTCTGCCATGGATGAATGTTTACTCGATTCCTAAGAACTGAGTATTGTTCATCATACTTGGCTGTAAGGAACAGAGTAAAGCATAAGTCACTTGGTCCTAAGGAACCGAGTGGAATTGAAAAAATAACCCAAAGCTTAACTCGGTTCCTTAGTACCGAGTAAGCTGTTCTTTACTCGGTTTCTTAGGACCGAGTAAGCTGTACAACTCTCAGTTTCTAAGGACCGAGTAAACATTCTTCATGTTTTGTTTTTGTTTTTTAATTTTTTTTGCGTTTGTTTGTATCTAATGATTTATAAATGAAAGAAATAACAAAAATATAAGTATCCTACTTCTTTTGAAAATGGATGATGATTTGGATAGTGATGGTAGCAACAATTATGGAGGTGGTGGCGACAATGATGCTAGTGGTGGTGGTGATGATGATGATGATGATGATGATAAAGAAGAAGAAGAAGAAGAAGAAGAAGAGGTGGCAATGGTGGTGGTGGTGGTGATAATGATTGATGGTGTCAAAATTTAGAACAGATAATTGACGACCGACCAATCAATGAATAATGGTGAATTAGAGGTTTAATAATGGATTGTAACTGTGAACAGTGATTGTGAACAGTATCACCGTATATGTGAACAGTGGTTGTGAACAGTACCACTGTATATGTAAACAGTGACTGTGAACAGTACCACAATATATGTGAACAGTACCGGCATAAACTGATTAAAAATGAAGATGAATACGAGACATTTTTTGTTAAGTTAGGTTCCCCCGGTAGCGCTTATGCTAGTCTGGCAGTACGTCCTCCTTTTGTGTGTACTTGCTTTGTATTAGCTCAAAGGTAATCAATTTGGATGATAATACAATTTACTAATCTCTCTCTCTTTTTATAATTTCATTAATTCTATTTATAAGTATAGAATTAGGATTACAAATATTTCAACAGAATAAATAATAAACTGTGTAGGAGAGAGAGCGAATAAGGATTGGTATTTTTTTTGGGGTATGAAAAGAGAGAGTATAAGACCCTTGAAAATTGGCTTGTATTTATATTGCCAATGGCTTTATATCTCTTAGGAGAGATGGATGGATATTGAGAGAGAAGGAAGAGATGTTTTCTGGTGTGTTTTGAATGAATGAATGAGGGGGTATTTATAGGTAAAAAATGAAGGGCAAAAAAGTAAATTTGTGTAATGTATATGATGTGTATGCTTAGGTCACATGTATTCTATAATGTAGATGATGTGTATGCTTAGCTCACATGTATTCTAGAATGTAGATGATGTTTACGCTTAGGTCACATAGATAAAAATGATATTTTACTGATGGTAACAAATGGTATTTTACTGGAGGTAAAAATAGGATTTTACTGGAGGTAAAAGTGTTAAATTAGTATTTAACCCCATCAATGATAATGATGAAGTAATTTAAAGAAATATTTAATATTTTAATCATTATTTAAAAATAAAAAATAATAATATATGTCAATAAAATAATTAACTTTTTTTTTTAAAAAAAGCGTTACAAAATAAGTTAGAGTTTGTCAATAGTATCACTCAAAATTTATGCATAGAACTAAGGGTGTGTTTGATTGGCAATATTTTCCATGGAAAATGAGCATTTTCCATTTGATTTGACAACTTAAAGTGTTTGATTAGCTTTTTTTCTAGGCAATTCAATTCCCACTTTTGGCTCACACATATGCATTTTCAAGGCAATTGAGGAAAATGTTTTCTTTGGGGGAGGTGGTTTTTTGTTTTCTATGCTTGGACACGATTCACGAGATAAGGTTTTTACCATTTTCTACATTAAAAATACCATAACTTAAAATATAAAATTCAAGATAATATAAAATTTTAATATTTAAAATATATTAATCAAGATCAATTAAAAAAGATCCATCATGACTATATAATTATGTAAAAAAATAATACCAATAACTTTTTTTACATAAAAAATGCCATAATTCAACAAATATTTTCCAGGTAGAAAATTAAGCAATCAAACATATTACACTATATTTTTCATGCAACTCAATTTTAGGCAATTCAATTATCGATAACTTATTTTTTTCTTTACAAATTTCACGCTTATAATCAAACGCATCCTAATATTTTAAGTGGTAAAGTGAAGTGGCGTGCAATTGGAGGTGCATCAATTGCGACTTTTTTGTTTGACTCATTTCTCTGCCTTCACCTTGTTGAAGACGAAGAAACCACAACTCTGTCTAGAAACCTCCACCATTAACAAAGCAATGCAAACTCCACCACCACCCACCACCACCACAACCACCACCACCAAAGACCACAAAACCACCACACTCTACCTCCTAGCCACCTCCCTCTTCTCTCTCCTCTTCCTTTTCTCTCTCTCCAAACCCCACCCACCCACTCCCTCACCCCCCTCAGATCCCTTCCTCTTCCCCAACCCCCTCTTCTCCTCCTCCTCCTCCGATCCGACCCACAACCCACTACCCCCAAACCCACCCTCTATTGCCTACCTCATTTCCGGATCCACCAACGACTCGGGTCGGATTCTCCGCCTCCTCTTCTCAATTTACCACCCAAAGAACACCTACCTCCTCCACCTAGACCGGTCTGCCACGCAGACTGAACGTGATTCGTTAGCCCTAACTGTCCAATCTGTCCCAATTTTTAGGTCTGCTAACAATGTAAATGTGATTGGGAAGCCGGATTTCTCTTACCCTGAAGGCTCTTCTTTGCTTTCTTCCACTTTACGCGGGGCTTCTATACTTTTGAGGCTTTCGGGGAGTTGGGATTGGTTCATTAATCTCTCTGCTGCTGATTACCCACTTGTTACCCAAGATGGTATGTTTGTGTGTATATGTAGTGGGTGTTTTGGTACTTTTGAGTAATTATATATATTGAATCGAATTCTTGATTACCCACTTGTTACCCAAGATGGAATATTGTGTGTGTTTTTGTACTTTTATTGAGTAATTAGACATAATTGGGTTGAATTCTTGATTACCCACTTGTTACTTAATACGGTATAATACGTAATTACCTTGTATATGTGTGTATATATATTGTGTGATTTGGTACTGTTATTGAATAATTAGATATAATTGAGTTGAATTCTTGATTATCCACTTGTTACCCAAGATGGTATACGTGTGTGTATATATTGTGTGTATATATATATTCAGTTTTAGTGTGTGTATATATTGTGTTTTGTGTGTGTTTTTGGTACTCTTATTGAATAATTAGATCATTTGGCTGAGTTCTTGATTGTGCAGTTATGTTTTTGTGAGTCTTTATCGGCTTTGTCATTGAATGATTAGATAAAATTCAGTTGAATTTGTTACTCAAGGTTGTATATACCTAATTAGCCATATATATGTATACAGTATATTGTGTGTATATAACTATATATATATATATAGTGTGTGTGTGTTTGTTTGCAGGTCTATGACAGCATTGTTATTGAATGATTAGATATTTAGATAAAATTTCAGTTGAATTTTTGATTCTGCATTATGTTTGCGTGTTTATTGGCATTGGTATTAAACGATTAGATAAATTAAGTTGAATTTGTGTTTCTTCATCAAGTAATGCTACAGTTACTGACTTCATCAACCGATTAGTCATAGCAGATGCATAAATGGGTTGTACATTCTCAAAATGTACTGCTCATTAAAGTACCCAGTATGACTATTTGGTTGATAAAACTGGTAAGAAAATATTTTTCCTTCTGCATTATTTTTGTATTGTTAGTGAATGAATGGTTGGATACTCCCTTTGCGAGAGAGTAGTTAGAAACAGTGTATGTACGGGAAACATTCCACGCAACATTTCTCCTAGTTAAAAAAAATCCACCTATATCTATTTTAGTGTAGAGATACATGTACGTGCATTTTTGCTCACATGCTATTTAAGATTTACATATACTGACATTAAATGCTTGATTACGCATTAATCTAGTTATGTGGGTTTTGTTTCTTTCAGATCTTCTTCACATTTTGTCGTATCTTCCTAAAGATCTGAATTTTGTGAACTATACAAGCTACATTGGTTGGAGAGAGTAAGAACCATTGCCTTTTTCTATTTTCAGTTGCTTGTGCATAGAATCTCAGCATCGGGATTGCTGTTTTATAGGGTTTAATAATAACTTTATTTTGGCGGTTGCAGGTCTCGCAAGTTGAAACCTATAATAGTTGATCCAGGGCTATATTTTTCGGAGAAGAAACAGATGTTTTATGCCACTGAAAAGAGGGAGTTGCCAGATGCTTATCGTTTGTTCACTGGCAAGTTCTCTTACTACTACCATTACTTGTTAATTGTTATTCACAATTGAGTTACTCCTTCCGTCCCAAATTAAGAATCCATATTTGACTTTCACATTTTTTAATAATTTTCACCACATTCAATGGTTTAGACTTCAGAATAAAATTGTTTCCTATGATGAAGTTTGGTATGTTGATTATGTTTTGAAAAACGAAAGTGCAATCTTAATTTCCTTCATTTCTAATAAGGTTAACTGGACTTTTAATTTGGGACGGAGAGGGTAGTAAATATCTTGGGTTTTATGCTAAGTTGAAATCTATTAGTCAATGCTTATATGAGAATTGATGTTAGAAAATTCTCATATGAGATTGAAGGAAATTGCCTTTATCATGTGGTTTTAATTAAAGGAAATTGGATTAGTTGAAAATGTAAAAGTTCCTCTTTTTAGTTCAAATACAAGCCATAAGAGATATCGGAGCATGTTTCACTTAGTAATCACGGTGTGAATCATTAACTCAAGCATGAAATGTAACAGAAAGTTGTAGAAACTGTGAAAATACAATATTTTGGCATTGATGGTGGAATTTCATTGGCTAATCTTTTTTTAGGAAAAAAAATCACTGACTTCTACTTTTCTCTCGTTATCCCCCAAAATGGCTAGGACAAGTTATTTATTTAGGTTGATTGAAACCCATATATAAGCCAAGGACCACGTAATCCCAATTAAACTATCCAATGTGGGAATGTGGTTTGTTACAAATTTTATCCGATGTGGGAATGTGGTTTGTTACAAACTTCTTCGTTAAGGACTTGACGAGGACGTCTTCGTCAGGTAGGATCACACGTCAACGATTCCAGCACGTTGTCAACCACACAAACATAATACACCATCACTGCACATCCATATGGTAGTGGGCCTGAGTTGGCTTTGATATCATATGTTACAACCCAGGTTCTCCTCAAAAATGGCTAGCAAAAGTTATTATCTACACACAAGCCAAATACCACACCGTTACGTTAGTCGTTTCCAATGTGGGAAGTTGAGAAAAAGCTAAGGGTCCGTTTGGTAGCGTTTTTAGAGACCTGTTTTTGTTTTTTGAGTTCAAAAACGGATAAAAAATGCGTTCGGTGGGATATTGACAAAAACACAAAAAACGTTTTCGAAAAATGAATTCAAGTTTAAAGCGTAAAACACAAAAACGCCAAAATGATGTTTTCACCATTTTCAGTCTTGCAATCTTTGTTTTCACTGTTTTCGTTCTCGGAAAATGTTTTCACTATTTTCGTTCTTGGAAAATTCATTTTCTCATTTTCATTTTCTGAAATTATTCTCAGAAAACATTCTCCGAAAACGTTACCGAACGGGCCCTAAGTTTCGTAATAAACCCGGATTTGTACAATCTTATCGTCAATTTCTCATCCTCATTAGCAACAAAGTTATTCCCATTTTAGTGATTTTCAGCGTATGAAAGTTTAAGCTAATTTAGTACTAGTTACCTTTACTTTTCTCTATTTTTTCTTCGTTTCTACAATGTGTTTTTCTGCATCTCGTCACCGTAGTTCATGCTCAAAGAATGGCTAACTGATACTAGTACTAGAGACTTCAAAACAACCTTTTGTCTATGATTGTACGAAAAGAAAGATGAGTCTCTTAGATCATCCTGTAAGTGATAATATACAAGGATATATGATATCAAAATTATGTGACTCGAATTCAATAAAAACCATGAAAGCTATATTACCTATTGCGAGTTTTATTTTAGAAATTTATAGTAAATGAATCCAAAATAAAAAATAAAAAATGTATAAATGCTATCTTGCCTAGTGATATTTTTAATTTAGCAAATTGTTACATTACAAGTATTCTTTCAGTGATGGATTTCATATTAAGGTCCATGGTGATGGCCCTGGCCTAGGCCATAATCCTGTAGCTGAAAATTCACAAAGTAATACCGAATACTGAAGTTCAAATGCAAGCACATCCGCTTGTTACATAAGGAATCCAAATGAACCGAAGTCCAATATACTTAAAAATAATGGCAAAATAAAATTTTTCCCAATCAAATGTTATTGTAAACTGAACTACAATCTGAACAAGGGGTTATCCCAGGGTAATTTACCCAAACCTCAAGTGAGGTTAGTGAAATTATCTTAAAATATATTATTAAATCTAGGGCTTTTTTTACTTTTGCTCCCCGTTCTTAATGAGGAATTAGACTTGTCCCTTTTTTCCATAATCATTAGACTTTGCTGCCCTGCAAACACGTCCTCTTCCTTCTTAAACTTCCACCGAAGGATAGAAATTATTTTTTCTCTCCGTTTCTCTTCCCCCGATTTACACTCTTATTTTCTTTTCTTCCTAAACTCCAAAACACAGCATAACAAAATTACATACAAATGGGCAATGTCTAATTTTTCACACGCAATCCTTCTACTTGACTCTCATTTTTGCATAATTCTTTGAGATTCCATCATATGCAGCAGCTAAGTCCAACAGTTACGAAACATGAGGGTAAGTCTAATTTCGAATATAAAATGGGGGAACAGTCAAAAAAGCCCTAGAGTCTAAAAGCATAGAGAAGCATGTCACATTATGTCTTGATGTTACATTAAATAGAACTGACAAAATTTTCCTTATTTGGCTTGTGTGCAGGTTCACCATCGGCTATTTTGAGCCGCAAATTCATCGAGTTCATCATCTTAGGTACCGAAAACCTACCAAGAACTCTACTAATGTACTTATCAAACACGGCTTCATCCCAATCCTTTTACTTTCCCACCGCTATATGCAATTCTCGACATTTCAACAAAACCATTATAAACCGCAGCTTGCAGTATTCTATCTTCGACTCAAAGAACAGGCCAACACCCCTCAATTTAAGTAACTTTGATGATATGATCCAAAGTGGGGCTGCCTTTGCCTCTCCTTTTCTTCCTGACGATCATGTCCTCAACCGGATTGACTTGGAAGTTCTGAGCCGCAATCCAGGCAATCTAGTGCCCGGCGGTTGGTGCTTGGCTCAATCTGGGAATGACACCTGTACTTCTTGGGGAGATGCCGATGTTTTGAGGCCTGGTCCGGGAGCAAGAAGGCTTGAGGAACATATTGTTAAACTACTCTCAAATGGGACGTTTCGGTCTCAACAATGCATATCTGAATGATATACTTGTGACCTCCACCACCCCCACCCCTGCCCCCGCTCCCCAGCCCACCCACCCTCCCCCACGGCCCCTAAGAAGAAGTATAAGGGTTAATTGCAAAGTTGAAAAATGATTTTCATGAGAAGTTGGAAAAAGAAACAAGTGGTTTGGTGATTGGCGAGATAATCTTTATCATTCCTTACCTTTCATGGAAAATTTTTCTTACCACCATCCAAAGCATTGGATTTGATGTAAAACCAAAAAGTAGTAAAGCATCTTGCCAATTCATTCATCTCATTTTCCAACTTACAAAATCTAGTTAAGTTTGCGATCATTCTTCAGCTCTGCAAGCAAAACACACCCTTAAATTGCAGAACCAAAGAAAGGAAGAAATTGATTTGCCATGAGGCAGTCGTTCTTCGACCACTCGCATGTTGAAGATTTCGTGTTACATATTGGGTGGGTCGGGTTTAATGAAGATAATTCTTTTCTACCTGGAGTGATTGTTGTATATTTGAAATTGAATCTCTTTAATTTCTTACTGATAATTGTAGCAGCCTGTATATTTTTTCCACTGTACCTGCTTTTGTTCTTTCTTTTCTAGAACACAATGTGTCAATTTATTAAGTTATCTGGGGATGTAATGTTTCAGAGCGTCAAATAGATGCATTTTTAGGTGAAATTTGGTAAAAATATCATCACGCACTAAATGAGAAAATTACAAAAAAAATTAAAAAATGAACTGTTTCAATTGGTAGAAAGATCGTCACTTTTCCATATTGAACTCTTTAAATTGAGTGCATTTCTAGGTCAATGCATCATATATCATATAAATAAGGTGGCTTTAGTAAGCACGTCAATTTATTATCTGTGGACGTAATGTTTTAGAGCGTCAAATAGATATATTTTTCGATGAAATTTGATAGAAATATCACACGGAAGTTGAGAAAATTAAGTTAAACAAAATTCTGCCATACAAGTTAATTCCATGGAAATTATGCAAGCAATCACCATGATGGATAAAAAATGTGCAATATAAAAAATTTCAATAAAATGTAAAGAAAAAAAAAGCTAGTTCAGTGTATCAATTATTTTTCTCTACTAGCATTACTTCTCAATATGCTAACCTTTCAACAATGGCCAGGGTTCTCTAGTACAAAACTCTTTGTTATTAGTTCTACGATTATTACAACAAAGAGTAACTCCCACAAGCTATTCTTCTAGTCCTCAAAAAATGATGTGTTTTCCACATATGTTATCAAATAGAAGAGATGCAAGCACTTCATCTTTTTCTCAATTATCCGTCCAATCTCCGGCCTCCGCAATATCCCTTTTCCGGTTGCGCAGATATTTACTATCTTGTACTCGTGTGATGCCATGAGTTCGTTAAAACACTCCCAAAAATGTGGCGACAGCAAAAATTAGAAACAAAGCTCCGCCCAAGTAGCCGACCTGATTCAAATCAAGATCAAATGGAGTACGAATAAACAAAATTTTATTTCTCTTTTTGCATTGCCTTTTTAAGGGTGTGGCCGCGCACACGAGGGGGGCGGGGGAGATAGTAGGCCTTGATCTTCTTAAAATTCAAACATTTTTTAGAATTGAAGCATGTGATTTGTAAAGTTTATACATTTTTAATGTGTAGGAAGTGCGGTACCATGCTCCAATGATAGTGTAAAAGTGTTTTTTGTAAAATTCATGTGTAAAATACAATCCCATTTTACCCTACTGTGTGAACTTTATCTCTTCACAATTTTTTGAAAAATAACTTAAAATGTAAGTTTCATTTCAGATATTCGACACTGATGAAGTTTATATATGTCAAATCACTCGTCGAGATTTATAAAACAAGAGACATGAGTACAAAACATTCGTGTAGAAAAAATATTGAAATTACATACAATGAGACCCTTACATGTGCTTGCATCTCGTTGCTTCACATTTCGATATTAGAATTTTATAAAAAAGTCGGGAAACGAACCATTCAAACATAAAGCAAAGCTGTATAACTTTGTGTAAAGCCACTTTTTACACACGATTTACACACTATAACACAAGTACAGGGGATGTGCTTGCTTTTTTTTTTGAAAAAAAAACAAAAAACCAATTGTTCTACTACGCTTGCTGGTGGTGGTAACTTTATCAACTTTAAGCATAAGGCAATTATTCTTTAGTGAAAAACTATCCTGCATACACAGGGCACTGGAATTGTGGGTCGCGCTCAAGGGTGGAAAGGGGCCGAGTACTAGTGGCTACATCTTGGTCTCGTAAAAAAATGCGAACTTTTACTGGTAAAAAAAAGAGTTATGGGTCTTACCAATTTTTCAGAAATGTAGTTGGCAAGAAGTGCTCCTCCTACTATTGCAATGCATGTTGCAAGTAAGTGTCCAACAATGGCTCCACTTGCCACCCCCCATGGAGACTGCGCGTATATAAGTAAAAATAATAATTAAAATCAACGAATTACATTCTTGGGATCGATGAAATATATTGCAACGAATCAAAGAATTAGGCATAGTTGGCCCGGAACTTTTGGTAACCATACCTGTGCTGCACCAAGGGCTATCGTTGCAAGCATTGATCGGTCGCCCCATTCCTACAAGTAGAGGCAACGGACATTAAATCTTCTTAATAAACATATCCGAATGAAGTTCGATACTTTAATAATTAAGGTTTGAAATATTGTATTTTTTATAGTGTGCTGTCTTTATTTTATATGCAGTCTTAGGCATAGTTTTTTCAAATGTGGCGCAAAAAATATGGGTTGAATGGTAGATTATGCCTAAAGTTGATCGGCCAAATGTGCAAATGGACCAGGCCAAACTGAGAGACTGACTGTGCAATAAATGAAGTGGTTCAGTTCAGTCTTGAGCCATAAATCAGTCGGTCTGGTTTCTAGTATTTCAAAAGTCAAAACCGACCATGTCGGTCCGATCCGAAAAATGGTCCAAAAATCGGATGGACCGTACCATGTCCAACCCCTACCCCCACATGTGTGCACACGCGCACACACAAACTACTATTACTATAATGGGTGTGGTAGAGATTGAGCTAATTTTGACTCTAGCTCGACACAAACAATTGCCAGATCCAGATCAAGAGATGGCAATGGTAACCAATACATAGTTATACGACACTACAAGTTAGATTTAGATGATATTGGAGTAGTTATTCTATTTCACAAATTGATATAATGAAATCGCCAGTCACCTACCAAGGAGAAAAGAATAAGAATGAAAAAAGACATTGCTGTGAATAAGTGAGATGCTTACAGCAAAAAAGATGAGGCTAAATGACTTCCACAAAATTTCAAGTGGATTTGTTATCCGCTTCGATGCCTGAAGATGTTCAAAACAAACTGTTACGATAATTTGCTGAAGTAATTTGAAATGGGAAAACAGGGGGGGCAAATAACTAGACAAAAAGTATCTTGCCAATCTATAGAAAGATAACTGAATTATCCAAAAACGCTAATAGAGGTCATTTGTTAAAATGCCGCATTACACTAAATTGCATTACACTAAATGTTACTACACCTCTATCTCTAATTAAGAGTCCATGTTTGACTTTCAACATTTTTGAAGAATGCACTAATTTTATCACAATCAATCGTTTAGAACAAAACTTATTTCCTATCGTGAGTTTTGGTACGTTGATTGTGTAATGGAAAGGAAAGTGGACTCTTAATTTGGGACGGAGGGTGTACGAAATAGGATATCACCTTTTCCTTAACAAGCTCCTCAGCTTCAGCAAATTCATCAAGTTCAGAGCTTCGTTTGTCGCCACCTTTAACTACATTTGATGGGGGAAGTTCCCATGCATCCTTAATTGATTTAAGGCCAAAGAACATTAGGAGAGTTACTGCTGCATATTCTCCAATTGGTAGCGCTGTTCATGTAATTGCAGAATCAGTAACCTATTAGAGATTCTCCGATAAAATGATTGAAAGTAGCGAAATAATGTGGTCAACGTTTATTGTATCTCGAGCCATGGATCTATTAAAAATTACAAAAGTTTACTTTGACATTCCAAATAGGCAAATACCAATGTCTAAGTGCCATGTAAGTATGAAAAGAGTCCACATTTCACCAAGAGAATACCCGAAGTACATATATATATACACATCCACATAAATACATGGATATATTACCTTACATGATTTCATAAATATTTCTAAACATCTTATAATATAGCATCTGAGCCAATAAAAAAGGGTGGATACTGCTTGATCGCTCACATGCTCATACAGTAGCTGCTCCAAATATAACAACATTGGGCAAGGAAGTAAAACAAGAAACTTACTTGTTTGAAATTGAGCAGGTACTGAGTGAAATATCCGTCCAATTATGACTGACAGAACAGTCATAAGTGATAGTGCAACCATTGATCCCAAAAGAACCTATTCATTCATTCAACAGTGAAAGAGAACAATCACTTCTCAGGAATAAGCGCAGAAGAGTTAATATATTAATACATTATTGGAAAATCATTTCTTATGACTGATCAATTTAAGCTGATGGTACCCAATATTCATTATATTTACTAAATATCAAACTATGAAGCATATGATTCTATGAAGACCATTAAATATTTCCAAAATAGAGGGCCATTGGGAGTTCTAAATAAGATAGAGAAATGCTGGGTAGTAGGTCTAAAATTTCTTATAATAAGATTCTCCGTTGTTAAAAAAAATGCAGTAGACATGAAGGAAAATACAAATTAAGAGGAAAACAATGCATACAGTGTACACTATTTTCATATCTTCCTGCATGTAGCACTGGAACACACTGGGATTGGTTTTACTTCAATTGAGTGATACCATAAACATTTTACATTCTATTGGCATGTTTCATGTTTGTGGACTTATTTGCAAATCCTTTCTTTTTACCATTCCCCTAGTGCAATTATACAGAGAGAGAGAGAGAGAGAGAGAGAGATCATACCAGTCCTTTCTCATATTGCATGGCCAAAAGTGCAGCGATGAAAAATGTCTGACCAAGTAAGAAAGGGAAAAAAGCAAACACCAGCGTAAGCCATACTAAAATGCAAGAGTGAAAACGTAATGAATTCGATAAAGAAATAACCATATTCAGTCATACTGAATTTCAAAATACTTGAGTCATTAATAAAATACTGGAATTAAAAAAAGGAAAAAAAACAAAATACTGCAAAGTGAAGAATATTTTGAGGCGTACACACGGAAAACAACATGATGTTTCAAGTATGTTAATGCATCTCATATCAATTTAATACAACTCAAATAGATATAACCCAATTTTTGGGATCTAGAGGCTTCTCTTAGGTAAAAACTTGCCGGTAGTTCATGTGCCTAACCATTTGTACATATCCTACAAAATGATAAGAAAATGCTTGTCTTCATGGGGAAGCACAAAATCACCTATACAAAGGTCAACTAATTGAGAAAGATAAATGCGGTAGACTGCGAGAAGAAATACATATTTATGTTCATGGGTCAAACAGACTCAAACGTGTCCTTTTTTGTTTTTCTTTTTTCAAAGAAACAGAAAAGATTTATGTTCATGAGTCAAACATGAAAATCTTCGCAAGCTTATGGTAAAAAATTCTACAGAAATACGAACTCATTAGCGGTAATTCACTTACCTTGTCTCCAATTTCGGAAACAAATATCAGTGTGAATGCAGCAGTGAAGCCCGACTTTGCAATTGCCGCTAATAATGATGAAGGTGCTCCTTTCCCAAAGGCTATCAATGAAAATACTAAAGCACATCCAAATAGCACAATGGCTATAGAGAGAGGATAGCGAATTTGAAAAGGAGATTTGCCACTGCCATTCATGAAATATTATGACACAGAATTAGGCTCATAGCCAATAAGAAACATTGAAGATCCAAAATCATGCTCTCGTTTATTTCCATTGACAAAAGATGTCAAGAAGATCTACAAGAAGTGCTATTCTTTTTAATTATACGAATCGGTCCTAGGAGTGTGTAAATGGAGCAGAAATGGAGCGGATACTATATATCCATATCCATTTTTAAATGAACTAACCAATATCTTATCCATATCCCTTCAGACAGCAAGCCCAATTATTCTTATACATATCCTATAGGATTACTTAGATTACGATAATATCTATATCCTTTTGCCATTTTATTAGAAACATGTTGCCCAGTTTTAGGTTAAACTAAGAATTCACTGAGTCTTAAAAATAACGTTTGACTATCAATTTTAGTTAATGTGAAAAGTTTTACTGCATAAGACTAGAAAACGACCTAGTTTTTTAAAAGCATCTTGAAAAGGGCTCAGAGAATACAAACATATACTATAAATTATATTATAGCTGATACGGATATCCCGAAAAACGAATATCTGCATATATGAATAATATTATAGCAATGATGTTAATACGAAGTTACTCTTGCTTTCATTCATGCATCTCGGTTTTGAATTTTGTAAACCTTGTAAGATGCCCAGCACCCAAAAGGGCCAACGTGAAAATCAAGTTATTAGTTTCAAAAGTATTCAATATCTCATGGTGGTACATAAAAAGCGTCTGCATCTCAACACAACATACAAATAAATATTTTCATAGAAAGAAAACTCACATTTTAGGTGAATTGTCACTGGTGGGACTGTTAACAAGAACATCTTCTTTGTCATTTTCCTCTCTCCCTTCATAACCCCCAGATCCGATACCAACATTAGATGCATGTGCCCTAATTCTGTTGCCCACCAAGTTCAACTTCAACAATTCTCTACATCGTACTGTAAATGAGAAAATTGTCATTACAAGCCCGCTAGTAACCATAAGTGCCAATAGATATGATGAGTAATAATAGATCAAGAATGATAAGTTTGTTAAGAAAATATGCTTTCAAAATGTTAGAAAAGATAGATAATTCTACACTCCGCAGGAAAAAAAATGAAGAAGAATAGTACCAGAAAGAATAATTATCTCAACGAACTAAAAAATGACCCCCTAACAGGAATTCCTATCCCAAATATAGAAAATAAAACAAACAAAAACATCATCAATAAGGAAAGTGATAGATTTCATACAAATGGACACAATAAGATAGAAGGGAACTTTAATTTCTAGCTATTCTATTCTTTGGCCCACTCTACCTCCTCTCCAACCTTCGACGTATACATAATTGGGACCTCATCTAAGATTTTCCTTACGTTCTTCTTTCAAGGCCAATTGAATTGGATTCTGTAACTAATGGACAAAGTTTAATGTATATGGGTAAGGTGAACTGCGGCTCTATGGAAACAGTGGTGGAAACGTTAACAAAAAGCACTTGACTGGTTCCCCAGACTATTAATGTCCATAAATATCATTCCAATGACGCAGCAAAGAGGTTGTGAATAAGAATGAGTGAATTATGCCATACCGATGTTAACACAGTTTCCCAGATTATTAGTGTCCATAACTCTCATTCAAATGTTGCAACAAAGAGGGTGAAAGGAATAAGGAATGATTGGAACTAGGAAGCTCGGACCCTTTGAAACAGTGAAAAGGCAAAATTTGATTCAGTTTTGACTAAGATTATGAGTAAGATTCATGAAGAACATTGAAAATTGAAACATGTCAAATTTTAAATTGAAAACTGATCGTTTTTGTTATTCAGTTTCGATCTTTTTGCACATGGGTTTAATCAAGATTTTATTATTTAAGTCAGTATATTGGTTTATGGAATTTATTCAGTTGTGGTATTGTTTTATTGTCTTTCGTTGAAACATACCATAGACAGGATTTTATCAATGTAGTCAAATTCCTAGACTATTTCTTTCCTTTTATTTCATTTCCTATATTGTTACCTTCAAGTATATTTTGTGTCCTATCTAGTTATCTATACCCATTTTGGAAGTCTTTGTGATAACACAGTTACAGCAACAATTATCGTTATATAATTTCATATTCTGAAATTTCACTGTTTCCCCAGCTGCACTAGTTTTGGTCCGCACATGAGCCATATAGGGAATGTTCGGCTGGAGATTAGATTGTTCTCTTGAGTTGCCCATTCTACATCAGATGATACTGATTTCATTTACTCAGCTCATTCCACACAGTTTCAAGAATGAGAAAACATGAATATATACATGTATATATAATTCCTTCACGAAAAATACACCAAGGACGCCTTTTATTGGTTTACAGGGAAAAGGAATTGAATTCCATGAAACCATTTTCTGTGGGAAAAAAATAAACCCAAAGGGTGTTGTATCCAAGGAAGATGGGATAATTAGGCTAAAGCAAGCTATATCGGGGAACTTGATTCATCAAAAAACTAATACACTCGAACACCACTAACTCGCTAAGATGAAAAATACAGTTAGACACTTCCTACTGAAAAAGGAGTGCAATCAAAACATACCGTAAACTGGAACCAAACATAACATACATAAAATTGGACTAATTCAAATTCTAAACTGATTTCGCTTTAATTTCAATTAAATAGCATATGATCCCATGCTCCCAAACAACAACATACATAAATAAATTTGATCTCCTCCACCACATTCTTCCACCAATTGACTGAAATGCACTAAAACCCATAAAAATTTATATAATCCTTACCCTATTTAGCAATAAAATTTACTTAACTCAGTTGATTTAAGGCTCAATCAACACTAGATATACCCACCCAGATTCCTAAATTTCAAAACCAACATAGTTCAACTTGTCTATATATATATTAGGTTGTGACCCGTGGGCACTATCAATCATTCAAAAAGCAATCTTCAATCTCAACCACACAATTCTTTAACCCTTCAAAATTCAGAAACCATTACCCCTTATTATATATATATATAAGGTAGCCAACCATCAGAGTTAGCCCAACGAATACCGCCCTAGGTTCAGCTCTAGAATCCACGAGCTCCCCAGGTTGAGCCCAGTGGCTGCCAAAGCAATATTCTAGTATTGCTTTAGAAACTTGTACTATATGTTTCTAAAGTTGTACACACATATATAATACATATGCAACATATGCCAAATTGAGAAATTGAGAAATTCAAACAACGAAATGAAAAGGAAAAGGGAAATGAAGCAACAGCTAAAAAACTTACATGATGATGAAGAAGAAGGAGATGAGGTTCTTGGAGGCAAAGAGTCAACAATGCCCAATAAAGGAATCTTCTTCCCTTTATTAATTGATAATACCACTGGTGTTCCAACAACCAATCCTTTCATCTTCTTTAACTGATTATACTACAGATTCATATCTCTCTATTTGATTTGAAAATCAAAAACCCTGGTTTTTTTGGGGGGTTTGAATAAATTCTTGATATAACCAACTGGCAACTAACTGATTGAGAATTTTTTCTGCCCAATTGAGTGATGGGTGACTTCTATCTGTTTGTGCTAAATTATTTTATTAGTTCAGGATGGGGAGTCTTTGCAGGCTGCCACGTGTATATATTGAATCGCAGGGATAAAAATTGGGTTTTTGTGAACAAAGATAGATCCGTCGTCGTTTCGGGCATCACCTTTGGTTTGGCGTGGGTTTGACACGAGTCTGGTTCCTTCGCAGTTTCCGGATAAACCACCCAACAATAATTACAGGGGCAGCCCTCATAATTGTGACAAACGCTCTCCTTATCACAAATAATTTTTTAAAATAATTTTTTAATCCCTAACACTTTTTAAAACTTGTTTAATGAGAGATAAATGCAATTTCATACACTCGCTCTATTTGGAGAGAGTTTATTTATAAGAATTCACCTAACATCAGATAATAAATTATTAGAATATTTTTCAAATAAGGCATGCTTAATACGAGGTAAGTGCATTTTATATAAATTCAGCTTACATAAAAAAAGTGTATTGCTAAATATTCACCTAATATCGAATAATAAAAGGGGTCTTTGTGATAATTAAGAGTTGTTAAAATGTGTTTTTAGTTAAATTTTAAAATGGTTGTTTATGATACATTGGGAGGGGGGAAGGGGTAAATAACACCACTCTAATTCTATCCAATTATCTATTGGTTAATAGAATTATATCACATTTTATTCTAACCATTGAGTGAATGACGCATTGATATGTCACTTATTTATATCAGAATTTTATATACACGTAGAATTACTCCTCTTTTTTACTTTCCTTGCTAGCTTGCTATTTCCTTATTTTAATTTCACTCCAAACTAAAAAAATGAATTAAAACTTTTATTGAGACCCTATGGTCATTAAATATAAATCGAGTAAGTGTTACTTAAAAACAACAAATCAACGAATGATACATACTCATTTCATATGTGTCAAATTAGTGTTGGATTAAAAAAAATTCCATCAAGCTCATATGTCACATGCAAGCATATAAGCCAAATATATACATATAGTTATTAAATAAAGATATTCATTGGAGTGTAAGCAAGTAAAAATTTTAACGAATTGAGTGGAATCAAATAAAACTTGGTATATAATTAGCAATTTTCCCTTTTATATAATCACTATATGAATATAACTGGTGGTCAACAACAATAAGAAAACAAAAAGAATAACGAAGTTTTCGCTGATCAAACCTAATGTATGAGAAAATTCACACATATCTCCATAATACCCGAGGTGTCCGGAGGAAATACTCATGAATTATGTGTAATAATCGCAGTTCAGCATTTTGCTTCAAAATTATAGAAATGGACGGTTAACCCCTTGAAAATTATTAGGAAATGGAAAAGAGGAAACATTAAAGGCACCGACTTTTTCAGTGACCAATAGTTACAGAAAAAAATTTGATAATTTTGACAATCTAAACAGTTGCCAATTGGCATATATTGTCAAAGTTTAATAGTTTAGCGACTTTACTGTCAATTTTTATTTTATTTTTACGATGTGTCTTTATATTATATTAAATGTCAGATTAATTCTTACTCGTAGGACTGGGCCTACCACTGATGCAAAGAAATTTGTGCATGATTTACTATCAACTTCTATAAATTAGAAGGCAAAGTGTTAAACCGTTATAATTTAAAAGAGGCAAAGTGTTAGACCGTTATAATTTAAGAGCGTATAATGTATTTTATCTGAAGGGTTCAAAGTTAGGCTAATTGTAACCATTCATTTTTAATAAACGGCTCAGATTTGCACAAGTCAAAATCCTCAAAGCACAAGTCAATCTTCAAATTACATGCGGTCATCTAACACAACATTGCGCCAGAGGTGGCCCTGGGGCAGGGCTGGCAGGGTGGTGACTGCCCAGGGCCTAAAAATTAAGAGGGGCACATTAATATTTTATTTATTTATATATATGTATATATATATACACATATTGAGAAAGAAAAAAAATAATAATGCAAATTTTCAAAAAAAAAGTTTCAAAAGCTCTAACGACGTGTAGGAAACGACATCTTTACTCATAATATAAGAGAATTAGGGGGTACCAACATTTGTTTTTTCACCCATATTGATTTTCAAAATAATAAGAGAATTAAATATTTAATTAGAATGTTTTTGCAGGATTCTTTGTAATTGTAGTGTGTTTTTGATAGTATGTGAACTCTTATCAGTGAAACAAAATTAATTTATTTTAATTTAAAAAATTAATAAATTTATTTATAAGAGAAAAAGAAAATTAATTTAATTTTTTAGTTTAAAAATTAATAAATTTATTTATAAGGGAAAAAGAAAATTAATTTATTTATTTAGTTTAAAAAATTAATATATTTATATATTAAAGGGCACCTTTAAAGGTTTCGCCCAGAGCCTCAAAATAGCCAGGACCGACTCTGCATTGCGCATGTAAGTAGTGTCGTAAGACCATCTCCAATGTTAAATTTAAAAGTAGATATTAAAAGTTAAAAGTGGCAGGGATTCACCACTTTCACGACGCATGATGTGTCTTGTGGACGAAATAATACTCTCTCACGACACATCATGCGTCGTGTGAGGAGAAAGAGAAAGTTTCACCTTTTGTTTCCTCCATGGCTTAAGAAATGAGAGAGAGAGAGAAGGTAAAAGAGATATTTATATAAAGAGAGAAAGATAAGAGAGACTATGCTGCTGAATGGATTTCCTTGCTTTGAAAATTCGTGCCTTTTAGATTGCCCATTCGGAAAAAAAGAGAATGCTGCCACGACACATGATATGCCGTGGGATAGTGCACAATATAACATGTGTTGGCAAAAAAAAATTATATTTCTCTCTCGATACATGATGTGTTATAAGAGCTATTTTTAGCTTTTTTTCGCTGCGTTTTGAGTTTGGTTAATAGGCTAAATACCTACTTTTACACTACACTATTATACTAGCCATTGGAGATAGTCTAACAAAACAAATGAAAGAGCATACAAATAATGAAAATAATAATTCTATAAACTCGATAATTATATTTTATTCCAAAATTTTTGCGCAAACTTAAATATTAGATCTGGGAAGGAAATTAATATTATACTTACGAATACTTTTGCATGGACTTAAACATTCGATATAAATAACTAACATATCAATAAGTGATTTACTATATTTTAATAATATTACTTTAATCAATACATAGCAGCCACATTTATATGTTAGTTTTTGTAATCAGATATTTATGTCTAATTAAAATTATTGTACACTTAATAAACTCAAAAGTGAGACCTTTGAGGATAGGTGGGATCGTTTACCACTGAACAATCCCTATTAAACATAAATAATTTAATATAAACATGCTACGCAACTTAAAAAAAAATCATTATCGAAATTAACTTTTAACCAATTATTATAATTTATTATTTTATTTATCTCAGACTGGTAAATATTTGGTTCAAATTCATTATATAACTAAAATCAATGTGGAATTTTTTTTTTTTTTGTTCATAATCAAAGTTGGTTTGAATACTAGGAATTTCAAAACAATTTTAAAAGAAATTTATATATATGGGCCTCAAAAAGTTTGGGCCATAATAGCCATACTGAGCTGCCTTTTTATTTGAATTAGAATTTATAAACTACGAAATTTGAGTTTTAGCATGGAATTTTGCATTTATGTTTTCGATGAAATTTGGGTTTCAGTAAAGAATTTTTTATTTATGTATTTTACCGTGCTAGTGATTTATTTGAACTCTAATAAAAACTATTATCATTTTCATTATAACCTTGGTTATATATGTCATATAATTTTTTTATTATGTTATCAAACAATTATATACATGAAAGTAATTTTTGTTTTTTCATAACTTTATTTTACGCCACTTTTCTCGAGAAACGGGTTTCTACTTAATTTTTTTAATAATTAAACGGAGTCAAAATGTAACAAAATGAAATCAAGCATACACTGAGATTGGATTTGGTTAATCTAATGAAAATGTAGCCTCTACTGAGAAGTCTTAATTTTACACAATTTTCACCGACAACAATTTTTTTGTCAACAACACTATTCACGTCACTATCATATCACTATTCATAAAGTGATTTAATATTAATTTATTTTTTATATTCTTTTTGATTAAAAATAAATATATGAAGTAATTCTATTGACTCTTTAAATTTTGTCCGCATAGTTAGTTATTGTCTTCTGCGAACTTGTTTTATTCGTTTCTCTCTTTCTTACTATAAATGAAAGAGGGCTGGAGTTGGGAATGAGTTCTCAAATAAGATGTGAGAACCAATACTACTTGTTGTGCATTAAAATATGGAAAAAAAAATTACATGTAGAAGGAAGACATTGCCATTTCCTATACCATGCATGACAATTGATAACCAAACATATTGTTTTCCATTTTTCTTGCAAACTAATATCATCGCAATATTTACATATAATCAAATGTATTCAATGTAAATAGTTTTTCGTACAAATGAATTGTTTGTATTTATTTGGTTAGTACTATATCTGATGATGAGAATTAACTATACTTTTTTTTTTTTTTTATGTTCCGTTGATTTGCATTAAAATTTAAAAAATAGTGCAAAAGTAAATCACATATTCCATTTACAACACCCAGCAAAACACTTTCTTTCTTTTTCAATGCAAGTCAAATCCTCCAGCAACCTTTACAATTATTCAAAGCGTGTGTGTTTAAAAAATCAAATTCAGGTTCTAGAATCGAAATTGGACTATTGGAGCAATGATTAACTTAAAGTCTTAAACAATTCTAAACTTCGCAAAACTTTGAACTAATTTTTGCTGTAATTCCGATTCCAAGCCTAGAAATTCCCAAACATACCTCATTGCAAAATATTATAACACGTCAAAATTATGGGTATGGCCACAAACATCTTTATTGGTCCAGCGATTCTACTTAATATTTATAATATTCGAATATTACAACGAGAATAAAATAATGCTTCAACGAGTTTACAAATGTCAAAAAGACAGACCATATCAATTAAGGGTCTTACAATACAAGGAAGTTAAAGTAAAACTAATTTATTTTTGTGAAAAACTTGAAATTGAATTGAGTGATGCTACCGAAAACATGTGTTCTTAAAAAGAAGGATGAGATTACATTTCACCACATCATTCACTTCAATTGCTTGTCTTTTTACTAACAAAAATTCAATTTCCATCTTCTTACCAAAGTTAATTATTTTTATAATAATTTTTTTACCTCCTTATAAATGGAGCCTTAAATATCTTTTTGACAGGATTAACATTAAATTCATTTGATTAATGAAGTCATGCATGACGTCATGTGAAAACAAACTCAAGACGCAAGATTTAGTGGAGATAGGGTAAGCTAGCTTAACCAATGGACCATTTGTCATTATATATTATTAACATATTTTTCTTTATATATATATATATATGAGACTAATATTGTGATAGATAACTCCCTAAGAAATCCTCGTGTTGCACGTTCGCACTTTCTAGAAAAAACTATTAAGAGTGGTCCAGTAAATAGCAATATTAGAATCAACTCTAAATTCGATTAAGAGCTTTTTCTATCAAATTGTAGTAGTTATAAAAATTGTTAATGGTCAGCATGTATACTTTTACAAGAATAAAAATTAATTGAAATACATAAAAACTTATCCAAATATCCGGTAAAAAAATAATATATATTTATATATGCATGTATATAAATTACACACGTATTACGTATGCGTAATAATTCAGTAAAAATGTAATCTTGACTCGCAAAGTTTAGTGGATATGAGCCGAATCGAAGAAGAAAGTATGCTAACGGGCTGACATGTGCTAGTTCCCACTAATTCTGCCTACCATAATTGTTCTCTCTTTTACATTATTAATTTTGAAGGTTAATCTCTTAATCTTAATTTCAAGATCATTAATAATTAGTGCTTGGACTAACCTATGAAATTAATTTGATTTAGACATAAAGTTAGTGGTTGCCCAACCGACTGCCCATTGGTCCATTTTAATTTTTCTAATCCCAATAAAATATAATTCTCATCATATTTAATAATTTAAATTCGTACGATTGAGCAGTAAGGGGTAAGTGCTAATTATTGATTAGCATCTTACATCGATAGCATAATAAAAAAAATGCTAGTTTATATATATATATATATTGACGGAATGAATTTAAATAATTTAAGTTAATCATTTTAATAATTAACACAAAAGTACTCGATTAGGTAACTCAGCTCAATCTTTTGTAAATATATGTTGTGTTCGTGAGGCTTATAACGATGAAGGTTGATTGTCTATTGTAGTTATAAAGCTGACAACGAGTTTGAATTATTAGTGAATGTTAATATATATTTCAATGTGAGAAATCTTTATATAGATCATTAGCTTATATCCGAATTCAACATTTGAATAAAATATAATCCGGACTAATCAATTTAAACAAAAACTTGGGTTGGTAGTTGATACATTCGCCGTTGGTGGTGGAATGAATGGATTTTTAGTGTTCAATAAATTTGAGATACTCTTTTGATCATGCTACTTTTACAAGTTATTCTTTTGATCTTACCCAAATTAATTTAAGTAAAATATCTTATACTATGAAAAGGACACTCATTCTATATATCTTAAATACTCTTTTGATCATCCTACTTCTATAAATACAAAAGTACATTTAATCACTAGCTAGCGGCCATAGGCGGAGCTACATGGGGACAAGTAGGGCGAGCGCCCCACTTAGCTTCTTGGGGACGAGTAGGGGCGAGCGCCCCCACTTATTTTTTTTAATGTAATCAAAGTGTAAGGGAACAAAATTATACATAGAGATCTTATTTTTTTAAAACGCTTCTCAAGGTTATAAGAGACGATCTCTTATAAACCCATCAATTTTTTCATAAAGATTCCATGTAGGACTTACTCATTTTCATTATATTTTTCTATCTCAAGTAATTCACGTTGAATTATAATTTATTATTCACCTTATAATCATTTTGAGCAAACAAATATACGATTTTAATATCCTCACGGAGGAGAATACGAATCTATAATAATATTTTACAACCGAGTGTGAGGTCCTACTGAAAATTACCCTAAAAATGGTTCTAAAATGGTATTTTATCTATTTTTTCAACACTATCAAGGTAAATCCTTTCTTATATATACATTTTAATATTAGGTATAATTAAATTTCTTAATTACTTATATAATATTAATTGTGATTCTTGATTAGTTGTATAATTCTATTAATACTATTATATTATTTTAATTTTTTGTAACTGTTCACATTCTCTATTTGAGTTGTATGAATTATTATTATTATTATTATTATTAATACTATTATGTTTATGTTCAAATTTTATGACTTTAAATATATTTTTGTATGTTTTGAGTTTCATTCTCACTTAGTTAGAATCCTAACCCCGCCACTGCCCACTGCTGCTTGCCATCACTAACCATCACAACATGTTGTGGAACCACTATTAAATCCCCCAACAACCTCCGGCGGTGATTGATGGTCAATAGAAGTGGATGGCAATGACCAATATGTGAGATAAAAAGAAAAATGAACATAGATTGTAAAAACGACCAAGCAATTTTTTCATGTAAATACATTTTAAATTTACTAGAATAATTTATAAACTGTTTAAGGAAATTACACATAGTGTGTTATTGTCTAGATAGATTATGTATTAAGGATTTTACTGTATAAATTGTATATTATGGACTATAATGAGCTTCCTTGTAAACCCTATTTATTATTGTATTTGTACCCTATTTAAAGGGTTCATCTAATAAAAAATTGAATAGAGTTATTCCTACAACATAAACGAACTATATCCCTAATTTTAGCTAGAAATTATGCGTTTTTATAATGAAAAAGATTTTAGGAGACCCTTTTGAGTAAGGCTTGTGAACAAGTTGGATATGATCCGGATCTTGAGGTGCGAATGGTTTAAAGTTATATTTTGCTTAAAACTTGCTGCACCGCAAGAAAGAAGGTGTAAAAAGGTAAGCTCGGGTTAAATTTGGAAACTAATGAACTATTTAGTTAAATTATAAGTTTGACATATGTTAGATGATATTTATTATAATGTCGATTTTTTAAAATTTTTGAGGGTGGGGCGATATAATGTTTGTAATTTGAAACTCTACTTTGGTACAATATAGTGTTTATCGTCTAGTATTTCATAAAAAAAACGCTCACACAATATAAAGAATGAAATTATTTTAATCTCATGTGAGAATCTTTTCTACGTTGTTAGAGTAAATTTAATTTTTTTATCCTATACTTTTACGCTTTGCGATGAGGATGCCCATAACTTTGAATATTTAGGATTGTTTTTATAATTAGATGGAAAATGATTATTAAAATAACTTATTTTTATGAAAAAAAATCCTAAGTCCATGTTTGGTAGCTATCTTTTTTTTTCTTCAAATTTTAAAAACTCAACTAAAAAACAACTCTACTTTTACACTTCCCAAAAAAAACTTAACTTTACTTTCTCTCTCTAAATTTTTTTTAAAACACTATAATTTTAAATTTGAAAATCAAAATAAAATAAAATAAAATATATATATTTAAAACATATTCGTTGAGGTCTATAAAATAAGATCCATTTTGACTATTTTTTGAAAAATTTTTTAAAGTTTTTAGTTGATTGAAAAAAATTAAAAAAAAAATCAAATTCACTTTTCAACGTATTTCTAAATTTTACCAAACACCATATTTTAAAAATTCAACTTAAAAACTTAACTTAAAACATCTACCAAATAACCCCTTAAATGATGAGAGGTCCTTACTTTTTAATTTTTTATATAGAAAAAAATTCATTTGAGTGGCAAATAAAATTTTTCTCCAAAAATAAAGAATAATAGAGATATTTATTTATGAAAACAAGTATAAGATATAAAATATCAATGAACTCATTTTTCGAATTTTCACAAAAAATAATTATTTTTAATTTTACTATCAAATACTGCAAACCACCATAAAAAAACCATTTATATGATCATTCACTATCAGTGGTATAGAATTTTCAGTACCTACCGACCAAAATCTGTGTCACCATCCAATGTTTATTTCAAGTAAACACTCAACTTTTCTTGTCATTACCTGAAAAGTTCACACTTCCCAATCAATTTTCAAGCCCTCAATAGAAAGAGATAGACTGTAGAAGAAAGAAGAGTGTAAAAGCATGCTTGGTCTGCCATTGGAGCTTCAAAAAAAAAACCTCCATCATTCAGCAAAAGACCCAAAACTAAAAGAGTGATAATTTGGTTTCTTTATTGTGCTTTCCTATAAAACTTCCCAAAAAAAAAAAACCACCGAGAAAATAGTGATTTTCCACTTGATTTACTTCCTTTTTTTATTTGTCACTCAAAAAAGGCTTAAATCTTTTCTCTAGTACCTTTTTTTATTTCACATCTTTCCCTTTTGCTCTTCAACTTCCTTATTCAAGGGAATACTTGAATATTGTATCAATTCAAAAGGTATGTTTAAGCTTTGATCTCTATTGTGTTTCTTTCATATGGTTGATTTGATTCTTCAATCTCTTGTATGCATGGCTTCTCTATATACTTCAATTTCTGAGTTTGTATTGTTCTGTTAGGTTCTTGAAAGTTTCTCTTCTTTCAAATGATTGATTCATCACTCTTTGTTCATAAATTTGGCTCTGTTAGTTCAATTCACAAATACCCTTTTGGTGTTGTTGAGTTCCTCAAGTGTTGGTTTTCTTGAATTTCAATTCCTTTCATAGAGCTCAAGAAATAAGTATTTTACAATTGAATGCTGTGTTAATTGGAAATATAACTGTAGTTAGTGAAGATTCTTACAATGGCCGAAATTTTTGAGTTGAAAAGAAGATTAGTTGTGGGTTGTATGGTGATTTTTGTTGCTTTTTTATTGTTTGGTTCATCAAAGGGGTTGAACTTGGAAGGAATATACCTACTAGAGTTGAAAAAAAGCATTCAAGATGATTTTGGTTTCCTTCAGAATTGGAATCCTAGTGATCAAACACCATGTATGTGGAGGGGCGTGAATTGCACATCAGACTATGATCCAGTGGTGAGGTCTCTTAATTTGAGCTCGATGAATCTTTCGGGTACCTTAAACCCTAGTATAGGCAACTTGATTTTCCTCACATATCTCAACGTTTCCTCTAACGGGTTTTCCGGTTTCATCCCCAAGGAGATTGGAAATTGCTCGAGATTGGATCATCTTTACTTGAATAACAACCAATTTGATGGGCAAATTCCTCCTGAATTAGGCCATTTGCCCTCTTTGAGGTTCTTGAACATATGCAACAATAAGATCTCCGGTTCTATACCGGAAGAATTCGGTCACCTTTCTTCGTTGATCGAATTCGTAGCCTACACGAACAATCTGACTGGCCCGTTGCCCATCTCCATTGGGAATCTCAAGAACTTGAGGCGTTTTCAGGCTGGGGATAACGCCATTTCAGGCAGCATACCTACCCAAATAGGCGGTTGTCAAAGTCTAGAGTATCTTGGTGTTGCCCAAAATGAGCTAACTGGGGATATCCCCAAAGAGCTTGGCTTGCTTCAGCAGTTAACGGATCTAGTCCTTTGGGATAATGGGTTATCGGGTTCTGTGCCGAACGAGATTGGAAACTGCACGAATCTTGAGATGCTCGCTTTGTATCAAAACAACCTCGTTGGCGAAATACCGAAGGAGATTGGAAATCTCAAGTTCTTGAAGTTCTTGTACCTGTACAGAAATGAATTGAATGGAACAATTCCAAGGGAGATTGGGAATCTTTCTATGGCCATCCAAATTGATTTTTCGGAGAACTTTTTGACAGGGGAAATTCTACCTGAGTTTAGTCAAATAAAGGGCTTAACCTTACTCTACTTGTTCCAAAACCAGCTCACCGGTGTCATACCCAACGAGCTTAGTAGCTTGAAGAACTTATCAAAGCTCGATCTCAGTATTAACTTCCTCACAGGCCCTATTCCATTTTGGTTTCAATATTTACCACAAATGGTTCAGTTACAGCTTTTCGCTAACGATTTGAGTGGCAACATTCCTCATAATCTCGGACTTTATAGCAAGCTCTGGGTGGTTGATTTTTCGAAAAACCACCTAACGGGTCGGATTCCTCCTCATATATGTCACCATTCTAACTTGATTTTGCTGAACGTTGAGTCCAATAAACTGCATGGGGATATCCCAAATGGGATTAAGGATTGCCAATCCTTGGTTCAGCTCCGTTTGAATGGGAATAGGCTAACCGGGGACTTCCCATCCGAGTTGTGCAAATTAACAAACCTCTCTGCTGTTGAATTGGGTCAGAACAGTTTCAGTGGTCCAATAGCTAAAGAAATTAACAATTGCCGAAAGTTGCAAAGGCTCATTCTCTCCGGCAATGCCTTCAATTCTTCGTTACCGAAGGAGATAGGAGAACTTTCTCAACTGGTGACTTTTAACGTATCATCTAATTTTATCAACGGTCAGATCCCACCGGAGATTCTCAACTGCAAGGCACTTCAACGGTTGGATCTCAGTCGAAACGGCTTTGTGGGTCCCATACCGAACGAGCTCGGGACCCTTTTGCAGCTAGAGCTTCTCATGCTCTCAGATAACAAGTTATCTGGAAATATACCGTCTGCATTGGGCAATCTCTCTCGTTTGACCGAGCTGCAAATGGGGGGGAACTCTTTTTCTGGCGAGATTCCGCCGGAGTTGGGCGGTCTTACTAGCTTGCAGATAGCAATGAATCTTAGTAACAACAATCTCTCAGGCACCATTCCACCAGAGCTCGGCAAGCTCTTTTTGCTGGAGTACCTCATAGTAAACAACAATCATTTGAGCGGCGAAATCCCAAGCACATTTGGGAGCTTGTCAGGTTTACTCGGCTGCAATTTCTCATATAATGACCTTGACGGACCGTTACCTTCGATACCAGCATTTCAAAACATGACCATTAGTAGCTTTCTTGGAAACAATGGTCTTTGCGGAAAGCCTCTTGGTGGTTGCAACGAAAACTCATCATTTGGTGAAATCCCACCGTTGGAAAAATCATTTACTCAGAGAGGCGAAATCATCATGATTGTATCGGCTTCTATAGGCGGAGTTTCTCTTGTTCTTATAGTAATCATACTATATTTCTTGATCCAGAAACGCCCGGATGAAAATGCGGATTCATATGATGATAATGGGATTTCTTCACCAGATTCTGCTGACATTTACTTCCCTCCGAAAGAAGGGTTCACTCTGAAGGACTTGGTTGAGGCAACGGGCGATTTTCAAGACCGTTTTATTATTGGGAGGGGAGCCGTTGGGACGGTTTACAAGGCTGTTATGCAATCCGGACAAACCGTTGCTATCAAGAAACTCGATTCGAACAGAGAGGGGAACAATATCGACACCAGTTTCAGAGCCGAGATTTTGACTCTCGGGAAAATTAGGCACCGGAACATAGTCAAACTATATGGTTTTTGCTATCACCAGGGCTCGAATCTTCTTCTTTACGAGTACCTCGCAAAGGGGAGCTTGGGAGAGTTGCTTCATGGGGAAGTGTGTGGATTGGAGTGGTCAACACGCTTTTCAATAGCTCTCGGGGCAGCTCAGGGGCTTGCATACTTGCATCATGACTGTAAGCCAAGGATTATTCATCGGGATATAAAGTCGAATAATATATTGATCGACGACGACTTTGAAGCTCATGTTGGTGATTTTGGTTTGGCTAAGGTTATTGATATGCCTCAGTCCAAGTCCATGTCTGCAGTTGCTGGATCATATGGATACATTGCACCTGGTAAGCTCTCTCACCATCTTTTCTACTTAGTTTGTATAATTTGTGCTTACTCTTTCGTTATTGTTCGATAATTAACAGTTATAATTAGTACATTTTTGGTCGTGAATCTCGTGATACACCTGTAGAATGATTCAAGATGTGTAGCGTTACTCTTTCTTTAATGCTGCTTTTCTATCATGGATTTGCGCATAATTTTCTTGATGACCTATAGGCTATTCGCTTTAAAGGACCTCCACGAACATGCCCCCAAAATAAATCAATCTCGGTCTCAAATTAAGAGTCCCACTTTGACTTCCGTATTTCTAAGAAACCTGTAATTTCAACATATCAATGGTGAATAATAAACTTAATTGCTATAGTCAGACATGATACGTACATTGATTATGTCCGAAAAAGAAAATGAGATTCTAGATTTGGGACAACTCGAAAAGGAAATAGACCAACAGAGATTCTTAATTCGAGATGGACGTAGTAAAATCTTCTAGTTTGTAATTAATAATTTTACCTCTGCTGGCCTTTCCTCGACGATTGCATGTTAATTTAAGTTATTCATTTTGGGTCGTTTGCTCTTTTAACCTCTGAATGCTGAATACTCAGTAGTACTAAATAAAACCTCTGGAAATTTGTTTCATTTTCATCCAGATGCACCTCAGACTGTACACTTATTGTTTGAGTTTAAGTGGCTTTAAATGCCAAGTACATAGAGCAATGTTATACTTACTGAATTCATTTACTAGTTATTCATACCATGTGCATTGGTGAATTGTACATTTTCGTAATTTAAAATCATTATTAATGCAACCGGCATGATTATCAGAAACAGGTAAGAGTATCTTTTTCCAAGTACATAACATTTCAGAGTAACTAATTATTTTGCCTTCAATTTTCTTCATGCCAGAATATGCATACACCATGAAGGTAACTGAAAAATGTGACGTCTATAGTTATGGAGTTGTTTTACTAGAACTACTCACCGGAAAAACTCCGGTACAGCCACTAGATCAAGGTGGCGATCTTGTTACATTGGTGAGAAATTACATCAGGGAACATTCACTTTCGTCGGGCATTCTTGACTGTCGACTAAATCTCATGGACGAGAGCATCGTCTACCATATGATCACTGTGTTGAAAGTCGCACTAATGTGCACGAGCATGCCACCAAGCGACCGTCCCTCGATGCGGGAAGTTGTGCTAATGCTGATCGAGTCGAACGAGTGGTGGGAAGGTAACTACGTTCCTTCTCCGCTTTACGATCTCCCTCTCAAAGATGACTTCCTAGTAAAACGAGATGATGGTTCAGTATGATGGTTGGAAAAATATTTGCGATAACGGTTGTAACTACAACATGTTTCTCACTCTCTCTCGTCACGTGGAATTTTCTCTCTCATGGCGTGACGAGAGAGAGAGACGGACACGTGTTGTATCTACATCCGTCGTAAGGGATATATCTCCCAATATCTCTCTCATCTGGTGTGTGAGAGAGGATGTGAGTACTAGTTGTAAATAAAACAGTTTTTATTGAATATTATTACAATAAGGGAGACACAATTTTGTGACATGTTTTGATATAAAGTGCATAATTATAAACAATCATACAATCCGTGCGATTTAGTATCTAAAATATACTATAATTTAAACCTTTTAAATTTTTAAATATTGTCAGATGTGTGCGAGAGATTGAAAAAATGAACAATTCAAAATTTCAAAATAAATACGTCCTCACATAATTAATAAATTAGTATTAAACTTTAGGTAACGAAATTAGCCCAAAAAAGCCCAAAAAACCTTCAAAAATTATAATAAATAGGCTAAAATATTAGTATATTTGTTAATTCAAAGAAATTTAAAATAACCAAAATACATTGATTAATCGAGCTAATGAGCATAGATATAAGATGAGAGAGCAATGGAGGAAGATGAGAAATTTGTTGTTTTGGCTAACTTCCATGTATAATGAAGGATATAATTGGATGATGATGCTTTTTTTTAAGGCTGTAGTTTATTTATTTATTTATTTTTCGGTTTCTTCTATTACGTACCAAACAAAATAAAGAAATATATGAAAATTTTCAAAGTACTATACATATTCAAAATTAGTGTGCAATGAATCAATCATATTGTCTGTGAAAGTGAGCTTTTGAAAGAAACAACTGATTGAAATTGAAAATAGGATAGAGAAATTAAGCCACAAATCACTCACTTTGATTAAGACTTGTTTTCACTCTGATTCGTCTTATCAAATCTATATCACTATTTCTTAAGGGATTAATTAACTATCCCAGTAAAATGGGACTGACAGAATTTGAACTCTTCTCACCACTAACAGGAATCACTCCATAAGAAATTAATCAACTACCCTGTCAAAATGCCACTAACGGGATTTAAACTCTGCTCACTCTATAATGGATTAATCAACTATCCCGTCATGACGGGGTTCGAACCCTACTCAATTATATAAAAAGTAGACAATCATACTATCTGAGTTAGAGCTTATTGGTAATGTTAAGTATTTATAAACCTCTCTTCAAATTAATTGTTGGTTTGTGCATATGAAATGGATGAAGAAATTTAAATAAAGATTGTCGGAATGTTGGCAGTAAAATAATAACACAAAGGTCTGGAGAAAGTTAAAAAAGGAGAAAGAAGAGGAAAATGAGTAACGGAATAATTAATTTGTGGTAATTATTGAGAAGATGAACAGAAATTCGGTATTAGAATTCAATTTGGGGTTTATTATCCTAAATAAGAGAGAAATTATGAGGAAAACTTAAAAGAAAAATGATTTTCTTACTTACAAATTTTACCACTTATTTTTACCAGGTACATTAAATGAGTTGTTTCTTATTGTATTTTGTGAAGGTACAAATCATATAATGAACCTAGTAAAACCATCCGTTAACAATAAGAAGTAACTCAAAATAAGAAATTACTAGGGCCAAATAATTGCCGGCAACATACATTAAACGGTGACGATTCTATAAGCCCAATAAATAAGGAATTAACGCGAAGAACTTCCTCCATATTACTCATATGCTATAAATAAGTAAAGGATTTTACTATTTTAATTGCCAGTCTTAAGCAAATAGCTTGTTGCCGCATTCGTACTTTGTAAGTTGAAGTTCCTTTTGTTTGGTTTTTGTTGTTGAAAATTACCAAAATCACATAACGCAAGGTCCACAAACAAATATGAGAACAAGGAATCCTCCGTTTGCGATTTACACTAGTTAACCCATGAGAAACTTAATTACAATTAAATACAGGGTACGAATCTAAAAATAGTCTTGACCTCAGTAGATAAGTACCACACTCATTCAAATAAGAATCCTCCTCTGAAATAAGGTTGATACCAGTTTTGGAATTGCTCTCAATTATTGCATATCCTAAATAAATAATTCAACTTTGCACATTAATCTAGTGTACGAACTACGGCCAGCGATACTGCAAAACATATTCCCTTTTCGGATAAATATATATAGACAGTCCCTCGGGAGACGCACTCCATTGGCAAATCTTGTTATTGCCTCCCTTACCAAAGTCTTTAGCAATATCAAAGACAACGAACCGGCCATGGTGGGCGCTAGAGTCTATATCGCAAGAATATACTGTGTTCTTCTTAACAGCCATGTCGACTTTCTAGTTGTACCCGCCGGTGTTCAACACGAGAAGGGATCCAAAATCATCACCTTTGTTGGACCAACAATGTATATTCATGCGGTCGTTCATGTTGTTCATCACAGTTACTATGACCACTTGGGATTTTGCTGTGGGTGAATATATGATCATGAGTGTTGCTAGGGCAACAAGAATTGTGAGGGTGTAATGAATATATTTGGGGGAAGCCATGCTTTTTGCCCTATTGTGTAATTGATATATATATATATATAATGTGTTTAAATAGTGTATGTGATATTAGGAATAAATTAACGTTTCCTTTGAAAAAGATTATGGAAATATTGAATTAGTTGGAAAAATACAATTATGTGGTAACCGTTACAATGATGATATAAAATTATTATGGCTCCGCTTGATAGCAACATGGAAAATGAAAATATTTGGGTGAAAAGATAGAAAATAAGTTGAGGCATATGGTGAGATCCTCTCCATCTCATACTCATTTTTGTGAGTATATGTCTTCCATCATCCTTTAATATTTTGTGAAAAAATTTTCTTCACCATCACCCAAAGAAAATTTTGTCATGGAAAAAAGCAAAAAGTAAGAGTTAATCTCACCGCATTCCTCAACTTATTTTCTATCTTCTCACCTAAATTAGTTATTTTTATTTTCATTTTTCATGTTGCTATCAAATGGAGCCTATATCATTAGTTTTTGTTTTATTAATTTTTTATAGGTTAATGATATTTTCTTTCTTTTAAGAAGTTGGATTTTTTTTCATTAAATTTTTCTTCTCAATTTAATTTCAGTTGGATTTCGTTAATTTCTTCATCTTCTGGTAAATCGAAATTGCAGGCCCACAATCACTTTTATTAGTCAAGTACATTCACTATTTTTTAATTCAATAATTCTAAATAGATATAAAAATTTGACATAAAATTTGACATATTAAATATAGCCATCATGTATAGCCATCATGTATTAATTAAAAGAACCATATCACGTTCTATTCTAACAAATGAGTAATTAATACATTGATATGTCAATTTTTTATATCACATTTTTATGTTTATATAGAATTACTTTCTTCTTCTTTTTTTAATTACCATTTTATGATTACTTACTTTTTGCTTCAATTATGTGCATGATATTTATTTTAACGGAGTTTAAAAATACGATCGCAAAAATGTACTTTTCAACCACCTTTAATAAAATCAAATTTATTAACATTTACTTTTATAAGAATTTTTAGGGTGATTTAGGATTTATGTACCATTTGTTCTTACATATCAAATGTTGAATGTTAAAGTTTTGCATAATAAGTGTTTGAGTGCTATTTTGGACGGAATCCGTTAGTCAAAGTGGTCAACCGTTAGCTCCATTAGTTTTTGACCATTTTCTCCTAAGCAATGGCAATATGTTTTTGTCTTTTTCTAGGGGTAAAATGGGTAAATTTGGTCAAAAACTAATGAAGCTAATGGTTGATCACATTAACTAACGAATTCCATAAAAAATGGCACCCAAACACCTATTATGCAAAACTTTAGCACTCAACATCTGATATACAAAAACAAACGGCACCCAAAGTCTAAATCACTCAGATTTTTACAACATAAAATTAGAGATAACAATTATGTAATATATGAAGGTCTAAATTTGTTGACCCTCACTAAAAGATGAACACAGTAACCTTACTCTACAAGTAATAAATATATATAGTAAAATTATTTTCAGAAGAAAATACGTCCATCCAAATTAGAGATGGCAACAGGTCGGGTTTGCAATTTCCATCCGCACTCTCGTTACAAAAAACCATCTTCATCCCTGCCTCCATCCTCGATTAAGGGTATCGGGTAATCCCCATCCCCGTCGAGTAACGGGTCCCCGCGGGTATACCTGACAATATTTAAAAACAAAAAAACATAAAAAAAAGAAGAAGAATGAAGTTAGAAATAATATAATGTTATATAATATATATATAACTAAATTATATATTTACACAATAAACAATAAACTAATTTTATAAACATATATATTTTATATACATATATATACACACATATATATAAGGAAAAAAAATTACAAAATTGAATATATCGAGCTAAGTACAGTGTGAAAACACTCATACCCGAATTCAACTAAATTTAAAAATCCCCACCCTAAACTCGAACTCGCGAGTATTTTTGCCATCCCTAATCCAAATGCTTCTCCACCATGGGTTTACACCCAACCACTTAGAACCGAATAAGCCCTAGATTTTATCATATGTATATCATGTTTAGCACTGTGAATCTAACACCATAACAGACAAATGTAATTTTTTTGGAGTTAGGCCTGTTTGGTGGGTATTTATTTCTCAAAATTTTAAAAACTCTACTTAAAATTAACTTTACTTTTATACTTCCCAAAATGTATTTCACTTTATTTTCTCTCTCTAAAAAAACTTTTAAAATATCATAACTTTAAATCCAAAAATCAAAATTAGATAAAAAAATATATATATATATTTGAAACCTACTCGTCGAGATTTATACAATAAGATTTATTGTAACTATTTTTTGAAATTTTTTTATGAGATTTTTTAATTGGTTGAAAAAAACTCAAACAAAAACCAAATTCACTTTTCAACATACTTCTAAATTCTACCAAATACCATATTTTAAAAATTCAACTCAAAATATCAACTAAATATCACCAAAATATGAGTAAATGACACCACAAGCCCTCAAATTATGTCCAAAGTTTCAATTAAGCCCTTAAACTCAATTTTGTGTCAATTGAGCCCTTAAACTATTCAAATTGAATATTAATGGCCCTTCCGTCCAAAGCTTCCGTTAAATCAAACTGATTGATTGGTTTTTTGGCCATTAATAAAGTTAATTGAAAACATGAAAGAAAATTAGAAGAAGAAAGAGAAAGAAGCAAAATAATTTAGAAAAATATATGGAAAACTTAAGGATTGTTATTGAAGTGCTAAAACAACATTAATTATTTTGTTAAAATGTCAAGCTAATTCTTTCCGTCTCCGCCATCTTACTTCTTCCATCTTTAATTTTTTTTTTGTATAAATCACAAAAATCATAACTTAGAAAACCCAAAATGAGAGATTTATGTACACATATACATATATAAATAGATGGTTCATAAGTGTATTAATTAAATGAGTTTTATTTCAATAATACATTTAGCTTGACATATACATTTTTGTGATTTGTACAAAAAAAAATTAATGATGGAAGAAGTAAGTTGGCGGAGACGGAAAAAATTAGCTTGACATTTTAACAAAGTAATTAATGTTGTTTTAGTACTTCAATAACAATCCTTAAGTGTTCCATATATTTTTTTAAATTATGTTGCTTCTTTTTCTTTCTTCTTCTAATTTTCTTTTATTTTTCTAATTAACTTTATTAATGGCCAAAAAATCAATCAATCCATTAATCTAACGGAAGCTTTGGACAGAAAGGCCATTAATATTCAATTTGAATAATTTAAGAACTCAATTGACACAAAATTAAGTTTAAGAGTTTAATTAAAACTTTAAACATAATTTAAAGACTTGTGGTGTCATTTACACTCAAAATATCATCATCAATTAATGGTGTAATAGAATTTTAACTTTTTTTATTCAATAATTGACTTGGCTTGCGTGTGACCATATTAATTAGACTAGACTTTTTGGGCCCAATTTAATTAGTGTGGGCTGTTTTTTCTTTAAACGGTTGGTCCCCGCCTATACGTACGATAAAATGGTAATATTAATTAATGTATGATATTCCAAAGGGGAAAAAAATGAAAAAATATACGCTAATCACATGAAATATTAATATTTCATCATTAAAAAACGCTTGCTTGTACAATTGAATTAGAAACAAAAACCCGTTTGGTGGGTATTTTTTTTTTCAAAATTATAAAAATTCAAATTTATACTTTACTTTTACACTTATCAAAATTTATTTCACTTTACTTTCTCTTTCTAATTTTTTTTAAAATACTATAATTTTAAATTCAAAAATCAAAATTAGATAAAAAAAAATATATTTAAAACCTATTCGTCGAAATCTATAAAATAAGATTCATTGTGACTATTTTTTTTAAAAAAAATTATGTAATTTTTTTAGTTGGTTGAAAAAAATCAAACAAAAATTAAGGGTGCGTTTGATTGCGAGCATGGAATTTGCATGGAAAGAAAATAAGTTCCATGCAATTGAATTGCCTAGAATTGAGTTGCATGGAAAATGTCAATTAAATGTGTTTGATTGTCTTAATTTTCTACCCGGAAAATAGTGTACTTTTCCATCTTTTGGTGTTTGATAGACATTATTTTTTATGGTAATTGTAACTTTTTCCAACTTTTTTTATTTGATAGTTATTATTTTCCATGGAACTTGAACCTTTTTCCATGAAACTTGTATATTTTTTACATGGAACTTACCTAAAAAATCAGATTTTTTAAAAACAGTTTCTTTTTTTTTTCAATTTTACTTAATCAAAAAATAGTATTTTGATTTTTGAACAATTTTACTTCATCAAAAATCAGTTTTTTTTTTTAGACCACACTTCATTGAAAAACAGTTTTTTTAAAAAAACAGTTGTTTTTAACAATTTTACTTCATCAAAAAACAGTTTTTTTTTTTAAAACATTTTTTTTTTTAACAAGTTTACTTCATCAAAAAAACAGTTTTTTTTCTAAAACAGTTTTTTTATTTTTAAGAAGTTTACTTCATCAAAAAACTGTTTTTTTTTAAAACAGTTTTTTTATTTTTAAGAAGTTTACTTCATCAAAAAACAGTTTTTTTTTTAAAACAGTTTTTTTATTTTTAACAAGTTTACTTCATCAAGAAACAGTTTTTTTATTTTTGAACAATTTTACTTCAGTGAAAAACAGATTTTTTGAAAACAATTTTTGGTTTTTGAACAATTTTGCTTCATCAAAAAACTGTTTTTTTTAAAACAGTTTTTGTTTTTTTTAACAAGTTGACTTCATCAAAAAACTATTTTTTTTTAAAACAGTTTTTTTTATTTTTCTAACAATCTTACTTCATCAAAAAACAGTTTTTTTATTTCTGAACAATTTTACTTCAGTGAAAAACAGATTTTTTGAAAACAATTTTTGGTTTTTGAACAATTTTTACTTCATCAAAAAACTGTTTTTTTTAAAACATTTTTTTTTCTAACAATTTTACTTGATCAAAAAATATTTTTTTTTTAGACTACACTTGTGCTAATTGCCTCGGGCTTTGTGCGAATTGCTTGGAAAATAAAAACCACCCCTCCAAAGAAAATATTTTCCACTTTTACAAGGAAAAATACATGAATAGTAAAAAAAGTGGGAGTTTGACTCCATGAGAAATAAATGCAATCAAATACTACAAAAGTGAGAATTTTGGTGGAAAAACCATATTTTCCATGAAAAATATGGCCTATCAAACACACCCTAAATTCACTTTTCAATGTACTTTTAAATTTTACAAAATATCCATTTTAAAAACTCAACTTAAAACATCAACCAAATATCACCAAATTCTTTATTTAGCATATACTTGTCGGAAGACGCATTCCAATGGAACAAATCGTAGTTGCCACCCCAAACGTAATATTTGGTAGTATCGAAAAGGATAAAATTGATGTAGCGTCAGTCAGTGATCAGGTGGCATTTATGCATCGTCTTCTGTTTTTTTTAATTGTCATTTCAACTTTCCTGTTGTACACACTAGTATTGGGACGAAAAGGGCCCCAAAATCATATTCATGAAGTTCATCACATCCACCCAAACCACTTGGGATTTTTAATTTTTTTTTTTGTTTGTTTTTTAATATAAGCAATGCACAAATATATCCGGTGTGTTCGGCTTTGGGGGGAGGGAATTGGAGTTGCCAAGGCTCATATCGAGGTGGGATGGGTGATAAATTACCCAACCTTCTTGCCAATTTTGCTAGACCTCAAATGTGCCGCTTGGGATTTTGATGTAGGTGAAAACATGGTCATAAGTGTTGCTAGGACAACAATATTGTGAGTGTGTGATGTATATTTTTTAGTGAAGCCATATTATTTGTGATATTTTTCGTTTAAACACAGAAGGATGGTGCATGTGTAAGACAAAGAATAATTTAATGTTCATTAATTTGGTTTCCTTTTATGAGATTATGGAAATTTGAAATTAATGAGAGAGAATATTTTAAGTATACATGAATAATATTTGATTAATCTATATAGCTCAAATATGATCATGCATCATCTATTTCATTGATATATTGAATCAAACTAGTTTTTAATTAAAATGATTTGAAAAACTCAAGAACATTTAAACTAGTTTTGAATTAAAATGTTTTAATGTTCAAAACCTATACAAACATGCTTAAAAACATTTTTAGAACATTCCCTAAGCATCAGGATGGTATTCGAATCATTTGATTTTTCGACAAAATTAAGTCCCAGCAGTGGAGGGTAGTCTACTACACTAATTAGGGGAGTTGACTACATGGCCTAGTCGACTACACCCCTTTTTGGTAGTCGACTATATGGCAGAAAATTAGCCATTGGAAAGTTGGTAAATTTTTTGTTTTAGCTCATAACTCTATTAAATAGCCCTAAACGGCCGTAATCTTTGAAGGACTATATGTCGGAGGTTTGAGAGATATTTTAATACACTTGAATCATTATTTCAACTCATTATTCATCTATTGCTAATACTCTAAAATTCAAGTCTATACATTGATAATTTCATTCATCTTTCAGCTATATTTCTTGATCAATCTTGATATATAACTTTGGTGTAAGCATCATTGTGTATCTTGTAAACACTTGAGAGTTTCGTTCATCGGTTTGTATCACCATACAATTTATATTATTTATTTGTGAGAGATTTTCTCATAGTTTAGCAAGTGTGCATCTTGTGTGAGAATAGTGAGAATAAATACACCTGTAGTAAGTTTGATCTTCACCCGTAATAAGATTGCTTAGTGAAAATTCTCGATTACAGAACTCGAGCACGGAGATACAGTGAAGAACTGAATCGGGTAAACAAAATGTCGTTGGATTTGCGGTTTATTCTTTTTAACTTAAGGTATTTATTTATTCTTCTTCACATTGCTTGTGTTTATAAAGAATTCTTTATGTTGATTAACTTAGCTTATTTTTTAAATACTTATAATTTGTCATAAACTTTATTTAACCCCCTCTAGGATTAATTTCTGACCAACAATTATAATGACCATCTCATATGATTAACTGTTACATTAATAATAGAGTAAGAACCGTACGTAGAGTGGCGGAATCGGGATTTGACATTAAGGTGGACACAATTTTACTTTAGTGTACAGTAAAATGCGCTTTCCTTTGATATTTTAGCATTTTCAAAAGAAGTCTCCATTCAAGCAATAAAATACATCTTTTAAAGTATTAAAGTAGTAAAATAGAGTGCATTTTGCATTGTTCGTATCAAAAAATTGATGATATTGTAAATTTTTCCTAGAGTAAGGCGAACAAAAGCTTATATTACTACTTACTAATTTTTTTTGAGTAAATAGCCTAAATGACTACTAAACTTACGATCTAATACTGTTTTGACCATCAAACTTTAAAATGAACTAATTTAACCATCCAACTTTGAAGTGAGTGCCATTTTGATCATTTGTTCCAATTTGACTGTTAAATTGAATAAAATAAAATCATGTGCAAGGCACATGACTTCATTTAAATTTATTTTAATCATTTTGGTTATAAAATAGCCCAAGTTGTGCTATTTGTTGAAAATATTGCTATATTTTATATACTGTGTGTGTTTTATTTTGGAGAGAATTATCGGAGAAAATGTCGTTTTATTGTAATATAACCAAAATGACCTTACTTGAAGTCACGTGCCACAGAAATGCATTAAATTTAACAATTAAATTGGACGGAATGGTTAAAGTGATACTTACTTCAAAATTGGAGGACCAAATAATTGGACAAAATGGTCAAAGTTGTACTCGATCTAAAGTTGAATGACCAAAGTGATTCATTTTGAAGTTTAATAGTCAAAGTGGAACTAAATCAAAGTTTAGTGGCCATTTATGCTATTTACTCTTTTTTTTCCTAAACCTATTAGTAAATATAGGTACATTTGAATAAACTTGCCCACCTTCTCCTACGGGTGGCTCCGCCACTGTGTGTGTCCTTTCAGTGCATCGATAAATCAAGTAATTAGAGCGTTACATTAACACTCATATAATAAGGACAACAAATCTCGATCAACTACAAGAGATGAATTAGAGGAATTAATTTATTAATTATATAATTGTGTGTTTTTATAAATATCTAGTCATTTTCCTATTTAGATTTTGTAAATAATTTGAATTGACTACAAATCTCTTAGATTAGGCAATTATTTGGATTTGGAGCTAAGTTAGCATTGAGGATTGATGTGGGACAAGGATAAGAACAATCAAGAAAGCCATAGAGATCATATCCTTCTAATAAACTTTGGATTTGGAGGCTCCACATGATGTAGTTGATGGTGGTCAGTTTTGAGATAATGTTTGTAGTGTTGATGGTAATAAGAGGATTATTTGGTTCTTGGGTATTTTGAATAAAAAAAAAAAACTTGGAAAGCCCATGGAATTAAAGAGATTGAAAATAATGGTTTGATTTCCATTGAATAAAAAGGAGGTATATATATAGGTACAAGATGAGATATATTAAGCCCAAGAACCCATGATTTATTCTCTTAAAATTTAAAGCTTATTGTTTATTCTTTTAAAATTAATTGAATTTTTCTTTTTGGAAAAAACCAATTTATCCTTTTTGAGACTACATTTGTGGAATGTGCATTATAAATTTTCGCAATGGCGTGTACTTATTTATTAGATAACAATCTATTTCTTACTCTTCTTCACCTTTGACTTTAAGTGGGTTAGAGTTTGTCGTTTTAAAACTCCTCCAAAACAATAATAGTTTTTGGAGGAATTGTTGTTCAATTTTGGGGGCAGATTTAAATGACACCCGATAACAACACTATAGTACAAGTAAAATCTATGTCTTAAGATAACGAATTGAACATGTGCCTCAACGAAATAAATTTATTTATTTATTTATTTTAGTCATTAACTCGAATTTTCCCACTCATATTTTCTAATAATTAATAAATTAATGATAGAATAACTGCGCGTCGTCCTTTCAATACATCAAAGTAATTAGAGAATTATATTAGGACTGACTATGTGAGATGTATAAAAGCATATTCTAATCAATATATCAACCCCAGTCCTTGCTTCTTCAATTTTTATGCATTTAGTATTTTCTCGCTCCTGTTAATAGAATTTCATTATTTTCCTATACTATTATGAAGATTCTGGTTAATAGGAATTTGTTAATTAGTTCACTGTACTTATATAATTTATCATTCAATTATATGTGTCTGATAATTTCTTGAAAATATAGTACAGTAGTGTGTGAGATTTAATAATCTAAAAGAATGAATAAAAAGGTATATAGGAAGTAACTTCAATTTTATTCAAGTATTTTATTTTTTTTTGGAAATAAGAATATAATATCATTAATAATAGAGTTCGAATATTACGAGAATAAATAAATACTTCAAAGAATTTACAAAAATCGTAAAGATATAAACCACGTGAATCAAGGGTCTTATGATACAAAGAAAAACCTTGAGAAAGTGGGAAATATCAAACATAAATACATATAAGGCATGCCCGGAAACATAAAAATACGAACAAAAAAACCCTTCCAAAAAGATTCTTTATCCATGCTGAAATGCCACCGAACGATCAAGTAAAAATTTTCGCAGCTTTAAGTTACCCAAAGGAGCAAATCTGCACATTTCCATTCCAATCCACACATACTGCTCAAGACATACTTCCATATCCAATAGGAATGAGGACAAAAAACTCTCACAAAATAAGAGAGGAAAGCCTTATAAATTTAAAAAAAAGTCCAAAGCCATTCAAATCTAAAAATATTATTATATATAATATAAAAATTGTAAGAAAAAATGGATTCCTTCCCTCCCTCTTCTTCTTCAATGGGAGGAGAATGAAAGAAGAAGAGAGAGTAAGAGCAACTATAATCAAATATACATATTTATGCGTACATGTATATAGTATCCTTGGTCTAAAGGAATTTCGATTCAATTCGCTTTGAGCCCCTAAATTTTTTTGGACTTTCTAGGTGCTCTTGATAGTAGAATTTTATTTAGAATGTTTACTTTATTACACTGTGAAGCCGATCCTAACGCAAGAGTGTTCAAAATTTAATATTTTTAATCCAAATTTTTTCATCAAGGGTATGATAATGTTTTAATATTTTTTATTAAATAATTTACCTGCTGGTTATTTGCGTCCATTTTAGCGGAATTGGGCCTTTGGGGCCCAATTGGCTTGGCCGGGGCTTTTTTTTCTTCTAAACAGTTTGTCACCAATGTCCCTATTGTATTTGTATGGTATGAAATAAAAATGGTACAATGAGAGGGTATTTTTTTATAGGAAACGATAATTTTATAACACAATTTATATATATATATATTATAATTTTTTATTTCATACAAACTATTAATTCACAACCATTATAATAATGATGGACATATAATTAACTATTATAGTAAAGATGGATCAACAAAAAGTTTAACAACTATATCAATGTAGGTCAAATCCAAGACTTTCTTGTTATGAGGATAATGAAGATGTTAATAGGTTACCACGAACAACCAATATTTTATCATAAAAACACGCTTGCTCTTGCAATTAAACACAAAATTTATACTCCTCAGTCTCAACCCTTTGTCCATCTGAACGCGCCCATATTCGGGCTCATGGTTACAATTTGCTCACCTTTGTTGGTTCAACAATGGGTGAGCATCTCTTCATTCACATAATTCGTCACAGCCACTATAACCACTTGGGATTTTGCTGTAGGTGAATACACGGTCATGAGTATTGCTAGGCCAACAAGTATTGTGAGGGTGTAATGAATATTTTTGTGGGAAGCCGTGTTTTTGCCCTACACTATGTTTTTGATGTTTTAGTTTAAATAGAGAGGGGAGCATGTCTGAGATAAGGAATAAATTTTTTTTTTTTGCTTTTGGGGCAAAAAGATGAGGAGAAAATTAAAATTTCATTCATTCGGTTTCTTTTTAAAAGATTTTAGAAAATTAAAATTTATGAAAGAATATTGCAGGTAAAACTGTTAGAGAGATGTTATAATAACCCTTTCACTTTATTGATTGATATATCAACGATATAGTAATTTTTGTGCCTTTTCAATGCATCCGCTAATCAAGTTAAAACATATTTTAATGAACCACTCATCCTAGTCCTCGGGTGATGCACCTAGGCCAAAATTAGAATATAACATGTCTCTCCTTCAACGAAAATTTAAGAGCAATGTTACACTTATCTAATTAATATATCTGATAAGAATAGGTGGTAAGATTTTTTAATAAAAAAAACAATTTCCAAAATTGATACATTGATTCAATTTATTGTTTTAAATTCATTTTTAACCCAAACAGTTCGAGGAACGGATCGAGTGTGACATTGGGTCTTCAAATTTATTTATTTATTTATTTTCTCTCTCAAATTAATGTCAATGGAATTTAATTAATTTCCTATGCTATTATGAAGATTCTGTTTATAAATAGGAAATTCATGGAACCTCCAGTTATTTTATTGTTAAGTTCACTAATTCTCTGAGGGTTCGTTTGAAAACATGGAAAACAAAAATAAAAATAATTAATTTTTGTAAAAGTTAGAAAATAAGTTTAAACGTGTGGTGAAATGTTTTCTTATTTTTATACTTTTTCCGTGGATAAATTTTCTTTGGTAGTTGAGTAAAAAAAAATTTCCACAAAAAATTAAAAAGAATGAAGAATATCTACTTATAAAATAAGCAGGAAATGAAGATTATTTTATCACATACTTCAATTTATTTCTAACTTTTTACCAAATCAAGTGTCTTTATTTTCCTTTTTCATTTTGTTATCAAACGGAACTTGAATTTCTATTGAAATGTTGGACACTTGAATACTTTTCGAGAAGGAAACAATATTTTCTTTGGATATTTTAAGAAGAGGAAGGAAAAGTACTTTCCTTGGAAAACAAAACACTAATCCATCTTCTCTTTTCCACTCCATTAAATCTTTCATTTAGTTTCAAAATAATACTTCTCTATTAATCGCCATAAAAGACCAAAATCAGTTTGCCATTAGGGCATTAGTTACATAATATAAATATTGTTTTAATGGAGATAATAAGAGAATATTAATATTTTTAAACTTCCAAATTAATTAGAGGATTAATAAAATAATAAATATTTTATTTTCTTAAATTTTCCAATAAAATATATTTGTAGTTCTTTAAAAATACACACAAATTCTAACAACTTCCGTCTCCGACTCGCCACTCGCCTGAGATCCTTTCGTTTCCCTCCTCTATTCTTTCTTACCGGATTTTCGGGTCCCGATTTGTACCAATAACATAAGAATTGTGCTTTTTAAAAATATATATAGTTTATAATTAACAATTTAATAGAATCAACTTAAATTTGAAAGTGTATTAAACATTGAACGTATTTGGAAATTATTTTATAAAAATACAAGTTAATAACATAACCAATGAATTGAAGCAAATATAATCATGTTTTAAAATTTCAAATTAGCATTGGCAAACTTTTTAATATATATATATATATAGGATAATGTTATTTCTAAAGCAAAAGTGGCTATATATACTTCTCAAGTAAAACATAATTTACAACACTAGATAATTCAAAAAAAAAAAAAATTCCCGTCAGGAGAAAACACAACTAATTTGGCAAGTGTTATTCTTGTATTTTAACCAGATTTTTTTTTTGTTAAAAAAAAAATCTAAAAAATGAAACTTAATTTGATAAAGATTAATTACAAGGGTTGTAATAATGACATTTTACAACAATTTAATTAAGTGAGGAGCATTGAACTACTGATGGAAAGTTGGAAATAAAGTTACCGAAGTTGGCTGAGATCACTATATATATAATCTGATTATATTCATTTTCTAGTTGAATGCATGTGAAAATTTATCTAAATTAAGGGTACGCCTATTAACACAGTCTCTATTGTTTCACAATATGAGTTGTCATACCAGTAAAAGTTTCGGTCTATTTTTTATCATCTTATTATTCAACTTTTGTTGCACAAGAAGCGACGAAAGTGCGATCCATTTCACTCTAGGGGTTGAAGTTCATATTATAAATGGTTTGCCCAATAATAATTTTCCCCTAAGGTTTCGTTGCCAATCAAAAAACGATGATTTGGGATATCATACCATTCATGTAGGTGATGATTTCTACTGGAAATTCCATCTCAATTTTTTTATTCCAAGTACCCTTTACTTTTGCCACTTTTACTGGCAAAGTAAGGACAAAGTTTTTGATGTTCTTGATGGTGTGAAGAAGTTTCCAAGCTGTGTTCACCGTAGTCTGCATGACCTTAAATGCTTTTGGTTAGTGAAGGCCGATGGATTTTACTTTTCCGAGCATAAAAGTGACCCAGCCTCATCTTTTTGGAAGAAATTAGTTTCTTGGTAAATATATATATATATATATTGTCTTGTATTTAAATGAATCGAGAAATGTTATGAGATCAAATCGAATAACTATTATGTATATATATATATATATATTTCTCTATATATGTAATTATGGGGATAGTCTAGTGGTTCATTAGATCCCTGTGAAGAACGACCGATGAGATTTCGTGTTCGAAATCCCTCCAAATGCAGTTATATATATATATATATATATATTCTTGATCTTTTCATTTATCATCAAGAATAACAACGAAGCCAAGAATATTTCCATATTTACTCAGTTTAATTATTAGCACTGATATTTGTCTTAATTTATAATGTTTTAACTTTCTGGAAGCTGTTATAATTTGAGAGAGAAGTTAATGAAGCCAAGAATATTTCCATATTTACTAGGTTTATTAGCATTGATATTTTTCGTAATTAATGTTTTAACTTTCTGGAAGCTGTTATATTTTGAGAGAGCGAAGTTTTTCGAACCGTAATTCCTTCCCTCTCTATTCTTACGGTAGTCAGCACTATCAAAGTTATTGACGAGAGAATAAGATTCGACTTGAGTTACTTTTTATATGACTAACTAGAATTACTTTTCTCAAATACGGCTCCGTCTGACAAATAAGTTGGAAAATAATAGTAAAATTAATTGGATTTTTTTGTGAGAATGTTACAAAATAAGTTGAGTAATGTAGTGAGATGTTCTTCGGTTGAGTAAATGTTCTCGATGCTTCTTTATTTTTTTGTGGGATTTTTATCTTCTTTAGTCTTCGTTTGATAACAAGATGGAAAACGGTAAGAAAAACAATGTTTTTTCTTTGTGAGAGTTGGAAAATAAGTCGAGTGGTGTGATGAAATGTTTATCATTATGACTAAATGTCCTCGATCGATCCTTCTTGAGGCTCAATTTGATAACAAAATGGTAAATGATAAATGTGAGAGGTAAAAATTATAAGTGAGCTTTTAGCCAGGCCCAGCTTTAACGGTCCATACTCAAGTCGGCCTATGGCCCACGGCATGCAATCCCACATATGTACAAACTCAAAGAATGCACAAGTCCCTAAACAGGAGTACATAAGCCAACTATGCGATACACCTAAATTGGCTAATTAGACTTACTTAGCCGAGCATAATAAACAAGATGATGAAGATTGATCATTGATGGTCGACCAATTATCAGAGGAAAAGCTAAGCCGAATGATAACTGATGGGAAATGACCATTTTAGGGTGTTAATAGGGTTAGGGATGGCTGTTAGCTTGGGGTAGTGACCAAGTTTACCTTTTATAGTAATTCCCACAGCTCATCAACACTAATGTACACCCTATCACATACTTATGAATATGAAAGGATAACCCTTAACTAGCTCATGATAATTCAATTTACTGTAAACTCACACATAGCCTTCTTCTTCTTTTTCCTCTAACAAAAACTTTAACAAATTATCCCTATAATTCATTCATTGTACTGCTTCATTGGTCTTGAGTTAATAGATATCACATACACCCCAAAGGAGGACTTACCACCCGATTGGGAATAATAACCACCAAGTGAACCCATATATACAAAAATAATGTCTTTTTGGGTTGTTTCTTTGGTTATCTAATGTTGATTGTGGTGTTTTCGATATACTTTTTGGTTGCCAACACCGTTATTGGGCTAAGATTCTCTCTATTCTGAACTTGACAACTTTTAGACACCCACAATTAGCTTCATTTGTGGGAATCGCCTCCAACAGCCGTTATGCTTTGTTTTTCGATATCCATATTTACTTTCTTTCATTACAGTTTATTTTTTCTGCAATTTGTATTTACTCAACCCTTATCCACAAAAAATGGTTTAAACCCGAAATAAGAAAATAGGTGATGCTAACCTAAAAAGTCCCTAAGTCTCTAAACCAACCAATTAGGACCAAAATCCTTAGGGCCTAGCCCCAAACCTGGAAAATATAGTGGTTTAGTCGCGACACCCACAAACCCATTTAACCCCAATAACCTAGCCACTGGTGGGGACAATGCTAACAAAGCTAATTCTCAGAGTGAGCTGGGAAGATTAAGGTTGGAGAGGGAAGTCCTATTATAGATGCTCAAGGAGCAGATTGCTAGCAATACTCGGCAAGCCTTTAAGGCAAAGAATGATGATGGGAGGTCCCATGTGTACTCCACTAATGAAGAAACAATACATGAAGTCAATGAGTTAACCCTTTTTGATAGGGGAAAAAAAGGTGGTAAATGTGCCAAGATTAAATGTCCTGGACACTTAGTATGAAATTCCTGGTACTATTCCTCGGCTTAATATCTTCGGTCTTTTCGGGGTAGAGTAACCCCACAAGGAGAGAGCCAACCAAAGAATTAAGTCAAACAAGATTTGAGAAAGCTTATTTACTCGATTATCGCTAACAAAAAGACTCTAGATGCCAAAACAACTAAAGAGCTGGCTAGAAAGACCTTAGGGGAAGAGTAGGGCTCTCCCTTTCATCAAAGAATTGCTAATTCACCCCTATCTAGAAAATTTAGTCCTCATAAGTTTAATGTTTACAATAGTTAAACAAATCCTGCCGACCATGTTTGGTATTACAAGCAGGCTATGGCTTAATGGATTTCAGATGTTAATGTGATTTGCCACATATTCCCAACCAGTTTGGGGGACTCAGCACCCAGATGGTTTGTAAAGTTGTCAAGAGGGCATATTGATAGCTTCAAAGCGTTGGTTGAGAAATTTACCGCTTAATTTATTACAAATAGTAGAGTAATGAAGGGTCCAAATGCCCTCACTCACTTGAGAAAATAAAATAATTAGGCGCTTAGATAATACTCTTCCAGTTATTGGGAACTATTCTAGGAAGTCGAAGACTGTGATCTAAAGTTTGTCATTAGTACCTTCAAATATATATTGCCACGAGACAAAGTTGGCATTTATAATGATTTAACTAAAAGACCTCCTAAGAGTTTTAATGACTTACTAGCTAGGATAGATGAGTTTGCTCTGGTTGAAGATGATAACTTAACGGCCAACAAAGCCGAGTACAAAACAGATAGAGGGTCAAAAAAATGATAAAATAATTCTTCCAAAAAGAACATGAAAAAGGAAAGATAAACCGGTGACAACAAGCCGAGTTCAAAAGCATTTAAGGGCGTGAATACCATTTTCAATCGGCTAATTCACAAGATTATGTTCGAGATCCAAAGGCCAACCCTTCTTCAAGTGGCCCAAGCCGATGACAGGAAACCCCAATGCTTGGGATACCAAGCTCCAATGTTCATATCATAAATTGATCTTTTTAATGTTTTTGATGTAGTGAATTAAGACTTATATTTACTTATTTGGTAAAAATAAAATTGTAGACAAATTTTATATTTGAATAATAGCCATTTAAGATCAATGAGTAGTAAAAGATAATATGAAATATCATATAATTGCTAAAACTATATTTATCACAATTAACAATTTTCATATGTATTATTTAAACAGAATTTTTAACGAAATTTATTAAGAACATATGCAAATTTTGCGCATTAAATCTTATATTAATGAAAAAAATAGTATTACTTAATGTTTTTACTTTTAGCAACAAAAGTTTATCGTTTCTACATTGTTTTAGTAAACTCGCCCCACTACCCGTGTAAAGTGCAAGATTTTTAAAAGAATTTATGGGTAAGGAAAAAAATATTATCACACTGGAGTGAGAAGATTAATTTTTTTGTTGCATTTAAAAACACCCTTATTTTATCCGTTTCGAATTTGAGGTATTATTCTACATTGAGAAATATTGTATTAAAATACAGTATTATATTTTAATGCATATATTACTCGTTCTCTTTAGAGTCAAAATTACGAGAAAATTTATTAAATTGTCTTCTCGTGCCTCCTAAGTTATTTTATTAATTTTAAGATTGCTTGTTAACTATGTTATGAAAATAATTGAATATTGCATGAGAATTTGTATTATATTTAATATATATTATATTTTTTCTTAATTAAATTTTTATTATGTGACATAAGGGTACACATTGACACACTCATATTTTATAAAAGCTTATTTTGTGTTATCATGTTATTATATATAGTTAAAAATTATGATTGGACTCAAGATTCTAAGACTCGTCACATTTAATAAACCAGTGAATAGCCCAACTTTTAAGATTATATAAGCTTTATTATTTATAAAATAATATTATACTTTTTTAAAACAAGAAAAAAAAATATTATAACAAAAAAAATATTTTAATATTGTTATAATCCCTACCTTATCGAATATAAGAAATTAAGTTGCAAAGTATACCTACTCGTGCAGTATTGAAACCACAACCGGGAGCATTTATAATTTATAATACAAATCAAAGAAATAATATTCACTGATTTGACCACTATCTATAATTCACTTTTTTTTATAATATAAATCAAGAAAATACTATTTACTAATTTGACGACTATCTATAATTCATTTTTTTTTATACATTACTATCTTGATAGTGCCGGATGGCACGGACAATACCTAGTTAAGGTAAAAACGTAAGTGCAAAAAATATGCATGTGACAAAATTCGAACTTGTGCTACAAAATAATGTTATGTTATATTATATAGTTTCAAACAACTTTGTAGAATGAACTTAAATCGGAAAATATATTAAAATTAATCATTATACATTTGAATAATCTTTTATCCCCATTTTTCTCTAAAGATTAAATATGGTTAACTTCTAAGGAATCAAAATAGTGGCGCCTGCAATTTTGATTATTAAGAAAAACCAAAAAACATAACCATTGGAGCGTAACGTTGTAAACTTCAACAACATGTTAAATGAATAACTAGGCAATGGATTTTTTGCTTCAGGACAATTGATTTGGCATTTCGTTTAAGATAGATAAAGTGCTATTCTTGTCAAAAATTTAATTTTTAATCAAATTTAATTTTTGTTATATATAAAATATTAATATATAGATGTCCATATATGATATTAATAATTTTAATTTATCCCACATTAATATAATAGGTGAATATGATTAATACATATTATTATTATTATTATTATTATTATTATTATTATTATTATTATTATTATTATTATTATTATTATTATTATTATTATTATTATTATTATATATATACTCTCGTCCCACCTGAGTTTTGTGTAGAAATAAAAAGATTAGTTCTTAATATAAATAAAGACAATCCCTACCAATATTACATATCAATTAAATAAAAAGATTTTCATTATTCTCTTATTTCTCTCCCTCAATTATTTTAACAATTTTAATTTTATTCAAGAAATAAACACAAGTGAAAAACATTAATTACAACGGTTGTAATAATTACAATGGCTAACAATATTAAATGAGAAGCATTGAACTATTGAAGGATGGAGAATGTACTTATTATAATGGGCTGATATTACTATATTTGATCTTTTTATATTCATTTTTTAGTTGAATATGTCTTTTGCCATTAAATTCATGAGTCTAGATCTTTATCTATACTATTATAGAAAATCAGAATCAATTTTAATTGTGATGAAATTATGTTAAATTTTTAAATTACTTATTTTAATCCTGCGATCTCTTTTTTTTATTTAAAATATATTTGTAAGAGGATTCAAACCTTGAACATTTGACAAATTAATTAATGTACTATTTAACCACTAAATCACTTAACATTTTTGTTTTATATTTTAATTTGAAATAGATATAATTGAGTAGTACACATGTCGTGTGTGCATATGATCTAGTATAAATAAATACGTAAAACTATTAATACAATAAAAATTTACTATATTATTGTTTATATAAATTTTAGTCTCGTCTTCATTCTCTTACCATAGTTGGCTGAGATTACTATAATATTTAATCTTTTTTTTTCATTTTCTAGTTGAATGTATCTTTTTGCCATTAAATTCACAATCTAGTTCTTTGTATAAATAAAGGGTAAAACTATTAACACAGTAACTATTATTTTATAACATGGGTTGTCGTACTAGTAAAAGTTATATTCTCTGCTTCATTCTCTTATCATTCAACATTTCTCGCACAATATGCGAATTATCGGAGAAGATCCATTTCACTGCAGGGGTTACTGTTCACATTGTTAACGGATTGCCTAATAATGACTATCAACTAAAGTTTCGTTGCCAATCAAAAAACGATGATTTGGGATACCATACCCTTCTTGTGGGCGGAGAATATTACTGGAAATTTCATCTCAATTTTTATGTTCCGACTACCCTTTTCTTTTGTCACTTTTACTGGCAGAATAAGGATAAAAGTTTCGTTGTTTTTGACGGAATGCGTAGATTTCCGAGCTGTGATCACTTCAGCCTTCATGACATTAATTGTTTTTGGTTAGTGAAAGAAGATGGATTTTACTTTTCTGAGCACAGAGATGACCCAAACTCCCCAAAGTGGCGTAAATTATTTTCTTGGTAAAAAGAAAATTTTATCTTGTGATTTAAAAATGTACGGAGAAGTTGTATGTGATTGAATGGAATAACTAGTATTTCTTCGTATCACTTTGGCCTGCTTTTATATAAATATTACGATTCTATATGAGAAAATTTTACACAAGTTACGTACGTTCGTAAAGGGTGATATTATTGGCAAAATAATTGTACTTTTTATTAGAATAATGTACAATTTTAAAAATGTATAATACAATATTTTAAAGAATTACTATACTCTGACAAAAAAAAAATTGTTTTATCAATATAGGTGGCCTTTGTAAAAAGGGAACCCAAGGCCAAAGTCTTAACTAATAATTATATTAATTAGTACATAAACTTGTTTTCACTTCTCATAAAAGAATATGAATAATTCTTTTGTCAAGACCAATGAGATTAGGCAATACTACGTTGCATAAAATTTATAATAATATAAATATTACACAAGTTATGTTGTAAAGTATGGTATTATTGGCAAAACAATTATACTTATTGAGAAAAGATTCGACTTGAATTACTTTTCCTATGATGACTAGAATTACTTTTTTCAAATGTTCTGCTTCGTCTGACAATAAGTTGAAAAATGATAGTAAAATCAATTGAATTTTTTTTGTAAGAATGTTACAAAATAAGTTGAGTAGTTTGGTGAGATATTTACTAGTATGAGAAAATGTTCTTGATCCTTCTTTATTTTTTGTGAATTTTTTTTCTTCCTTAGTCTTTATTTGATAACAAGATGGAAAATGATAAGAAAAACAATGTTTTTCTTTTTGAGAGTTGGAAAATAAGTTGAGTGATGTGGTGAGGTGTTCTCCATTATGAGTAGATGTCCTCGATGCTTCTTAAGGCTTCATTTGATAACAAAATGAAAAATGATAGACGTAGGAGGTAAAAATTATAAATGAGCTTTTAGCTAGGCCCAGCTTTGTTGGTACATACTCTGGTTAGCCAATGACCCATAGTATTCAGTTCCACATATGTACAAACTTAAAGAATGCATAAGTCCCTAAAGAGGAATACATAAGCCGACTAGGTGATACACCTAAATTGGCAGATCAAACTTACTTAGCTGAGCAGAATAAATAAGATGATGAAGATCGATTATTGATGATCGGCCAACTGGCAAAGAAAAGCTGAACTGGAGAACAACTAATAGGAAATAACCACTTTTATAGTGTGAACAGGGCTAGGGATAGCTGATAGCTCAGAGTAGTAACCAAGTTTATCATTTATAGTATATTTCACAGCTCATCAACCCTAATGTACACCATATCACGTACTTGTAAACAGGAAGGGATAACCCTTAAATGGCTCAGGACAATACACTCACTCACAAATAGCCTCATCCTCCTCATCCTTCTTTTTCTTCTTCTAACAAAACCTCAAACAAATTCTCTCTGTAATTCATTCATTATACTGCTTCATTGATCTTGAGCTAATATAAATCACACACACCCTAAAGGAAGACATGCCATCGGATTAGGAATAAGAGCCAACAGGGGGAACCCACATATAAAAAAAGTCATGTCTCTTTGGGTTGTTTCTTTAGTTGTGTACTATTGATTGTAGCGTTTCTAATATATTTTTTAGTTCCTAACCATTGATGTTGGGCTAAGTGACTCGGTGAAAACAACGCGAGTTATTACACCCAAGTGCAGGTGGTCGGTCAAGTAATAAATACTCGGCAAATTCAAGGTCAATCCACGGGGAGGGGTGTAGTTTTTTTAGTTAGGAATGCTTCTTTCAAGAGGAAGATGGGAAAAATAAAAAAAAAAGATGAAATATGGAAGGAATGAAATGAGAATCAATAATTAAACTAACTAAAGGTAATATAACTAAATAAAACATGCAAATAAAATTAAACCTAAAGGTAACGAAACATTACTATGCTAAAGAAACTAAACTAACATAACAAGAATATGAAATAAAGCTAAATAAAATAAACACTAAAAACAACGTGCTAAATTAATTAAATGCGTGAAAAACTTTAATTAAAATTAAGAATAAAAAGCGCTAGGGGTATCCATAAGTTCTGGGCAACACAACGGGCAATTCGATGGACCGGGAATCCTTTTCTAATTAATTTTTCTTCAAAAATCAGTCTACTTTCCACAAGCTAATTGATCTCATAAACTCGTATTTTTCGCAATAATTCATGCATGACATGAGTTATACGTACCAATACTAATTATGGAATTAATTCGCATTACTTAATTTTACAAAAAACATTTGTTTATTAAAGTGAAGTAGTGCTTGACACTACAATTTTTTTTTATTAAAAGTGAGTTTAGAAAAATTAAATAATTACCACAATTTAATTCAAATAGGTTAAAACGTTATTGAAATCAAATTTAAACTAAAATGAGCAGTGAAAACACAAAATTAGAGATTTCGATATCAAAAAGTAAGGATTAAAACAACTACCGAAAACAGCGCACTCTAGTTTGAAATTATAAAAATACAAAACTAATTAATTTAGAGAGTATAGACCGCTCTCTAACTCGACCAGTTAGAGTTTAATGCAAAAACAACGATTCAAACTAGTTTGGTTCTTTTATCGGAAAGATTTTATTAAATTTATTATATATAAAAATATGTTATTAGTATATTAGGACAATAATTTAATAAAAATCATATTTATAATGGCCTATTAACCAATGAAAAATTAATTAGAATGGAATTCGAGTCTAAAAAATTATCGTGTTAACATATCCGTTCCTTACGAACCCCTAACTAATGAACTAGCCAAACATACCTAATAAATTCATGCTCAATAAAATAATCAAATAAAACAGCCTATATAAATTCATAAATTGAAAAACAATTAAAATCATAAGCATGCAAAATTTATAATAAGAATTAACAAAGTAGTAAATAAATTAAGAACCTGAAATTGAAGTATGCGCGTAGACTAATAATAAATTCTAAAATTAATCTTCAATAATGTACTAAAATCATTCGTCTCCAATTTCGAATTAACACCAAATAAAACTTGTAGAAACAGTACAAAACGAACCCTTAATGTTTTAAAAAAATAAAATAAAGAAGGAAGAAGAAGAATGAAAGAGAGAGAGAGAAAGAGAGAAAATAAATCAATGGAGAGAGAGAGAGAGAAAAGGCACACGGCTGTGTGATGTTGCTGCGTGATGTTACTGCTGGCTTTTGTGTGATGATGATTGATGATATTATATATATTATAAAACTTGAACCCGAGACCACAACAAGAGTACTTCTCACGCAAACCATATGGGCTAGGCACACTTTCGAAAATTTCTTACACCTTCAATTATTTTTTTCATTCACACTAAAATTTGTTCCTCCGGCGCACTGTTCGTATTTCGGCCATAACTTTGCGCTCTGAACTCCGATTGATGAAAGGTTTTCGCCCATGCATAGCTAACTCAAAGCTCTACAAATATTTTTAGATTTGTTTTCAAATTCTCCACGGATAAATACCATAATCGGATGAAACAGAGGCAATACGCACGGTGAATCTCTTCTTCAATTGAAAATTTTCCAAATTGATTCAAATGACTTTTTCTTCACTTGGGATGATTTATTGGCTTTTCTTAGTCTCTTTCATCCACTCCCTTTGTGATTGAGCTTGGGATTTACTTCCGGTTCATTTCTTGAACTCAATTTAGTTTCGAATTTGACCGGTAATGATTAATTTTGGGAAAATTTGCTTCTGGATTCGTTCTTGTTCATTTTTAACATATAAAATGCACTAGAAACAAACATATTATCCTATTTCATGATTAAAACTCAATTGTTAACAATTTAGGATAATTAGAATCAAATTCATGCATATTAAAACATCTAAATATGTATAAAAATGCAATATTTTAACTTAATCACTAAGATTCTCTCTATTTTGGACTTAACAACTATTAGACTCCCACAATTGGCGTCATTTGTGGGAATCGCTTCCAATAACTGACATGTTTTGTTTTTTGATATCCAGATTTACTCTCTCTCATTACAGTTTATTTTTTTTGCAATTTACATTTACTCAACTCTTATCCACCAAAAATGGTTCAAACCCGAAGTAAGCAAGTAAGTGATTCTAACCTTGAAGGCCCCCAAGTCTCTGGACCAGCCAATTATGACCAAAATCCTCATGGCCTAGAAAATATAATGGTTAAGTCGTAAGATCACACCCTTAAAACAACAAACCCATTTAACCCCAATTACCCAGGCACTGGTGGGGCAATGCCAACGAGGCCAATTCTCAAAATGAGCTGGCAGATTAAGGTTGAAGAAGGAAGTCCTGTTACAGATGCTCAAAAATCAGATTACTAATAATGCTCGACAAGCATTTAAGGCAAATAATTATGATAAAAGGTCCCATGTGTACTCCACTAGAGAAGTAAAAATACATAAAGTCAGTGAGTCAACCCTTCTTGATAGAGGCCAAAAGGAAGGTGGCATGTGTGCCAAGATTTGATGTCCTGGATGCTCGGTATGAAATTCCAGGTACCACTCATCGGCTTAATGTCTTCAGCCTTCTATGGGGCAAAGTAACACCACAAAGAGAGAGCATGTGGCGCCCCAAATCCCGTTTAGAAGTTTTCACCTCCGGGACAGATTTGTCACAGGTGTCGTACGCTGACGACGGGTGATATTAAAATTTTATGAATAAATAAACCAATTTCTTACAGAGTCGACCAAAGAATTGGGCCGAAAAAGATTTGAGAAAGCTTATCTACTCAACTATCACTAACAAAAATACTCTGGATGCCAAATAACTACGGAGTTGGCTAGAAAGGCCTTAGGGGAGGACCAGGGCTTTCCTTTTACTCAAAGAATTGATGTTGCACCCACACATAGAAAATTTAGTCCTCATAAGTTTATTGTTTACAATGGTCGAATAGATCTTGTCGACCATGTTCGGTATTACAAACAAGTTATGGCTTACTGGATTTCAAATAACAATGTGATGTGCAACATGTTTCCAACCAGTTTGGGGGACTCAGCACTCAGATGATTCCCAAAGTTTCCTGGGGGCAAATTGATAGCTTTAAAACATTGACTAAGAAATTCACCATTCGATTTATTATAAATATCAGAGTAATGAAAGGTCCAAATGCCCTCAATCACTTAAGAAAATGAAATAATGCAACATTTATAGAATACTCTTCAAATTATTAGGAATTGTTTCGGAAAGTCGAAGACTGTGATATAAAGTTTGTCATTAGTACCTTCAAATATTGATTGCCATGAGACAAAGTTTACATTTATAATGATTTGACCAGAAGACCCCCCCCCCCCCCCTCAAGAGTTTTAATACTTGTTGGCCATGATAAATGAGTTTGCTCTGGTTGAAGATGATGACTTAGCGGCCACCATGGCTAAGTATAAGAGAAATAAAGGGTCAAAAAAGCGATAAGAGAATTCTTACAAGAAGAATATGAAAGAGGAAAGATCAACATGTGACAGGAAGCCGAGTTCAGAAGCATTTAAAAGTGTAAATACCATTTTCAATCGGCTAATTCACAAGAATAAGTTCAAGATCCAAAGGCCAACCCTTTTTCAAGTGGCCCAAGCCGATGACAAGAAACCCCAATGCTTGAGATACCAAGCTCTTATGTTCTTATCATAAATTGATCTTTTAATGTTTTTGGTGTAGTGAATTAAGACTTATATTTACTTATTTGATAAAAGTAAAATTTGTAGACAAATTTTATATATAAATAATAACCATTTAAGAGTAATGAATAGTAAAAGATTCTATGAAATATCATATAATTGTTAAAATTATATTTATCACAATTAATATTTTCAGAGGTAATATATAGACCGAATTTTTAATGAAATTTATTAAGAACGATGTAAATTTTGCTTATTATATCTTATATTAATGAAAAATTTAATATTTTTTTAGTGACAAAACTTTATCATCTCCACATTATTTCAGTAAACTCACCCCACCACTAGAGTGAAGTTCAAGATTTTTTTAAAAATTGATGAGGTGAGAAGATTAATTTTGTAGATATATTTAAGAATACTCTTATTTTATGAGCTTCCAATTCGAGATATTATTCTACACTATGAGAAATATTGTATTAAAATATAGTATTATATTTTAATGCATATATTACTCGTTCTCTCTAATGTCAAAATTATGAGAAAATTAAATTTTATTAAATTGTCTTCTCGTGCCTCCTGATTTATTCTATTGATTTTTAAGATCACATCTTAACTATGATATGAAAATAATTAAATATTGAGTGAGAATCATATATAATATTTAATATATATTGTGCTTTTATTTTTTTATTAAAATTTTTATTATGTGACATAAAGGTACACGTAAACACACATATATTTTATAAATGCTTATTTTGTGTTATCACGTTATTATAGTAGAAAATTATGATTTGGCCCAAGATACTAAGACTCGTCATATTTAACAAACTAGTGAATACCCCAACTTTTAAGATTATATAAGTTTTATCACTTACAAAATAATATTATATTTAAAAAAAAAAACTGTTACAACAAAAAAATTTATTATAATATTGTTATAATCCCTACCTTATCGAATATAAGGATTTAAGTTGCAAAGGTTGCATTTATCATTAATGTAAAAATTTATGCGCAAAAAATGTGAATGTGACAAAATTCAAACTCATGCTACAAAATAATATTATATAGTTTCAAAAAACTTTATAGAATTAACATAACTTGGAAAATATATTAAAATTAATCATTATACATTTGAATAATCTTTTATTCCCATTTTTCTCTAAAGATTAAGATATCGTTAATTTCTAACAAATCAAAATAGTGGCTCCACAATTTTGATTATTAAGAAAAACATAACCATTGTAGAGCATATCGTTGTAAACTTCAACAACATGTTAAATGGATAACTACGCAATACATTTTTTGCTTCAGTACAATTAATTTGGCGTTTTGTTTAAGATAGATAAAGTGCTATTCTTGTCAAAAATTTAATTTTTAATCAAATTTGATTTTTGTTATAAAATATTAATATGCAAATGTCCATATATAATATTAACATTTAACTTGTCCCACACTAATATAAAGGGTGAATATGATTAACACATTATATATATATATATTCTTGTTCCACCTGAGTTTTGTATAAAATAAAAAGATTAATTCTTAATATAAATACAGATGATCCCTACCAATATAACATATCAGTTAAATAAAAAAAATTCTATTATTTTCTTATTTCTCTCCCTCAATTATTTTAACAATTTTAATTTCATTCAAAAAATGCATTAATTACAACGGTTTTAATAATTACAATGGATGACAATATTAAATGATAAGCAATGAAGTATTGAAGGGTGGAGAACGTACTTATTATAATGGGCTGAGATTACTATATTTTATCTTTTTATATTCATTTTCTAGTTGAATGTGTCTTTTGCCTTTAAATTCATGAGTCCACATCTATATTTATATTATTATATAAAGTCAAAATAAATTTTAACTATGATAAAATGATGTCAAATTTTTAAATTGCCTATTTTAATCATGTAATCTCTTTTTTTTATTAAAAAATATACTTACAAGAGAATTCAAATCTTGAATATTTGACAAAATAATTAATGTTCTATTTAACAATTAAACCACTTAACGTTTGTATTTTATATTTTAATTTGAAATATATATAACTAAATAGTACATGTATCGTGTATGCATATGATCTAGTATAAATAAATAGGTAAGACTATAAATACAGTAAAATTTTACTATATTATTGTTTATATAAATTTTAGTCTCCTCTTCACTCTCTTACCATAGTTGGCTGAGATTACTATAATACTTAATCTTTTTTTATTCATTTTCTAGTTGAATGTGGCCTTTTGCCATTAAATTCATTAGTCAAGTTCTCTATATAAATAAAGCGGGAGAACTATTAATACGGTAAGTTGGTAACTATTATTTCATAACATGAGTTGTCATACTAATAAAAAATTTATTCTCGTCTTCATTCTCTTATCATTCAACATTTCTCGCACAATATGCGAATCATCGGAGAAAATCCATTTCACTCAAGGGGTCAGTGTTCACATTGTTAACGGATTGCCTAATAATGACTATTCGCTAAAGTTTCGTTGTCAATCAAAAGACGATGATTTGGGATACCATACCCTTCTTGTGGGCGAAGAATATTACTGGAAATTTCATCTCAATTTTTTTCTTCCGAATACCCTTTTCTTTTGCCACTTTTACTGGCAGAATAAGGATATAAGTTTCGATGTTTTTGACGGAATGCGTGGATTTCCGAGGTGTAATCACCCTAGCTTTCATGACATTAAATGTTTTTGGTTAGTGAAAGAAGATGGATTTTACTTTTCTGAGTTCAGAGATGACCCAAACTCCCCAGATTGGCTTAAAATATTTTCTTGGTAAAAAGAAAATTTTATCTTGTGATTTAAAATTAATGGAGAATTATTATGAGATTGAATGGAATAACTATTATTTCTTCGTACCACTTGGCCCGCTCTTATATAAATATTACGATTCTATATGAGAAAATTGTACACAAGTAACGTTTGTAAAGGATGGTAGTATTAGCAAAATAATTATATTTATTATTAAAATAATGTACAATTTTAAAAACGTATAATATAATTTTCTAAAGAATTACTATGACAAAAAAAAATATTTGTTTTATCAATATAGGTGGCCTTTGTAAAAAGGGAACCCAAGGACCGCCAAAGTCTTAACTAATAATTATATTAATTAAACTTATTTTCATTTCTCATAAAAGAATATGAATATTTCTTTTGTCAAAACCAATGAGATTAGGGAATACTACGTTGCATAAAATCTATAATATTATTATTACACAAGTTACGTTCGTAAAGTATATTATTATTGGTAAAACAATTATAGTTATTTATAGAGTAATGTCCAACGTAGTTTAAAAGCGTAGAATACAACTTCTCAAAGAATTATTACTATCTTTTGAAAAAAAAAATATTTGTTTTGTTAATATGGGTGCCCTTCGTAAAAAGGGAACCAAAGTACTACAAGAGTCTTAACTAATAGTTATTTTAGTATGTAAATTTTGCACAAAATTCTAAAAAGAAAGAATATTTCGATGCTTGCTAAATATATTAGTCGTTATATTTTGAGAGAGAAGATTCGAACTTCTTTTTATTTTCCGGGTAGTATCGATGAATCTAACCCCTGACTTTTTACCTCTCAAAATATACGCTAGTGAGTGCTATCACCGTACTACGAAGGTGGGTTTTTCAAACTTTATCTTGTGTACAAGCACATTGACGAGAGAAAAGATTCCATTTGAACATATAATCAATACACCACATATATACTTTTAAGATAACTAGGGTCACTCTACCTAGGCTAGGCCCAACCAAAAGGTAAGCTAGCAAAACATTAGTTTTAGGCCTAGCCATGGCCTCAAGACTTAGAACATTTTTGGAAGCCCCAAATTATAGGGGTATATATACGTGTATCACTGCAGCGTACATATAAAATCACTATATATAGCTCAATCTCCATTGTAAATGTATTTCTTTTATTTCTTTTTTCGTTTTTTGTTAAAAAAGGTGGTCTCTCCCTTCATCTATAATCAAAAAGAGCATACAGCTCAAACCCTCTTGGTGAAACTTAAACTTCTCTCCCAGATCTGAGTAAGTGCCTTCTCAACTAGGTTAGCCGTGCCCTTTGTAGTTAAGATTCCAAAAGTCATACTGTTGACGAATAGAGAGAGAAATGAGAGAGTAAAATTATATTGATGTCTTTGAATGAATACAACGATCCTTTTAAATAGTGGTAGAATGAGTTAATACAGGGGAGGTAAAATAAGGAAAAATAATATCACATGATTCTAGCAATCACATACCATATCTATACATACCATATCTAATCACATACCATATATATACATATCTTCTAATACTCCCCCTCAAGTTGGCACACATATATCGAACATGCCCAACTTGCTAATCAGCTTGGCAAATATTTTTCTTGTCACGGCCTTGGTGAGTATGTCAACTAACTGATTTTCAGAGCGTACATGAGGAACATAAATAACTTTCTCTTCTAACTTCTCTTTGATGAAGAACTTGTCCACTTCAACATGCTTTGTTCTATCTTGTTAAACCGAATTGTGTGCAATATTACATACTTCCTTGTTGTCGCAATATAGCACCATGGGTTCTGCTGGAGGAAAATCGAGATCTGTCAGCAGCAATTTTAACCACAATAACTCTTGAATACCAACTGCCATTCCTCGATATTCTGCTTTTACGCTTGATCGGGATACTACATTTTGCTTCTTACTTCTTCAAGTAACCAAGTTTTCTCCTACAAATGTGAAATACCCTGATGTAGATCGTCTGTCACATATATTACCTGCCCAATCAGCATCAGTGTATCCTTCAACCTTCAGGATATCCTTATTTTTTTGGAAGGATTCCCTTTCCAGGAGCTGCTTTGAGATAATTGATAATTCTTATAACTGCTTGCATATGTTTCTCCCCTGAATTATACAAGAATTGACTGACAATACTTAATGCATATGATATAGCAGGCCTTGTATGAGCTAGATACATCAATCTTCCTACCAATCTCTGATAACGCCCTTTATCGACGGGTACTTGATCTGTTTCGACCTTTAACTTTAATCATTCCTCCATTGGAGTCTCTGACGGTTGACAAGCAGACATCCCGGTTTCATTCAGTAAGTCTAAGGCATACTTTTTTTGAAATAGAAAAATGCCTTTTAATGATCTAGACACCTCGATCCCCATAAAATACTTCAAGTTTCCAAGGTCTTCCATCTCAAACTCCTGAGATAAGAGCTTCTTCAACGCCTAGTGTTCTTGAGGGTCGTTTCCTGTGAGTACCGTGTCATCCACATAAACAATAAGAGCCATAATCTTCCCATGATTCTTCTACAAACATAAAGTATGATCAGAATTACTTTGGCTGTACCCAAACTTTCACATTGATCTCGCGAATCTCCCAAACCAGGCTCTGCGGGATTGTTTTAGCCTATATAAAGATTTTTTCAACTTGCATATCTTATTTGTATGCTCAACCGGGATCTTATAGCCAGGTGAAAACTCCATATATACTTACTCTTCTAAATTCCCATGTAAGAAGACATTTTTCACATCGAACTGTTGTAGTGGCCAGTCCAAATTTGCAGTTAATGAAAATAACACTTGCACTATATTGATTTTTTCTACTAGCGCAAATGTCTCTAGATAATCAATCCCATGCGTCTGTGTGTAGCCTTTTGCAACTAGTCTCGCCTTGAATCTTTTAATTGTTTCCTGCTTTAAATTTTACAGTGTACACCCACTTGCAACTCACCTTCTTCTTTCCTGCTGGTAATTCGATCAATTCCCATGTGTCATTTTTCAACAAAGACTTCATCTCCTCATCCATTGCTGATTTTCACTTAGAATCACATAAGGCTTTCTACACATTGTTAGGAATAGATACAGAAGATAATTGATTCATAAAAAAATTTGTTAGATGCAGTTAACCGATAATACGACACATAATTACTCATAAGATATTTGATTTTATTAGTAAAATATGGGCCATATGTGGGTTTAGATATACCTCTATTTGCTCGTCAGGAAGTTTCTTTATAGGAATTGAAGAAGATGATACTTGGGAGACCTCAGTTTCAAGAATATTTAACGTGGACGATTGGTTGTTTGCGTTAGGCGGAGACGGAGACGACACAACTCCACTTGGAAAGATTTCTGTTGTTTCTGTTGTTTCAGTTGGCTCTGCTGTTGGTGGTGTTTTAGGTTGTCTCTACTATTGGTGGTGAACTCGAAGTCAACGTTGGAACCACCTCTATTGAGTTTGTCTCTTCCTCATTGATATTCCCAAATGACTGAACTTCCTTATAATGCTCCCCCTAAAGGTTAGTCATGTCAAAGTACATAGTTTCTTCATAAAACGTAACATTCATGGTAACGTACAGTTTTTGTGTAAGAGGATGATAACACCGATACACCTTCTAAGAAGATGCATACCCTACAAAGATGCATTTGATAGCGCGCGGTTCAAGCTTGTTCTGTTGCTCCTTTGGTAAGTGGACAAATGTAACACATCCAAACACCCGGGGAGGAAGATTTGACACGGTAGGAGCTGTGACAGACTTAGCTAAAACTTCAAAGAGTGTCTGAAAATTAAGTACAGCTGAAGGGATGCGATTTACTAAATAGACAGCCGAGGAAAGTGCTTCACCCCAATACGAGGTTGATGCGTTTGCGCCGATCAGTGATGCCCGAACTATTTCTGACATGATTATTTTTTCGTTCGGCAACCTCATTCTATTAAGGAGTATAAGGACATGTAGTCTGATGAATGATCCCATGAAGTTTGAAGTATGCCTGTAACTCAGTACTCATATATTTTCCACCATTATCACTTTGGAGAACTTGAATAGTAGCATTATATTATGTATTGATTTATTTATGAAATCTCTGAAACAAACCACTAACTTCTCCTTTGGATTTCATGGGACACACGCACGTCATTCAAGTGCAATCATCAATAAATGTGACAAACCATCGTATACCACCTAAAGAGAAAATGCGAGACGGCCCTCATACATCAGAATGAATAAGCATAAATGAAACTGAACTCTTAATCAATGAAGGTTTAAAGAAAGTACGATGACTTTTAGCTAGTTCACAAATCTCACAGTGAAAACTAGAAGAATTAACTTTATGAACTAAACGGGGAAACAGTTTCTTAAGTAACCAAACGATGCGTGGCCTAACCGAATGTGCCATAACCAAAGTTCATCTGGAATATTTTTTTTAGAGGTACTAGTGTTCAAGGCTTTGTGCAGGCGATCTGTGCTTTTGAACTCCAGGTCCAAATAGTATAATTTCCCGTGCCTAATACCATAACCAATCGTCTTCTTCATCTGGATATCCTTAAAAACACAATGAATAGGCCAAAAGATGACAACACAATATAGGGCCTTAGTTATTTGAGAAACAGATAATATCTTATAATCTAAGGATGGTACTACTAAGACAGAGGTTAAATTCAGAGTGTCGGATAGATTGATTGATCATTTTTTTACTATAGGGACTGGGGTACCATTGACTGTGGACACAAAGGTCTGAGATGATGGGGTTAAAAGAGTAACTATTTTTGAATTAGATGTCATATGATCAGTCGCACCAGAATCAATTACCCATGTATTATTCAAAACAAAGATAGAATGTAAAGCCGTACCTGATGTACCTATGGTGGTGAGTAAGCCTAAGGCCTGTGTGTTACCATCTGCTGTGGTCTGGCATGTTTTGCGATTGCGAGAATCCTTCCACCAATTCGGATATCCAATGATTTCATAGCAATTCTTTTTTGATTGTCCCGTGAGTCCACAGATAGAGCATGGCGAGTATCTGAAAGTGGAATACTAAGATTCATTCAGTTGATTACCATAGCATGATCGTTTATCTAAATTTTGCCAATTTGAGGGGTATCTGGTTGATGATCCGGTCATAATCGTAGGGTTGAAAGTCATTTGAGAGTGGAGTACTCAATGATCGAGATTGAATCTAAAAATTCGAGTGGTTGTGTTCAGGACGCCAAAAAATGCCAGAAACTGATCTGGTCCATATAAGAACCCGGTCAAGAAACGGGTGAACCGAGCCGTTGAAAAATAAAAAAAAAATTGGTATGGGTTAGGGATTCTGTCAGTCAACAGTCAACGATCAAAGTCAATGGTCAAAGCTGATGTGGCTAGTGACGTGGCGGCTGAGGTGGCTTTATGGCTGACGTGGCAGTGACTTGTCTACTGATGTGGTAGCTGACGTGTCGGTGACTGGGCAATGACGTGGCAGTAGGGCTGGCAGGGCAGCTGACGTGGCAGTGTAATGTGGTAGGGTGACATGGCAGTATGGCGTGGACGAAGTGCTGCAGGAGAGCTGGTTGAACTAGCGGTGCGTAAGAGCGCGTACAGGGTCATATGGAGGTGATTCAAACGGATTTTGAATCATCTATTGAAAACGAGGACATTGGTGTAATTTTTGATTTGATTGAGTGTCTGGACATGATAGACAAGTGCACAGAAGTTTGATTCAGTTGTGTGTTGGTGGCTGCGGGTGTTGTAGGATAGGTTTAGGGTTTGTGATGGTGTTGTAAGGCGATATGTGGGTTTTTTGCGTGGTGGTGGTGGGGCGGTTAGGGTTTTGTGATTATGTTTTCCTCTGATACCATGTTGACTAATAGAGAGAGATGAGAGAGTAAAATTATATTGATGTCTTTGAATGAATACAACAATCCCTTTAAATAGGGGTAGAATGAGTTATACATGGGAGGAAAAATAAAGAAAAATAATATCTCATAATTCTAGCAATCACATACCATATCTATAGATACCATATCTAATAACATATCATATCTATACATACATCTAATTTTTAATTTTAATTTTCTACCTGTGTTTATCTATTTATTTATTGAAAAATGCAAATACCTTATATTACATTAGAGAATTCAAAACCATCAAAAGAAAGAGCATCTTCCAACCATAAGGGGGGAACTTCAAGCCAAACTACATAGTTTCAACATGCTTTGCATATTTTGAGAGAATGTGAGCAACTGAATTCCTTTCCATCTTAATAAACGGAAAATCTAACATAGAAAACCAAAGGCATAAGGCTTTGAAAATCAAGCCCAGCTATAGAGTTTCAAAATGCTTTGCATATTTTGAAAGAAGGTGAGCTATTGAATCCCTTTCCATCTTAATAAAAGAAAAATCTAACGCAGAAAACAAAAGGCATAAAGCTTTGAAAATCTGACATTCATATTTTGTAGTGCTTGTGTTTATGTTCTATTAAAAATTGTTTTTGGGATTGTCTTAAATTATGATTCAACTCTTGTCTGTGGTACATAATTAATCTTTTGATGATAATTTTAATTATTAATTATATTGAATTTAATGTATCTTCTCGATATGAAAATTGCACTTTTAATTGAAGCGCAAGAGTGTTAATCTTCAAAATTAATTCTAGTACTAATTTTGGTCATATACTTTCTGAAAAATATATTTTTATTTCTATACTTCCCTTTTTTAATTTTGAGGTAAAATAATAGAAAGTAATTGTGAAAAAAAATTCTATGAATTAATTTTGTGATTGATATTAAATATACTTTTACATATAAACAAAGGGCTCTGAATTGGGGGGGGACCCAGCTGAACCGTAGTCCACCCCCAATTCCCTTAGTCTCTTCTAAGGACCTTAACCTAACATTTGTTTAATACAAAGCAAAAAAATTATATCAAATATTTCTTTGTACAATATAATAAAGGAGTGAACCAAAATGATTTGAACCGAGGACCTCTCTACAATGCCAACAAGTTACAAGACCGTTAGTACTTTAACCTAACATTTGAACAGTAATAAAAGACAAACTGTTAATTGGCAGTTAATACAAAGTATTAACAAAAGCTAAACAAAATATATATATATATATATATATATACTCGTGCTATATCACTTAGTTGTTGGCCCTCTATTAATAATCTATGTTTAAATATAAATTTATTGTGAGAACAACTCTATAGTGTCTTTCATTAGATAATCCTTTTAAATAGGGTATGAATATAATAGTACATAAAGTTTACAAGAAAGCTCAATATGGTCCCTAATAAATGATTTACACAGTAAAATTCCTAATACATATTATATGTAGACGATAGCACACTACATGTAATTTCCTTCAACAAAATTACAATAATAATTTTATTGTTCTTAAGATCTGTTACCAATATCTGAAATATTATATAAACAATATACTTTTAAATGTATAAATTTTTATTTATTTAATATTTCTTTTAACTTGTATTTCTTTTGTGATTTATAACTGTTCAAATTCACATAAGTGTTATATTAGTTTAGTTATAAATTTTTCCTCCAAGAAAAAGAAAATTTGTTCAAATTTTCTTTTAATATCAATCCACCCCACATTAAATTCCTGAATTCGCTCTTACGTATACATTAACTATTTATGTCTCTCCCTCAATCGCATTTTATCTTTTTATAGCACTCTTTCAGACATATAAATTAACTTTTACATAGTGTTTTTTTATCATAATTGATTACTAAAAAGTATAATTCTTGATTTGGAAAAAAAAAACCAAAAGCATAAAAAAAAAATTATTAAAGGAAACCCATTATTTGGAAAATGTTTTAATACTTACGATTCTTATCACATATTTTTACCGGATGCATTACATCAGTTATATTATATTGTATTTTTTAAAAATATAATTTATATAATGCATACCGAATATGTGATAAGAATATTAAGTGTAGCATTATTTTTACCGTTTAAAAGGTTGTCTTGGGGGTCCGAAATTTCAGGGGTAGAGCAGTTCTTTGCCAACCGCTGCAGTATTCATTTCATATATAAATATATTATATTGATTAAGCTTTAAGCCACTTGATGTGCTTTAAGACTTTTAAAAAAAACCACAGACCATTTAACGAGCCAAGCACAAACTTTCACTATATATATTCAAATATCATGAATACAATAAAAAATAACTCTATATATCCCCAGAAATAAGAATCCCATTAATATTTTATTTAGCAAATTCTAACACATGGGTTGTGTAACCATGAATAGCTTTAGTATTTTCTTCCTCCTCTCATTATTCCACCTTTCATTCACCACATGTGAAGAAAAAATCCATCTCACTAAAGGGTATGAAATTCACATTGTTAATGGGTTGCCTAGTAACAAAGCTCCACTGAAGTTTCGTTGTCAATCAGGGAACGATGATTTGGGATACCATACGCTTCATGTTGGCGAAGAATACTTCTGGAAATTCCATATCGGTCTCATCGGAAATACTCTTTACTTTTGCCACTTTTATTGGGAAAGGAAGGATGCTGTTTTTAAAGTTTTTGATGGTTTGAATTTTTATCCGGGTTGTGATCACCCTAGTTTGCATGACCTTAAATGCTTTTGGTTAGTGAAAGCCGATGGGTTTTACTTTGCTCAGAACAGAGCCGATCCAAACTCCCCTAGTTGGAAGAAAAAAGAAAGTTGGTAATAAGAAATGCTTTTATCTTGTGTTATGATGTATCAACAAATATTATGCAAATTGAACAAACATACAAGGGGCATCCCCAAGAACTGCATCAAATTAACCTTTTTCTGAAAAATGGTAGCATTGAATCTTAGCTGAGGAAGCAATGAAGCTATTATTTGTGTTCTATTTTTTAAAAGACGGTATTATTTACGCCCCCTATTTCTGTCACAAACACCCTCCAAAAGTAAATTTATAATCACTAACACCCCCCAAGACTCGCCTAATAAGATGTGAGTGCAGATGCACACTCACCCCACTTGGGGAGAGTTTGTTTGTAATAACTCGCCTAACATCAGGCAATGAATTACTTGAATGTTTTCCAAATAAAGCTTGCCTAATGAGAGGTTAATACACTTACATAAACTCGGTTTACATGAAGAGAGTGTGTTGTTAAGCACTCACTTAATATCAAGCAATGGATGAGGGTGTTTTTGACTAATAAATTGGTGTTAAAATATATTTTTAGTTAAATTTTGGAAAGGGTATTTGTGACAGATTTGAGAAGTGTAAATTTTGGAGAGGGTGTTTGTGACGAGAGTGTTTGTGACTAATAAGGTCAATGGGGTTAAGCAATATCATGTTGAACAAAAAATAAAATATTTCTATACTAGCTAAAATTTCAGTGCTTCGTGTATCTTAATGCTTCAAATTTTAAATTTTTTAGTTTTCAAAAAAATATACGAAGGTACGTAGGCAATATTAGACTTTGTACTTTTTAAAAAAAAAATTAAAATTAGCCCCACGTCTGTCCAAAATTTTCTAAAAGTTAACCGCGACGTAACTCCATTAAAAATTTAAAAGGTTTTGACTTCAAATACCAGTCGTAAACATGGTTAGTTTCATTATCATCTTCCCGCAAACATACTCTCAAATTGAAATAACAATCTAAATGGTATCTCAACTCTTTGTTCTTGAGCCGTTGGGCTTAGCCTAGATGCAAAAGGCGCGCTTCAAAGCCCGAGAGGTTTGAGTCCCATTTAATAAACTAAAACAAAAAAAAGCTCGCCTCATGAGGTTTTGAGTTTAAATCTTGTCGCCTTTATGGCTCTATCCCGCGTAGTCATCTAACAGCAACCAATGCTTTGCAGTGTGCTATATAAAACATGGTGGAGGTTCTTGAGCAGGTGAGTGAAATCATAATTATCAACTAAAAGTGGAATGATAAAAAGCATTTTTAACCATTTCAAGTAAAATTTGAAAATATCAAAAATACGCACCCAGTATTAGTACTTAAACATAAATACAATTGGCAAAACGGCTCGTTCCATAATTAAACTCAAGCGAGGATATACCATTTTAAAATAAGGACATTCATTTCTGTTTATCTAGAAATTCCTTCTCATCATCCTATTTGAAAAAGGTGTATATACATTTAACCACTGTCAGCCACTGCCGCCCATTGTCAGACCACCGATGGAGCTCTGCGGCAGTGGCTGGTGGAGAGTAGCAGGCAGCGGTGGAGGTGGCAATTGGTGAGGCCTAAAGACCACAATGGGTGAGAAAGAAAAATGTTTAACGAGGATATTTTATCAATCTCCATATTTTCACATAGTACAATGGAGGAGCCCTTTGTCTATTTTCTCTATCAGCATTCTACTTTTCACCTAGGTAACAACTATTTAAGGCCAAAGCAAATGAGCCCTAAGAGGCGAATCCAACAAATGAAGAGAAAACTCGTACCTGCTAAGAACTCAATTCCCTGTTGCCATTTCACTACAATCTCTTCAGTTGCCATTATTTTAACTTCTCAAGCAACAAAGGAAGACACTTACCTAGTGCCCGCTAAGCTAACTAAATGCGAAATCACATCCTCAAGCCGAGAAAATTGCGTCAAAAAATTATCACGTAACTCAGCAGATTCCATCTGATTTTGCTCCAAAAGAGAAAGTCCATCACCAATAACCTTCATTCCAGTCTGCAATAATTCCACTCCTTTACTAATCCCATCTGGAAGTTTTCTCCTCTTATTCGATTGTTTTTCTTTCTCCTCATCAATCTCCATCTTTTTGCATACCATAATATCCACTTCAACACTCCCAATCTTTTTCACTTTTTCTTTCAACTTTGAACCTTCCTTTAAAAGCTGACAAGATTCTGGTTTTGCAATTATAGCCATTTCCTTCTCGAGGAATCCTTTCAACTCGTTCATAAATCTCTCCTCGTTTGCTTCACTCCCTGACTCTAAATCATACGAAAGAGCCGCATCTTGGGGCACGAATCTCCATAGCTCGTTGCATGACGTTCGAGCAGCAAAATATCCAAAGGCTGAGATTGCGAGATGAACAAACGCCCAGTGGCGCTCTTTGAGAAGCATGTGGTACAACTCCCATATAGCTGAGCTCTTTGAACTGTGATCACTTTCTGTTAATTCAATGTGGCCGAGGCCAGCCATAAAGAGAGCTAGATTAGGTTTGCATTGAAACAATTTGGAATCGGTGATAGTGGGTCCCGAGATAAATAGGTTTTGAAGCTCCAAAATGACAGGTTCAATTTCATCTGACGTGTATAAATGCTTCATGTTTGATATGATCCCCAGAGTTACGTTCAGAAGCTTACAGTAATGATCCTTGGTTGAGTTGTCTGTAGCTTTTCTGTATTTACAGATTATAGATACAAGCAACTTTAAGGTCTTCATGTCTGTATCAGATATGTTCAGCTGGCTGCAAAATGTAAGAAAGAGACCAAATCAAATAGATTTTGTGAAATACCTGACTTAAATAAATAAATTCACTACTTAATAATTAATACTCCCTCCGTCTCATAGTCCCTCTTTGAGGTTAGTAATTTTTAAGGAAACGCTAATTTCAACATAATCAAGAATACAACTTATTTCTAGGGCTTTTTTTCACTTTGCCCCCATTTTATATGTGAAATTAGACTGCTCCCTACTTTCATAATCGTTAGACTTTGGTCAAAGAATTACGTAAAAACCAAGGGTTAAGTCAAAGGATTACATTAAAAAAATTAGACATTGTCCCCCCATTTTTACGGAATACTTTGTGATTCCCTTGCAGTAAAAATCAAGAACGCCCTACATTCTTCCATGAAGTGGTTTTGGTACATTCATTACGTCCCTTGAAAGAAATAAAACTATATTAATTAGAGATGGGGTGGGGGGGTGTTGGTTCATTTTTTAAATATCTTTCAATAAGTGACAGCATATAGTCTGTACCTACAACTCTGCTGCTATTCAAAGAGCAACTCGATATCCCAAAATGATCCTAAAAATCTAAAAGTACAACACAAAAGCAAGTGTTAATACATCTAAACCATTCAGTACTTTCTCTCTCCCAAATATCAGTATAGACATTTGGGTTACAACTTTTGGAATATTTTTTGGACTCCATAATGTTTCTCTTATTTAGGGTCAGTTTGGTTTGGGATGAAACAGATATAACAATGGTAAAATGGTGAAAAACACAAGGTATTTAACCCTACTGGACATTGAATATGTTCCCTTTTTCTTTCAATTTGGGTAATTAAAATATGTTCATGCATTCATCGCCCCAAAGTGGGTGAAAATAATTTTAACCACTTTATTTTCCACCTAGGTGAAAATATTCACCCCATATCAAACGGAACCTAACAGGTCCAGCCTTGAAGATTTGGGGGGCCTAAGCAGAACTTTAAGGTGGCTCCCCTCCTATGTACATCTAGCAAAAATCAATTTTTCAATATTAATGTGGGCTCTCAACACATTAGAACTGAGTTAATTTGTACTAGAACACTATATACACACATGTGTAAATTGGGGAACCTTAAAATGTTCATAAAGTTGGGGAGGCAAGCAGTCACCTCACTCGCCTATGCCTCGGATCGGCCCTAAACATTCTAAGATTCAAATATAACGTACTTGAATTATATCTCCATACATCAAGTTCAAAAATTAGTCAAAGAACACTGAAAAGTTAGTCCCTGTTTGGTTCCAGGTGAAAGTGAAATAACCTTCAAAATTCCACAGGTTGAGAAATACTTCGGGTCCGTTTGATTAATAAAAAAAAAAAGTGGAAAATAATTAGAAAAAAACGATTTAAGGTTTATTAGTTGGAATAAGGGATGAGTGATTTGGTGAGGAAGTCTCCATCTTTTCCACTTTTTCATGGAAAATTTTTCTTCCAAAAAAGTGAATTCCATGGGAAAACCATTATTCCATAAATGTGTTTGAACATCGCACTAAATCACTTATTTCTTTTTCCAACTTCTCTTACAAATTAGTAGTGTTTTCAATTACTTCCCAATTTTTTACCAAACACCCTTCACTACCAATATATTTCACCCTGCACTAACCAGAGCCTTAAATTCATACAGATGCATCACATATTACAAAGAAAATGATTACTTACAGAGAACGCAGTGCAGCAGAAAGAGCAAAGAGTGGCCAACCAAACACACCCAAACCGCACACTTTCAATGACTCATCAACAAATTCCTCCAAAAAATCAAAATATTCTGAAACAATTCTTTGTGTAGCCATACTTTTCACCTTATCCGAAAGCAAATTTAGTGGAAATTCTTCCATGAGCAAAGCCATATATATGCTCGACGACAAATTAGATCTGTTACTGCCAATTAAGGAATTGTAAACTCGATCCACTAGCGATTGTGAACCATAAGTAAGGGGCATACAGATTGATCTTGCAATTTTTTGAAGAACACTACCATCAAAAACCGATTCCGAAGAGGCCACGAACCTCAATAATGAGCAAAGTGTGTCAATAATTTCATTCACCAATTCAGTCTCACCATGACGTACCATAAAGCAGAAAAGCTCCATAACAATTTCCCGGCAAAGAAAATGCGGGTGGAGGAAATTTTCGAGCAGAAAAGAAACCGTTTCTCCCCAAGCACGAGTTGAAGATACCACGATCATGAAGGTTTTTAGCGCAATTAGAATAGAAGAAAACATAGGCTGATAAGCTAATTCTTGGGTTTTACTCTGACCTGAATTGTATAATAAAGGAACCTCCAAAACAAGAATTGAAGAATATACATCTTCCTCAATGATAGTATCTAAAACCCATTTGAGCTTTCTTGAAATCCCAAGCCTCAGTTCATCTTCAAGATCAGCAGCACTTTTTAGAAGATTAAGAAATAACGCAATTCGACCAAGTAATAATGATCTTGCTCCGTGCATGCCCTTGCAACTGACAGAAAATATTCTTTCCATCGAATCGGGTCCGGAGGCAAAATCAGAGTTACCTACATCACTAAACAACCAGTTCAGAATCTCGAACTTCTGCTCATGTTTCACTTGAGCTGAGTTCAACAAAGAATTGAGTAAGTGAAAGGAGGTTGGCTCAAGAAGCTCAGCCAATGCTTCGCTTGCAGATTTGAGCTCTTCTTCTCTACTCAATGAGATTCTAAAGGACGAGATCATAAGAGTACAGATTGTTATATCTTTGTATCTCGAAAAAGCTTGAGATGGATAGTGGGAGATTATTCTTACTGCATTGATGAGGTAAAATTTAACCGGAAGAAATATCCTCTTAGCTTCTATGACCGAAATTTTTTTCTTTGGTGAAGAAGACCAAGTTTCAGCTACACATTTCAAAGGCTCATTGGCCAGTGAAATTAGAGTCAATATAATATCCGATATATTTATCTTTACCGCTAAAGCGCCTTTGCCAAGCTGAAGCAAGGTAACCACACCTTTCCATGATAAATTCAATACACTCACTAAACTCCCACCATCATTAGCTGCAAGGACGCCCAATTCGGACAATTTTTCTACGGTGCATTTTGTTATATTGACAACGTGATTGGCAATTTCGGCCTCTTCACAATTTGCGGTGCTTTGATCTTCATTGGTGTCTGTATCATAGAGATCCCATTTTACACTGGTGCAATATACCTTACAGAGTCGAATTGCAGCATCAAGGACCGACTGTGCCAGCTTCAGTAGTTCTGAACCACAAGAAATAATTCTCTGTTTGACAAAGAAGTAAATATACATTGTTAACGAATATGTAAATATACATTGTTAGCAAGCAATACCAGATATTTCCTTTAGATAAATATGGAATAATGTTGTCAGTGAGATTACAAATTTTCCTTTAGTGATGCAAAAGTGTTATTTTCACTTCACCTTGTTTCAAAGTCGAGGCAAAGCCGATCCAAAACAAATGAGTTATCTTGGCTCCGTTCCAAACCAAAACCTATATATATGTTAAACCACCTTAGTACAGCTGTGAATATATTACAGCTGTAAATGTGTCGCACATAATTAGCTACTGTGTATATCTTGTGTATTTTTGAATGACTGCAATATTGCTGCAATATCTCTTGATTGATTATAACAATATTGCCTTAATATGAGAGCCTAAAATCAACCAAAGATATTGAAGCAATATTGCAATCAGTCAAAGATACAAAAAACATACACAGCAGCTATTTGTGTGTGTTACACAGGTACAGCCGTAATATATACACAGCTGTACAAAGGTGGTTTAACACCAAGAAGATGTAGAACCTCACCTTTCTTTTAGAAAATCTCCTAATTGTTCAACAGCAACAATTCTCCATTAGTTGCTAGAAGCCTATGGCTGGGCTCAGGTGATCCCTTTGTCAAGCTTGTTTAATTGGTGAGCTGAACTGAGCCCAACCCTTGTTTAAAAGATCATATACATGTTGAACCCAAAAAGGGCAGTTCTTAGCTCGTTAGGATTGTGATAGTGTATCTCAACCCAAACGAGTAGCAGTGTAGCACGGACAATTACATTTTTGGAAATGTATAAGCCGTTTATATAATAACACAGTAGTTGACTGAAGGTATAAGCAAGTTCTTTATAAGCGCTCATTTTCTACTGAGAGTTGGGAACATGATTTGTGCCTTCAAGAATCACCTACAAAGTACTGCTTAGGCAATTTATTGTTTCCAAATAAAAGCTGGTAACTGGTTTAAACAAGCCTCCACTGGCCGTCCTTGAGTTGCTTACTTTTATTCCAAGGCAAGCTTGAACATTTTCAGCTAACCATGGGTAGAAATGAGCTAAGCTGAAATAGAATATTTTCAGCTCAGTGGGAAGCACTATCAAGATTCAGGAACATCTTAGGGCTTCATTTATGAACTAATTTACGCCATTTTTAAAACTTTATGATTTCTCGTAAATTGAGGGATTTGATTTGGTTGCCTTATGTGAATTGGGGTGCCTATAAAATCTAGGGTGATCATTGAGTGTTGATTTCCTCTTGTTTTCTTTTTCTTCCGCAACTGTTCTATCTTCTTCCCTCTTTCTCCATCTCTGTCACGCTGCATGTATAGTATATAAATTGAATCATGGAGTTGGGCCTTTATCAAATTCCTCCTCCATTCAGTGCACCTTTCTCTCGCTGTTTTGTAGCCACGCATCATCGTTACTGCTTCGCACAACTATGACTACCAGCAAATCACCACCTTCATCTTCATGAATCTTTAGCAACTCGGGCTTCCCGAAAACCTAATTGACATAGTTTTTTACATCACAAGTTGAAGGTCAAGTGTTTGAATCCCCTCGAGGCTACCTCTCATAGTGTCTCAGTGAATGCGGATTAAAAGGTCTAAACCTAGTAGAGATTACTGAGGTGTTCTAAGAGACTTGGATACCTGATCATTTATTAAAAAGAAAATTTTGATAAAGGAGAATTAGGTATGATCTTGATTTTCAGCTGTGGTGCAGTAGTGCAGAACAAGGGTCAAAAGAAGGTTGTGATATTTTCTGTAAGGAATCCATAATGAGAAATTAGAATCCAAAAATACTATATAAGCCTTATTAAATTAAGTGGAGAATTGAAGCAAGGATCTTAATGACTGGGAAACACAACCTTTTATAGACTGCTATTAAGCAATTATTTCAATATTGCACACGCATATGGTGTGTCATCACTGCTAGTATTCATAAAGCTCATAAAGTAATGGGAAAAATATTAGAAACGTCATACAAGCAATTTACTTCCATGCTAATGCTTTTACTCAGACTCCGTTTGATAACAAGATGGAAAATAATAGAGAAAATATCGATTTGTGTGAGAATTTGAAAGATAAGTTGAGGCATGTGATGAGATGTTCTCTTACTTTTTGGCTTTTTTCTATGGAAAATTTTTCTTTGGGTGGTGAGAAAGAAAAATTTTCCAAAAACATCAAGAAAGATGGAGGACATCTACTCATGAAAATGAGCATGAGATGGAATCCATCTTACCACATGACTCGACTTATTTTCCAACTTCTAACACGAATATATTGTTTTTACTATCATTTTCCATCTTGTTGTCAAACAGAGCCTCAATTTGACAAATTTGACTTCTTCATATGTGATTGATCTCATACGAGACAAAATAGTTGATGAAACAAGATCATGATCCCCGTAACAAATTGTGTATCATGATACAAGAACAAATACATGCATTTGGCAATTAGTACCTTAATCTCTGATATTGAATCTTTTGTCAGATTTAACAGTTCCAGAACAAAATTCTCCGCAATAACCATCAACTCCTTGGAAATCGAAACTGGATATCTTGCTAAAATTGAAAAACTAGAAGCAGAGAAGCTCAGAACATCCAGAAGCAACTGAAATTGAAAGTTCAAAGATGTCACAGAAGACATCTATAAAATGCACACAAGTGCCACATATCCAGCACTTGGGAACTAAGAAAGGTACAAAGATTCAGTTGTAAGAAGCATATAATTAACACTGGAAGAAGAAAAACAGTCAAACAAAAATTAGAGCTGTACGATGTTAAGATGCACAATTGAAGTGCCTTGAACAAAAATCTAACAAGAATTAGGAAATCTATATAAACCCTAATAGCATCTGCACAACCCCCCCCCCCTCACGCATGCATAGACACAAACACACTCTCATTAGTTTTACTAGCTATAAGATTATGAGAGATTGTGAGAAGAATTTTTATTGATTATTGAGAAAAGGAGTACATCAATATATACAAGAGAGAGACCCTAGAAATAAGGATATTTCCTTCTAATAAGGATTTCCTAATTATCTCCTAAATATACACATTCTATAAATAACATATATGCAAATCTCAACACTCCCCCTCAAGCTGGATTGTACAAGTTGTATGATCCAAGCTTGTTACAAATATAATTGAAGGTCCACCGAGAGACTTAGTAAAAATATTAGCTAGTTGATCATTCGATTTCACATAATTAGTAATGATCTCTCCTGAAAGAATTTTTTCTCTAATAAAGTGACAATCAATCTCGATATGTTTGGTCCTTTCGTGAAAGACCGGATTAGACGCAATGTAGAGAGCTGCTCGGTACAAATTATTCAACATAGGCATGAATAGTGTCATAGCCTGAGTAATTTGTTATTTAAGACAAAAAATCCAATATTTGTCTTGTTTAGGACTTACTATTGAAGCAAGATCCTTTATCTACAAAATCAATAAACTAACCATGAAATATTAAAACATGAGATTCAAACACAAAAGTTGACGTGCTCGGATAAGTCCCACTTGATTATTAAATAAATAACACAATAATTTTGATGGTAAGAGACGCACCAAACATTTAGCCAAGTCTGCCAATAGTAATTGCCTCAGACCAAAGAGAGAGAGAGAGAGAAAGGTAAGACGGAAAGAGAAGAGAGGGAGAGGAATAGAAGGATGGGGGAAGCAGAAGTTTACAGAGAAAAGACAGGATTTGAGAAGGAAAATAATCAATATTCGTCACTCCATTCAAGGTTAAATAATTCAATACAACCCATTCCTTTAAATAGGCAAACATAAGATCAAAACATTGATCAAATACCTAAAAGGCTAAAACCCAATCTGTATCAACCAAGTTTACCTGGAAAAAGACGCTAGAATGTTCTTCTTCCTGAGAATCCTCGGTGGACATAAGTGTCATCTTTAAATGCTTTCGACTCCATATGCTTGCCTAGTAAAATAGATGCAAGATATTATACGATGCAAGTTCCTAATAAGTTCAAGAAACTGAATCATTTAGTAAGTCAAATCCCAAATATCCTAACTGAAAACAGGTTGTAAGCAAAATATACCTTGGTCCCAAGGGCAAGAAAATGTCCGAGGCATTGGGATATGTCCGAATCTACATACTTCGCAGCAACATGCAATATAGTTTTGTTCAACATGCACTGAGAAACATCCAGGCAAGTGAAGTCTTCCCAAAATATCTAGTCCGGCGTTAAGGTGGAAAATATGATAAACAGTCGAAAACACTGAAAAGGTATGGGGACTTTTGACTTTGCCCCCAGTTCTTAATGCAAAATTAGACTTACCTCCTGTTTCCATAATCGTTGGACTGTGCCCCCCACATGTGGGGAAATGTCAAAGAATTAAATAGAAACAGAGGGTTAAGTCTAAGGATTATGTTAAAAAAAAATGACATTACCCCCCATTTTAATGTAATTCTTTGAGATTCCCCCGCATGCAGGGGGGATAAAGTCTAATGATTATTAAAACAGGGGGTAAGTCTAACTTTGCGTTAAGACAGTGGGAAAAATCAAAAAAGCCCAAAGGTATATTGGAGAAATCACACACTGAGTCCATTCATTATCAAAAAGTGAGCGGGTTTTTTACAGGGAAAAAGGCTGTAAAGATATGTGAGCTTATGTTACGAAACAATTGCACAACTTGCCAATCTGATCCAGCAAAAGAAAAGGGCAACTGAGATTCAAACTTAGTGCATACTTTTCCCTTCAGTTCTAAACATGAGAGAACAAAAAAATCTACTTCCTTCAATATAGATCTTGAGTAGTTATCAATCATAACAGAAAACTATGGAATTGTCAAAGTATGTTGAAGTAGAAATTTACTTGAGCTCTACATTTGAACTCACTCAACTCAGGCCTGTAATTATGCCCAAATTCAACCACATAAACCTTCACTGGACAATCAAAATCCATATTGTTAAATCTGTAGCGCTCATTAAAATTCAGCTCACACAAAAAGTTCCCAATGAGTCAAGAAAAAGAAAAGAGTATTAGAGTAGAACGGTTCACGATCATCCAAAGATACTCTAATCATTTGATGTATGTGTATTAATATCCATTTCAAGCAATTGTTATTTCCAAGTAAACTCAACCCATCAATCATTAACATGACAGGTTCATCCATGATAATGTTGTGTTTCCAGTTTTACACTAATTCACTGCAATACTTGGTGTTTAATTAGTTTGATTGATACTTCAAAATTATGAAATTGCTCCCTTTATTAGTTATTTTCTGCATCAAAAGGAGGAAACTCTGGAGTAATGTTCTTGACTACTAAGCAAAATAAGTATCTTCATGCATGATTAAAAATAATTAGTCCTTTCATTCGAAGTAATATTATCCAACAGTCATATTCAGGTTTTTAATGTTATATAGGCATTTGTAGGATTCAAAATTCAATTTAGCAAGTTTTCATATGATATCTTTTCATATAAGTTGTGTGCTCGGAGCTTTTTAGATTCTTCATATTTCATAACACATACCGCAGTAAGAGAGTTATTTGTGCCTATGGAAATCTGCACTATCCATGTTGTAGGGTGTTATTACTTATTAGTGCCTACAGCAATATATTCATTAGTCGTGACAACTGACAAATGTCCTGTGCGGTCAGCACTATCCTCGCTATTAGAGAATTACTTGTGCCTACGACCGCATCCATGTTATATATGACCCGTGCTTCAGGCACTATTCATACCTACAGAAATTACTCTTACATATTTGCAGTAACTAAGTAGATAAATATTATTTTATACACATCTCTCTATATATAATTATATGTATTGGTTTGTCATTTATGTAGATTTCCCTTTAAATGTTATTGTAGAAGTCATATCAAAATGGAATTCACATTTAGATAAAAAGTGTGAGGATACTAACAATGATGAGAGGGAGTTCAAAAAAAGTGTTGCGTGATAACTTTTTCTTTGATTTGATGTTTGAATGGGAGTACAAGGAAAGTGAAAATGAGGGTGTGTGCTGTATAATCCTATTGCGTGAGGAATTTACCTAGTGATACAACGTTTCAGATTGAGTATAATAAGCGCATAATATGATCCAAAATTGTGATAGATGGCAATGAACCCTTGGACGTGTGGGAAAGGAACACCATGCTCCCATAAAATATAGATTGCCTTTTCAGCAGTATTCTCATCATCTTTTTTTTTCCAGTTTTCCTCGAACTTTGCACCATCTTGCTTTCTCCCTATATTTTTGTTAGTTTTGTTTCTCCTACTCAACTTCTCAGTTTTTCCTAATTATACCTGAGGCATGAACTTACGCAAAGATAAAAGTCAGTGTGTGAATCCAACTTCCAAATTCACAAAAAGGCTTAACCATTTAGCAATGCTGATTCCCTGCCAGTTATAAAATTTACAACTATAATTCCCATCTTTGACTACAGCTATTTGAAAACTTAGACTATACAAAGCTTGAGCTTTTGTATCAGACTGTGTGCATGTAATGTCTAACTTACTAACAATAATAACATTAACCAGTAAAGTTAGAAAAACTGAAGAAGCAGTAAGCTTGATACTGTTAGGGACTGCAGTAGAGAAGCTAGTCCAGATTCCTCAGTTACATCTAACTCTCCAAGTTCAGCAATCAGTTGAACACGACTCTCAACAACCTGCAATGTACAAAGTGCAAGTTGCAATTATCACACAATGCAATAGTACCCGGCCGTAAGTTGAGTACCGAGTAAGATACATGAAATTTCTTATTGAGAAACTTATCTATGATGAAAGAAAACTGCAGAACATTAAGAGCCCTTTTGGTTGTGCCTCAAATTGTGAATTAGACAGTTTACAATTAGGCAATTTATGATTTTAAATGTATTTGTGTTTGCTTGTGAAAATTGAACAACCGTAAATATGATAATTCAAGTTGATTCATGAAATCTCAAATTAAGTCATTTCGTGTAACAGTTAAATCGCCTAATTCAAGAACTAGGGAATTGACTCCGACTCTATTCTTCTAGGAAATCTAGTGTCAAGACTTGATGTTAATTCCACTAGAAAATTTAACGTAGAGAAATTTTGAACATATTTTTGCTCAACCATTCAGAATTCTTCATTTAAGTCTTCCAAACACTCCATAAATTACAGCTGAATTACTTATGAATGCACAAATCTACAATTCATTAACTAAAGGTGAACTAACTTTAGTATTAGGCAATTTATGCAACCCAACAGGCCCGAAATAAATACTAGTAACTGAAGTCAAGCTAGTGCAATAGCATAAAAGTGTCGATCATTAAACAGCCTTTCAAAAGGGAGGGTCACCAATCAGCACACAAACTCTACCAACAAATAATATCAGATAATTGGCGAGTGTGAGCTGTTCCCACACCGCAAATTACAGCTGTTACAAAAAGAGCATGACATTGTAACAAATGCCACCCTCTACAGTACTCACATATGCAACCATGATTAGCTAGTGAAAAGTAGACCCTTCTTCAGTGAGTATCAATTTCAAATAGTTTTGGCCTAGCTACCAACAAAGAAGATTGACTCTAAACTCCAAAGGTTAATAGAAACATAGATACAATTGTAGTAGGGCTTCAACAGCCATTTTCAATATTTAGATAGATGTTTTGTGCATGTTCCAAAACGTTTGTACAAGATTTTCAGGGTAGTCCTCCACAAACTTTCCGGTTTTCATGAAGAGAAAATGATCTTGGAAGAACTATAATAACAAATAACCCACTAGGAACCTTATCCAATATTTCAAATGATTGACCATACAACATGATGCAAATTAAATTCCAGATTGAATAAATATCAGTGTTCTAGAAATTCCCATCAAGGACAACCTAGGTTCCACAAAGGCACTAGGCTAAGAGACGCCCTAGACCGGCAAGGTAGCAATCAGGGATGAGGCTTTTTCACTCCTTTTTACTGTGAAAACTAAATATATATTTCTCTGTTTATTTGAATTATGGGGAATGCTTTCTAAGTGAAAGTTGATGCCTTTTGAAGAACTAAACTTTGACTCCTTAGAATATCATGTTATACTAAATAAATAAAAAGACCACCTAGCGCGTAGCCTCCTAGGCCCACAAAAGTGCTCAAGGCACTAGGTGGACCTAGGGGGGCCATAGGATGCCTAGTGCCTTCTAGAACATTGAGAAAAATATGCAATACCATTAACCTTTTCTTGAAGCGTAGAAATTTTGGTGCATGCATCTGCACAAGTCCTTGTTTTTTTTTTAAATTAGTTACAATATTACTGACTTCTTTTATTGGACTTGATAAAGTTAACATCCATTCAATATATTAATGATCCGTCAAAGATACTTTGTGAATGAAGGGTAATTCCTAAAAACCTCAATGATAACCGCAGGGGAAGAAGTACCTTTTGTTTAAGGTGGGCATACACCCCATCCAAAATGTAAAACAAAATAAATAAATAAATAATAATAATTGCAGTTACATATTTTCTGCCCAGCTACTCAGTGCCATACACCTTTATTTAGTTATCTCTGTGCACTAAAGTTGGAAATGTTTTAACTTAGAAAAAGCAACCCAGACTAATTTAGGAACTTTTTTAAGGTAATCAGGGTTCAAAAAACGATTTCAAGGGCTCGACCCCTGGATAACCTCCAATAGTAATGCAAGAGACTGAATAGATAATATTGCACAACACAACTCCAACTTGAATATAAAGTGATAAGGCATCACAAACAACGTACCAATGAGCTGTTTGTTTGTTCTCATATTGAGGGAAACCAAACAAAACCAAAGTCAATTGGCTTAGTTAAAATCGTACCTTACTCTGAAAAATAAGACTCAAAACAAAATCTGCTTTAATTTTCTCCATTTCCTAGGGCATGATTAAGAATTTAAGCCTCAAACAGATAACATAAATAACTAATTTCCTAAATTTACTCTGATTACTAAAAAATGAGAGGAATCCAATTTAGACTTCACACACCCTCATTTTGATTTCCAAAACTTCGTAATGGCAAAACTTACTATTTGAGCGTGTAGATTAGGCTTAATTGAACTAATAATTTACAATTTGATACTTCTAAAGCCCTATTGGTGCTAATTCCTAAAAATTTGTTCCGTCAATAGATGAAGAAAAAGCTATAATGTTGAGAGCTAATCAAACACAATGTTGTGAATAAAATAGCTAATCTCTTGAATACACTCTGACTACTGAAGGACTCATATAAATAGAAAAAATGGGAGGAATCGAACCTGAACTTCACAACCCTAATTTTGATCTCCAAACTCCAAAAACCTACTATTTGAGGCTGTAGATTTGGCTTAATTGAAAAAATATGATTCACTTTGATACTTATAAAGCTGTATAATGGTGGCAATTCCTAAACTTAATTCCAATATAGACGAAGAAAAAGTAGAATTTACTCTAATTACGAACCAGTTCATAATGAAATATACAAAATGAGAGGAATCAAAATTGAGGTTCACAGACCCTAAATTTCATCTCCAAAACTCCACAACCTACATTTAAATGTGTAGATTTAGCTTAATTGAACACGTAATTTACACTTTGATGATTATGAAGCCGTAATGGTGGCAATCCTAAAAAAAAAAAGTTCCACTAATAGACAAAGTAAATTAAATCTACAATGTAGAGAGCTAATCAAACGTAATTTTGTGAATTAAAATTAAAATCAGTTTCAATTTTCTCCATTTCCTAGGGATGAAGCAAGCTTATAAGCCTCAATAAGATAATGCAGATAACTAATCTCCTAAATTTATTCTGATAACAGACAAAATGAGAGGAATCGAATTTAGACTTCTTAAACCCTAATTTTGGCATCCGAAACTCCATCCCTTACTATTTGAGGTTGCAGATTAGGCTTAACTGAACAAAATGATGCTTATGAAGCCGTAATGGTGCTAATTCCTGGAGTTAGTTCCATAAGTAGACGAAGTAATTAAAGCTATTACAATATTGAATGGAATTGAAAATCAGAAGTCATAACAGAAAGAAACAAGATTACATCTGAAGATTTGACGGATTCGAGTAAGCTATTCAACTCGTCTGCAGAGATCTCTCTCTTCATTCTCTCTCTCGAACTGGTGTGCTCTCTTTTCCCTCTTCTTCTTGCTAAATTTCCCGCCTTTAAACTGGGGGATGCGGAATTTGGGGGTGTATTCGGTTTGAATTCTATTTGATTTTTTTAATGGTGCTCTCTTTTCCCTCTTCTTCTTGCTAAAGTTCATGGTATTCAATTTGAATTTTATAAAAAAACTAGGGTATGTCCGTACCGATAGCACTATGGCTTAATCCGTGTAATCATTACGTACCGAAACATGAATAAAAAATAAATATTTGTTACACAAAAGATGACACTCAAACCTTGCCACCATCACGGAGAGAGATTGATAATTATGTTCCCCATCTTTAAAACTATGTACACCATATAATTGACATTTAAAATTATCAATGTTTTCATCAAATTTAAAGTGCACCTGACAAATTTACTAAACCAAGTTGTATCATAAAAATTAGTTGTAAAACTTTTTAGATTTAACTTTCAAAGCTAATTTATTTTTTTTCTACTAAAGATGACTTGAGGTTTTTTATATATATATATATATATAGAATAAAAGCAAAGTTAACTTAATAAATTATTTACAAACAAAATTATGAAAAAGTTTAAATAACCAATATTTTCATTTAAAATTATTAGACGGACGATGTAGTTTATAAGAAATATAGATATATGACCGTTCCTATTTGGTCCAAATTAAATCAAAATATCATATTTTTTGCAATACAAATATCTTTAATTTCTTCAATAAAAAGTATAAAACGTTAATAATCTAACAAAATAACATTTTTTTAAAAAAATAATACTTTTGTTTTTTTATTATTTTAGAGAATACCATTTTTTTTAAAAAAAGGAAGACAATAACGATAGTTTGTGAATTGTTTGTCTTTTAAGAAATATATTAAATTTGGCATTTAGTGCTGCTTTTATCTATTAACATAACCTAAGTTAGATAATGGGTTGTATTATTATCAAAACTATATTGTACTCTGGCGAAGACATAATTAATTTAACAATAAGTGAAAATGTAAAGCTAGATAATGGATAAGTGTTGTTGTGAGATATATTGATTACACATCAAAAGAAAAAAAAAATTTAAAAATTATATAAAAAAACGAAAGTCTAAAATAATTTATTTGTTATGAAAGTGAGAATTCTTTTTTTAAGAAGTTTCTACTTAAATCATAATATAAAAGTAACATAAATTTAAAATCATCAAAATGTTAACTTATATAGGAAAAAAAAAATTTATACATAATTTTATAATAATAATGGATCTTATTTTATAGGTATTCATAAATAGGTTTCAAATATATACTTTGATTAAAAGTTATTATATTTTTAAGTTTAAAGAAAAAAAGAGAGAGAAATTGGGTTTGTTTTGATTGGGTGTGGGTGGAGTATATTAGTGGGTGGAGTACTTTAATCTAAATGTGTAAAGTGAGTAGAAATAAACAAATCAAAGGTGGAGAATGCTTCTTGGAGATAAACCACATTCTAAGGTCTAAAATGTGTGTAAGAAAAAATAAATTTATCAAACTAAATCTAGACCATTGGTTAGGTAGAATTTCATAATCTCTTTAGTCAAAAAAACATTTCCTTATTATATAGATTTAAAATTTTGTGGTATTCAATTATAATTTATTTTTTTAAAATTTTATGTGGCGTTTAGTAAAAAAATTAAAATGAAAACTGAAAATTGAAGCTGAAAATTGAAAAAGCTGTTTATTTAATTCTGAAAATTATATTTGAAAAAATGTTGTTCGTTTGAATATAACACATCTGAAAACTAAATTTTTTTAGTATGACAATTTTGCCATTTTATTTTAACCTCTCATCTCCTGTAGTGTTACAACCAATCTACCACCAATTTCCCGTCCATTTTGCCTAGCCCCCCTTTTATCCTTCCATTTCATCTCTCTCTCCCGTGAAATCTCCCTTGGTATGTTATACATATATGTGTGTATATATATTTATTTTAGATTTGAATGTGAAAGATGACGTATATATTGTGTGTGCATATAAAATATATGTATTATGGGATTTTTCTAGACGAGGGGTTAGAAATGTAAGAGTAGGAGTGGGGAGTTGGGTGGAGCTAAAGTTGGTGGATAGGGGTTGGGAAGGGGCGGGGAAATGATGGTTGTGGTTGAGGATATTAAAGAGATAGTGTATATAATTTTGTTAAAAGAAAGAGAGTGTTGACCTTAAAGTCAATTAATCTTATTTTGATAATTACAATAAGTTAATATAGTGTTATTTAACTCGGTTGTTCCAATGATGATAGCCATTAGCCGATATCTTTTCCAACCAAGTGTGACGTCAAACCGATATAGTCAAACTCTCACACAAAGCTCCACAAATGCTTTCACTCACAAGAAATGAACTCAAATGATCTCCATGTGCTTCACAAATAATCAAAACCAAGAAAGGATCAAGAACATCAAACAAGTAAAGATACGCACAAGAAAATCAAGCATCACGAAGACTCGAATTATCATTAAATGGAGTGAGTGCTTAGATTTTATGTAAAGATACTTTATTGATCAAATTCCTATAGCTCAAACATATTCATGCATCTTTTAAAGATTGATTCAAACTAGCTTGAAATTGAATTTATTTAAAAAACATCATTTTACAAAAATCGAGTTTCAAAATAAATTCATATTAATTTTAAATGATCATATTTTAAGTTATAATAAAAATGGGTATCTTAGAAACATATATTTGAGGTTCAAAAATCATTAGAATTTTATTTGGAACTAAATTATTAAATTGGAAAAATATTTTTATTTTTCGTTTAAAATTCGCTCAATTTTTGCCCAGTTTTAATCTAACGGTAAAATGGAGGCCTTCCCGAATTCCGATCATTTTGAAATTTTTACAGTAGTTAGACAACATCTCCTGGCAATTTTGACTAAAATTTGAGCATGATCCAACGGTCAAATTGGGAGAAATTAACAAAACAAGTTTGAATTTTTTTGTCAAAACTAGCTGTTGGAAAGTTTGAAAATGTATACCTTGGAGCAAAAACCTCTCTTAATCATCCCCAACGGCCATATGATTTTGTAATCTATAAATATGATGTCTTAGACATGTTTTAACACACTTGAATCATTCTACAAACTCATTTTACATATATACAAAGTTATTCAAGTATTCAATTCATTTAATTGATCAATCTTTCATTTTTGAGCTATATACTTTGATCAATTTTAATATCTCTTAGTGTGAGCATCATTTGTATTTTGTTATACACAAGAGAGATATTGTACATTGGTGTTAGCCACCAAAACTTATTCAAATCATATTTGTGAGAGGTGTATCTCATAGAATAGCAAGAGGGATTTCTTGTGAGAGTATTGAGGGTGTTTCAATACTTGTAAGAGTGTGTGAGAAGAATACACTTGTAGAGGTTTGATCTTCACCCGGAAGGAGATCGGTTATAGTGGAAGTTCTCGGGGAACTAACCGAGCGCGGAGTAGGGGAACAAGCCGAACCGTGTGGACAAAAAATCTTCGACTTCGATCGGTTCTATCTTTCTATCTATTGCTCTATTATATTGTGCTATTTATTCATTGTGTTTGGAATTAACTTTGTTCTTGATTGCTTGATAAATATAGACATTAAATATTTTTAAATCAATTTTAAAAATCCGATTAAGTTTTAAAAACCTTATTCATCCCCCCCCTCTAGGGTATTTTTTGACCTACAGATGGTAAAATGGACATTTTACACCATTTTAAATTAAATTTCAAATTTAAGTGGCAAAGTTGCTACTTAAAATTTTGAATGAAAATTTTAAGTTTTAAGTGGTAAAAATTAAGTGATCACTTAATTTTTTAGGTTAGTGAACAACTTAATTTACCACTTAAATATGAAAACTTTATTTTAAGTGGTAAAAATTAAGTGACCACTTAATTTTTTAGGTTACTGAATAACTTTTTATACCACTTAAATCTGAAAATTTCAATTTTCAGATTAAGTGGTAAATTAAATAGCAAGTGAACAACACCTTATAATATTCAAAACTCAATAAACTTTAAAGGATTTTGATGTCAATAGATTTGAGAGTATTTTTATGAATAATAAATCAACCAACAAATCTTCTGTTCAAACGAAAGATTTCACATGGATTTCTTTTCTATCTTTCTCCCAACCTTATAAATTATTTATTTTTGTCTCTATAATCTATTAAACTATTTCACTCAATTCTCTCTATCTAAAAATATCTTCTTTTTCTAAACCCTATGCATTATTTTTTTGTCTTATAATATATCTCTAATCGATTCACTCTATCTAAAGCATTTTTTTTCAATTTAGATAATGTTACTTTCAAAGTTTTAATTATCCAATTAATTATATTTTTTCGAAATTATAGAGGTGTCGCCCTCTTGATTTATTTTTTCTCATTTTATGATTTTGTTTAGATAAAAGATGAAAATTGAATAGAAAGATCAAAAAAAATCAATCCATTGGGATTTTAGACTTAATCCTAAAAAGGCCGGCCTTGGGCATAAGCGGCCCAAGCCTTTGTTGAGGTATATATATATATGTATGTATAATGTGTAAATTATTTGATGTTGAAGGTAAATAGTAAGGGCACATAGTGGCCCAGCGGGGACATGGCTATATGATATAAATGAACTTAAGGCGTGGGTCATTAATTCAAACCCAAGCAGCGGAAAGTACGTTTTTTACTCTTTTAGTTTTTGTTTTGACTACCCTTTTTTTTTTCTTTTTTTCTTTTAAATGGCAGTTGAAGATATTTGTCTACTTTTTCCTTTCAAATGGTTATTAAATCTAAGTTTGTTTTTTTTTGAACAAAAGTTATGGCTTTCCATTTTTGTTTTGACTATTCTTTTTTTTCTTTTAAATGCTTAGTAAACTTAAGTTTGTTTTTTGTTTTTCTTGAACAAAAGTTATATTTTTTAGCTTTTGTTTTGACTAAAAATTTAAGGTATTCTTGTTTATACTCATAGAAATATTCAACTCACCATGTTCTTTAAGTTAAATCATCTTAAAAACGAATCTGGAAAAAAAAATCCAAAACTCTCTTTGAACACCTCACCTTTCTTTCTACCTCTTCAAGTTAAATTAGTTTTGAAAATTCGTGACAAAATAAAATTATGAACCCTCTTTAACGTTATATATACATATCTTCCTCCTCTTGATTTGAATTGATCTTAACACTTTTTCATTGAAGAAAATCCATCAAACACAGGAGGAATTTTCCTAGTTAATTGTTTGAGATTACTTCCTGAAAATTATATATATTACATGCATATACAAAAATGCGAAAGCCCCAAAATAAAATTATTTATTAGCTTTCCTAAACGAAGTTTTCAGTTAATTCCTTTCTTTTTATTTTTTTAATAAACTCTTCATATTTTTTAACACACCATTCTGTATTCACAATACAAAACACTTTTTATATTCATTTAGTTCGCAGTGATTTCTCTCTATAATTTGTTGATTTGAAGTTGGTTTTATATACATATAACTCTATCTTTTAGTTGTTGTTTTGATTAAATTCTACATTATTGAAAAAATTTAATCACTCTTTTTATAATTTTTCAAATGTCATTGTATTATGGTATATATATATATTGTTGCGAGTTTATTGGTATACTTATATTATATAAATATACAAAAATATAAAGGGCCCCGAAACAAAATTTGCCTAGAGCCCCTTAAAACTCGGGGCCGATACTTGATCCTAACCGTTTGCGGTAGATTTATAATTTGCTTATTACTTTAAAGTTGTAATCAAAATTCTTTTATTATTTATTTTTTTATTTTTATTATAATTAGTTTTTGTGCACGTACGTTGCACATGATTATAGTACTTGACAAATGTCATTAAGTTCATTAATGAATACGTATATGCTAAGAACTGAATAATTAGTATAAAATAAAAATAATAACATATAAACAAAATATAATATCAAGTATAAAATTCAATTAATAATTGTAAGAAAATCATACAAAATTGTCGCCTTGAATTTTTTTAGTAAACAGGTGGTCACAAAATAATTATAATGGAAATCAAGAAGAAAACAATGAAAATGAAGGGTTATGATAATAATAATGATGTATGAATGGAGTAGTATGAATTTTTATAATGTATTTTGTTAATTGTCTTTACATTTTTGATAATGTTACTTTAAACTTGTAATTAATTTATTTTATTATTTGTCTTTTGATTTTTTTTTGATGGACTTGTTAAAATCTGTAGAAATCTATGAACTTATTAAAATATGCATAAATCCAAAAGAATCCATACATTAAAATATGCTATATTCTATTATGATTTAAAATAATCGATTGACTTAATAGAATCCACGAATTTTAATAAGTCAGCTAGAATATTTTAAAATCTGAATTGAATACACCCCCTTAGAATTTACTCTTATATATTGTATAAGGGAAATGATATTAGCACTCCACTTTTGTCCTAAGGCACTCCACTTTCATTTTTAGTGACACTTATATATGCCTTTTGGGATACTTTTAATGTCACTAAAAATAAAAGTGGAGTGCCTTAGTACTAAAGTAGAGTGCTAATAGCATTTCCCTTGTATAATAATAATAACATATACATATACAAGTAAGTACTCTTTTTTCCTTTTTTTTTCTCCCACTCCAGAGAGTTTTGCAACAATCTCAACTAATTTTGGCTCGCAAAACTACTAGCTATAAATCATAACCATGGTGGCTTATGCCATTGGACCAGTGCTTGTGATTGTGCTTTACTCTTCGTACAAGTAAAATATAAATGTTGGGCAAGTGGCATAGCCAAGAATTCAACTAAGATGGTCAAAATTTAAAACAAACAAGAATATTTTAAAATCATAAAATTTTAAGAGTAATGATATTGCCCATTTTTATAATTTTGAGTTCAAAGACATGCGTGAAGAAAACTTGTTCACATCCACCAAGATCTTTGTTGTTCTGTGGTATGAACTCATCAAACCTAATTACTAGTCTATAGAACAATCAAATTTTTAAACACATGGTACAATAAAAGGTTTACAGAATGTTGTTATGTAAAACTAATCAAATATTTGTTTTCTTGACCCATGAATAGAATAAAAGCACAAATGAACACCATCATCAGGCATGCTAAATGCAAAAGCGGAGTTAAGTATTTGAATATTTCTATAAATAAATGTGTGAACGATTAACGTGCAAAACTTCATATCTTTGGATATACAAAGGTTAAATTTGTTTGACTTTTATTCTCATACTTAGACTCCGTTTGATAATAATATAAAAAAAAAGAAAAATAATTAATTTAGATGAGAAGATGAAAAATAAGTTGAGAGATGTGGTAATATTAACTCTTACATTTTTATTTTTTCCATGAAAAAAATTTCTTGATTTCTTTTTCCATAAAATATAGAAAAAGGATAGAGGATATACACTCACAAAAATAAGTATGAGCCAACTTATTTTTCATTTTCTCACTCAAATTAGTTGTTTTTATTTTTATTTTTTTATGTTATTATTAAACGGAGTTTTAAGTTGTCAATATACTTACATGTTTTTTGAGTAGAATGCTATCCGCATATATTTTCATAGCCTTTCATATGAGTTTTTTGAACAATGAATTTATTAACTTTTGATAGGTTGCTCTTGCACTCCTGAGTCAAAGTGACATGACTCGGGAGCAATATAGTGGTGATGGAGACCTCTTCGTCGGCCAAGTCATTCTAATTTTCCTAGTAAAATGAAGGTGTGTCCATTTTCTCTTTTTTGAACATTTTTAATAAAATTTTAAATTGTAATTTCTTAATGCAAAAAAGTCTACTCAAAAGAACTTATAAAACAAAATCCGTTGTGAATATAAAATAATTTATTCAAAAATTTAAGGAAAATATTTATGAATAATTACACAAAATGACATATAACAGGTGTTGGCATGTTATTAGTCATTTCAAAATTTGCACAAAATTTTTTAAGGCACCTTTGGATTATATTTGTCTTTGACTTAATTAATTTATTGCATTTACAAATTACTCCATCTGTCCCAATTTAATCGTAACCCTTTAAAAAACTAAAAATTAAGAAAACATAATAATTACTCAAAAAAAAAATACTTACTTTAAAAAATGCTCTTTATTTTTCTCCTAATAAAAAAATGTGGCTAGACCCAAAATACAGAAAGTGATAGGAGGTTAAAGAGTAATATTGAAAATAATAAAAAATATTATAATTAATGACTTGATAAATATAAAAAGTACACAATTATTTTAAAATATTTAAAAATAAAATATTGGATAATTAAATTTAGATGGGTGGAGTAATTTTTTACACAATCATCAGAACTGTTTTTTTTTCCTTCTCTTTTGTTAAAAAGAACATCAGAAATTAACTGAACGTTAATTTAGCTACACATAAAGTATTCATTATTTGTTAGTAACCCCCCCCCCCAATTTTACCACAAACAGGGGATACTTTTTCTTTTTTCCTGAGACTCTAGAGCCGTCAGAGGCCTGTGTGTACTTGTTGTATTCCCCATCTCTCTCTCTCTCTCTCTCATATCTTCCGACAATATATTTTGACTGGCTGCCTCTTTCGTGTAATTTGTGAAACTTAGCTGATCCCATGAAGTGCTCCTGCTGCCTCTATTGGTAAGATCTGATGCTTACTTACATCTATTTATCTCTGTCTTTTTGATTTCTTGTTTTAGGTTTATGATAATTTGTGCTTATTTTGATTTTCTTTATATATATATATTTCTTTTCTTTTCTTGGGTATGTATGTATTTCGCAAAGGATCTCTTTTTCTTTCTTTCCTTGTGTAACGATAGAAAAAAAAAAAATAGTTGTTTTGAGGAATAGGATTTTCAGGTTGGGTTAAGGGTATTGGGTTTTTAATTTTCTTTTATTTTTTTTTTAATTTTTTGTAGAAGCCGTCATAGATAAATCTGGTGAGCTCGATGTAAGGAAAGGGGGATGGGGAGAGGACTCAGAAGTCAGAACCATTTGAGCTAAGACATGGATCTGGTAATATTTTAACCTTTCCAAAAACGGGTAGAGTAATATCAATACTAAGAAATTGGTTTAGAATTATGTTCTCCTCCAAATTGTGAATTAGACATATGGTTGTGGTAGTTTATTATTTTCGCATTTGTCTGCGTTTGGTTGTAAAAATTGAATAATTCTAATGATGGCAGTTGAAGTTGATTCATTAAAACTTGAATCGAGCCATTCCAAATAAAACTTGAAAATACCAATCCCTAAGGTTCCGTTTTGTAACTAGATGAAATGATAGCAAAACTATTTAATTTGTGTGAGAAAGACGAAAAATAAGTTAAGAGATGTGGAGACATCTTATGCTCCTTTTTTTTGAGTTGGTTATTCTTTATTTTTCAAAAAAAATAAATAAATTTCACTACCGCTTAAAGAAAGAAAACATTTCACTCAAATTATTTTTTAACTTCTCACAAAAAATACTTTCTTTTTCCTACCATTTCCATCTTTGTTGTCAAATGGAGCCTAAATCAACTCTATTTTTCAAAGAGATTTCGACAAAATTCTAAGCAAAATAAAATAATTTAAAACATGTTTTTATTTTATCATTTGGGATTTCTCATCAAAATCTTCTAAACGCTCCATGAATTAGAGTTGCATTATTTATAAATGCACAAATTTACATTTTTCTTTGGAATGTCTTTATTTATAGTTCATCAATTGAAAGGATCAATGGGTTGGAGTAAGTTTTGGTATAGTTTTTGCCTTATTGATTTAAGGTCTTATGTTTGTCTAACAAGCTTGCTAAACTTTTTGGCCTACCCTTGCCACCCAAGGGAGGTCTTAAATTTAATGGATTGATCTACCAGATCATTGACCTCCAACCATTCTACCATACTAGGTCAATTTATGCCCCCATGGGAGGTTTGGGTGATCGGCCAATTGGACTCAGATCTCATTTGCCTTTTTAAATAAGGTCTTAAAATTTTGTTCTTTTGTTTGTGAACGAACAAGGTCTTTGATTGCCTTGAATGAGCAAGGTCTTATTCATTGTGCATATGCCTCCAAGAGAGGTCTTTGGTTCTCTAATCGGGAAGAATTTCAAGAATTCATGCGAAATTCTACCACAGAAAAAGAAGATTTCGTTAAAACAACAGAAATTTCAACTAGTGGTACTAAAAAAGAAGAAGAACCAAGTCCTTATTTTCTTAGAAGATATGGTTTAAATAAACAAGCAGTTGCACAACATAGCACATATTTTGATTTAAGGAATGTCCCTTTTAAAGATCAAGAACAAACATAGTAGTCAAAGTCAAAGAAATTTCTTAAAAATTTCAATATTACCAGGAACTACTAGTAAAAATGAAACTAGTAAATCAAGCCAAATATATCACTTATAGTGTTTACTATATGAGATGGTTCTTGGTCGTCTTCATCAGATGAGTATTGATTTATTTAATATTGAAAGTGTTTTAATAATTTTTCGTGTTCCAAAATACGTAGTTTGTATTTATTCTATTATTTTTTTTCTTTTAGAAATATTTAAATTTGGGTCTTTATATAATTCTCGCCAATAATCTATAATTTCTTTTACATTTATAAATTTTGTATAATTAAACTTTTCTGTTTGAAAAGTATTTATTTCTTCAGTTCCATAGTATAGTTTAGGAGTTTGGTTGCTTCCTGAACTATTCATACCATCTAAAGAGTTTAAAATATCCGCAATATTTTCATCACATTTCAAATTTAGTTTATTTTCCATATTTAGTTGATGTTCTAGATTCAAAAGTTTGTTTTCTACAAACATTTGATGTTTTTAATTTTTGAGATTCATAGGTTCGATTTTTTTAATCCAACCTATCATAAGATCAGTCATATTATTTAAAGCAGCACATACACTACTTATATTTTTAGATTGTTTATCAATATGCACATAATGATTATACATAGTTTCTTCTTTACCTATTACAAGAGCTATGCATTCTAAGTCAATATTGTACGTTTGTTCTTCCATTTATGTTTTCAAGGGTACCTAAGACCTTCTATTAGTGTTGTTTCAGGTGTCTAAAACCAGTTCCCTTAATAGCCTAATTGCCACAACAAATGCTTAAAACGGCTTGGTGAAAAATATGGGCTTTGAAACGTAATAGGTGTATGGGTTTTATGAAAACACACAAAGAAAAACAAAGATACAATTTCAACTTAAAAATTAAAATACCAGAAATTAAAACAGAAAAATAAAGATAGATATACTTACATAATAAAAGCGAAACCAAGCTCTGATACTAGTTACACAGTTGCGGAAATAGATGATCAAAATTTTTATTTATTGATATAGAAGAAGTAGTTATACAGAGTTTTTAGAAAGGAGAGGAAAACATTTACATTACAGATGATTCCTCCAAAACCTACACTAACATCTTCTTATATAATGGAGATGTCTAACTCTTGTCAACAACAATCGACTAACTTTTCTAACATTACTATTCAAAAAGTTAATAAATAGTACTATTCAAAAAGTAAAATACTATTTAAAAAGTTAATGAATAGTAGCTCTACTATTCATCGAAAGTTACATAAAGTAATTATATAATAATTATACAGTGACTTGCTTTAAATTAGACCCACCAAATAATCAATATTGGCTTGAACAATTTTTTCATAAACTCCCAAATCCATGGGATGAATTAGCTACAAAAGGTTATCCTGAATGGCTAAAGAAAGTTGATAAAACTGATACACTTGGTTTTAGAATAAATTATGTGTTAAGAATTATATAAGAAAAATGTACTGAAATTAAAGCCAAAAATCAAATTTCTAATAATAAATTTGGCCAAAAATGTTGTGGCAAAATATTAAAAGAAAATTGAAAAGTTGGTTGTGGACCAATTTTCTCTCAAAAAAGAAAAAAAAGATTTAAATGAAAATCTTGGAAAAAGAAAAGTAACTTTCGATGAATAGTAGAGTTACTATTCATTAACTTTTTAAATAGTGTTTTATTTTTTGAATAGTACTATTCATCAACTTTTTGAATAGTAATGCTAGAAAAGTTAGTAGGTTGATTGTTGACGAGAGTTAGAGATCTCCATTATAAAAGGAGATGGCAGTGTAGTTGTGGAACAATCATCTGTAATGTAAATTTTTCCCTATCCTTTCTAAAAACTATGTGTAACTACTTACTCTATATCAATAAATAAAAATTTTGATCCTCTATTTTCGTATCTGTGTAACTGGTATCAGAGCTTGGTTTCACTTTTATTATATAAGTATATCTATCTTTATTTTTCTGTTTTAATTCCTGGTATTTTAATTTTAAGTTGAGATTGTATCCTTGTTTTTCTTTGTGTGTTTTCATAAAATTCATACACATATTACGTTTCAAAGCCCATATTTCCCGTCAAGTCGTTTTAAGCCTTTGGTGTGGCAATCAGGCTATTAAGGGAACTTGTTTTAGGCACCTGAAACAACAGTAATAGGAGGTCTTAGGTACCTTTGAAAACATTAATGGAAGAACAAACGTACATTATTGACTTATAATGCATAGCTCCTGTAATAGGTAAAGAAGAAACTATGTATAATCATTGTGTACATATTGATAAACAATTTGAAAATATAAGTAGTGTATGTGCTACTTTAAATAATATGACGGATCTTATGATAGGTTGGATTAAGAAAATCGAACCAATGAATCTCAAAAATCAAGAAATATATTAAAAAAAGGGTTCGGTTACCAAACTTTATAAAAAAAATCGTAACTGTATTGTAGATCAGTTGGAATGGGTTAATATAAATCGAATTTTAAACAAAAATAAATATTACAAACAACTCTTAAAAATGAGTCGAAAATACGTGTTATTTACGACCTGTTTGATGTTTTTCGAAAAAGTTAGAGATATTTGGTGAGATGTCTTCTTATTTTTTGGAAAAAAAATTCTTTGGTGATAAATGAAGAAAAAAAGAATTATGTTAGATATCTATTATTAAAAACGAGCTTGATATCTAGAATATCTTAGACCTAGCAAAACAACACGTGACACGATAACACGACACAAAGTTATAAGTTAATGGGTGAGGTTTTAACAGTTTTGTGTCGTATTGGTGCCGACACGATAAGTTAACGGGTCGAGTCAGTTAATATTCGTTAGCACGATAATAACCCGTTTAAACACGTTAATAATATATATAGTTGTATAATATTGTATATGTACATGTATATATATATATATATTTACTATAAATGTGTTTAATTTATATAAGTATTACATATATATATTTGTTAATTCAAGGTAAACTTATAATATTATATAAACAAACATGTATTTTAATTATATATGTTCTTAACGGGTCATATCGGGTAATTCGTTAAAACCCAAAAAGATAACACTCAAAATACGATAACACTCGATAAAAAAGTCACCCGTTTAGACCCGAAATAATAACACCCAAAACATGATAAAAATCAACACGATCTGAACCGATCCATTGACAGGTCTAATCTTATCATATCTCTCGATTTATTTATTACACGAATATAATATTTTTCTTATAATTTTTCATATTATTATTATCAAACGGAGTCTTAATAGATAGAAAAATTCGTTCATTGTTGAAAATTTAAAATGAATAAATTTCACAAATTTTCATTTCCGAGGTATTAAAAAAAGAGATAATCGGTTCAAAGGCCTCACTTCGTAATGTTTTATAACTCTAAGGACGGACTCATGTTTAATAAAAAGAAGGAGTACTAATTTCATAATTTGGTTTTACGATAAGGACATTTTTCATAATATTAATTTATTTTAAGGAAAATGCTAAATGTTGATAGACAAATATACCCCTAATTAAATGATGGCCCATGATAGAACGGATAAGACCAAGGAATAAAAAGAAGAACTGAAGATGGGGAAAAAACAGTCGTATTCAGTTGAGAAATCGGAGTCGCTCAAATCTGCTGCTGTTGTATTCGGAGCTCTATCTTTTGGTTGGCTTGCTGTCGAGCTTACTTTCAAGCCGTTGCTCGAGAAGGCTCGATCCGCCATTCAAAAGTCGAAATCGCTCAAATCTGCGGCTGTTGTAGTCGGATCCCTAGCTTTTGCTTGGCTTACCTTTCAGCTTGGAGTTCTGCCCCGGCTCGAAAAGGCTAGATACAACAAAAGGCTGTGGCAGTCGGTCGAGAGCATCGATGATGGACGCACGATCTGGACGCGAGTAGATAGCATCGGCGACGGAGAAGGAGAAGGAGAAGGTGGCTATGATGCCTCCGAGTCCAAGCCCGACTTCAACTACAGCGACTGATAAAACCCTTATTTTCATGTATTTCTTGTTTATGGGAAATTTTAACTTGTCCCTTAGTTTGCATGTTAAGGATGTTATTTCTTGAAAGATCCTGTGTACAATGTTGGGCTCATGTCATTTTTATTTTTAAAATGCTATCCTATCTGACATACTTTTTTTGGTTTGTGCTAAATGCATTTAGCACCTTTTGGTTGTGATTTAGCACTTTCTTTTAGTTGGTGCTAAATGCATTTAGCACCTTCTGGTTGGTGCTAAATGTATTTAGCACTTTCTGGTTGAGATTTAACACCTTCTGGTTGGTGCTAAAGGCATTTAGCACCTTTTAGTTATGGTTTGGTACCTTCTGGTTGGTGCTAAACGCATTTAGCACCTTCTGGTTGTGGTTTAGCACTTTCTGGTTGGTGCTAAACACATTTAGCACCTTCTGGTTAGTGTTAAATTCATTTAACACTTTCTGGTTGTGTTTTAATACCTTATGGTTGAGGTTTAGTACCTTCCGGTTGTGGTTTAGCACATACTGGTTGGTGCTAAACGCATTTAGCACCTTCTGGATGTGGTTTAGCACCTTCTAGTTAGTGCTAAACGCATTTAGCACTTTTTGGTTGTGGTTTAACACCTTCTGGTTGTGATTTAGCACTTTCTTCTGGTTGGTGCTAAATGCATTTAGCACATTCGGTTGTGGTTTAGCACCTTCTGATAATGAAGGTTTATATTAATTGTGTAGAAGGTATGATGACTACGAGCAGTTCAAGAAAAATTGATGATTTATCGTTGTGGACTTTAAATTTTTTTGATTTGAGACGGAGACAGAAAGGTTGTATTTTAGGATTAGTGTGTTATTAGTCAAATAAGGAAAGGGCAATAGTATCTCTTTTTTGTGATGTCCTTTATTTACAATGCTAATTTATAATGAGCCTTTGTATTTATGTTGTTATTGGAGCAGCCCCTTAAGCCCAATTGCCTCATAAAAAAAACCATTTTTTAATGAACATGATGATTTATACGTAATCAATTTTTCCTTAAAGGTGATTTTATTTTTATCTATCAAATTTTATAGTTAAAACATTTTTAAATTATAGAAAATTTAAGTAAAATTTTTTAATATTTTTTTTAAATTAATAAATATATCCACTAATTAAAATTAAATTATAAATCGGAGATTTGAACCACTTGATCTCCGCCACCATGAGCACTTGCTGCCTCTGCTTCCCTGGTCTGCTCAACTCTGATATTCGCAAGCTCGCAGTCAACTTGATTCCACTTTCGCAATCGTACTCATCAGGATCATTGTCAATTGTTCCAACTGATGACGATGCAAAATTTGCAATATTCACCGGGAAATAATCGACGGCGGAGAAGGAGAACGCCATGCCGGAGGGCAAGTTCAGCCTGGAAGAGGACTCGGTGCCGGAGATTTGTAGATTTTCTGGCGGAAGATGTAGGGGGTGTGTGAGGACTGCATTTGTTTGCCCTTTTGAGGTTAAAGAGTAGGTGAGGAGGAAGTCGAAGAAGATGAACGATGGAGGATTTAGTGGAGGAAAAAGGAAATGTCGCCGTGATCCGGCGGAGATGATGAGGAATTAAAACATGCGGTGATTTAGGGATTTCAATGGAAGAACCCAGCTTCAAATCAATAACATTTATTGATTTATTAATTTAAAGTGGTAGTATTTATTAATTTTTGTAAATATTTTAATATTAAAATTAAATTAATATTTTTTTTTATTTGTGAATTAATTTAATAAATAGTACGAATTAATTTAACGGCTGCTCGAATTATCCGTAAGATACGATGATAAAAATAGGGGGTTGCTATTGACACACACCAAATAAATCTGTAACACTCCATTATTCACTAACACACCTCAAATATATATTTTATCTTCCTAACACTCCCAACACTCCCATATTTAATTTTAAAATTAATTAATATTAATTATTTGGTGTGTATAATTTATATTTAAACAAAATCTAATTTGACTTAAGTGAAACCCTCTCAAACACTCCCCCACTCTCAAAACACACGCCTCTCAAAACATACGCCGTTTGAAACAGAGACCAGCCTGATCTCCTCCGTTCTTCTCTGTTCTTCACCGATCATCTTCCGCTTCTTCTTCACCGATCACCACAGCTCGTAAGATCGATCTTAATAGTAAGATCGATCTTACTCAAGTCAGCAAACAAGGGTTCTCAGAGTTCCAAACTTTCCAGTGCTATTCTTTACCATAGTAGGATCGATCTTACTTCATTTGAAATACCCAAAACCCTTCTTCCCTCTCTCACTTCTATCCAAAACCCTAGTCGCCGTCCATCCCAAAACCTCCATTTGCAACCTTATACCCTTCATCTATCACCCAAATTAACCCCCCAAACATCATCAAACCTCCTACCACCCATCACAACACCCTAAATACCGCAGAAATCGCAATTTTGAAGCCCTAATTTCTGCAAATTCGAACCTCCCATTCGAAACCGTTTTCTCTCTCCTTTCTCCCACCATTTCCAACCTTCGTCCATGGCTTCTTCTTCAACTCCAAGGGTTAAGAACACACAAAAGCCAATTGAATGGTGGGTATTGATATTTAATGTTAATGATTGATTGTATTAATTAAGTTTATTAATTAGGGTTATTAAATGTTAATGATTAGAGGTTATTAAATAAGGAGGATGTGTCAATAGATAATAATGCATTTAATGAATATAGAGTGTTACAGAATAATTTGGGGTGTGTCGATAGCAACCCCCTCAAAATAAAATCACCTTTTTCCTAATCGGAATATAATTAGAATAAATAAACTTTCTAGAATTTGGGTTTCCAAGAATATACAGTCAGAAAAAGAAAACTTCCAAAATTAATATCCGAGTCGTTGTTGCATCCGACGGAAGGGTTTCTTCTATTTTTCATCTGTTAACCGATTCGGAGAAACCTTGAGTTAGGGATTGTGAGTTTCAAAGCTAGGGGTTTCTCATGCCGCTCGACATCTCAGATTCGCTGGCATTGGTGAAAAAACGTTGTTTAGAAGAAAGTAAAATTGTTATTATCACTTGTTAATTTTGCCGTTTTTGATGATTTAATTTGATTCTTTGCTTCAGTTTTTCCCCTTCCTAATAATTGTTCGTCTGAATCTCTTTAAACGTTACCTTCGTTTCAAATCAGACGATTTTGATGAGGTTATTCCCCCTGTTTGTGAAAACTTATATCATGATGCGTCTATTCTCATGTATTTGATATGTTGATTGAGGTTTATTGGAGATATTCTAGCTTAGCTAGGTCTCTCTGTCTGTGTATTGTCTTCTTAGGACTAATCGAATCCATAACTTCTATATGCTTCCATTTTCCCTCTTGTTACTTCTTCCCAGCATGTAATCGATATTTGGTAGGGCGAACTTGATTCAGATGCATAGTGACCTTCTTATTGTTTATGTGCCGAAGTGGTTTCTTCCTCCGAATATGAAGTAATCTAGAATGTAGTTTGATGCAGATACATATGCAATTGTTTCATTAAGAAGCTAATTAAACAAAAACACTTGAATATCTGTTCCCTTCCTCCTCCTCCCTAAAGTGATTTCCTACTTATTGACATACATCAATTTAATAACTTTAATGACACGAAAGGGGCAAGGACACAAATCGACAACAATTGGTGGTGTACTAGAGAACCTATTTCATGTACGTCTGATGTCTTGGAAGCACTTACTGACAATTTCAAGGAAGAAAACTTCATTGGATCAACAACCTATGGTAAGGTCTACCGAGGAAGGCTTAAGCTCGATTCAATTGGAGCCGAAACAAGAGATGTGACAGTAAAGATTTGGGATGATAAAGTAGATGTTATTGATGATGGTAAAGTGGTCGAGGTATGCCCTTGATACCTTCTTGTCACATCGTAATTTTTTCTTTTCTTTTTTATCCCTTTGATATGTGTTATAATTTGGCTAATGTTATTATTTTGTGTTTCAGGAAGAAGTGAGGTTTCTATCTCATCCCGGTGTGAATCACCACCCTAACTTGGCAAAGTTGATAGGCTTTTCCAGCAATGGCTGTTGGGGACCTGTGAATGGTGTTGTTTATGATCTCAACCCATTAGATACTTTGTATAATCACACTTCAAAAGGTATTTCAGTCTTGCCTTTTATGGTTCCAATTGGTTTTCCTACTTTAAAGATTAGTATTCTATTAGAACTTAATTTCTTTTTTCAAATGTGTAAATAATACAGACATTGGGAGATATACAAGAGCAATGAAATATCTGTCGAAATTTAAAAGTACTACTACACAATGAACTTGAAGGGATCAAACAATCAGAAACACATGATTTGCGTGGATCATAAATAAATACAGCCATTAAATGCATATATTTAGTCGTCATTTGAACCCTGAATGAATTTATGTGCCTGTAATTGTTAGAGCTCGTAAATATTTCTTCTGACAATTGAACATCAAAATTTTTTGGGGGGTTGTTTTGAAAAACAGTTAGTGTATCTAAAAGCCGGCCAGTTGTCCCCTCAACCTTGTCCCAATGTTGATAAGATTAGTCAAGGCAACTGAATATTTTTTATTTTCCTTTGAAATTTTTACTGAGGTGTTCATATTTTATTTTATTTTTTGTATTTATGGCTGACTAATATTGACATCTTCTCAAATAAGTTTTTCTTGCCTTCCTTGAGAGTGTGCATCATTTAACTTATGGATGATTTAATGTTTGCATGTCCATAGACAATTTCTCTTGGATCCAGAGGATTAAAGTAGCCCTTGAATTTGCGAAGCTCCTTGAATTTCTGCATGATGGGGAACCACCATATATGGTCTTCAATATTGATTCAACAAATATTATGCTTGATCAGGTTGGGTTTGATGTTGCTTTTCTTTCTGTAAAAACACCAAACTTTCCCCTTTGTTTATTACCATTAGTCTGCATTGTTTTCTAGGACAATTTTTGTTTTTAGTTCTAACATTCTGAAGTTGGAAAAAATAGATTGTGATTTGGTGAGAATGTCCTCTATTATTTTCTTATTGCCACGGAAAATTTTCTTACCCACCACGATTTTTATTCAACGGAAAACCTAAAAGGTAGAATATTTTACCAAAATTAGTCATCTCTTATTCCAACCTAGTAAAAATTAGTAGTGTTTTCAACATTTTCCAACTTTTTTTTTTTAATCAAACTCAACTGAAGTGTTCTAAAATAACTTGTTTTCTGTGTAGGCCTGCAATCCAATATTGATTGACTTCGGGCTGCTCAGTGGTGGGATTATGGGTGACCTACGTTTTTCACAGCAGTTTGGACATATGTCAGTAGGCTACTGCGACCCATATTACGCTGAGAGAGGTATCTCCTCTTTTCCCCATCTATGTACGTGTGTTTAAATTTATTTTCCTTCCAAATTAGAACATATGACACTGTGTGCCTTTTTGTGTTTGTGGGTCACCCGTCGAAATATTTAGACAATTCTTTACCCACTTCATCTATTAAACATTTTACATTACGCAATCTCATTAGAACTTTCTAAACTACAACAGAAAACACACATATAAGATGCACATGATGATATTTCTTATTCGTACTGTCCTTGCTCTACTCTTTTATCTCTATATTGATATTGATATAAGCGATCCCAATCCTTGTCCAAATGGCTTCAGCTAATTACAAAACACCCCCATAACCCTGAATAATATGCTGACCTAAGCCTTGTCTTAAACAAATAGTAATAACTCTTTTTAAAAGTATGTAAGCCTTGACTATATCAGAGATTGCTAGGGATTGGGATTTGGCTATGCAGTAGCTTTATTTTTATATAGAGGTTTTCCTAGTGTCTAGGAGCACAGATTGTAGTTGTTATTGGCTGTGGCTTTTATTTGGGCATGGAGTCAGTTTTGGGTTGTGGGAGGACTTTCAGTCTGTTTTTGTTTGTGCTGTTATGTGTGTGTTTCTTTTTTGTTTCCTGGTGTGCTTGGCTGTGGTTTCCTCATCCACTTCCGGCCCCTTTGCTTGCATCTGATATTCTGATTTTGCTAATCTATATAAGCTTTGTTTCCGATTAAAAAAAATAATAATGTAAGAAAAGTACTTTATCTACACATTGTTTTCAAAGGTGTTACTATGCACGCATTAAGGCTGCCGTGCCTTGAGGCATTTTTTGGTCAAAATGCGCTTAGTGAGCCTCGTTTAAGCTAGGGCATATGATTTATGGTGAGATGCACGTATAATGGTGCTTACTCGCTTAGGCGTTTAAAGATTGCGTTTATGTGTATTTTTCCTTTTTTTTTTAATTAGCTAAAACCATCTCCTGCTTAGAAGGGCAAGAGGGAAAAAAGGGAAACAATAAGAGGAGTGTGAAGAGATGACTAGTACTTAATTGACATAAATTTCATGCATGAAAGGCTTACACCCTATGCCTTTGCTTTTGAAAACAGACACGCACTACATATTATGTGTGTATATATTTATACGATAGTATGGACATGCATCAGGTATTATGGGGTTGGGTTAAGATGGTTGATATTTGCTCTATACCGAAACAAAGTGTTAAGAGGAAATTCAGTATAGCGTAGAATTATATGGGTTCTTGTGTTGATATAGAACAGGGTGATTGAATTCGATTATCTTTCTTTGGTTTTTGAGTTGTGTTTTCTTACTATTAAAATAATTATAGGAATAAGGAGGATATGGAGCGATGTGTTTTCATATGGTTTGATTCTGCTGGGGCTGATAGCCAAGAGAGTTGACTTGAAGGAGGATCTGGCAACTCTCAACTATGAAACATTGGATGAGTGGGCCTACAAAGTGTACAAACATCAGTGCTTGCTTGTACACACTGACCTAAGGGACGACAAGGATTTCGACAAGTTTGATGGTATTGTGATGACCGAGCTGGCGATACGCTGTATACAAGAAGATAATGCAAAAGACCGCCCCACTATGAGTCAAGTTGTGAAGAGCCTCGAGAATTTACGTGCTTTTCAAGTTCTTAGTACGCGCACAGAGACAAGAGGATGAAACTCGGGGCTGAGTGAAATACAGAGTTCAACTGATCATTTGCATGCGTTACTTTGGTATGATGTATAACGATTAGATCTTGGTTTCCTTGGGCCTTGACAATATGTAAGAAGGTAAGAAACTCTGCTTATATGCAGCAAATGCTCTTAATCTCTGTTGGGTATATATATGCATACTACTAATTCACTACTTTTGATTATTTTTTAGTCTAGTAATCACGATGACTTGAGACCAGACTATCAAATTATGCATGTATTAGCGGGTATTAGATCTGACCCAAATACATTAAGCATATGATGATTCGTTAGTCCGACTCTCCATGTGTTCGATTCTGATTTTTATTTTCTTACTTTAAGTTCTTCCTCCCGTTTTTTAAATCTGTAAAGAGTAAAGTTTCAAGGTATGGTAGTTCTTATTTGTAATTGTATTTATCGTTTCAATCTAATATTAGATGGTTACTGGAACTGGTATTAGGGTTGCAACATGTATGTATTTTTTAAAACAGACCCCTGAGAAATAGTGCTTTTATAGTGATTGCAACTACCAAACAACTTTTCAATTTTCATTATTTACTGTGCTAATATACTTAACATCTGCGTGGCATGGACTTTGATAAAAAAAAAAAATATTGTGTCAGCCTAGGAGTGTATTTTATGTGTGCGCGATATGATAATAATTTTTTACATTCAAAATATATAATGAAATTGGTTTAGTGATAATTAAATGTGCCATTAATAATTAAATTCCCTTCTCTAGCATCATTTTATAGTAGTTTTCAGCACAGGAAGGATAACTTGGTAATTATTGCACTGAGTATCGAGTTCAGGTTATATATATTGTTAACAAGCGGGTATAGATTTTGTTTTAATTACACCAGGTTATTTCTAACATGGTGCTTATAATAAATTTTGATATAAATATTCGACATTCCACGTCATCTCCTTAATGAAATGGACTTAGGACGGATTTTTGGAAATTTAACATGAGTTCAAGTCAGTAGTGTTATAAACATGAGCTTATCTAATTAATATATAAATATAAAATAATAAATATAGATATTGATGAAGTGAAATAAATGCTTTTGGTGGAACTATGTTAGCCTTACGTACGCCGTACCCATTTCATTAAAATTTATTGTATAGGTAATAACATGTATTAGGTGTTTAGATAAAGTAAAATTGATTTTTTTTTTCAAATTAGAAGACTTTTTTTTTTGATTAATCATTCATATCAAAGACAATTATATGTAGTCAAACATAGAATTTTGTCGCCTTAGTTATATTATGAATTACATAATTCGCTGACCAAATAGATGAATAAGCAAGTTTTATTTCGCGTCACCTTTGTAAGTGTCTTTAAGCCGATAGAGTAACTTCAGCTTCTTTTTACGTCACCAACTACACGAACAACTACCATATACACCATCAATAACTTTCTACATAAGATGTAGACATATAAACTACTTTATTAAGTTCGAATACTACATCCATAGGATTAGAAGACATAGTGTAAGAATATTCTCTGATAAATTAGAGGTCCACCTTGCAAGAATATCGCTAATTTGAGATTTTTTGTAAAAGCAAAAGAGTAATAATACTATTTTAAAATAGGATTAGAATTTGTAATATGCATTTGGTTTTTTAAAACAGTTTGAAAAGATATTTTGGAACGCTATTCAGTGATAGTAATTATACAGACAAGAGTTTGAAATATAAATAAAGATTGACAAATAAAAACAAAGAGAGAAAATTATACCTGAGATCTCTAAGATGGGGAGGGTATGTGTTTTTTTAGTGTGTACCATGAAATTACAGTGATTGTCGATAAAAAATATGAATGGAGGGGGTCCATATATTGCTGTACAATCTTTGAAGAGCAAGAACATAGCTTTTACCTAGAATCTAAGGAGCTTGTCATACAATAAGGGAGATTATCGTACGACAAGTGGAGGTTGTTGCAAAGATTTTTTACAATTGGATCATGCTAATTTTTGGATATCTGTTGCCCCCTAGATGTCTTTTAGATCTTATCCAACTTTGAGGTCAATCAGAGTTCGGGAAGGCCTCCATTTGCTCTGATTGGCACAAAGGGTATTTTGATCAGAATTGCATAATAAATGGATTGGTTCTTGATAATCCAATGTTCGATGAAGTTAAATTTTGGATATGTTCCCCCCCAAGATGTCATGTAACACTTGTCCAAATTTAAGATTGATCGAAGTACGGTAAAGCCTTCATCTAATTGTTTGATTATCGCTGGTTCCATTTTGACTTGCTCGAGATACACCTCCGAAAGAACGAGAGAGGGATTGCAAACAAAAAAGACCTCAATTTCCTTAATAGACTTCTTCATTACATGAATGAGTCTTTCAGAATTTTCTAACATCCTACCGAGTTCGGAACTCGATGCAAATGCTAGTGCATTTTTAGAAAAATGGATCATTGCGAGGGTCGCAAAACGGGGGTGTTCACATTGATTTAAAAAAGCTTTCGTTTTTTATTTTAATGGTCAACCACCACCTAAACTTGAATCAAACCATCTTACCCACTTACTTGAGATCTTGGAACTGTGTACGATGTATCTTATAAGATCGGTGAGCTTCTGTTGATTGTTGCATCTTCAAATTTTCAATTGGCTCAAATGATGGCAACAGAAAAAATGCTTTAGGCATTGGAAACAAGGCAACTAAAATATAAACCTAAGATGTATGGTATTTTCTATTTGCTACAAGTAACGCCTCAAAAATACATTATTCAACCTTCCCCAGTACTTTTATTTTTTCACATATAGACCTTTTTACTTTCACTAGTGTACCAAATTATATTGAAAAATATTTCAACCTATAATCTTCCATATTCTTTTTTAAAACTAAAATCTTCACTTTAAAAAACATGTTAATTAACCACTTGATTAAACATAATCACATATTTTAAAACTCGTGAATACTAACTACTTCATCAAGCATAATCTTAGAGGAAGAAGATTATGGCAACATGAAAGTTCTTTATTTAAGATTACAAGCTAATATAAAAATTTTGCTAAGTTGATATAGCATGGATTTTTTTATTAAATGGTAAATTACATCACACCTTATTTTAGGACCCATTTTGAAAAAAAAAAGTGAAATAAGAAAAGAAGACTACCATTGTTAGAGCAGAGCTGAGCCGAGCTGAGCCAAAATTGTAACCGCTAGATCAATTTATTTGTGCTTAAAACATAATGTGTAAATATATTGACATTATTGCAAAAGCATTATCACTGGTGTCAACTTTAAAAGTATATATATATATATATATATTATAATTTTTAAAGGTAGTAATATAATCTACTCTGACAAATAGATAATTGCTTTCACCAGTGTTGCTTTAATAATTAATTCTTCTATCAAGATAACAATTATTTCGTTAAAAGGAAGAATTAAGAATGGATATCCACTGCTAGGTTTAGTATACATTTTTCACTGGGAGCTCCTCATATCGTGTTTTGACAAATACAAAATTCCTTTGACAATCAAAATTAATTGAAATGCGTGAAATTTGGGCAAGACACTCCGTGACAATAAAACCAAAAAAGAAAAAAAAGAAAAGGAAATGCAAAAGTTAGAAATTAGAACCACTATTTCCCATGGGTTTTTGGGGGTAATTTTACCATAAACATCGGTATCTTTAAAAAAAATCTACAAAAATTGGTATTAAGAAAAATGGATAAATAACTAAAATTGATAAAAAAAAAATTAGGATAAGTATTTATAAATCATAAAATTTTGTTACATATCTAACAAGTTTTAACTTGTATTTAAACATTTAAAAAGTTTAACGAGTCATCCATGATCGATCATGAAAAGCCACCCATGTTCACTGCCATACTATGATCGATCACGGTCACACATTTAGAGATCGAGCTAATCTCATAGTATTGTGGTGAAGATGTGCCAGGTTCTGCTATTTGACAAAACACCATATATATGAGGTTTTTTAGTTGACAAAATGCACGGGCATAAAATTTGCTTTGATCTAGTGGAGATAAGCGGCAAGTTAGCCAACAAGGACGAGGATAAGGACGAGGACTCAAAAATGTCAAGTATATGGAAGGTTGAAGACGTGATGAACAACAACAAAAGGGAAACTGAATATATACATTTGTTTGATGATAAACTTCTTGACAACCTACTGGTGGGACCAAGCTCTAAATTTTGTTATTGCTAATTTTAAAGGGAATGATCTGAGGGCTAGAGTGGGAAGAGTTGCCATGGCTACAACTATCTATTGTGTTTGGAAGGAAAGGAACTACATAATCTTCTTTCAAGATAAAATGAGAGCTAAGAGCCAAGTGATGAAGGAAATTGATAGAATGTGTTAGTGCCAATGCTTGGAATTGGAAGGGAAAGATGAATCTTGATTCATGGATGGTGTGTGACTCTCTAGCCGCAATTATTTAGGTGGTATCCTGAGGTTGAAGAGATCGAATTCCTCCTGAGAACACATGAACTAACAAAAGTGTATTCAATCCAGATTTTAAAAGATTGTGATAGACTTTTTATAATTAATGGATTATGCTAAATCCACGTATTGTTTTAAGTCCATATAGAGTCTTACAGATTTTAATCCAAGGATTCTTTAATATTTCTATAGGTTTAATAAGTTCATGGATTTTCCTAATAACAATAATAAAAATTAAAATTAACAAGAACATAGGAGAATTTGAGCGTTACTGTTCTTATTTCTTATTATGGCTTATTGTGTTTGAGTGACATTATGGGTAATAATCCTTTTTTTGTTTGCAATCTAATTACTAGTTAATATATTTTTAGACTCCCTAAACCCAATGAACATATCATATTCAAATCTCTATTAAAAAACACTTTAAATATAAATCTATACATGCAACTTTGTTAATTTTGAAAACACAATATCGCATGGATGCAGCAGTGAAGTGCTCGGTTATTGTGCACGATTTACTAACATGGCACTTTTTTGAGCTATTGCATGCACTTTTCTAATTATGACAGTAAAAATGCATGCTATTTAGGCACTTGATTTATATGTTATATTTTCTCTTACCTTTTCGGCAATGTTCTAAAATTGCTAGTTATTCCTAGGTTGGCGAGGTTGAGACCGGGGAATTAATCGGACAAACACTTTTTCAATATACATTATTTTAAATAATATAATACTAATAAAACACAAGAAATCATAACACTTTTCAAAGCTACCAAACTACCAAAGTTATAGCAGCATAACACAACATTATTTTAAGCAAAACCATCAAATTTTATACATTCTCAAACTAGCAATAACACAATACCTCCAAAATATTCTCAAACTACTAAAGTTGTAGCAAAATAACATTATTTTAAATAAAAGAAGCAAAGGTAAGTTGAAATCAAACCTCAAATAGAAAAACCTTCAAAACTAGGGTTTCCTAAATCCCGATAACAGACTAATCCTGATTTTTATTCCATTTTTCCCCAATTTTTTTAAAACCTCATTTTCTCAAAACACTAGGCTAGTTTGAAACATCTTTGCTCGACTATTAATTAATCCCAATTTTTAGAATATTATTTAAAAATAAACATGAGATGGAGAGCATCTCACATCACTTAACTTATTATATAATTTCTCACACAATTTGATTGTGTTTTATATCATTTTCCCTCTTATTATCAAACAGAGCCTAAAACTTTTCCCATTGTTTATTGGTACTTTTTTCCTTTTTTTTTGGTTGAGCTTTTTTGCATTCGGTAAAAATAGCTTATTTGATGTGTAGGCTTATAATTCGGCACTGATAGACTTTGGGCTGCTTAGTGGTGGGATTATAGGTGGACCACATTTTTCGCAAGAGTTTGGACATATGTCACTAGGCTATTGTGACCCATATTACGCTAAGACGGGTATCTCATCTTATCCCCATCTATGTGTGTCTGTGTTTGTGAATTTATTTTCACTCCAAAGATGATATGAAAAGTCAACATTTATGTCATGTTATTGCTCTTGCGGTAGGGAATAGGGATTACTATATTATGGGGTAAATTACAATAAGACACCGCGTGGCTTTTCAGGTTTGTGGATCACCCGTTGAAGTATTTATTACCCGCTTCATCTATTAAACTTTTGTACATTACATAATCTAATTAGAACCGTGTAAAATATTATTGAGAATACGCACGTTTTAGCTGCACATGATGAGACTTTTTAATTTTAATCTTATACTCTACCCTTTTATCTCCAAATTGGTGTAAGGTGGAATATGATCTAAGCCTTGTCTTGGCAAAAAGTAATGTGTTTTTTGTAAATGAATGTCTAATAAAGTAATGTAGATGTGCCTCGGGGCGCCTCGTTTGTTCTCTATGCACTCCAATGCATATTCATATGATAGTGTAGACACGCAACAAGTATTTTGGGGGTGGGATTTGGTCAGGATGGTTGGTATTTGCTCCATATCAAAACCAAGCATTAAGAAGTAATCCAGTGTAATTGTAGAGTTGTATGGATTCTTTGTGTTAACATAGATCAGTGTTTGTGACTTGATGTTTTAATTTTCCCTTTTATTTTAAAATTTTTATAGGAAAAAATGAGGTCATGGAACAATGTGCTTTCATATGGTCTGATTATGCTGCGGCTTATAGCCAAAAGAGTTGACTTGAAAGAGGATTTGGTAAAATTCATGTATAAAACATTAGATGAGTGGACCTACAAAGCGTACGAGCCTTAGCGCTCGCTTGTGCACACTTGCCTAACGAAAGACAAGGATTACAATGAGTCCGATGCTATCACATTGACCAAGCTGGCGATGCGCTGTATATATACAAGTAGATAATCTAGAATAGTGCCCCACAATGAATGAAGTTGTCAATTACCTCAAGAATTTAAGCGTTTTTCAAGTTCTTGGTGATGAATTAAGGTGAGTACGCACACAAAGTAAATTGGTTGATATGTCTTTTTTTTTTAATTGTGGTAGTTGTTTTTAGAGACATGTTACAATGATATTGCTTGGTTTTCAAGAAGAAATAAAGTTTATAGCTCATCCTAGCGTGAATCGCTACCCTAACTTAGGGATATTGAAAGGCTTTTACAGTAAGGCACCTGTCGATGGTGGTGTTTATGATCTTAAACTGTTTGATACTTTATATAATCAAAATCCGAAAAGTGTTTTCTAGTTTGATTTTATGGTTCCAATTGAATGTTTCTTACTTTAGAGTTTGAGTTTACTTAAAGATGCGCATGTAATCAGGGACATTAGAGCAGTGAAGCTTCTGTTTTGAATTTGAAAGTACGAATACATAGAGCATTCACAGTTGATTCCGTGGATGGACAACTGATACAAAAATAAGTCGTTAATACATACACAGAAGTCACATGAATCCTAAACTAATATATGTGCCTATAATATTTGTATGCATATAGACAAATTTTTATTTTTATTTTTTGTGTATAGAGAATTAGTACCCTTTGAATTTGCAAGATATTGAAAAATAGGGCTTGTATGAAAAAGTTTTCTGCAAAAGAACCATGGAATAATATTTTTGTAAATTAAGGTCCTATATTTGACCAAACTCCAAAAGGAGTGCAAAGTTAACTTTGCAGTGGATTTTTAAATTGTATTTTTTTTTATGAAATCATGTAAATTTAAGTTTGCGTTACATTTTTTTTAGCATATTATTATAAATAAGTGTTTAATTGACAATGCTTTAGAATAATTTTAACAAATTACATATTCAAAACCTATTTATTAATTAAATTATTTGACTAAACTTTAAAAAGAGTGCAAAGTTAACTTTGAAGTAAATTTTTAAATTATATTTTTTTATAAAATCATGCAAAATTAAGTTTGCATTACAAGTTTTTTAGCATATTATTATAAATAGTTATTTAATTGACAATGCTTTAGAATAATTTTAACAAATTACATATTCAAAACATATTTATTAATAAAATGCATATAATAATTTTTTCGAAGTTATGCAAAGTTAAGTTTGCACTCCTTATTTTCTAAAACATTACTATGCATTTGTGTTTATTTAATATTGTTTAAAGTTTTATGAATGAAAAATATAGATATACTTGTTAAAAAATATAAATACATAATGCAAAACAAATTTGCTTTAAATTTTCTTGATTGCAAAGTTAAGTTTGCACAAAACACAATTTTGTGCAAAGTTAAGATTGCACTCAGTCAAAGCCTTTATTTTAAAACACAATTGATAAACAAGCTTTTATTTTAGAATGATAATGATATTTAGGCCGCTATTTTAAAAAAAAATACTATTTGTTGGTTTTTTTTTTTGAAAAATATTGTCACGGCAGACCTTTTACCTAATTTCCAGTTGAATTTGCAATGCTCCTTGAATTCCTGCATGATTGCGAATGGCCCTTAAATGTTTTCAATATTGATTCAGCAAATATTATGTTTGATCAGGTTTGTTCTTTAAAAACCTAAAGATTTCATCTTTGTTAGTTGGTTTTAGCATTTTTTTTTCTTTTTAGAGTTTTCTTGCATTCAATAAGTGTTTTAAATTTACTTGTTTTTATGCGTAAGCCTGCAATCCAATATTGAATCTTTGATCGGCATTTGGCTACTTACTGGTGGGATTGAGGGTGTATTACATTTTGCTGGGAGTTTGCACATTTTTTCACGCATTGGAGGATTTCACAATAGAAAGTTAAAGAAATTTGAACACTGTAAGTTAAAAATTAGATGGTTCAGATTTTGATAGATGGTTTGTATTTAAATGAGTTCTTGTAAGAGGCAGAAACTGCCTATTAAAATTAGAGCCATACAATTTAAATCAACTATTTGAATTTACTACATTTATTACTCTACTCTAGAGAAGCTAGATTTGTCGCTACTGCTATGACACATGTTATGCTACAACAGTTATGTCATCTTGTTTTCAACTCTTTGTTTGTGTCTGTGAATTAATTTTACTTCCAATAATACGTAAGGGATACCAAAGGTCAATATCTATATCACGTTCACTCTTGTATTGGTTATTAAATTATTTGACAAATTACAATAAGCACCTTGCTGTTTTTTTTGGATTCGTGAATCACACGGCATTGAATACTCACGTAACCCTCTACTTCCTTGAGAAATGTTAAATGAACACAATACTCTTTAAAAAATTGATCTAGACAAACTTGGCACTAATCTGTTGATCTTTAATCCACCATTAATTACAAACTAAGACAACATAAATGTGTTTTTTCCCTATCAATATCTTATTTTCTTCTCGTTTGTACTTTCTACTTACCCCAAATCTTCCTTAAGATATTACAAAATTTGAAAGTACTCTATATTATTGTAATTTGTACCTGTCTAATTTAATTAAGTGTTATGTTAAAACTTTATTAACCGTAAAATTTTGAGAATCAATTAAATAACCTTATTTAATGTGTAAGTGTCTGATTGGTTGTCCTTTCTTTTGTTCAAAAATTGTTGCTTATCTAAATGGCATTTCTTGGAAAGTGATGATGTTATTTGTACTTATTTAATATTCTTTTTACATAATCTTATAATTTTTATAGAATTCTTTTATATAAGTATGAAAATAAAGGCGTTTACTTGTAATAACCATAATATTAAGTGCAATTTAATTTATGAAGATAACTTAAATTTGATATAAACAAGTTTTTGATTGTTTATAGTGATATGTATGATATTAAATCACTACACCTAACTAGTGACAGTCAAATTTTGTGACTGTTCGAAACAGTCACAAATACGAAAGAGTAGTGACAGTTTATGGCTGTCACAAACATAAAATTTATGACTGCTAATAGCTGTCACAATTTAGCTTTGTGACAGTCATGGAAAGTAACCTTAGAATGTCATATAAATTTGGATTGTCACTGTCGTGTGACAGTTTTTGGCTGTCACAAAGAAATTTGTGATAGTCGTTTATGTGACAACTCTTTGTGATAGTTTTTAGCTGTCACAAATTACTGATTTTGGTGTAGTGAATAGTTGTTGTTGACCTTAAAGTCAATTAATCTTATTTTGATAATTACAATAAGTTAATAAAGTGTTATTTAACTCGGTTGTTCCAATGATGATAGGCATTTTAACCGATATATCTTCCGACCAAGTGTAACTTCAAACCGAAGCAATCAAAATCTCACACAAGCTCTACAAACGCCTCTACTCACAGGTAATGAACTCAAGTGATATACATGTACTATACAAAGCCAAGAAAAGATCTAGATCATCAAGTAAGTGAAGATATGCACAAGAATGATCTCCACATGTTCTACAAGTTATCAAAACCAAGAAAGGATCAACAATATCAAACAAGTAAAGATACGCACAAGAAAATCAAGTATTACGAAGACTCGAATTATCATTAAATTGAGTGAGTGCTTAGATTTTATGTAAAGTTACTTTATTGATCAAATCCCTATAGCTCAAACATATTCTTGTATCTTTTAAAGATTGATTCAAACTAGCTTGAAATCGAATTTATTTGAAAAACGTCATTTTACAAAAACCGAGTTTCAAAATAAATTTATATTAATTTTAAATGATCATATTTTAAGTTATAATAAAAATAGGTATCTTAGAAACATATCTTTAAGGTTCAAAAATCATTAGAATTTTATTTGAAACTAAATTGTTAAATTGCAAAAATATTTTTTTTTTCTTTTAAAATTCGCTCAATTTTTGTCCAGTTTTGATTTAATGGTAAGATAGAGGCCTTCCCGAACTCCGATCATTTTGAAATTTTTACAGTAGTTAGACAACATCTCCTGAAAATTTTGACTAAAATTTGAGCATGATTCAATGGTCAAATTGGGAGAAATTAACAAAACAAATTTGAATTTTTTGTCAAAACTAGGTGTTGAAAAGTTTGAAAATGTACACCTTTGAGCCAAAACCTCTCTTAATCATCCCCAACGGCCATATGGTTTTGCAAGATATAAATATGAGGTCCTAGACATGTTTTAACACACTTGAATCATTCTACAAACTCATTTTACATATATACAAAGTTATTCAAGTATTCAATTCATTTAATTGATCAATCTTTCATTTTTGAGCTATATACTTTGATCAATTTTGATATCTCTTAGTGTGAGCTTCATTTGTATTTTGTCATATACAAGAGAGATATTGTACATTGGTGTTTGTCACCAAAACTCATTTGAATGATAATTGTGAGAGGTGTATTTCATAGATTAGCAAGAGGGATTTCTTGTGAGAGTACTGAGGGTGTTTCAATACTTGTAAGAGTGTGTGAGAAGAATACACTTGTAGAGGTTTGATCTTCACCCGGAAGGAGATCAGTTATAGTGGAAATTCTCGGGGAACTAACCGAGCGCGGAGTAGGGGAACAAGCCGAACCGTGTGGACAAAAAATCTTCGACTTCGACTTCGATCAGTTCAATCTTTCTATCTCTTGCTCTCTTATATTGTGTTATTTATTCATTGTGTTTGGAATTAACTTTGTTCTTGATTGCTTGATAAATATAGACATCAAATATTTTTAAATCATTTTTAAAAATCCGATTAAATTTTTAAAAACCCTATTCACCCCCCTTCTAGGGTATTTTCCGACCTACAATTGCGATTGTTGTGAATTATGGTTATAAATATATTTTTCAATAACTATATTTAAAAAAATAAATAAACAAATAAATGCTGGAAATAAAATACACTTACTACTATAAAATATTATTTTTATTACACTCAATGGTCAATTTTATAAACAAATTTGTTACATTTACTTTAAAAATCTGAAAATTTATGAATATATCTCAAAAAGGTAAATTCCCAACTTATAATTAAGAAAGAAACAACTAAATTGGCTGTGTATATTCACACACGCACTAGATATTTAAGTGCGCACAACTTAAAATTCGATCCAGGCCCCAAAAACCTTAACGTCGACCCTATCAAGAAGTTCCATCTACATCTTCCAATACTTGTGCAGTGTTAAGTCTTTTAATGATAAAGTTGTCAATAAGTTGATCAGTCGATGGTCAAAACAAACAAAAGTTGTTATCATCCAACAAATATATACTCGGTCTTGTTGGCTAACCTGCTGCTCGGCTCCACTACATCGAAGCCAATTTTATGCCCATGGATTTTGTCAACTGAAAAACCTATTTTAGGGGATTCGAATTCACAATCTTGCGCTTAACATAAAAATTATTAGCACTTAAATTACAAGATCATTATTTAAATTTAGTCTTTCTGTGAATAATACTTGATAAGGGATTCAAATTCACTATCTCTCGCTTAACATAAAAATCATTATCATTAAAACTACAAGATCATTATTTAAATTTAGTCTTTTCGTGAGTAATGAAATATTCTTCACTAGGGCTGCACTAAACCTCTATTAGTATTTGAATTAAAGTGAAAAAAATAAAAAAAACTTGGGGTGGACAACAACGCCCCCCCTCCCCCAACAAAAAAAATCCGCCGTTTAACCATAAGGTCACATTTAGCATATTCGATAAGGATGTATGATAGGATATGAATATAACTAAAGAGTCAAAATTAGCCAGATATAAATTACGTGAGATAAGATGGGAAATGAATAAGTCGAACAAGAATTATGCATGATATGGTTTGATAAGAATCAATCAATATTAAACACGCTGGATGTTTGGTGTCGTTTCACATTAAAAATTTAGATAAGATATAATAAATTAATGTAACTTTTGTAAATAACTAAACATCTCTACTTTTGGTCTATTTCCTAAGTAAATGTATAAACGCAATAACTTATCCCTAATCCAACTATAATAATTAGCATGGAATTTGGGTTCCAAAAATTGTTATAAAACTAAAGGGTTCCAAAATTTATCCAAGTGGTTGTAGTAAGTAAGGGTGTTAAGGTCAATTCGAAAACCAACTAAAAGGATCCGTAAAACCCCGAAACAAAAAAAAATTGAAACTTAAAATAAGAAAACCGAACCGAATAGTTTGGTTTGGGTTTAGAGCTACCTAGTCCAAAACCGAACCGAACAGAATAGAATTATGTATAAGAAAAAAAAAGTATTAATATATATTATAAGGGCCCACGTTAGTTATTGAAGATGATATTTTGTAAGAATATGTTCTTTATTAATTCCATGTTGTGATCATAATAAAAAAAGTCATTAACGCGTACCCTCATTATTAAAAGTCATTAACGCGTACCCTCATTATTAAATTAACTACATAATGTTAATATTTTTTTTATCACATACATGATAGCAAGATAATCCATCGTTTTATTTAATATGTTTTATTCTTGTAAATGTACAAATGAAATAGATAATATGGTTTTTATACGTTTGTTCTTTACTTCTAGAAAATCATGACTTTAATTTGAATATGAAACAATCTTACATTATTACTAGTATTACATTGTTATGTTAAATTAATTTTTAAAAAATAAATATGTTAAAACCGAACTGAAAAAATTAGTTAAATTTGAATTTAGAAGATTTAGAAACCAAACCTGAATAGAAAATGATTATCTAAAAGATAGTAAGTTTCATTAAGACTTACGGTCAAGTATTAGCAACATATTTAATTAATAATAAATATTACTAAATTTTAACCAATCTTTTTCATTATTAATATTTTAACCCATGCAAAATAATAAATTTCATATAATATAAATAATTATTTCCTATTCTTTCATTAATCAATTAAATTATTAATTTTGACCAAAACAATTTAAATTAAACATAAGATTTTGATCAAGTATTTTTTTAAAATATTTCAAATTAAGAATCCAATATTTTTTTAATGTCTAAAATTATAAGTATTTTTTTATTTGTAAATAAACACTTCACCAAACTTTATAATGAAACACGTTGTAGTTTTAGCAATTCAATTAGCCTCTTTTAATAGTTTTAATATTTTAAAGCCTTTTTTTTATAAATATAAAAAATATATTATATACTTGAGCATATCCTATTTTTAATTGGTAATGGAAAAATCTAATTTTAACATTAATACAAATATCACATGGTTAAGTGTAAAGTTCAATTTTTTTGGATGTTTGAAACAGAGTATCTAAATTTTATCGTAAAATTCACTTAACATCTTTTAATAATTTAATAGATTTAAAGTCTCTTTATAAATCTAAAATATATATATATATATATATATATATTATATACTTGAACTTATCCTATTTCTAATTGGTAATAGAGAATTCAATTTAACAATGATACAAATGTCAGATCGACGGATTTGTAAAAGGCAAAAAAAAAAAATAGCCTTAATTTTGTAAGTATGAATTTAATGATAATAGATTTTTTTTCCAAAACCAAAAACAGAGTTTTAGTAAGAATGGGTATTTTTCTTAGATTTCTCGTTATAAATAGTCTGTAAGTTTAAAAAACTTACGGTGTCTTCTATGCTGGTAAAGTCCAAAATGAATTACATCAAAACCAAAATTTTGGTCGCCGTTATTTGTACATCATTAAATACTTGATTTTATTTTATATTTTATTCGCTTGATAAAAGGTGAGTAAGTGTATGTTACTCGCCCGATGATAAGTGAGTAAGATATTAAAGTTTTTACTCGCTTATTATCAAACGAGTAACATGCACGTACTAGCTTATCTTCCTACGAGTAATATATATTTACTCAATTGTCATTCGACGAATAAAAAGTAAAGTGTTACCAAATATTTAATAAAATACAAATAGCATGCACCAAAATTTTACATTAAATTTGAATTTAGGATACCTTAGGACTTGTTTGGTTGATATTTTAAGTTGAGTTTTGGGAAATTTTGTCAATGCACCCTACATTTAGACCGACAATTTGAGATACCACCCTATATTTTGGAATATTTGACTTAGCACCCCATCGTCACCCAGCTCCATCCAAGCTCGTTAAGCTTTGTAGCAAATTGACCATTCTACCCTTTTAAAGCTCTTAGTCGTTGGAGAACAAAACATAGTGCACCCCATTATAAAAGCAACGAAGCAAGCTTCAAAATAAATAAATAAAAAACAGAGCAATCTTCAAAAATATAGTGCAACCCATTTAATCACTGGAGTGCCAAATCTTATTACCAGTGAATCATTCGCTACAAAGAATTTGTTGTATATTTGCCTGTTTTGATTCCCCATTAGTAAGGGTTCACTACACAATTTTCAATCCTTTGACCTTAAACCTCTCTGAGAAAGAACCTCGCTCCCCTTTGCAATTTATGCTCTTCAATGCATGTTTATTCTTTTTTATGATCCACAGTTTTACAACAAATCAATGATTTCCTTAAATTTTGCAGAACTCTTTTTGTTAACCCTTATGCTTTGTGCTTTGTACCTACTAATGTACCACCAGCACCAGTACCGTCGGCTCAATGGTTCCAAACGGGCTTGGATTTTTTTAAGCTTGCTTTGTTTTTTGTTGGGGTGATTGCTGGGGTTTACTCTATTTTTGAAGCTTGCTTGCTTTGTTTTTTTTTATTTATTTTGAAGCTTGCTCTGTTGCTTTTCTGTATTGTTCCCTAACGGTTGGGGGCTTTAAAAGGGCAGAATAATCAATTTACTACATAGTTTAATGAACTTGGATGGAGCTGGGTAAAGGTGGGGTGGTAAGTCAAAGTGTTGACCTTAAAGTCAATTAATTTTATTTTGATAATTACAATAAGTTAATATAGTGTTATTTAACTCGATTGTTCCAATGATGATAGCCATTAGCCGATATCTTTTCCAACCAAGTGTGACGTCAAGCCGATATAGTCAAACTCTCACATAAAGCTCCACAAATGCTTTCACTCACAAGAAATGAACTCAAATGATCTCCATGTGCTTCACAAAGAATCAAAACCAAGAAAGGATCAAGGACATCAAATAAGTAAAGATACGCACAAGAAAATCAAGCATCATGAAGACTCGAATTATCATCAAATTGAGTGAGTGCTTAGATTTTATGTAAAGATACTTTATTGATCAAACCCCTATAGCTCAAACATATTCATGCATCTTTTAAAGATTGATTCAAACTAGCTTGAAATTGAATTTATTTGAAAAACATCATTTTACAAAAACCGAGTTTCAAAATAAATTCATATTAATCTTAAATGATCATATTTTAAGCTATAATAAAAATAGGTATCTTAGAAACATATATTTGAGGTTTAAAAATCATTATAATTTTATTTGGAACTAAATTATTAAATTGGAAAAATATTTTTATTTTTCGTTTAAAATTCGCTCAATTTTTGCCCAGTTTTGATCTAATGGTAAAATGGAGGCCTTCTCGTTCCGATCATTTTAAAATTTTTACAGTAGTTAGACAACATCTTCTGGAAATTTTGACTAAAATTTGAACATGATCCAACGGTTAAATTGGGAGAAATTAACAAAACAATTTTGAATTTTTTTTGTCAAAACTAGCTGTTGGAAAGTTTGAAAATGTATACCTTGGAGCCAAAACCTCTCTTAATCATCCCCAACGGCCATATGGTTTTGCAACCTATATATATGATGTTTTAGACATGTTTTAATACACTTGAAGTATTCTACAAACTCATTTTACATATATACAAAGTTATTCAAGTATTATTGATCATATTCTTCATTTTTAAGCTATATATTTTGATCAATTTTGATATCTCTTAGTGTGAGCTTCATTTGTATTTTGTTATACACAAAAGAGATATTGTACATTGGTGTTAGTCACCAAAATTTGTTCAAATCATTTTTGTGAGAGGTGTATCTCATAGAATTAGCAAGAGAGATTTCTTGTGAAAGTATTGAAGGTGTTTTCAATACTTATAAGAGTGTGTGAGAAGAATACACTTGTAGTGGTTTGGTCTTCACCCGGAAGGAGATCGGTTATAGTTGAAATTCTCGGGGAACTAACCGAGCGTGGAGTAGGGGGAACAAGCCGAACCGTGTGGATAAAAAATCTTCGACTTTGATTGGTTCTATCTTTCTATCCCTTACTCTATTATATTGTGATATTATTTATTGTGTTTGGTATTTACTTGATTGTTGATTGCTTGATAAATATAGACACAACATTTTTAAATTAATTTTAAAAATCCTATTTTGCTTTAAAATCCCTATTCACCCCCCTCTAGGGTATTTTCCGACCTACAATTGGTATCAGAGGTTGTACTCTTGTTTTGATTTAACAATCTTAGAATTTACGATTATGTCTATTTATCAAGGAACCGGTATCAACGAAGGATCTTTTACTACTAGACCGCCTCTATTTGATGGCAAAAATTATAGTTATTGGAAAAGTCGTATGTGTACTTTTCTTCAAGCTAATGATTTTGAACAATGGAAAGTTACATTAAGTGGACCCTATGAAATTACCAAAACCGATGAAAAGGGTAAAGTTTCTCCCAAATCTATTTCCGAATATGATGAGAATGATATTAGAAAATCCAATTTAATGCTAAAGCTTTGAACGCTCTTCATTGTGCATTGACTATAGATGAATACAACAAAATCTCTAGTTGTAAAACCGCCAAAGAAATTTGGGATAAATTAGAAGTTACTTATGAAGGAACTTCACAAGTTAAAGATGATGATATTAACATGCTTGTTCATGATTATGAACTATTTAAAATGGAGCCTAATGAAACACTTGCTTCCATGTATAGTAGGTTCTCTATTATTACTAATGCTTTAGATCTTCTTGGAAAGGAATACTCAAATGAAGACAAGATTCGAAAAATCCTTAGAACTCTTCCCAAGAAGTGGAGACCCAAAGTAACGGCTATTCAAGAAACCAAGAATCTCAAAACGCTAAGCATGGATGAACTCTTGGGTTCACTTAAAACCCATGAGAAGGAATTGGCGAGAGAAGAAGAAAATGACTCAAAAGCCAAAAGGTCACTAGCTCTCAAAACAACTCAATTAGATGATGATGAGGAATTGATGATAGAAGAAGAGGATATGGCTCTTCTCTCTAGAAAGTTCATGAAATTTCTAGCCAAGAAGAAAAAGTTTCAAGGAAAAGGAAACAACTTTGATCCCTCATTAAGAAGAAACAATGACCGATCTAATCAACCAAAAATTGATAATGAGGAAGAAAAGAAATGCTTCCATTGCCATGAACCGGGACATTTCAAAACAAATTGTCCGGTTAGAAGGAAAGAAAGAAGAGATAAAAGAGACAAAGCATTCAAACAAGTGAGACATGCACTTAAAGGCACTTGGAGTGATTCCGAAGAAGGTGAACCAATGGCGATTCAAGCGACGAGGAAATGGCAAATCTTTGCCTTATGGCAAGAGATGACGAGGTACATTCTTCTTATGAAACGGCAAATTTTTGTGAGATGTGTATCTCATAGAATTAGCAAGAGAGATTTCTTGTGAAAGTATTGAAGGTGTTTTCAATACTTATAAGAGTGTGTGAGAAGAATACCCTTGTAGTGGTTTGGTCTTCACCCGGAAGGAGATCGGTTATAGTGAAAATTCTCGGAGAACTAACTGAGCGCGGAGTAGGGGGAATAAGCCGAACCGTGTGGATAAAAAATCTTCGACTTTGATTGGTTCTATCTTTCTATCCCTTACTCTATTATATTGTGATATTATTTATTGTGTTTGGTATTTACTTGATTGTTGATTGCTTGATAAATATAGACACAACATTTTTAAATTAATTTTAAAAATCCTATTTTGCTTTAAAATCCCTATTCACCCCCCTTCTAGGGTATTTTCCGACCTACACAAATGTTTCAAAATATGAGGTGGTGTCTCAAATTGTGGATCTAAATGTGGGGTGCATTGGCAAAATTTCCCTTGAGCCTTTGAGATGAGTTTTTGAAAAGTGTGAAAGTAGGTTGAAAAGTGAATTTGATTTTTATTAGAGTTTTTTCAATTAATTCAAAAAATCTCATGAAAAAAATTCAAAAAATAGTTACAATAAATCTTCTTTTATAGATTTCGATAAGTATATTTTAAATATATTTATTTTATTTAATTCTAATTTTTGAATTTAAAATTATAATATTTTAAAAATTTTATGAAAAAAATTAAGTAAAATAAAATTTAAAAAGTACAAGTAAAATTGATTTTTTAGATGAATTTTAAAAAATGAAAGGTTTCTACCATCACCGAAAAACTAGGGATGGAAAAATAGAATCGGAAATCGGAGAAACGATCTGGACCGAACCGAACCGATAAAAACCGATTTGATTATGTTCTTCAAAATTTGCTAATTTTTTTTAACGGTTTGGTTCTTGTCATTTGTTAACGGTTCTTAATATAATTTATTTCTAATAACCGTTAAGAAACCGTTATTGAACTTTTCCTTCTAAACTCTATTTTAATGCGTAAGAATCGAGCCGTTAAAACTATTAGAACCGTTATTTCTTTCTAATAACCGTTATTTCTTTTCAATAACCGTTATTTCTTTCTAATAATAATTAATATTTTAATTTTTCTCTTGTTAACAGTTAACCAATAAATCGGAATAAACAAATAATCATTAATATTTTAGTTTTTCTTTTGTTAACGGTTAATCTATATATCGGAGGAACCGAACCGTTAAAACCGATTCGATTCTTAAATAGTTCTTCACTTTTTTTATATTTAAAATTGAATCGTTATAATTTAATAATTCCTTTAACTGGTTTTTCAAAAATTGGCTTGTACCAAACCTACGAAAAACACCGTAGCAAGCGTACCCTACATAAAAAGTTAGGGTTTTGACAAAAGATAAAATAAAATCGGAGCAACCTTGAGAGAGGGACCGCGAGTTTAAAATCTAGGGTTTTCTCATGGCGCTCGAAATCTCCGATTCGCAGGCGTTGGTGAACTTATATTGTTTTGAAGAAGGTAAAATTATTGTTATCATCTTTTATGCCTGTTAATTTTGCAGTTTTTTTGATGATTTAATTTGATTACTTGCTTCAGTTTTTCCCCTTTTCAATAATGTTTGTGTAAACGGTAGCTTCGTTTAAAATCCGACAATGTTGATGACCTTATGCCCTGTGTGTGTGAAAATTTGTATCACGATGCATCTAATCTCATGTATATGATATGGAGATTGAGGTTTATTGGATATAGCTATAGTCTCTCTCTGTGTATAATGGTAGGCTATATTTTGTGGGTATTCTTCTGTGCTGGTAGCCATATTTGTGTATGTATTCCTACCTTAGGGCAGCTGCTAAATACGCACCTCATTACTTGATTTTACGTCCTCGGCTTATATGCCGAGCCGAGCTGAGCCAGTGTATAGCGCCGCCCCTTCTTAGGGTCCATTTATGTTTTCTTCTTTTAGTTAACTTCTAAGGGCTGATTGATTCTCGGTGAAATAATTTTTGCTTGGGTAGAAAACTATGAAATATCTTTGTTCACGACTTTTTTTTTTCCTTCTTTCCCAAACTAACATATTTAGAATTGCTTATTGCTTAACAATTTTATTGTGTGAATTTTATAATTTCATACAAGTGAAGGTGGGGCAGGTTAGCTCCGATTTGGAGCTAGTAGGGAAGAATCCTCTTCCCCTGAGGAGGGGATTGGATTCTCCATGAACGTTACTTGTTTGAACCAAAAATTATAAATTGCTAGAACTGAAGGGCAACATCAACATAACACTACTATAGATATCCTATACGCCTTCTCATGTCGTCAAACTTCTTTGTGACATCATCTCTTGAACATGCATAAACATCTCTTTATGATGCCTACTACAAAAACAACACAGATACGGGATAGAATGAAAAGAAGAAGGAACATATCAATAGAGAACAAAAAGGAGCAGAAAATATACGGAGCGAGTATACTTAGAGAGTGCGGAGTACTTGTGTGTAATAGTTAGAGATGTGTAGAATGATTCCCTGCCTAGGGCTGTGAACATTAGAGGCTGAGAGAGAGAATCTGACCCTGAACCAGAGTGAGTGAGCATGTGTGTGTGTGTGTGCGAGAGAGAGAGAGAGAGAGAGAGAGAGAGAGAGAGAGAGAGAATCTTTTGATGAAATTTGGTGGAGATGATCGTCTCATTATGGAGATCATCTTTACCAAGTTTTTTGAAAATAGGACTGTCCTCGTTAGAGCAGGGCTGTATATATATGTATATAGATATATATAGTTAATTGTTGCCATATCTGAGGTGGAGGCTTTGTTCCCCCAATTCTTGCCCCTGCCCCTTTTTGCTGCCCCATTAGGCCAGGGATTCGTGGGGAACTGGTTCTTTTGCCAGCCCTATTAATATGTAAATATATATATATATAATATTTATCATTTCATTTTTTGATGGAAGTGTTCTAATCTACAATATCTGCCTAGGAAAATTTGGCTTATGAGTATTTTGGGGGATTGGATAGTTTCAAATGGACATACTGTGGGTTGTTCAGCTTCTCTACTTCTGTGTTATAAAGTCCAGTCCACAAAGGTGTATCTTTAGGATTTAATTTCGTTGTGAGAAAATTAATCAAATCCATAACTTCTATATGCTTCCATTTTCCCTCTTGTTCCTTCTTTGTTTGCCCTTCCCATTATTTAATCAATATTTGGTAGGGTAAACTTGATTCAGATACATAATACCCTTCTTATTGTTATGTGTGGAAATGGATTTGTTCCTCTAGAATGTAGTTTGATGCAGATACATATGCAATTAAACAAAACCTTAGGAAGCTAATTAAACAAAAAAACTTGAATATCTCTTCCGCTCCTCCTTCCTAAAGTGATTTCATACTGACATACATCAATTTGATTACTTTCATGGCCCAAAAGGGGCAAAGACACAAATCGGCAACAAATGGTGGTGTACTAGAGAACCTATTTCATGTACATCGGACGTCTTGGAAGCACTGACGGACAATTTCAAGGAAGAAAACTTCATTGGATCAACAATCTATGGTAAGGTATATCGAGGAAGGCTTAAGCTCGATTCAGTTGGAGCTGAAACAAGAGACGTGACAATAAAGTAGATGTTATTGATGATGGTAAACTGGTAAAGTGGTCAATGTATGTCCTTGATACCTTCTTGGCTTCTTGTCACGTTGTGAGTTATTTTTAACCTCTTTCAGGCATGTTATAATTGGATAATGATGTTATTTGTGTTTCAGGAAGAAATAAAGTTCCTATATCATTCTAGTGTGAATCACCGCGCCAACTTGGTGAAGTTGATAGGCTTTTCCAGCAATGGCTGTCGCTGCAAGGGACCAATGAATGGCGTTTGTTTATGATCTCAACCCATTAGATACTTTGTATAATCACACTCCAAAATGTATTTGGTCTTGCTTTTATTGTTCCATTTTAAATTTTTTCTTACTTTAAAGTTAGTTTACTGTTAGAACTTCATGCATATTTTTCAGAATGAGTAAAAAACTATTTAGCAGATATACAATAGCAATGAGTTTCTGTTAAAATTTGAAAGTACTAATACAATAATTAATACACAATGAACTTAAAGTAAACGATCAGAAACACTTGATGTTTTGTTTGGATCATGATTAAATTCAGAGTTATTAAGGGCATACTTAGAAGCCATTTGAATCCTGAATTAATTTGTTTGCATCCAATTGTTAGAGCTTGTAATATTTCTTCTGCTAATTGAACATTATTTTAATTCTTTTGGGTTGTGGGGTTGGGGGGTTTCTTTTGTAAAGCATGAAGTTATCATCTGGAAAGTGGTCAGTTGTCCCCATTCTTTTCGCTTTGTTGATAAAATCAGTCAATGCAACTGAATTTTTTGATTTTCCTGAGAACTTTTTAGCTAGAGGTGTATGATTTATTTTTTATTTTTATTTTACTTTTTATAAGGCTGACTAATATCAACTACTCAAATAAATTTTTCTTTGAGCTAATTCCTTGAGAGCGTGCCTTCATTTAACTTATGTGTGATTTAATGCTTGCATATACACAGACAATTTCTCTTGGATTGAGAGGATTAAAGTAGCCCTTGAATTTGCAAAACTCCTTGAATAACTGCATCACGGGGAACAGCCGTATTTGGTCTTCAATATGGATTCAACAAATATCATGCTTGATCAGGTTGGTTTTGATGTTGCTTTTCTTTCTGTAATAATGCTAAGGCTCCATTTGATAACAGGATGAAAAATGATAGGAAGAACAATTGATTTGTTTGATAAGTTGGAAAATGAGTTGAGGGTGGTTGTGAGATGTTCTCTTACAATTTCCTTTTTCCATGAAAACAAAATTCATTCTTTGGGGTAGTGAGGAAGATTTTTTTTTCCCCCACAAATATAAAGGAGAATGGAGCTCATCTACTCATAAAAATGAACATGAGATGGAGAGCATCTCACCATTTCACTTAACTTAATTTTCAACTCCTCACACAATTTTCCTATCATTTTCCATATTGTTATCGAATGGAGCCTAAAGCTTTCTCCTTTGCTTATTGCTTTTAGCATAAATGTATATATATTTTGAATCTCTTACATTCTTTAAGGGTGCTTTGATAAAAAGGTGGAATTTGAAGATGCTACTAATTGTTATATGAAGTTGGTAATAACATATTAGTGATTTGGCAAGATGTTCTCTATATTATTATAATTTTCCATGGAAAATTTTCTCACACCTCGAATTTTTCCATGTAAAACCTAAAGAGTAATAGAACATTTGACCAATCTTTTTATCAAATGCAACCTATGAAGCACGGACACTCTCTTGAGGCCACGTGTCGGGCCGACACTTGTCGGACACTCCGACACTCTCTCCGACACTTGAATTTAATTATAATCTCTAATACTTGATAATTGATTTAGATGGCTACTACTCCTAGTGTTTCTTCATTGCAACATCAACTAAGGATGAGGCAAGTAAGCCGCTTTTTATACTCTACTTGTTTTTTCTATCATTCTATGGAACAATTAGTCTATGTATGATTTTTGATGCTTTAATTATGGATCAATTTAGTGATCATGTTTTGAGTATTTGGGTTATTAATGCAATTTAGTTTCATTTTATTGAATTCTTAAATATTTTCAATGTTTATTGCATGTATAATTAATTAAGAACGTGTTCCCCCACGTGTCATGTCCTACATTTTGGAAAAATTGCGTGTCGCGTGTCGAGTCTATGCTTCATAGAATGCAACCCAAGTGTAATACAATAACTTGTTTTCTTTGTAGGCATGCAATCCAATACTGATCGACTTTGGGTTGCTAAGTGGTTGGATTATGGGTGGAGTACGTTTTACACAGGAGTTTGGATGTATGTCACCAGGATACTGGGACCCATATTATGCTGCAAGAGGTATCATCTTATCCCCACATGTGTGTGGGAATTTATTTTTGTTCCAGAATTAGTAGATATGAAAAGTCAATATGTACATCGTGTTGTTAACTTCTTGTAGGGATTACTAAATTATTATTCGGCGAATTACAATAAGACATCGTACATACGGCTTTCCGGTATTGAGGCTCACCCGTTGAAATATTTACAGAATTCTTGACCTGCTTTATCTATTAAACTTTTGTGCATTACAGAGTCTCGTTAGAACTGTCTAAAATATAACAGAAAATACGCACATTTGAGATGTGGAGAAGAGTTTTTTTTTTTTTTAATTATAATCACTATGCTCTACCCTTTTATCTCCAAATTGGTATAAACAATTTAATGTAGCGTAGAATTGCGTGAAGTTCTCTATGTCAACTTAGAACAGGATGAATGAATTGATGCTTTAATTTACATTTTTTTATTGGTCCCTTTAAAAATATATAGGGTTTAGGTGGATATGGAGCGATGTGTTTTCATATGGCTTGATTTTGCTGGGGCTCATAGCTAAGAGAGTTGACTTGAAGGAGGACATGGAAAAATGCAAGTATCAAAAATTGTATCAGTGGGCTACCGAAGTGTACGAGCACGAGTGCTCGCTTGTGCACCCTAACCTAAGGGAGGACAAGGATTTTAGGAGTCTGATGGTATCACATTGACCAAGCTGGCGTTGCGCTGTATACGAGTAAAAAATGCAGAAGAGCGCCCCACAATGAGTCAAGTTGTCAAGAGCCTGGAGAATTTAAGTGCTTTTCAAGTTCTTGGCGAGTATGCACTCAAAGACAGAAGGACAAAAATCGGGGGTAAGTGAGTGGATCCTGCTCCCTCTCGGTATTCGTCATGCAACCATACATGTCCTGATAGGTTTGGATTCTCAATTCTGTTATTTTTGTGGTTTCTTGTCTTCTATTCATTCCTTATCTGAACCGACTGCAATAAGGAAGCTTCTCTTGAACTTACCTCCATAATCATAACTAGTAGAGGCTATAATTCGGGTTTTTGGGTCGTGGTTCAACCTGACACAACCCAACACTATGATAAACACAAGACACGAACATGACACGGTTTACTAGGCTTTTAGCTAACACGAACACGCCCCATTTAAACATGGTGCCCCATGTAAGCATGCACGACATACATCCATTGCTACAATTATTGTGTCCTAATAGACACATCCTAACTTGAGTGAAAATGGAATTTCGTTCTCTCGTTTATGCACGATTAGCGCGATGTAATCTTAATTTCGTGTTAATTTCATTTCAAAATTTGGACACAAACACGACACAATATTGTGTTGAAAACTCTAGCACGAGTACATAACTTTTGTCAATTTTATCTCCTTTCTAAACCTGTTAGCCCTAGTAACTAGAATTGATTTGGATAGCAATAGCATTTTATAGCTTTAGTTGGGCTTTCTTATTAGACGCTTTCTTTTTTTGTGTGATGTTTTTGTTGCTTCAGTGGATGCCTTATCCACTATAGAGTGAATTCTCTTAACTTTGTAATCTTTATGTTCAATAAATAGAATTGCTCTGTTTCCGATCAAAAAAAATAAAAATATTAACTAGAATAGTATTTATTTTGTACAATGACTAACCAAAGGCAGTAGGATTAAGAGGAAATCTGTCATCACTTTATATGTGCGTATATATTAATAGACATATATGCATATGCAAAGCCCATTTAGATTGACATACGAATTGCCTAATCTTTTGTTTTTGTTTCATTTTTGTTGGTTTCTGTGATGTGTTAAAATTGAAAGCTATATGAATACAATTTTGAATTTGGGGTCATGAGGCTGTCTGGTTGTGCGATGTTGAGCGTAAAGCCAAGAGGCTAGAGGGAGGGAATGCTGTGAGAGAACAGAAAGAGGAGAGGGAAAGTGAGTGGGATTTTTGTTTTGTAATTAAACATGATCTATCACTTCTTGAGATGTGAAATTTAGAAGCCATGCAATTTGACTTCTTTGAATGGATTTTTGATCAGCTAAACTACTTGAGAAGTCCTGTTTTACTTTAACAGCCAAACACAATAGTTTATGGCATATGGACTTCTCCTTGGAAAGTCCCTTTCAGCAGACACGCCAGACACTAGCTAATTCTCTTATCTTATTAGGCAGATACCCAAGTGAAAAAATTGAACTTTTTCTGGCTGATGATCATGTATATGAGAATCCAAACTCCAAGCACCTTGCATCAAGTTGACAAAGTAAAATACTGAGCATTTTTTTGCCTTCTCCAATTGAAAGATTTGTGATTGGAGGATTATTTTCTTTGATTTGTTATGCAATTGTTGTATGCGCTTACAAGTTTGCATTTGTTCACACGTTCGTTCCGAGATATATTTTAACTTATACAGAGTATAGAATAGCAATATGGGATGCATAAAGTATATAATGGCAACGTTGTGATTCACTTGTAGAACAAGTGTGTGCAACATATGGTAGTATTGGCATGTTCTGCTTACTTATATATCTCATGAAATGGCTTGTACTATATATAAACCCAAGTTGATAGTATAAGAAAGCAATGTCATAGCTGCCACTCGAAACCCAAAACAAGTTTGGATTTGAAATACAAATATGGGCATACCATATAGACTTTTGTCGATATGGTATTCTGTATATGCATATTAGGTAATAATGATAAATCTTTTTATTTCTTTCACAGGATTAAGTTACCTCTAATATTTGATTGTATGTCTATTTTTTAAGTAATTTCAAATAGGTTTACTTTCTTTGCAGAATTGTACTTTATACATGAATATCTTCGTTGCTCAATGCTCATACGGTTAAACAAAGTTTGTTCTTCTATGTTAAAAGTAAAATAAAGATATAAAGGATATATATGTATGTCACTAATTTATGCACATGTATGTCTAAACTCACTAATTTAAAAAGTAAGACTCGTTACTCCAATTTGTTTCCTCCAGCAAGAAATTCACTTTGAACCTTAGAGGTTATCTTGTTCTGTTAGATGCTTGTCTAAAGCAGATGCCACCTATTATTAACAGAGGTAATAAAAAATATAAATATTTACGTATATTATAATGACTTAAAGAGTATTGCATTGTGTATTTAAACATGATTTATGTACAATGACCGGAAGGTTATGTGTTTGTAATATAAATTACAAATTATTGCAATCATTTGAGGTAAAACTTTGGTTGTCAGTAAAATACATACCGGCCAACCGTAAAGCACGAACAAAGCATGCCCTATGAAGTAAGCATCTAAACTTGTGGGCCTATAAGCAGATAATATGTTTCTGTTATTTTTCTAAGTGAGATATAATTATTTAAAACATTTGTACACCGTAGAAGAACTCCTTGGAGCCCAAAAGTGATCCTAGAGTACTATACACCTTATCATAGTTCTGTTTAACAAGTTCATTTTTGATAGGGGTAAAATTAAAGTCGATGTAGTAGCCTTCCTTGGGTAAATTAGAGTCGCCAACTTTTAGTGCTTTTCAAGTGATTTTATTGAGTTCATACATTTTTTGATATCCTCGAGTCGGCTTTCGCAATCGTAGTCTAGGTTGATTATGTCATTTTCTATCAATCTCTCGATCAAGCAGTTTTTATCGAAGATGGTGATAAAGACTGCTTGATTGAGAGATTGACAGAAAATGACGTAATCAACCTAGACTACGATTGTGAAAGCAGACTCGAGGATATCAAAAATTGGACAAATTCAATAAAATCACTTGACAAGGCACTAAAAGTGGGCGACTTTACCCCAGTCAGGTTACTATACCAACTTTGATTTTACTCTTATCAAAAATCTAATGACTTGTTAAACAGAACTATGATGGGGTGTATAGTGGTCTAGGATCACTTTTGGGCTCCAAGGACTTCTTCTACAGTATAGTGGTTTAAAACATTTGTACACCGTAGAAGAACTCCTTGGAGCCCAAAATTGATCCTAGAGTACTATACACCTTATCATAGTTCTGTAGGGGTAAAATTAAAGTGCCTAGGGTAAATTAGAGTCGCCCACTTTTAGTGCCTTTTCAAGTGATTTTATTGAGTTCATCCATTTTTTGATATCCTCGAGTCGGCTTTCGCAATCGTAGTCTAGGTTGATTATGTCATTTTCTGTCAATCTCTCGATTATCGAAGATATTGACAGAAAATGACGTAATCAACCTAGATTACGATTGTGAAAGCAGACTCGGTGATATCAAAAATTGGACAAATTCAATAAAATGGGCGACTTTACCCCAGTCAGGCTACTATACCAACTTTGATTTTACTCTTATCAAAAATCACGTGTTAAACAGAACTATGATGTGGTGTATAGTGGTCTAGGATCACTTTTGGGCTCCAAAAGTGAGATATAATTATTTAAAACATTTGTACACCGTAGAAGAACTTCTTGGAGCTCAAAAGTGATCCTAGAGTACTACACACCTTATCATAGTTCTGTTTAACAAGTTCATTTTTGACAGGGGTAAAATTAAAGTCGATGTAGTAGCCTTCCTACGGTAAATTAGAGTCGCCCACTTTTAGTGTAGTGCCTTTTCAAGTGATTTTATTGAGTTCATACATTTTTTGATATTCTCGAGTCGGCTTTCGCAATCGTAGTCTAGATTGATTATATCATTTTCTGTCAATCTCTCGATCAAGCAGTTTTTATCGAAGATGGTGATAAAGACTGCTTGATTGAGAGATTGACAGAAAATGACGTAATCAACCTAGACTACGATTGCGAAAGCAGACTCAAGGATATCAAAAATTGGACAAATTCAATAAAATCACTTGACAAGGCACTAAAAGTGGGCGACTTTACCCTACTCAGGCTACTACACCAACTTTGATTTTACTCTTATCAAAAATCTAATGACTCGTTAAATAGAACTATGATGATGGGGTGTATAGTGGTCTAGGATCACTTTTGGGTTCCAAGGAGTTCTTCTACAGTCTCAGGTTAGATAATTTATATGGGATAATTATAGTACAAATGTTTTAAATAATTGTATCTCACTTGGAAAAATATAATAAAACCATATTATCTACCTATAGGCCCATGAGTTTTGACGCCTTACTTCATAGGGCATCCTTTCTTTGTTCATGCTATATGGTTCGCCGGTATGTATTTTATTGGCAACCAAAGTTTTACATCAAATGATTGCAGTAATTTATATTCCGAACACATAACCTTTCAGTCATTGTACATAAATCATCATGTACGCATTTAAATACACAATGCAATGCTCTTTAAGTCACTATAATATATCTGAATATTTATAATTTTTATTTCCTCTACTAATAATAGGTGGCATCTCCTTTACACAAGCATCTGACAAAACAAGATAACCTCCGTGCCCGCCTTTGTGGAGAGGTTCGAAGTTCGAAGTGAATTTCTTGCTGCAAGAAACAAATTGGAGTAACAAGTTATTAAAATTTTATCTTACTTTTTAAATTAGTGAGTTTAGACATACATGTGCATAAATTAGTGACATACATGTATATCCTTTATATCTTTCTTTTTTACTTTAACATGGAAGAACATAATTTGTTTAATCATATGAGCAACGGAGATATATGCATATTATTACCTAATATGCATATATAGAATACCATATCGACGGAAATCTATATCATATGCTCATGTATGTATTTCAAATACAAACTTGTTTCGGGTTTCGAGTGGCAGCTATGACATCATATAACTAAATATAATAATGATATAATTCTACCATTATTTGATACATGTCCTCTTTAAGTATCTAGCCCCTCTCTTACACGTGTCCTCTTTCCATATAACCGCTCCAATAACCATTATGTAGTATAAAACTTGCGTTATCTCACTCTCGCTGTTCTTTAACCCCTCTCAGCAATCATACTTTATATTTTTCTCTCTCCATTATAATTTGCTCTCCCCCCTTCCATCTCTCTTCTCGCTATCTCCCTCCCGCTGCAACCCTATGTATGTACTCTTTTTATCTTATTGTCTCTTATAGTTTGTATAATTTTTCTGTTCATTATATAGTCTTTAAACAAACCTAAACCTTTAGTAGTCTAACATATATAAGTGTGTAAAGGATGTGCAATAATTGGTTTCGGCAAAAAAAATATTATACATGCTTTAAAGTATGTATATGTAGAATGTATGATAATATAATCAACATATATTACATACATAGCAATATCCGCGAGTTTTGTAACATGATACAAAATCAAATTTTATTCAAGCCTCACCACTATCATTAAATACCATCAAAACATGAGATTGTCATGATCATCATCATATATTTACCATAGTTCATGCTCTTAATTTTGGTGATGGCCGACCAATACGCTTGATTGTGGCGAAAAAGTTAATACACATTACTCGATTGGAAAATCATCAGTACCATTGGGATTTCATTGATTTCGGAGAAAAGCCCAAAATTCATAAATGCAATTTAAATTGTTTAATTAGACAGTAAGAAGAGTGAATAAAATACTCAAATACAACATAGAATATACCGAAACTCCCTCAGATACCCATTTTGCTTCCGTTATTCTCGAGTCTATTCATATTTTCCTATTTTTTTTATTGATGTTCTTTTGTCATTTGTTCTTTCAAAATCCTTGCTCTAAGTCTGACGTACATGCCCTTAATTTCGTCTATTGACTAATTTGAAGTTGCAAGGGTTAGATTCATTTATGCAATGAACATATTTACATAGTTTCTTTGATTTTACGGAGTTTACTCGCTGTTGAAATATCTGACCTTTTGGTTTCAAATAGAAGTATACAAAATAATGATTTACATGCACAAGGCTTCAACCTAATAGACTCAATTTGATTGCAAATGACAAATTAGTATTATTTTCCTTAAATGTTTGTGTTGTTTTGCCAGGTCACAATGATTTACACCAATGACTTCCCTTTTTCCCCATTTGTACTTTAACTGATCGGCCTAATTAACTTCACTTCAATTTATTTGGAGATTCAAGAACCATTTCTTCTTTGTATTGAAAGAGTATCTTAGTTTAAACTTGACGGAACTCTCCAAAAAAAGAAAAAAAGTAAGTTCGATTCCAAAAATAACCACCTCTCTTCTCTCTCAAATTGATATAGCACTTTGTCCATTTATGTTAAATTGTTGTAGTACTTATATGGCTTGCTGATTACCTCTCATATTTTACTCGGTTTGTCCTTGAAATTGGAAAAACATTTTGAGTAAAAATTGAATTTAAAACTAATTTCCTTAATTTCCAAAGTTTGATTGTAGGATCTACTTGCAGTCATTTTTTATGATTATTCAATTATAATTCTTGACGGATTCAATTTCTTATTTTATGTTTAAATACTATTAATGGGTCAATAAGTTTTATGGTAGCCATATTGTTAAATGAATATTCTCTTTGTCAAAGTATATTATTGCTGTGAGAATATGTAATGTTTCCTGTCTTTTTTATTGATTGTAATTTTTTTCTCATTTCTCTAGATAAAGCTATCATTGTGCGATATTCAATCAACGCTTTCAAGGTAAGATCCATACTTTAAATATTAATCATTTTATTAACTTTGTGGTTGCACATCGTTTTAAAATTGGTAGTTGAATAAAAAATTGCATTTTTATAAAAAAAAATGTAGTTAAGATGAAAAAAGGTTTTATAATAATTTCTCTAGATAAAGCTATTGTTGTGCGATATTTGTCGGTCAACGTTTTCAAGGTAAGATCCATACTTTAAATATTAATCATTTTATTAACTTAGTGGTTGCACATCGTTTTAAAATTGTAGGTGAATAAAAAATTGCACTTTTATAAAAAAAAATAATAATACATTTGTGATTGAATTTGAAAATTTTCCTTAACGCGATTAAAAAACATGTTATTGAAATAATTTATTTCGATAAGTAACTTTCCTACATCTATTTCTGATTCTATTAAATCTATCAATATTTATGTATTTTAGAAATCATATGTCGAGATAAAACCTTCCTCTAACAGTATACAGATGTGTTGCAACAAACTTTAGTTATATTTAGATTATTATTTAAGAAAAGGGCAAGTTTTGATATTTGTATAGAATTTATATAATCTTACGAATTTGTAAAATGCCCATGCATCCCACGGGTTGGAAAACTAGTTCTACATAGGGAACAATACCTGATAATGTTTTAACAAAAGCGATGTATTAAACTTCAACGTTAATAGCTTCAAGTAGTATTAGGGTGTGTTTGATTGCTAGTTTGTTTTTGTGTGTGTGTGTGATTGTGAAAGTTTTCCATGGAAAACTTGGCAAAAGATAGAAAATGTGTACCTTTTCCATCTTTTGGTGGTATTTGGTTGCATACTTTTAATCCCACCTAGTTCCACGGTATAGGTTCATGATGTACAAAAGTAGGTTCTTAAATTCTTAGCCTACCCCTAAGGAAAATAAGTTCTAGGTGAGACGGAAAATAGCCTAAAGGCAAAAATGTTCAATTCCATGGAATTGAGTTGCTTAGTATAAGAATTGCCTAGATTTCATACTTTTTCTACCTTAATTCGAAGAATGCTATCAAACACGCCCCACAACAAACTAAGGAAAGCCTAAAACATCCACTACATATAGAATAATGTGTAAATCTCCATTGAGAGTTTAATTAAATGGTGTGTCACCCTTAATGGCAACCCTGCCAACCACATTGCCCTCAACCAGGCCCACCTACACACTTCTATGGACTAGATGACTCAACACAGAGAAAAGTAGAGAGATAATCACTCATCTCAACTCCCACGACGCCGAGAAACCACTCCCTGGCTTGCCCATTAACACACTGAAAATCAAGAAGATTTAAGAGTTCCCTGCTTTCGGATTATCCAACACTAAAAACTAAGTAGATTTAATACCCCTAACTTTGAAGTTGTAAGCAGGTTGCACAAAATACCTGATGAAATGCGCCTCGTGAGATAGCTCGGATGGCACTCCAGCTAAGCTCAAGTAGCAGAAAACTGCTACGGAAGCAGGGCAATTTGTGGGCAACTCTTCATAAGCAACTTTAACACCAAGCTTTGGCACTGTGTAATCCATTTTTTTTACTACCTGGACCATAAAAAATGAGATAGTTTATTTATGTGTATATGTACATATGCTTTAGTACTAGTTTATCTTAGCTATATGTAATCTCAAGTGACAGTTATGTGCATTATTTTTTTGACTGTATATACAAATGTATACATATCTGGATAGATATACTTGTATACAACCGAGTTGAGAAACTCTTTATTGCCCCATACACTAAATTAACAGTCTCAAGTGTTCTTATTACATCTTAAATCAAAAGTCCCAGTCGACAACGACTTTATGTAGGTGCAAAAGACAAAATGTTTCTCAACCTTAAATGTAGGTGTTAACATGGACGACTTATAATTCTAAAACGATAAACCCGAAAGGATGTCGTGAACGAAATCCGCATTTTATTCTCAAAACATGCTCGTAGTTGTACATTTGTACATGGATGCTTACTAAAATTATTCTAGAAATACCGTATTATTAGATCCAAGCTACTGTCAAATATATGTGTCCTTGGAAAACAAAAATTAAATTCTAGTGTTAAAGAAAGATTTGTTTTTACTTGAATGAGAAAATTTCGAATGTTCACATGAAATTATGTTCCAAATTTTTGCTCTATTCATTCGATGTTTTGAAGTTAACTTAGTATTAAAAATGTTTTGAAAGAACGTTCGATGTGCAACATTTTGCTATATTCGTTCATACACCGTAACTCTGAGTACTAAATAGATCTGTGTGTAGCTTTGAGTACTAAACAGATATGTGCATTCGGTGTGAAATTAATTAATTTTTCATCGGTCACTTGGCACAAGTACAATTTTCACAACCAAACACAAATACTTATGCAAGCTGAAACATGGAAATACTTGCGCAATCAACTAAAACAATGTGTGTATAATATATATATATATATATATATATATATGTCAGTTTGATAGAAAGCACACCGACAGTTAATGCAAATGTATGCGCCGCCCCCTCTTTTTCTTCAACAATCACCCCATGGCAAACATCGTAGGAGTCGAACCTAAGGGCTTGTGTATTTATGGGTGATCGTTGACCCCAAATTATTGATGCTCGGACCTGAAACCGATTGCTCAAAGCCTTTAGCCTCAGGCCAAAGCCATTGGATAAACCCCATACCCCTTGGGTTTCCCTCAACAATTTGAAGCTAGCTAATTACTATCCCTCAATTACTTTGGGCACAATGAGGGTTTTACCTTCCTATTCTGATGCCCTTTCCTATTTTACCCTCATCGTCAATTGAAATATAAATTTTACCCACCCCTACCCCCATGCACACTGTCCGAAATAACGAATACTGTACCTAATTCAAAGTTCTATTTTTTTTTTCATATAAAAATTAAGATAATTAAAAATGAGAGGGGAGGGGGCCAAAGTATAATTTATTTATTTTTGTCAATAAAATAAAGTGAGTAAAAATCTATTTTATACCTACCTAATTTATTTTTTCTCAAAAAATATTAGTAAAAACTATCACATCACAAAAATTAAAGTCGGTATTTGCACACCTTAACATCAATGTCGCCCTGCTAGTGATGTTTTTTTTTTTTTTCACATTTCTTTCGGTTGCCTCAAATTGATATTTTGATTCTTTTTTGGGACTTAATTAATTACAAAATTTCATAGTCGAAAATATGTTATACATTTAACTGTTGAAATTAATCAATTTTTAAAAAATATTAAAGTTAAAGTAGAATTATCGAGGAGATAAGCATTGCCGATCTTATGATTTGGAGGGTCCTATGCGAAAGTTCAAAATGAGACCCCCTTTTAACTTAATCATATAAAAAAAATTTGTCGCTTTTTTTTTAAGAATAAAAAAATGTAACACAAAAGAAGGAAAAAAAATATACAAAATATAAGAAACCCAAACAGAAAAAGAGAGAGAATTATCTTTTCCTCCAAAAATAAAAAAGAATTAATGAACATTCAACAACAGCTGGGGAGAGAAAAAGTGGGAGAGGTATGATGGAGTCTATTACTGGACTAGTGGAAAATGTTATAGTTATCTTTGAAATATTTAAAAAAATAGACATAGAAATGAAAGAGTGGCCAATATAGAATTTTACATCTTTTATTAGCTGGGCTCTTACAATTCTAGTTTTAAATTTGGGTCCTTGCATTATGAACAAGTAAATGTAAAAGTTAAAACTTGGGCCTTTAATTTTATAAAAGTTAATAACTATTTAGGCTGTGAGCCCCGTGAGATTGTCCACCCTGCACACTTTCAGGATCCGCTCTGAAGAGGAGGCATACATTTTGCTCCAAATATAATTAAGTACTAGCTTATATCTCTATATAAAATCAACACATATTTCAATTGCCGTGAAATCGTATCATAATTTTAATTTGTCAAGTTTACCTATATAATCTCCTTTTAATAATAATTATGCATTGCATACAACAACATTCAAATGCTTGATGTGATGTTGGTTGAAATTTGGTTTTAATTGTTAAACCACTCGTCACTTTAAAAAGTTAAAATCTTTTTCTTGAATTACATGTAGTTACGCCGCACACAAATTATGTACTCAGGATATATTAGTTCTACAAAAGTGAGCATAACTTTTTCTAAATTGTCACACATTTAAGTGGTTAATTTTCAAAATGTATATAACAGGAACAAAGAATTGGGGCAATGAGACATAAAGAGCTCCCTTCAAAATTTTATTATCTATATTATAAAACATTATTTTTGACCAATTTTTTTTCCAAAAAGCATAAGAATATAATGATTAAAAATATATATATTATGGTGTGCATTAGTTCTATACCATTGGATAAGTTTTATACACACATCAAGAAATCACATCAAAGTTAAAACGCTCACACCAATAATATATATACAATAAACTCTCATATACTAATAATTTTGTCTACATTAAAAATGTCATAACTTAAAATAAAAAATTCAAAATTTAATATTTAAAATCTATTAATCAAGATCAATAAAACAAGATCCATCATGACTATATAATTATGCAAAAAAAAATCAAGAAAAATTATTGTGTAACATTTAAGGACGTATGTTATGCGTTTGTATATTATTTATCATCTCAATTTGTCATTTTTAGGACGTACGTTAAGTGGTTGGATTATGATTAAAAGACTCTTTAAAAAATTACAAACAACTCGGTCCAATCCGGTATACTTTTAGTTTTTTTTCAACATGAAGATATATTACATTTCAGTTGTTCACAACGTTAGACTAGACTAGACAATAGGCTCAATAGACTAATTGATTTTGTCGTTACGTGCTTGGATTATGATTAAAAGACTTTTTAAAAAATTTAAAACAAGTCGATCAATTTGGTAAATTTTTAGTTTTTTCAGTATGAAAATATATTGAACTTATGTTTCAGTTGTTCACAACGTTAGATTAGATTAGACAATGGAATCAAAATAGACTTATTGATTTTATCAATTAAATTCGTTAAATGTTAATTTTTTTATCCTATTATCAATTTTTTTTTTAAATTTCACTGTGCTGGATGGCACGATTATACCCTAGTATTAAATTAAAAGAAAGAGTAAATTACACCAGATGCCATTAAACTATTGAGTTGTTTCAATTTACCCACTAAACTATTAATTGTTCCAAATCACCCGTTGGACGTGGACAAAGTGATACTCGCTCTAAAGTTTGATGATGGTATTGAATTCTAAGTTTAATTGTCATTTGGGTGGTTTACTCTTGTTTCAATTTACCCATTAGTTCTGTCAGAATCCGTTTAAAATGTTAACAAAATTGGACTTGTGCGGTTAACATGGGAAAAAAATTGGTCTTCTAGCACTTTAAATGTGAATTGCACATGTCCAATTATGTTAATATTTTAAACAGATTCTGACAAAATTAATGCGTAAATTGAAACAAATAAATAGACGAGTGTGTAAATCGAAATGATTAATAATTTAATGAGCAAATCAAAACAATTGCATATTTGTACATAAAGTTTGTAAAGATTATAAAAAGAAAGAATATTTCCATACTAGCTAAATATATTAGTCGTTTTATTTTGAGAGAGAATATATGAACTTCTTTTTATTTTTAGGTAATATTTGTGAATTGAACCCCTAAATTTTTACCTCTTGATTTATATGTTAGTTAGTGCCGTCGAGTTAAGTTTTCCTACAAATATATTAACGAGAGAGAAGATTCAACTTAGAACATATAATCAATCACCATATACTTTTTATATGACTAAGTTACTCTTTTCAAAAACATAACTAGGCTCGCCCCAAGGGGCAAGGGCAAGGTAGCACATTCGCCTTGCGCCTCGAGACTTAGAACTTTTTAAGGACCCCCAAATTATGGGATATATATATGTGTGTGTGTATGTATCAGCACATGGCGTACATATAATATTGTTATAGGTCAATTTCCATTGTGAGATGTACTTTGTGGCTAAGATTGGGAAACTAAGTTGGGGCTTTCAATATTGTGTTATTCCAATGGACATGAATCTAATTTCTATTTTTGATTTTTCACTTGTGTTTATTATTATTTTTCTTAAAAGGTGCAAACGCATTATAATACATAAGAGAATCTTATCCAAGTACATTAGAAGAAAAGGCACCCTCCAAAATAAGGGAGGACCTTCAAACCAAACTACAAATTTTCAACTTGATTTGCATATTTTGTGAAAATGTGAGCAACTAAACTTCTTTCCCTCTTAACAAATATAAATCTAACACAGAAAACAAAAGGCTTATAGCTTTGAAAATCTAACATGCATATCTTGTATTACTTGTGTTTATTTTTATTATAATTCCTTCCTTTTTCGACTTTCAAGAGTCACCATTTGACAAAAAATTTTGGGATTTTGCTTTAAATTAAAACTCAAGTTTTATTTATCAGACATAATTAAGGATGGTGATAATGACACCCCTTTTTTCAATTAGAAACACTCCATAAAAAATAAAATATACACACCCCCTAAGCCAATTCATGCTATCTTGGATCGTTTTCTTAAACAGCTTGATGGATTTTCAACCCTTGGACTACGAATGTAGCAAGAACGTTGGAATTTTGTCGAAAGATGGAAAGTGGAAAACTTAACGCAGCCCTTGAAATAAGAATTGAACCTTGGTATAGTGAAGACGCCATAATCAATTGGAGAAGAATTGATTGATAAGTTAAGAACAATTAAATTTAATCAATTTAAATTATTCAACAAGTTCGAATAAGAACTCAAAAGTATTAAAACATTCAATAATTTTATCTCATGATCTACTTAATAATGTTTGACAACCTCTTTTAAATAGGAGAAAATAAGGCCTTAGAATCCTATTTTAATAAGAAGACTAATCATACTTAGAAAAGGAAAATAATAACTCCTAGAATATTCTTAATGTAATAAGGAAAAGAATAAATACTCTAAAATAAGCTCAATACATTCCTAACATGATAATACTCTAAATAATAACTTATTGGTGTGTAGTTTGTTTCTCAAATCAATAATCACACTAAATTGGATTGCCTCTTTTGGAGGTCAATCAAAAGAATTTTTTTTATTAAATTAAGCACATGGGTACTACATGCAATAATATAAGTTAAATTAAAGATTGTGATTTCATCTCTCCCCTTGAAAGGAGATTAGCCTTCCATCATAAATATTAAACACAAAAATGATATTAAATAAAATTTTATTGCTCAATTAAAATATTAATTTCAATATCAAATTTAGAACTCTGGTTGAATGATTCTTCCGGCGGTGGTGCGCGCGGCTCCTTCTCTCTCTATCTCTTCACAAGTTTATTTTTTTCTTGTGGTTGTGTGTTTAGAATGGGGGCTAAGGACCTTTATTTTTAAATGTAAGGATTAGGTTTTTAGGGGAGAAATATGGAAGGCTTAGAAAATGAATTAATTTAGATGTAGTGGAAAGCAAGAAAATTAATTTTAAGAATGGAATGTGCTTGATAAGGTAAATGAGAGAATGAGCTTAGTTGATGAGATAATTAAAAACATGGTCTGCTAGAGAATGTTTAAATGGGCTTCCATTATGGATAATGAGATAAATGGTTTGGGAGAGAGCCCGTAAGAGAGAAATACAACCATTCATTTTCGCGGCTGTGCGCAGACAGTAGGTTTAGGGACTTTTTTCACTATCAAGATGACAGAATCTGAAGATTGTCAAAACACAAAAGTTGTATCCCTCTGAGTCTTCTTTCCAACCATATATAGCATGTAAAATTCTGAGTTCTGAGCACAAAGTTATGATCAAAATACGAAACTGTCACCTAAATGATCAAAATCATATTTTTCGCGCACTTAAATATTAATGCATTTCTTCTTGGATTTGAACTTTCACACCTCTTATAACATGATGAATCATCAATGTAAAGCTTTCCTAACCACCGGGATAATTGCCATTGCTTCTTGACACATTTTTGTTGCCTTGTCAGCTAAATTTGGCACAAAATTGCATTATTTTCACTTTTCACATGTAAAGCAAACAAATGATGATATTAACACAGTTTAGGCAATAATAACGGACTACAAAGAAGTTTTTGGGGTATAAAATATGGCATTTTTGGGTTTTTATCACTCTTCTCCATTGCATCACATTTATCTTTACTTACTTCTTATAATGGTTTCCTCTCTTACTCTCTCTCATCCAATCCCTTTTAAATCACACCCAGAAAATTCTTCCACCTCCTCTTAACTCACACCCCATGATTCTTCTTGGCACCCTCTCTCTCCCCATTCGTCCTCATAGCCAATCTCTTCAATTCATTGCAAAAACTGGTTATCGGATTAAGTATATCCCTTCCTGCAATAGATTTCTCGCCGATAATGTACTTTTTAGCATCGGCGTTGTCTCTTCCTTTTAAAATGAATTATTGGTATGCTTTTTCTCTGTGCTTGATTTGATAGATTCTTTCATGAATCTGCTGGACTTTTGATTTGGTGGTGTTGATAAGTTTGGGGTCTGATTCTCGGTGTTTTCGACTTATTTGTTGCATTTTGAGTCTTTGTTCAATGGCATTGAAGGTTGAATGAAGCCTTTTTTCTTTAATGTTACATCCTTGAATTCAAAATTTTGGGCGTGAAGATCAAATTTGTGTGAAATTAATGCAAATTTATTGTTAAAGGTAGAGGTTTTGTTCGAAAAATTGGAAGTGAAATATCAAAAAAGTGTGAAATCAAATTGCATTTCGTGTTATATCTTCGGTTTTATGTTTGAACAATTGCGGGTGGAAGATTAAATGTGTGAAATTTGAGCTACTACTTGATTGAAAAATGGAGTTTTAAATTTGTATTTAGTAAAGCTAATGAATGGGTCTCAAATTCCACATAGGCGCGATGCCAACATGCCACGTCAGATGCCATTACTCCATTTCAAACGGTTGTGGATTGAAGGTGAGGATTGTGTAATTAACGTACATCGAGGTTTAAATTGCCAAAATTAAAACATCAAGGTTTAAGTTGCAACTACCCCCAAACTTTATGGTTAAAATTGTCAATTCCCCAAATTAGAAGGGTAATAATATTTTTTCTTTCATTCTTATTGATTTCAAAACAATAAGAGAATTAAAGATTTAATTGTAGTGTTTCCTGGTAGTCTAGGTGACCAGAAATTTGGACTTGTGCACAATGAGGAGTTCTTAGCAAAATCAGTTTGAGTATGGATTAATGAAATGCTGAACACCATATTTTTATTATAAGTAGGTTCTTCCAGGGATTTTTATATCGTTTTGGCTGTACATCATCCTTTTTCTCTGTGTGTGTTATACTAATTTAATAATAATTGGAGAAGAAACAAGCTACCATCTCTCTTTCTCTCTCTTTCTTACTAGTTGCTTCAAATTCAGGATCAAATCTCTTGTAATGAGCCTTCCATTTTCTATGGGTAAACAGTACAAAGATTATAAAGGGTAAAACTTGGGCACCATTCCACAATTTATAGGTGGATCAACCCTTATCTACAGCTAACTCTTTACACTTTACAGTTGTTCTCATCTCATTAGTCATGACGACCATCTCGACATAGTTGTATGCCCATTTTAGCTGGGTATAGATCTCCCAAAATAGTACAAATTATAGGTGTCCTATTGTTAAGGGTGGGGAAGACCATCATGATGACCATATTTGGCCTATATCAATAGTTTGATAACGTCATGAGACTTGGTTATTAAGAATTATACTGGGCAACTTTAATCTACTTGGTGACAATCCCTTTTCCCTTCACATGGCCTGGACTCCTTACTTTATGTGTAGTCCAAATGGTTTCTAGTCTTTTGGGCCCAAATCATAGAGTTAGCCCAATTTTCATAATTTTCGGGCTCCCTCAGGTGACATGTAAACTGTTATCAATGAAATAAAATAAAATAATTTCTTTTAATATAAAAAATATTAATATATTTACTTATAAGAGGGCACCTTCCAGAAATTTACCTAAGGTCTAAAAATGGCCAAGACCGATTCTGTGTAAATCCATCCGAATAGCTCTGTATCAATTAAAATATGAATGCCTCTTTGCTTCTTGATGTGCAATCGGCATTGTGGTGCCCTTCAATTCTCCACTTTTGAGAAACCTAACATTTGAATTCTTGAAAAAAAAAAAAATTGTTCATACAAATCAATGGATATGAAATGGCGAGTCATATGCTTACTTAAGGGAAGAATGGCGTGAGGTGAGAAGAATTTTGAAAAATTGGATTACTGCTATAACCAACATCATATATGTATGTAAACGTAGAAGATAAGAGTATTTTGGCATTTTTGGATTTCCATAATTAATAATAATAAAGATTTTGGTGGGTAAACTTAGCATTATATTTATTTGTGAAATATTATTACAGCATTTCTAATAGTTTTGTAAATTTTTATTTTGTGTAAAATTTACACAACATATAAAAAAATTGGTTTCCAATAGTCTTTTAAAAGTTAATTTTGTGTAAAATAAATGTATAAAATGTACTCCCAATTTATACTGTCATGCCAGCTTTACATTTTTATTCTTTTTTTTTAAAAAACTCCCATGACTATAGTATAATTTGTTTTTATTAAGAACTCGTAGTGATCTACACAAATGGAGGTAGCTCTTCCAAATCAAACTGCCTTTAAAGGGATTTTGGATTTTGAAACTGCTTTTAACAGAGTTTGAACCTTCATCACCGGCCACCGTCGATCTCTTCTCCAAACTTGCTTTCACCATAGTTCCACCATAACTTTATCACCATCCTACTACTATCATCGACCTCTTATTTGAAGACTTTCTTTTACACTGAATTCACCATATCTACGTCACAATCCTCTAAGGGTGTGTTTGATGCATCGGATAAAATGGGAGTTTCGGTGTCCGTCTATAACATTAAATTTTGAAATATCAGTTAATTAGCGGTATCTTAAGGCATTGGAAATAATATTCTATATTGCATTTTTTTTATTATTTAATTCCATCAGGACAATACAAAACAATCTCACCTCTCTTGGTGGGATAAAAAGTTTTAGTAAAATAAATAATCTGCCTTATTATATTATTCCAATAAACGCAACTTAGGGTGCGTTTGGCGCGCCAGATAAAGAGGTAG